>WOXC01009138.1:0-600000 GCA_011680675.1 Gymnobelideus leadbeateri
TGCCTCCCCTGGTGCAGAATCCAATCCATCCATCCCTTCTTGTCTGTGGGATCATTGTCTTTTCAATCCTATTCTTGTCCATTTACTTTTATAAATCTTCTTTAGAAGATCAAACTCATAATAACCTAGAGAAATTTATGTAAACTGATGCAGAGTGAGGAGAGCAGAACCAGGAGAACTTTGTACTTGATTACAGACACAATGTATATGTGATGACTGAGTTTGATAGACTGGGCTCCTCTCAGTAATGCAAGTTGCTAAGACAACTCCAAAGGACTCATGATGGAAAGGGGTGTCCACATCTAGGGAAAGAACTACAGAGTCCGAATGCAGATTGAAGCACTACATTCTCTCTCTCTTTTGTGTTTTGCTTTGTTTAGTTCCTTCTTTCTCATTTATAACTCTTCCTTACAACTTGACTAATGTGTAACGTGAAGGTATGTGTAGAACCTATATCAAATTGCATGCCACCATGGGGGAGGAGGGAAGGAAGAGAAGAGTGAGGGGGAGAAAATATGGAAATCAAGGGATTGTGGAACTGAATGTTGTAAATTAAAAGTAAATAGGGCGGAGCCAAGATGGTGGAGTAGAAACAGCTCATCCAAGCCACTCTGCCCCCACATTCCCCCCAAACGATGTAAAAGGGGACTCTGAACAACTTCTGGAGCCCCAGCACCCACAGAACAACACAGAGAAGCTAAACTCCCGCTGAGGACAGCCCAGCAGCCCTGCAGGAAGGACCAGTGCAGTGGTCTGGGACCTGGCAGCGCGCAGAGCCCAGGAGCCGAGCCGAGCCGAGCCCAGGTCCACATGAGCCGAGGTTTTAGCCCCAGGGCGGCAGGGCCAGCAGCCAGCTGGAGGAAGCCCAGAACACTAGGAGCTGTGGCGACTCCAGAATTATCAACATAGACTTGCCTGGGACAAAGTAAGAGGTTAGTTTCCTATGGACTTTGGGACTGGTATTAGGGAATGCATCGGCTCCCTCCCCTGGGGGCTAGAAGCCGCTGAGGACAAACGCCATTTTGTAGTTTTCAGAGGCAGCTCCCGCTCCCAGCCTGCAAATTTGTAGGGAGATCCAGCGATCAGTCTTGGGGGTAATCGCTCTTGCTTTAACCTCCCTGGATCTGGATTGTGATCTAGGGTGGAAGTCGTGGGTGGGTTTACAGCTTGCCAGAAACGGAAGTTGCCCCCCACACGTTCGGGACGAAAATTCCTCTAGCTGGCCTTAAAGCCATAGTGTGGCAACAAGCCCAAAAGTCAAGTAATTAAGTGGCAACATGCCAAGGCAAAGGAAACAGAAAAATGCAACCCTAGACTCCTATTTTGGGGGCACAGAGAGGGAAAAGGACTGTGAGGTCAGAAGTCCTGCTCCAAAAGCCCCAGGAGAAACCATGAGCGGGTTGCAGGCCATAGAGGACCTTAAGAAGGACTTTAAAAATCAAATAAGTGGAGGAAAAATTGGAAAGAGAAATGAGAAGGATGCAGGAAAAGTATGAAATGAGGGTCAACAGCCTGACTGAGGAAAACAACACCTTAAAAAATAGACTAACTCAAATGGCAAAGGAGGCCCAAAAGGGCAATGAGGAGAAGAATGCCTTAAAAGTCAAATTTGCCAGATGGAAAAAGAATCTCAAAATCTCACTGAGGAGATTCGTTCCTTCAGAGTTAGACTGGAGCAAATGGAGGCTAGTGACTTTATGAGAAATCAAGATACTATTAAACAGATCCAAACAAATGAAAGAATAGAAGGCAATGTGAAATATCTCATGGGAAAAACCACTGACCTGGAAAATAGATCCAGGAGAGACAATTTAAAAATTATTGGACTACCTGAAAAGCCATATACCACAAAGAAAGAACCTGAAATCACCCTTCAAAAGAAATTCTAAAGGAAAACTGCCCTGATGTTTTAGATCCAGAGGGCAAAATAGAGGTTGAAAGAATCCACCAATCACCTCCTGAAAAAAGACCCCAAAAAGAAAACTCCCAGAAATATTATAGCCAGGTTCCAGAATCCCCAGATCAAAGAGAAAATACTACAAGCAGCCAGGAAGAAACAATTTCAATATTGTGGAAACACAATCAGAATAGCCCAGGACCTGGCAGCTTCTACACTGAGGGATCAAAGGGCATGGAATATGATATTCCAGAGGGCAAAAGAACTGGGAATGAACCCAAGGGTCACCTACCCAGCAAAACTGAGTATTTTGTTTCAGGGGAAAATATGGTCATTCAGTGGAATAGAGGACTTTCAAGAATTCTTGAGGAAAAAACCAGAATTGAATAGAAAATTTGACACCCAGACACAAGAAGGAAGAGATGCCTGAGAAGGTAATCAGGGAAAAGAAATCAAAAGGAACTTATCAAAGTTGAACTATTTACATTCCTATATGGAAAAGCAATTACTGTGACTGATGATATCTTTCTCACTATAAAAATAATGGAAGAAGGGGGTGTGGTCATATGAATACATATGTGAATGTGTGTGTATATGGTTACAGTTATATATGGATAGAGGGCATAAGTTGAATTTGTTGGGAAGGGAGAATACTCAAGGGATGAAATTATGAGGTGAGAGAGGAAAGTGCCAAGAGGAGATGGGGAGAGACAGGGTACTGTAAACTATCCCATGCAGAAGAAGCAAGGGGAAGTGGCTGCAAAAGAGGGGGAGAATAAGGAAGGCTAAAAAGGCAAAACCACATTCAAAAACAGGGAGAAAATGACATACATAGTAAATTGGATATCTCAACCTGCAGCAGGATAGGGGGAAGGGGGATGGGAGGAGGGATGATGGATGGGAGGGCATCCTTGGGGTGAGGGGAGGTTGGAAGTATCCACTATAAAAGAGGGACAGGATCATGTAGGGAATGGACCAGGTGGGGGGTGGGATGAGTGGGAGGGAATTATAAGCAGCCTTGTACAATATATCTACTATGATAATGTTTTGCATAGCTAGACATGTACAACATATACTGAATTACTTATCTCCCAAGAGGGAATGGGTGACAAGGGAGGAAGGAAATGGATCTGAAATTTGAGGTTGTAACATTAAATGTTTCAAATATATATAAATACTATTATTAATACTCTTTTGCTTGTAATAGGGAGATAAGATGTGCAGGCATTGGGATGCAAAGACTCACCTTCCTCTAATGGAAAAGTCGATGGGGGTATGGGAGAAGGTATGGGAGAGAGCAGATTGGAGGAAGCGATATCTTGCGGGATTACTGTTCTGGGAGGCTGGGTAGGGGAATAATGGGGGGAAAATGATTGTAACTCAAAATCTGGCGGAAATGAATGATGTAAAACAGAAGTTAATAAAGCATTTGTTTAAAAAAAAAAAACTCCTAAGTCCCTTCCACCTACCAAAGTTCTTAAACATATGCCTCATGGCAAAATGTGTTTAGACTGGAATCAGGGATTCTTTTTTTTTTTTTAATATTTTTTTTAAAGCAATTGGGGTTAAGTAACTTGCTCAAGGTTACATGGCTAGTCATTATTTATGTGTGGGTGCTCATTTTCTGAGGCTGGATTTGATCTCGGGCCCTCCCAACTCCGAGGCAGGCGCTCTTACTCACTGCGCCACCTAGCCTCCCCTTTAGGGCAATTGGGGTTAAAAAAAATTAAAAGTAAATAAATATTTTTTAAAAGATCAAACCAATGTACTGGTCTTTGCAATAATTCATGTTATAATCAGGCTATACAACTGTTAACACTTATTCTCTTTCCCTGACTGATCCCCCTTCTTTTCTAGGCACGTGTGTTCTTGATGATGTTTTAACACATTAAGCTGAGTATTTAAATAAATATGTGTTCATACTAAATAAAAGAGAAGCCTCAATACTTTTAATATAACCGATCTCTAGAAAGAATGAATACATTTTGGAAGGATAGGTAAAGTAAAATTCATACAGAAGGCATAAGAAACTATTCCAGGATCCCCTGAATCTCATAAAATTCTTAATAAAACATTATAAATCATATAAAATTTGAGCCCAGGTTCTATGATATCCAGTCTTCTTCCCACTGTACTACCCTGCCTCCCAGAAATATTCTCTAGTTGTAGTCCTATACAAGGAAAACAATTTCTCTTCCTTCATCTATTCAACATTTATGTAATGCTTTAAGGTTTGCAAAATGCTTCAATATATCATACCATTTTATCTTCAGTATAAGCCTATAAGAAGGGGTAGAGGCTCACAGACACTGACTGAGTTGCCCAGATTCAGAGTTGTTGTTCTTCAGTTATTTCAGTAGTATCTGACTAATTGTGACCCCATTTGGGGTTTTCGAAGCAATAATATTTGAGTGGTTTTGTCATTTCCTTCAGTTCATTTTACATATGAGGAAACTGAGGCAAACAGGGTTAAGTGATTCGTCCAGGTCACACAGCTAATAAGTGTTTATGGCTAGATTCGAACTCATATCTTCCTGACTCTAGGCCTGGCACTATGTCCACTGTGCCACTTTGCTGTCTTTTAGTAAGTCAGTGAGTATGTAAGGTAAGATTTGGACCTAGCTCTTTCTAATTCCAAATCCAATGTGATTATCTGCTATATAGTATGCTGCCTTGCTACTAACATAGATCAACAGCTTCCCTGAAAATTCCTAGAAAGCTCTCTGGTTCATTGAGATTGAGTGATTTTCTCTGTATTACAAAGCAGCAGTCATCAAAACTACTTGGTACTAGCTGAGGAATAGAGTAGTAGATCAATGGAATAGATTAAGTACATGAGACACAGCAGTCCATGACTATACTCATCTACTATTTAATAAACTCAAAAACCCCCAGCTTCTGGGAGAAGAATTCACTATTTGAGATTAAGTGATTTTCCCAGTCACACAGTCAGTACATGTCAGAAGCAGGACTTGAACCCAGATCTTCTGACTCTGTAGCCAGCCCCTTACCCGCTATTCCAGAATATCAGTGCTTTACACATATAGGCAATTCATAGACATCTATTCAGTTAAATTGAATTAATGAAGAGAGAGGGAGTTTTCAGTTACTGGAGAATCTATGGCCATTTATTACAAATGTTTTAGATAGAATTCCTCTAAAAAGCTAAGAGACTTGAACTAGGTTTTCTCTGTGGTCATTTCCAACTCTGAGACTCCATGCTAATTGCCAAGTAAATTCTTAAAACCATTCTAAATCAGTTTAGTTGGTGTAAAATTATCTGTTGTATGAAGGTCATTTTGGTGGCATCCAAACAGACATTTTCACTTATTTTTCACATATTTTTCTTTTTGAATAGTCCAGTTTTATGCTGTTCACCAACTCTACATATAGCATTTTAGAGGCTAAATTGCTACCAATTTAAAGATCAATTGAAAGAATACTGATCTCAGTCTTAGTGTATTTGATATAATTTTGCCCTCTTCTGTTGAATTTAAGGAATCTGCCCTAATCTTTGCTGTCAAGGATAAAAGTTCTATAAAGCTCTTCACAAATTCTTCGAAAGCATTTATTATTTTTTCTTCCCACCATTAAAATAACACAAAGTAAATATCTGAAATGTTTGGGAAACAGTCTGAGGATGGTGGAGATGAAGTTTCAAATGGGAAGAACCTCAAGATGACCAGTACAGCTGGAAACATAGAGAGCTTGGAGGAGAGCAAAGGGTAAGAAGAATGGTGAGGCAGGAAGGGGCCAGGTTCTGAAGGGCTTTAATTGTCAAAAAAGCATTTTAGTATTGATCCTGGAGAAAACAGGGAAGCACTGGGATTCATTGAAAGGATTTAAGGGGTGATGTGGACAGAACTACTTTTTAGGAAAATCACTTTTCGACATACTTTATACTTTGTTGTTATTTGTCCTTCATTTTCAAAGAGTAGTCTGACATCTTGACTTGTGTATGAATTGGATTAAAGTTATCAGCCTCACTCTCTCTTCTGGAATCATAAAAATCCAGTGGCAAGATAAAAGTTAAGACAACTGGTGATGGCCCAAGGATGTAGTGGATGACCTTGACCTCTTCAACATCTGAACAAGCGCCTGCTTCAGCTGCCTTTCATGACAGTTGGAATAAATTGTTCTCATCTGCTTATTCCTCTCAGGAAAGTCTTCACATGCTTGGGGTAGAGACCCCCCAACTCACTGACAGGTTTGATACCTGTAAGTTACCCTCACCCTGGTTTAGCCTATCTGCTGATATGGTTTGCTGGAATGTGGCCATTTGCATACTACAAGTCTTGTAGCCACAGGAGAGAATTGGGTGAATTAGGTGGACACTAAAGTTGAGTGGCAGCCCTTAAAAGGCTGCCCTCACAGTAGAAGTACTTGTCATTCTTACCACCCCAACTTTATACCTTAGTTCTGTTAAGAATAAAAATACACTAATATATAACCACAGGCAAGTTCAAGACACAGAATAGGAAATTTTAGAAATCAAAACTATTTCAAATTTTGGAAGTTGGTACATCTTTAAATTGCTGTTTATAGTTCTAAGAGAAATTTGATCGTATCTTTCAAGAATGTGGTAAATGAACACAGGATAGCTGAAGATATTTTATTTTTTAAAATAACAATAGTAATAATTTGAAATTCCTGTGGAAGTCACATGAAAGAATTTTTGGCAACTTTTAAAAATTATTTGTGAAAATTTTATTGGTAGATGATATTTCATTTTTAAATGGTGCTGAAACAACTTAATAAAGCCTTTTTAGGCTCCCCTAACACACCCCTGATGTTGTGTTTTTATTTTTAAATGGCTAACCTCTGTTTTTTGGAGGAGTAGTTATACTAATAACACTAACTCATTGCTAATTAAGAAAATGCACTATTCCAAGTTCAACAAACCATAGAAATCATTTGTTGCTCAGAAGTGGAGAATCACTGTGGAATGGTGTTAATTTTGCCAGTAGCAAGTGATAAAAGGGTGGTTTGGCATATGTTTGCAAGACCTAGATGTGGACTAGTAATGAGGTGGGAGGACATTTAACATTTGGAAAGAGTATGGAATTGGGAGCTGGCAGAGGGGCCTAGAGTGTTGTACAGTGAAAGGAGTGTTCAGTGTAGAGTCAGAAGATCCTTGTTCAAATCCTGCCATGGCATTCACCTACATATGTGATCTCAGAGACATCACCTGCCTTTCTGTGCCTCAGTTTCCCCATATGAAAATAATAGGTTTAGAATAGATGACCTCAGAATTCCCTTCCAGTTCTAAATCTATGGTCTCAGATACCATATGTCATTTAATCCTCACAGTAGCCATATGGGGTAAGTTGTATAAATATTATTGTTCTTGTTTTACTAATAAGGAAATTAAAATATTAGAAGAAGTTCGAGTAACTTACCTAAGGCCACATATGATTTGTTATTGTTGTTGTTTAGTCCTTTTTTTTTTTGGTTTTTAGAGGGTAATTGGATTAAAGTGACTTGCCCAAGGTCACCTGGCTAGTTTTTGTATTAAGTGTCTGAGGCCGGATTTGAACTCAGGTCCTCTTGACTCTAGGGCTGGTGCTCTTTTCACTGTGCCACCTAGCCGCCCCCTGTTCTGTCCTTTAGTCATGTCCGATTCTTCATGACTCCATTATGGGTTGGTTTTTTGGGGTTTTTTTGGCAAAGTTACAAGAGTAATTTACCATTTCCTTCTCCAGCTCATTTTACAAATGAGAAAACTGAGATAAGCAGGGTGAAGTGACTTGCCCAGAGTCACAGAGCTAGTAAGGTCACATGGTTACATAATTACTAAATACCTATCTTCCAATTCTAAATCCAACATTCTTTCCAGAACACCACAATTTTTTTTTCTTCTTTTATGCACAATACATAACCACGTTAGCCATGCTGCCAAAGGGGAAAAAACGCAAGAAAAATAAAGAGAAAAAGTATGCTTCCATCTATACTATGAATTCATTGATTTTCTCTCTGGATTTGGATAACATTTTTTCATTTTGAGTCCTTTGCTAGCATTTATAGAGTAATTTAAGATTGACAAGGGACTTTACATATGCTATCTCATTTAGCCTTACCAACAACTGTGAAAGGTAGGTGCTATTATTATCCCTGTTTTACAGCTAAGAGAAGGGAAGGAAGGGAATAAACATTTATATATCACTACTATGTGTCAGGCATTATGGTAAACACTTTAACATTATCTCATTTGATCTTGATTTGAGATGAGGAAACTAAGGCTGACTTGCTCAGGGTCACACAGCTACTAAGTATCTGAGGTAGGATTCTACCTCAAGTCTCATACTTTCTCCATTGTGCCACTTGACTACCTCACTGGGAAACACCTCTTTCCCCGAGAGGACTGGATATATGAAGTGTTTGCCTAGTACTGCTGTTAGGTAGCATAAGACAGTGAATGTGATAGTAGAAAAGTGACATTAATCTAATTCCAAACAACTGACAGAGACATCAAGCTAATATCTGTATTTCTATAAAAGAATACACATCATTCTCTCTCAATCATTTTATAAACATTTCAAACATTTACTTTGTATTACCATAATGGTAGAAAGAAAAAAGAATAAATGCTTTCGAAGAATTAGTGAAGAGTCTCTAGAACTTTTTATTCTTTGTTTTTAGCTCATAGCAAAGTTTTATTTATTATTTTTGTTTTTGACAGAAATAGAATAGTAAAAAATAGTTTTTACAAAATTGTTCCCCTCAGAAAACTCTGTCACACTTTCCCACAAATATCCACAGCACTCATGGAATGAGTGGATAATCTTAAACTATTATGAGTGTGGTCAATGAGAAGGGAACATGGCCAAAGCTCCTTACTTCTCCACTCCTGGGAGGCTCCAAATCCTTTCTCTCCTCATAGAGGCTTCTCGGCACCCCAAACCTTTATTGCAAGGACTAGTTTTCTTGACTCTGCAGCAGGCTTTCTTCTTTTCTACCAGAGGTCATACTCCTTGAAGCTGCTTTTAGTATTGAGTATTATCTACTTGTATCAGTGTTTGCATGGAGAGCACCTCCTTCGACTATACTTCAAGCTCTTTTGTTCTGTCTTTCTAAATGTTGGAATTTCTTTCTAAATGTTCTCTCCTTGGGTGCTATGGTTGTTGATAGACAGGAGGAGGGATGAGAGAAAACCCCTTCTTCCTCATAACAGTGATTCCTTCTCAGGGACCAGGTTCTTCTTTTATTAGAACTTTTGATTCTTGTCAGCAAAGATTAGGGCAGATTCTTGAAAGTCAAAAGAAGAGGACAAAATTATGTCAAATACCCTAGCTCTGAAGTCAGTATTCTCTTCTTGCTATAATTTTTCCTTTTTAAATTTCCTGAAGTTACTTTCATTTCTTTACTTTTCAGGACATAGTTACACTTAACTTGATACTTCAAGGCAAGCCCAGACATCACAGCACTTGGTGTTCATGAGTTCCTTTTGCTGAAGGTAAGGAATACCTTGGTGCCTTTCAGCCTTTGTAGTACCTGACAGAGTTAATGTGTCACTGACATGGAT
The DNA here is from genome assembly GCA_011680675.1 of Gymnobelideus leadbeateri. Taxonomy (NCBI): domain Eukaryota; kingdom Metazoa; phylum Chordata; class Mammalia; order Diprotodontia; family Petauridae; genus Gymnobelideus; species Gymnobelideus leadbeateri. Next base: position 9,420 of record WOXC01009138.1, read on the forward strand.
TTCAGGTAACTGGGGTCAAAAGTAGGGTTTTTTTAAGATTTATAAAGAGGTTTTTTTATGTTATTTTAAATTTATGGAATAAAACAAGCATTTCTATAACATAATAACAAAAAAGATGATTGTATATAAAACTGCAAATCTACTATATACTACTTGCTGTTCCTTTCAAATATACAACAAAATTATCATGTAAATTTTTTTTCCTTTTTTCCTCACCCCACCCTAGAGATGGCTACCATTAAGCACACACACACACACACACACACACACACACACGCACGCACGCATGCACACACACACATCTAAAATTATTCTATACATACTTGTACTTATCACTTCTTCCTCTAGATACAGATAACGTCTTTCTTCATATATCCTTTATAGCTAATTTGGGTATTTAAAATAGACAAAATAACAACTCAAAATTGTTCATGAAACAATATTGCTATTACTATATACAATGTTCTCTTGGTTCTGCTTATTTATCTCTTCATTATTTCATGCAAGTCTTTCTATGTTTTCCTAAAATCATTGAGTTCATCAATTTTAGTAGCACAGTAGGATTTTAATGGAGACAGTGAAATTAAAAATACAAATATTTTTATATCTAATGCCATTGGCTTTCTGTTCCTTGATTGTTATCTTTCTTGCTCAATCTTTACTCTCTTCTTTCTACCATGACGACAACATAAAGTTACTCCAGGACATGTATGAAAGTGGGAATCGGCTCCGTTTTTATTTCTAAAGAGCTTTTCACTACAAATGATACTGATTTAATCACCTTCAGTACTCTCTCCATCCATGTTCATCACAATTATGCTCTGCCATTGCAAATGCATTATGAATCATTATGGTCCTAAAATCCATCACTGGTGAGCCTTCCCCTGGGGATGGTCTTCTAGAATAAGACTCGTCTTCAGATAACAGTTATAGTCCATTAGTCCCTACATTTTAAAAAGACCTGTAGTGATTATGTTTATCTTGAATAGTCTTTGAAAGATGGACTGTCTAAGTGATCCAGGGTCACCACCACAATATCATGAGCATCAGAATACAACTTTAGAGGCATTATTGCATGTTTTTGCCAAAATTAAATGTGTACAATATGATGCAATAGTAGGAAAGGATAGTGAAACACTATTAGAAGATGATTGGGGAAGTCTTTGGGGATGTTCTCTTGGAAAGAGTACTGGATTGAGCATCAGAATGTCTGGGTTCAGGTCCCATCTCAGGTGTTTACTAGTTGTGTAAGCTCTTAGGTGAGTCATCGAACATCACTGTACTTATCCTCATTGGTAAAATGGAGGAGATGATACTTGCTTGACACACCATGCAAGACACCATGCAGAAAGTATGTTGGAATCTAAAAAAATGCTACACAAAATATGTTTTTATTTGGAGGTGTCCCTAAAAACATTTTTTTCAAGGGCTCTTTATAGCAGGGAACAGGAAGTACAGCTTGCAATAACAAATAGCTCAACTTCTGCTATCTGATTTCACCAGACAATCAGGGTCAGTCAATAAACACTTATTAAAGACTTTCTTCATGCCAGATTCTGCACAAAGAGGTGAGGACACAAATACATGAAGACTTAGAAAGACAGCCCCTGCTTCATGAAGTCCAAGATCTAATGGGAGAAGATAATACACAGATAGAAGCTGAAAAAGAGAGGAGAATGAGGAAAGACAAAAGATGGCTTTGCCTTTTCTATGTCAAAGAAGAAATGTTGTATCCTCCCATCACAGAGGGCAGTCAACTCTGTTGCCCTCTCTGTTTCCTAATTTGCATGACAATTACTTTTTAAAAAGCATTAGGCCATCAAAACACCATTTGATCTATTCCAATTCACATTGATCCTACCTAAGCCTATTCCTTCTACTAGAAATCTCTACTTCCTTCTATGGATCTCTAGGATAGGTCAAAGAGAACATAAGCCTCTATGAACAATAAACAAAGTTATCTCCATTTTCTTCTTCTCCCACTTCAACTTATGAGCCCTTAGCTTAGACCTTCACTAAAGCAAACAAAATGGAAACACAAAAGAGAGAAAAATGTATGGGTGTGTATGTTTGTCTGTCTCTTTTTCCATATATATGTATGTTTATAGATAGAATTATAAAGATATGCATATACAGAGAGAGAAACACATATGGGTGTGTCCGTGCATTAGTGTTATTTCTATAATAATGGTACTAGATTTCTTTTAGATCTTGGACATGAAGGTTAAAATTTATTTCCATGACTAGCCTCTAGTGCTACCAAACAATTAACATTCACTAAGCAAATATAATGCCTCTGGCATTTTCCTCTGGGGTAGGAATGCAAAAGTCTAAAAGGGTATAATTTAGGGTCTGAAGAGTCTTAGCTTCTAATATAGCCAAAAAAAAATACCCCCTCCACCAGGATTAGCAGTTACACCAAAAATTTAGAGATAAGATTTTTGTTGTTCAGTTATTTCTGACTCTTTATGAGCAAATTTGGGGTTTTCTTGGAAAGATACTGGAATGGTTTGCCATTTACTTCTTCAACTTATTTTACAAGTGAGGAAACTGAGGTAAACAGGGTTAAGTGACTTGCTCAGGGTCACACAGCTAATAAGAGTCTGAGACCAGGTTTCAGATAAGGAAGATGAGTCTTCCTGATTCCAGGTCTGGCACTCTATCTACTGCACCACCTAGTTAATCATTATGGGGTATGAGAGCAGCTGGGTGATGTTGTGCATGGGGCACAGGGCCTGGAGTCAGAAAGAGCTGAATTCAAATTTGGCTTCAGCCATTTAATAGCTGTGTGACTCTGGGCACATTACTTAACTCTGCTGGCCTCACTTTCCTCATCTGTAAAATGTGCTGGAGAAGGAAATGGCAAATCACTCCAGTATATTTGCCAAGAAAACCCCAAATGGGAGTCATGAAAAGTTGGACATGACTGAACAACACGTGTTAGCAGTGGGAGTTTAATCCCATGACTTCCTAACTTTGAAACCAGCTGTCTATTCACTATGCATTGTTAGTTCTCAAGAATATATATTCATATATCAATATACATATATGTATGCACATTAACAAATGTACATATGTCATATATGTTTATACAAATCAATTAGCAAAATATTGTCTTATAATGAGAGACAGAAAAATAGCGAAACAGAGATGGAAGAAGCAACAGATAGAGACATAGAGAAATTGAAAATGATGGAGGAGTAGAGAGGGATTATTTATATAGTGCCTTCTTTGAAGCGGCATGCCACATTGGGTGGTCCTGTATCAGTGTCTCCCATGTCTCATAATCAATACGAAAATTCTTCAGAGGGGTCTTGAGAATGACCTTGTATAGCTTCTTCTGAGCAACATGAGAGTGCTTGCCTTGTGAGAATTCTCCATAAAATAGTCTATATGGCCAGCCCATCAGAGTTGCTGTCTCTGCAATAGAATTTGAATGCTTGGCAGATCAGCTTGAGTGGTGTCTGGTAGTTTATCTTCCAGGTGATCATCAGAATTTTCCTAAGACAATTCAAATGGAAGCAGCTCAGTTTTCTTGCAGTGCTGATAGGCTGTCCAGGTTTCACAGACATAGAACAGTGAAGTCAGTACAATGGCTTAATAGACCTTCAGCTCAGTATGCAGCCTAACACCTCTTCTGTCCCATACTTTCTTTCAGGGCCTCCCAGATTCTGAGCTAGCTTTGGTAATGTGTGCATCAACCTCCTTATCTATATGGACATCCCTGGAAAATACCATATTTTGCCGCATAATCATCACCACCACACAATCTTCACACCCTGCTTTTCAATCGAAAAATTGGTTTATAACCTTTCATCATGCAATCATCACATGATATAATTCTGTTCATCATGCCCCTTAAAAAGTAAACAGAGCAGCAATGTATTCACCAGTGGCATATGGATATGCATTCATATCTCATGCATTGTGATCTGTGAGCCTAGAATTCTCAGCGTACGTGCACTGTCAATATATTTCTGAAAGCTGACATAGGTGGTTTATTTAGAGTGGTGCATTACTAATAGTATTGTCACTCAGCCCAGTGAAGAGCTATAGGAGGAAGGGGAGCAGGTGGGCAGGTGAAGCTGCCATGAGTAAGTCACATGATATGGTAAGACATGCATCTTCCCAATTTTAAGGTATATTCATGAGTATTCTGTGCATCCTAATCTTTCACCAAAGACAGTTTAGTAATAAATGATTTTTAAGTCATACTGGCACATTTTTTAAAGCTTCACATAATAGTTGCACCCCACTTTTTCACAAAAAATGGCATAAAATCTGTGACAATTATGCCATGAGATATGATATACTGCCAAGGTAAGTGAACTTATCCACAGCATTCAAAATTTCTTCATTTACTTTGACCAATAGTTCTACATATGGATGATACTGTACTGACTGATGGAGGACTTCTATTTTCCTAGTGTTGATTGTCAGGCCAAAATTAGCACAAGCAGCAAAGAATCAATCCATACCCTCAGCTCAGATGGTACATTGAGTGTGCAATCATCCACAAACAAAAAGTCATGCACCAACTCCCCCTCCACTTTAGTCTTGGCTTGTACCCTTTTCAAATTAAATAGTTTCAGTATGGTAGCTGGCCTCAGTGTCACTTTTGTCTTCATTGAAGGCATCTGACAACATTGCTGAAAACATCATGCTAAAAAGCAGGGAAGCAAGCACACAGCCATACTTCACTCTGTTGATGAGTAGGAAAGTATGAGAGCATTGTCTTTCTTCCAGAACCTGTGTGAGCATGCTATCATAAAAATACAATACTGATGAATTTCCCCTGGTATCCAAATTTTGCTATGATCTTTCACAAATCCTCATGCTTGACAATATCAAAGGTCTTGGTTAGCTCAATGAATGTTGTATACAGACTTTTATTTTGCTCCTGGCATTTCTCCTGGAGTCACTGGGCACCAAACACTATGTTTTCCATCCCTCAGCCTTTTCTGAAGCCTCACTGGCTCTCAGGTAAATGACCTTCTTCCTGGTGAAGGATCAGCTTATTAAAGAGGGCTCTGATAAGAATCTTGCCAGCAATAACTGAGAGACCTCCTGTGATTGTCAGAGGACAGCCTGTTTCCCTTTCCTTTATAAAGATGAACAACAGAGGCATTCATCATTTCCTAGGGTGTAACTTCTTCTGCCATATAATCTGGAAGATTTCAGTCAGCTTCTGTATGAACAGTGGACCCCCTTTCTTGTAGATATCTGCTGAGATGGAATGAGTGATAGGCACTTTGCCACTCAACACGGGCCTGATGACATTTAATACCTTTCCTTCTGTTGGAAGTTCCACTAGAGAAGGATTGACTATAAACCTGAGGCATATGGTCAATGGCTTTAGCACTGGTTGAAGATGGTCCCCAGCCCATCTCTTCAGGATCAAGTCCTTATCACTGATTAGTGTGATTCTATCAGTGCTGAGTAGTTTAAATGTACCAGAGATCTTTGGCCTATAGTCTTTAGAATCTCATAGAAATGCTTTGGATTGTTGCTGTCAGTGTAAAAGTGAATCTTATCAACCTTCTTATTGAGCCAAGAATCCTGCATTTCTCTAAACTTCATTCACACTTTACTTTTTTTTTTAAGCAATTGGGGTTAAGTAACTTGCTCAAGGTTACACAGCTAGTCATTATTTATGTGTGGGGGCTCATTTTCTGAGGCCGGATTTGATCTCGGGTCATCCCAACTCCGAGGCCGGCGCTCTTACTCACTGCGCCACCTAGCCGCCCCTTTTAGGGCAATTGGGGTTAAGTAACTTGCCCAAGGTCACACGGCTAGGTTTTTGTTTGTGTGGGTTAAGTGTCTGAGGCCAGATCCGAACTCAGGTCCTTCTGACTCCAGGGCCAGCGCTCTACTCACTGTGCCACCTAGCCACCCCCACACTTTACTTTTGATGGAGTTGAAAAACTGCTTTCTTGGAGATGGACAAACTGTCCTGCTGGTAAACCCTGGGGAGTTCACGTTTCTTGTTTAGAAGCTTTGGAATTTCCCTATAGTTTTCTACAAAACAATCCTGATGTTTATGTCCGTGAGTGTTCTGGCCCAGATTAGCAAATGCAGCATTGTACACCAAGCTTTTGAAAGCCATCCACTCTTTTCTGCTCCACTGTATGGTAACTCAGTTTTCCCTTCATGCAAGCAATTAGACGGTGAGCAGGGCAACCCTTTGAAAAAGCTGCTCAGACACCCAGGGAGCTACTGAATCTCACTCCTGCTTCAATCCTGTGAGAAGAAGACCCAAGGTCCTGGGCTGCTTGTGTGCAGAATTGTGGCTACAGCTCCCACTGTTTCTGCCCATTGCCATAGGGGTTCAAGGTAGGTAAAAAAGTAAAATAGTCAAATATTAAAATAGTGCGTGATGGGTGATGAATTGGATTTAAATGAAGCAGAGTTGTGCCAAGTTGTCAGTCTCACTCTCTCTTTCAGAGGCATCAAAGTCCAGTGGCAAGACAAAAGTCAAGATGACTGGCATGGCCCAGGATACACTGGATGACCTTGGCATCTTCAATGTCTGACCAAGCTCTAAACTCTCCATAGTACCTACTTCAGCTGCCTTCATGGCTATTGTACCAAATTGTTCTCAATTTACCTATCCCACCAGGAGAAGCCTTCACATGCTTGAGATAGACACCCCCTTAACTCACTGACCGGTTTGAGGTCTACCAGCTACCCTCATCCTGGTTTAGCCCATCTGCTGAGATGTTTTTACCAAGGTATGATTGCTGTGCACACTACAGTTTCTTGAAGTCACAGGTGAGAGTTAGATAACAGGTGGACACAAAAGGTAGATGAACAGCCCTTAAAAGGAATTGGCAAGCCCTCACACCAGAGGTGTTAGTGTTCCCTTATCACCCCCCCCCCCAAAGCAGCAGTGGCTCACAGCAGTTTCTGTATCAGGAACTGAGAGACACACTGAGAACTAACTGATACTGAGGAATGGCAGTCTCAGGGCTCTAAAAGGCCATTGATCCCCAGATCCCAGGAGGGAGCTATAACTAACAGGAAATTCATGAAGTCTACAAAGGAAGAAAAGGATTCCTGCTTACCAGGATCTGTGTTACACCTTTGACATGTGTATTCTCCATCCATGACTTCACTAGAATTTTCCTCTAAGTTTGAGATTATTTTCTACATAGTGTACCTTATTTGTACAAGAGGAATATGCACACATGATTTGGGAGAATTGTTTCAGTAACAATTGTCTTTGCTCTTTCTGGTTAGTAAATACTCTTTCTAAACTCTGGCAAATAGTCAATGGGAGGCACACCTTTGGAAACTCCTGAGTAATAGTAGTAGAAACTCCTATGGCCTTCAGGGATAGCCCTAGAGCACTAATTATAGCAGCCATCCTCTCTGGACCCAGCTCAAAAATATTGATGGCGGGAGGGGGTTGGTAGCACAATGCATAGAGCACCAGTCCTGGAGTCAGGAGGGCCTGAGTTCAAATGTGTCCTCAGATACCCCAACCCTAGCTGAGTGAACTTGGGCAAGTCACTTAACCCCAATTGCCCTGCCTTCCCCCCTCTAAGACAAAAAAAAGCAAAAAAAAAAAAATCTGGATGGGATGGTGTGGCCACAGAGGGGACATTACATACAGAGGAGGAAGCTAAGGCCAATAGAAGTTGGATGACTTGCCCAAAGTCACATAGGTAATAAACATCAGCAGCAGGATTTGAACCTAGATTCTCTGACTCCAAATCTGAAGCTCTTTCTACTGCCTTCTTAAAAACAAGTTCCTATTTCTCTCGTTTCTTAGAACTCTGTGGTGACATGCTCTTGTTATGCGGTTTTGTTTTTAGGCTTAGTTTAAAAAGAAAAAGAAAGAAAGAAACGGTTGAGGGTAAATGTAGCCCCAGAACTGAATAGGAGCATATGTGTACCAGAGCTGCTAAAGGCTGAAGTAGCAGGCTCCCAGCATTTCTCTGCAACACAGTTGCTTATCAATGAAGCGTGCATGCAGCCTAATTAACATAATTGGAACTACTATAATTATGCTATCATTTTGTTTACTTTAGCACATTCTGTTGAGGTATATGGGTAGCAATATTTGCTATTGAAATATTGGCCCCTTGCTGCATCCAGGCTGTTTAATCATCCTGTTTATCTTACCTTCTTTGTAGTGCTATCCTGCTACTCAGAGGTGAGGGAAGTGTTAAGTCCGCAGAGCCCTAAAAGGAGATGAAAAGGAAAACAATGAAACTAATCAAGAGAACTACACAGCAGAAAGCTCCAAGTTTGGGCAGTTTGTAAGAAGCACTATGGGAAAATAGCACTCCCTCATTGGAAGCGTTCAGTCCAATAAAGAGATGAAGGAAATTGATTTTAAACAAAATACATTCATCATACTTGTTTTGCTCCGGTGTTTTAAGCAATGGAAACAAAGTTCCATCTCCCCGAGGGAAACTGTATGGAGTTATAAAAGCTCAGGGAGGCTCATTTAAATTGTCTATGACCAAAATAGCAAAAAGAGACTTGATCAGCTGTGGCTTCTTAAGTGAAATTCTTCTGACTATAGGAAAATTACACCTTGTGATTCATTGAGTCTGCTCCCAACACATCATGGCATTATCCGCGCTAGGTTAGAAAGTCAGTTCTTAATTCAGATGTTTCTTTCAAACCAGAGAGGAGAAAGAACATTGTGAAACTCTGAAATTCTGATAAAAAAAGTCTTATTTCCAGGTCAAGTGCCACAAAAATCACCTGAGGCAAATAGTAGGTAGCTCTCTAAGTTTATTTTTCTTAATAACTAATTGTTCATCAAGCATTTATTAAGGCACTGTGCTGAGACATAGATACAAAAGGGAAACAGGTCTTCCCCTCAAGAACTCATGTTGTTTCTACTGGTAAATTCTCTCAGTGCCCCCTAAATGCAGTGTGCCAGGACAAAGCTCCAGCCATGACAGCCTAGGTACAGTTCCGGTGTTTTCCACCACTAATACCTAATATTAGCTGTCCATTCCAACAACTTTGGCATTTTGGACTATGTTCAAAGGAGGATACCAGAATGGTAAAGAAATTTGAAATCGCATCCTTTGAAAAAGCTATTGAAAGATGCTGGAATAGTTAGCTTGGCAAAGGGATGATTTACAGGAGCGGCATTTTAGTAATAAGAGCTGACATTTCTATAATACTCTACAAAGCAATTTCATTACAACACCACTATAAGGTAGAAAGCATATTAGCATCATTTTAAAGATGAGGAAATAATGTCAGAAGGATTAGTTGACTTGCATAGGTTCACACAACTATATAGTTTGGTTTGGGCTCAAACTCTGGGCTTTTGACTGAGACATCATGATGCTTTTGTCATGATATCCCACTAACTACTCATGACATCATTTGAGGGATCATAGTCTACTTGGCCATAGAGTGAAGAACTAGGCTCAATTGGACTCTAGTGGGAATCTGTAGCTGGGAAATCTGGATTGGAATCTTGTCTCCAACATAAGGAATCCAGTGACAACCACTTTGTGTATTTAGTTTCAGCATCTTTCAAATATTTCCTAAACTATTAGCCTCATAATATTGTGAGAAAAAGACAATCTAAACCTTAATACACTTAGGAAAGTGAATGGTTGCCATCATACAGTTCCAGTGAAGTGGAATTCAGTTTGACAAAGTATTTCCTAATGGTTGAAACTATCTGAAGAGGAAATGAGTTATCTCATAAGATAATGAGTTCCCTGTCCCTAATGATCTTTAAGTAAAGGCTACATTACCACTGGTTAAAGATTTTGTAGGATGGAATAATAATAATAATATTTATTATTATTATTAATATTATTATTTTATAACAACAGATAACATAACGGAGGTGTAAAACCTATAGCTAAAATGACTGTGGCAGTATTGGAATTCAGGTTTTCAAGATCCCAAGCCTAGTGCCCTATGCATACCACAACCTAGCTGCCTCTCATCCTTCATGTAGGGGTTGGGATAGACGACCTTAGTTTCTTCCAACTCCCCAATTCTAAAAACTTCATGGTAAGAGAAGGAGTGTATATTTAGACTTTCGGATGGAATCCTGAAGGGTTTACCAAGGTATTGAAAGTTATTTGAACATTATTTTTGTTGTTCTTTTTTCCCAAAGAGAATGTGTGGCCTTAGCAGTGCCAATCATTTCCACCAGTGGAGTCATGCCAAGGCAAGCAGATGTCAATGTCACATTCATAGCCAATAAGAGTAATATTGGGGTTTTCATAACTATTCTTCTAAGGAGCATAAACAGAGCATAGTATAGAGATCAATAAAACAGGAGGAAACGTTCTGTGTCCTCTTATCTCACAGAGCTCTCCAAAGGACTCCACCACGTCCTGCCTACATTTCCTAAGCTTCCTCTTAGGCATCTTAAGAACAAAGAAACTGGTAATATGGCCCCCATCCCCATTCCTCTTAAAGGAATATCACATCTTCTTTGCTCAAGTTCAATATGTAGAACAATAATTTACTAGATGCTTTTATTTGCTAGCTGATATTTAAATTTCCTGATTTTATTCTGATTCCATTCCATTTTGAAGTTTTCAAATGCATATGACATGTAAACTATTTTTGGTTTGTTTTTGGTTTTTAGAGGGCAATTGGGGTTAAGTGACTTGCCCAAGGTCACATGGCTAGGGTTTTTGTGTGTATGTGTGTTAAGTGTCTAAGGTCGGGTTTGAACTCAGGTCCTCCTGACTCCAGGGCTGGTGCTCTATTCACCGCGCCACCTAGCCACCCCAACATATAAACTCTTATGGATTGTTCTATCACTTATTCCCTTCCTACTCATTCCCCTTCAGACTTAGAATTCTAAAAAATGACTAATTAACAACTGGTCAGTGAGCCAACATTGCCAACATTCCTGACATATCTCACCTTATGATGGAGTAGATCAACCACTAAACTTAGAGTCAAAAAGATCTGGATTCAGATCCTACTTCAGGCATGTACCATCAATTAGTCAATCAATAAACATTTATTAAGTACCCACTATGTGCCAGAAGCTGTGTTAAGTCCCTGAAGTACATAAAGACACAACAGGCAATCCTTGTCTTCAAGTAGCTTACAATCTAATGGAGGCAAAAACATGCAAATAAATCTATACAAGTAAATTATATACATATAGGATAAATAGAAAATAATTAAAAGAAGAAATAGGAATTGGGAAGCTGGGAAAGGCTTCCTGTAAAAAGGTGGGATTGTATTTGGAACTTAAAAGATTTACTGTGGGAACTTAAACCGTGACCTTGGGCAAGTAACCTAACACTCTGTGCCTCCATTTCCTCATGTAAAAAAATAAAAAGACCTCCAAGATCCCTAAATCTACGCTATTATTCTCAGAGACCTTGAGGAACATTCCTATTAAATAACGAGTCAGTTTATGTAGTACTTTCAAACTTACCATACCCTTTATAACAAGCTGTGTTCCATCTACCCCACTGAGGCATGGCAATTGAATGGGATGGATGGAGCAGGGATCTCAAGTCCTAGACCTGTCACTTATCATGTGTGTAACCATGAGCAAGTAAGTTAACCTTTTGGGGCTGCAGTTCTTTCTGTATAAAATGATGGGGGCTGGACTAGATAGAGAAGTCTCTTCTGTTTCTGAATCTATGATCCTGATCTTATTCTCATCTCACAGATAAGGAAACTGAGACTCACAGAGCTTAAGGGACTTACCCATGATGGCATACCTAAAAAAGTATTGGAGAAAGAATTTTAACCCAGGTCTCTTGACTCCAAGGCTGGTAATCATTCCATTATGCCATGCTATTTATTCCTCTGAGATATAAATCCCTGAGAAATGTATAAACCATCTAGCCACTAGTCTCTGTGGAAAGTAAGCTCATTACTTACTAAGAAAGCCTTTTCCATTTTGGACAGCTCTTGTTATTAAGCAATTTCCTTTATGCCAAGCTGAAATCTGCCTCTCTATGACTTCCACAGTTGGGGAGGTTCTTTGTTTTGTTTTGTTTTGTTTTTTGGTTGTTTGTTTTTTAACAGAATTTAGTTTCCATATGTGTCAATGGTACTACCCAGCAGCCCAAAATATCAACATTACCTTAGGCTGCATTAAGAAAGATATAGTGGGGCGGCTAGGTGGTGCAGTGAGTAGAGCGTCAGCCTTGGAGTCAGAAGGACCTGAGTTCAGATCCGGCTTCAGACACTTAACGCACACACAAACAAAAACCTAGCCGTGTGACCTTGGGCAAGTTACTTAACCCCAATTGCCCTCCAAAAAGCAAAAAAAAAAAAAGAAAGATATAGTGTCCGTAACACAGCAGGGCACAGTCCTGTTGTACTCCGATTGAATGAGACCAAATCAGGAATATTCTGATAAGTTCTAGGGGCCAATTTTAGAGACCACTGGGATATATTAAGGAACATCCAGAGAAGCTGGTGAAAACCCTAAAGACCATATGATTTTGAAATCAATTAAATAAATCAGTATTTTTAGCCAGGAAAAGAGGATAATTACGGGACACATAATAGTTATTTTCAAATATTTAAAGGACTATCATGTGAAAAGTGGATTAAGCAGTAGGATAAGAAATAATAGTTGGAAGAGTCAAACAGGAAGATTTCAAGTAGATTTAAGGAATGACTTTCTAACAATCAGAGCTCTCTACAAGTTGAACGTCCCATTGTGGGGTGGTCTCACTTCACTTACTGATATTGGTTTACTTTGTTATAAATTTTCAGATGTAAGTCTCATGAGTTTAGTCAAACATCAATATAACTGGCTATACAATGTATTACTAGTAAAACAACCCAAAACTATATTTGAATTTCTCAGCAATGAAACATGTATAAGAAAGATCACAATCAGAGTGACTTCTAACCATAAACTGCAAATGCTGCATTCTCCCTGGACAGTAGAACCATAGTCCCGCCATTGAACTCTCTCAGACTGACAAAGTTTGTCAAGAATTCTCTTCAGGATAGCTTTTCTATAGTATATTTTCTCTACAGTAAAGAAAGAAAAAAGCCTCAGAAGGGTCCTCCTTAAATAAAAGTTTCTAAGTAAAGATTGGGGGATCAATTTGGTGCCATTTTAGAGGATACTCTACTTAAATGTAGTTTGGACAAGTTGGCCTCTGAACTCTATTCCAACTCTGAAATTCTAGGAAGTTCCCTCCACTGCTCACAATTCTATCCTCATGGACCAAGGAGAAGAAGATTATTCTCTGTTATTAATTATACTACTTCAAATATTCAAAGGTGTCTCTTATATTCTAATCTTTTAAGTCTTCTCTTTTCAGGATAAAAAACTCTGTTTCAAGCATTCTTTAAATTATGTGGTTTGGATTCTCATGACATATATCAGACTCCTCTGAACATGGATCAGTTTATCCAAGTCTGAAAATGTGGTTAGAAAATTTTGGCATCTCAGATTATATGAACAATAAAAACTATAATATTTTGATTTGGGCCATAAAGATCTAAATAAATCCAAAATTGCAGTTGAGTAAATAAGACAACAAAAATAGTAAAGGAATGCAGATGCTATCCTGTTCTATCTCTATGGGGCTCCTACTTTCAGGCTAGAGTGTAGAGCAATGAGAACCACACTTTATTATGAAATGCTCATTTTCTCCTTCTTTATGATGCAATTGCCTCCAGGACTGCCGAGCTTTTCATGGATGACCACATTAGTACTAATTTTAAGAGGTCCTAAAAACTCCAAAGTGACAAAAAAAAAATAAAAACTTTATTCTAGAGTAAAAAAAAAAAATTCAAGCAGGTTTTGAATGCAGCCATGGGTATCAGAAACATTGTTGAAGATTCATAGGATCATAAATCTAGAACTAGAAAGAACCTTAGTGGACTTGGAGTCTTTTCTTAGATATATAGTAAGTTAGGAATGTGACCCTAAAGGAATATGCTCATTCTGTGGTGGTGTTGACGATAGGCCCAACTTGCCATTGTTAAGGTTTAGTTTATGTCTTAGACTCCAAACAAGGAGAGAGGGGAAGATTAAGTGTTTTTGTATCTTGTTTTTCAGTTGTCTCTTTGTGGACAAAGATATAAACCACTGGAGTGATTTGCCATTTCCTTCTCTGGTTCATTTTACTAATGGGGAAAGTGAGGCAAACAATTAAGTGGTTTGCCCAGGGTCACAAAGCAAATAAGGGTCTGAGGCCAAATTTGAACTCAAGTCTTTCTGACTCCAAACCTGGCACTCTATACACTCTGCTACCTTGTTATTTATATATTCTAATACAATATGAAGCATCTAGGAAATCATTGGACTTCTAGTTTATAGATATAAATAATAGAGTTATTGATATAAAGCTGTATATGTAGACTATATATAGATAAATAAAATAACAGATATATAAAGACATAGATAATGAGAGAAAATATCTATGATAAAAAACTGAAAAGTCCCATAAATAAGCTACTATATGTAGCCTAGCAAGAGGTGGTCACCTGCTCTTACAGATACTGACTCACTTTTATATTCAGACATCAGTCTCATAGGTTTAGTCAAGTCTCAATGTTATTGGCTATACAATTTATTACTGATAAAACAACCCAAATCTATATTTACATATTTCAACAATGTATCATCTGTGAGAAAGTGCACAACCAGAGTAAACTTTAATTATCACCTGAAAATGCTGACTTCTTCAAAAACATTAAAACCACAGTCTCACCATTCAACTCTCTGAGGAACACAATCAAAATCTCGCAAGAATTTTCTTCAGTATATCTTCTCGTCAGCATATTTTTCTCCAAAAGATAGGCGTAAAACTCAGGCATTTTTTTCAAAATGCCTCATTCAGCTCTCCCAAAGATGATAGTTAATTCACTCCATATCTTTGGAAAGATGTTCTCTTAGTCCTTTCTGTGTCATACCTAATGCAATAGCTAACTCTCTTCAAGTAGCAATTAAACCATCTCACCAAGATTCTATTTTCTCTTCTAGAATGAAAAGATCAAAGTTTTTATGAAAAAGCATTTAAACTATAATATGTATATATATATATATATATGTATATATGTGCATGTGTTTTCATGTGTATGTATGTATGTTTCGACCAGTGATTTCATTGATATAACCCTCCTGGAGTGGAAATTCCTTTCACTGATACAGATAAACAACTCCTCTATAACATATAGTCTTAGCAGTTGAATGGGAAGATTTAGAGTTTAAGATTCTAGCCCTTGGGGCAGCTAGGTGGGGCAGTGAATAGAGCACCTGCCCTGGAGTCAGGAGGACCTGAGTTCAAATCTGACCTCAGACACTTGACACAATTACTAGCCCTGTTACTTTGGGCAAGTCACTTAACCCCAATTGCCCTCCAAAAATAAAAAGAAATTCTAGCCCTTGGTGAAACAGCCAATATGTAAATGTCAGAAGGAGAACTTGATCTCAGGTCTTCCTGATTTCAAAGCCAGCTGTCTTTCCACTACACCTCACTACTTCTCACCATGAGATGAGTTACTGCAACTTGCTCTTTGTCAGAATCTGCATGTGTCAGGATTTGTCTTTCAGGGGCTTCTTTTTTCCCCTCTCTCCTACCTGACGCTCTTGCCTCAACCTACCCATACTTGAGGATTGACTATAGATATAAATATAGATATAGATATAGACATAGACATAGATATAGATAGAGAACCAAAGTTCTGCCTTTTTTACTGATCGCTCAGATACTCCATCCCCTGTTTTCTTTGCTCTCTTCACTCCATTCTTGTAGAATCTGCAAGTTTCTATTTCCTTGAACTTTAGGCTTCTAGCCTTCCCAGATCCTCTGACCTTTATCGCTCCTTAGTTCTTGGCTATTTACATTTAACATTTAGCAAATATTTATTGAGTACTTACCAGTCAATCAAGACACATTTATTAAGTGCTTTCTATGTACCAGGCATCTTGCTAAGTGATGGGGGTACAAAGAAAAGGGAAAAAATATGGTCCCTGCCCTCAATATAATTTAAATAGAAGGTAATATCAGAGGTAGCCACTAACAGTAAGAGGTAGGGTAGCGCTAAGTGAAAAAAGGGTGAGAGAAGAAAAAGAGACTGGGAAAGGATTGCAAAGATTCTTAAGATATACTTTCTACCCTCAAAAAACTTAAAATCTAATGTGGGAGATAAGGCAGGGGACACCCAAGTCTGCAATGCCAC
Organism: Gymnobelideus leadbeateri; assembly: GCA_011680675.1. Classification (NCBI taxonomy): domain Eukaryota; kingdom Metazoa; phylum Chordata; class Mammalia; order Diprotodontia; family Petauridae; genus Gymnobelideus; species Gymnobelideus leadbeateri. Next base: position 25,548 of record WOXC01009138.1, read on the forward strand.
TAGCATCTTTGATGTTTACTTACTCTACTTGTTCTTGGCCTGTTTTTTCCTAATATCATTCTGGTTGATCATCTTACTCTGACCCAACCTGCCAACCTGGTTCTTCCTGCTTTCCTGATCTAGCCACAATCTACTGCTGCCCACAATACTTGGGAAAATCCGTACAAAATGCAACATCTAGTGAGTAGAGCATCAGCCCTGGAGTCAGAAGGACCTGAGTTTGGATCCAGCCTGAGATAATGCACATACAAACAAACAAACAAACAAAAAAACCTAGCCGTGTGACCTTGGGCAAGTTACTTAACCCCAATTGCCCTCCAAAAGGCAAACAAAACAAAACAAAACAAAATGCAACATCAGTGATTAGGTAGAATAGAACTAAGCATCCAAAACCATTAATTCAAATAATAACTCTCCCACTCACTTTTCATGTAGTGTTGAGAAATTCATCCAAATGCTGAGTGGCTTTATTTCTTCCGCTATAAGTGATGATTAGATTCCATATCTCTCCTTGCTTTATTAAAAAGAAAAACATTCGATCATTTTCTACTTCTATCCATCTAACTAGATCTCCTTAGATAATATTTTCCAAAATCATAAGGTTATAAATTAAAGGATGAAATGACTCTTGAAGGTCAATTAGAACAAATCCCTAATTCACACAGGGTTTAGAGAGAAAGTTGCCTAAGCCCATACAGGTAGTGATGGACAGGAATAGAGTCCAAGCTTTCTCACTCCAAATCAACACCCTTTCCATTATTACATAGTGCTTTCTTTCCTTCCTTACTCTCTCTCCAAACATTTCTAGGTTCTATCTGGAAATACCTCCATCCATTTTCTTCTCAAAGAATTTCCTAGGGATTTGACTTTCATTCCTTCCCATACAAACCGTTGAAAACATGGGTAGTCAATTAGCTGCCTGCCTTTCCCATTGCACTGGTGTCTCCATCTGGAAAATGAGGCTAAAAATATTTACCAAGTTCTAGGGCTATTCTGTGGGGAGGCTAATTTAAGTTATGTTTACAAACTGCTTCTTATGTTCAAAGAGCTGAATCAATAGTAGGTATTTTGATTCTAGTTAAAAGGAGGCATACCGGAGAGGTATAATGGAGGAAGTATGATACATCCAGTGGTTGTCTTGGCCTGCACATGGTCGTTATTCCCCAGTGTTCTCTCTTTGAGACAGATGTTCCATAGGAACCTTGCCAAAACATATGCATGTTCTGTTAGCAGTGAAGAAGTTAAATAGAAAGCCACTTCCTCCATCGCTCAATGCATGCTTGGAAATCAGAAACTATAATGAAATGCATATGTGGCATTTTTTTCACAATATGTTAGGTTGGTGGTTTTAATTATTATCATACGTGCCATATTTAATCTGGTAGAACATGTGAAAATGTTTATATACTTTTACATTATGGTTTAACAACACATATAAACATTTAGGTACAAAAGGATTATAAATTTTGTTAAAGGCATAGAATTACTGTCAAAAAAAGGAGAAAACTTTAGCAGTTCTCCCTGTATTTTTTGAAAACCTTTTGTTAGCAAATGGACTATTTCAGAGAGTAAAACTGCAGGAGAAACCAAATTGAGGAAATGAGACTGAAATGTGTCAAGTAAACAAAAAGCTCTTTTTAGGAACAGTCTTTCAGAGTTCCATGATATTTCATAGGATTTTAGAGCTAGAAGAGATCATTTAGACCAAAGTACTTATTTGCCAAACCTAGAAATACAAGTCCAGAGATGACTAGCCAAAGGCCATGCAGCTGGTTAGTGATAGAGCCAAACCCAGCTTACCTATTCCCAGAAGTCCTTCTATGTTACCTCACTGGGTCCCTAGGATTGTGACACATTTGGGTTAGTGTGCCAAGGGGTCTCATTGGGCCTATATAAGTCCCCTCCTAATCATGTTTAGTGTTAGGCCAGTTTCCCAGGTCCCTATATTTTCTCCCATGAGAACTTGGGCTTAGTTCACTTTAACCACAACTGTTTAAATGGATGCTCCTCCCCAGTTCCATTTCATATTTCCAACTTCCTCCTCATTCCTCTGTTGTTTCTGAAACAAACACACTACCTACCTTTTTAAAAAAGATTTTTAGAGTGTAGGACTCTGGTTCCACTTGGGGTGTACCTAAGTATCCTAACACGTTAAGTATACTAGGTGGTGTCCACCTGGAATAGGCAGAACTTAGGATCTTCAAGGAAAGTGAAGGGAGAAGACAGAAGTTGACTAGAAGGATTTTGCAGGGACTTTGATAATAGGTAACCACTGCCTTTGCCTTTGGGGAAAACTCAACAGACTTTGTTTTGGTACAAAAGGAGCACAGATCTAGTGAGAAGACTGACACAAGGTTAAGGAGTTGAGGCTCCATGCTTCTCTTGTCCCCTACGCCCATGTGTACCAGCCAATCCTTAGAATGTTTGGGGATAAACACCAAGCTCTCTCTGACTCCCAGAGAGCTGAGTGCCTCCCTCCTTTCACTGTTTTGTGAATAGCAGCACTTATGTTAGTCTAAACTTTTGGTGTGGCTTCCAGATACTTGGCTCTGCCCCCATTCTACTAAGAAAAAATATCTTTCCCTCTTCTCATTTATCACTGTGTACTTCATTGATTCATCTCTAACTTCAGGACACATTGTAGTAATTTAATCAGATTGAGTCAAAAGTAAAATAGAGACATTACTATCTAACAAAGTTATAGACCACACCGAGTCCCTGCTATTTAATAGATTCAGGCAGTTGATCAAGATGTCTTCTGGTGAGGAGATGTTGTCCAGGTTTTTACTGCATATACCTACAATATCAGGATTTTTTTTACAGCATGTAACTGTAGGAAATGAGATTGAGATTTAACAAAATAGCAGAAGAATGAGAAAGTGGCTGGGTGAAAGAATTATAGAATCATGAAGTTGGAAGGAATGTTAGAGACCATCTACTATAACACATACTTAAACAAACCACTCTATGACATACCCTTTACAAGTAGTCATTACGATCTTGGGTTTAAAGACCTCAAGTGAGGAGTAACTCACTGCCTTCCAAGGTAACTCATTACAGTCTTCTGAACTTTACTTTTCTTCCCCTCACCCACCCTCTCAAATTATTGATCCAGTGACACTGGCTTTCTTGCTTTTCTTTGTACTAATACTCCGAATTTCGATTCAATATGTTTTCATTCATGTTCCCCATGCTTTGAGCTCTCTCCATCCTCACTTCTCTGGCTTCCTTCAAGTCTCAGCTAAAGCCCCACCTTCTGCAACAAATTTTCCCTGGTCTTCCTTAATGTTAGTTCCTTCCCACTGAGACTACCCCCAGGTTATCCTCTTCACACTCATTCATACACACATATATATAAGAATGCAAATACACACATATGCATGCACGCATAACACATATATCTTATTTGCACATAGTTGCTTGCATGTCGTCTTCTCCTTTATTCTGTGAGCTCCAAAGGGACAAGGTCTATTTCTTTGTTGTCTTGGGGGTGTTTTTTTTCTTTTTCTTTTTCTTTCTTTTTTCTTTTTCTTTTTCTTTTCCTCCTGCTTAGTATAGTTCCTGACACCCAGTAGGTGCTGAAGAAATGCTTGATGACTGAACTTGACTTCAGTGTAGCTCCAATGGCTAAGAGATTTCTCCTTACATCGAGACGAAGTTTGCCTCTTTTCAAATTATACCCATTGCTCCGAATCCTGGTTTCTAGGGCAAAGCTAAAATTGTAAAAGCACATAAGAGTAGACACCTCTGATCTTCACTGCAATATGGAATGTCTAGGTCTGGTCTTTCTTAGTTCCTGTTCTATTTCACTAAGATATATTATTTCTAAAGGCAGCTTTCTTTCTTCCTTCCTTCCTTCCTTCCTTCCTTCCTTTCTTTCTTTCTTTCTTTCTTTCTTTCTTTCTTTCTTTCTTTCTTTCTTTCTTTCTTTTTTGTAAGGGGGAAGGCTGGGCAATTGGGGTTAAGTGACTTGCCCAAGGTCACACACAGCTAGTAAGTGTTAAGTGTCTGAGGTCAGATTTGAATTGAGGTCTTCCTGGCTCCAGGGCCAGTACTCTATTCATTGCACCACCTAGCTGCCCCAAGGCAGCAGCTTTCTTACAAAGGAATCAAACAAAAGAACTCTCTTTAGCACAATTAAAAAAAAATAAAACTTCTAATAACTAAAATGAAAAACAATGTGGCATTAGACTTAAGTCTTGACACTGGTACATACTGCCTGTGTGGGTGGGCAAGACACTTGATCTCTCAGTATTGAAGGTACCTTCTTGTAACTGTTAAGATTTAAATGAGAAGCTAAGCTGTATTAGTGGAAGGTGTTTCCTCAATGGAAGCTATATACAAAGATAAAATAAGATCATAGATTGGGGCGGCTAGGTGGCTCAATGAATAGAGCATTGGCCCTGGAGTCAGGAGGACCTGAGTTCAAATCCAGCCTCAGACACTTAACACACACACACACACACACACACACACACACAAACTAGCCATATGACCTTGGGCAAGTCAGTCACTTAACCCCAATTGCTCTGCCCTCCCCCTTCCAAAAAAGCACACAAGCACAAAAAATCATAGACCCAAACCCCAACATTCTTCCCTTGTCTTCTCCAAAAAGCATATAAAACCAAAGTCTAGTCATAGATTGATTTGGTTGGGAAAGCTTTTCAAGCACTTAGGTCTATTATTTGCCTTCAGTCTATATCAGTTAGATGTTAGACCAAGTTATTCAGGCTCCTTGCCTAAAGTATAGCTGTATTTAGGTTAACACTAATACTAAAAATGGTGGGACTCTCAGTCCCATTCTGAGTTTGCTGGTCATATGTGGCTTCTGGGTCACTCTCTCTAGTCCTTCACTATAGACTTCTACTATTGCCTTAGCACTAGTTGATTTATACTTCCCTAGTAGAAGAACCTTACCTACCTCTAAAATGACCAAGTAAAAGTAGGGGTGTACCTGATCTCTCCAAAATTTTCCTCCAAACAACATTAGAATAACTCCTCAAAAATGAATTGTGGAGTAGCAGAATCAACGAAAATGAAGGAGTGAAACAATTTTCCATCCCAAGACAACTTAAAAGGTTGGTGGGAAAGGAGTGGAGCACAGTACAGTGCAGTCTGTGCCAGCACAGACCTCAACCAAGCAAACTAACAGGAGGCTTTGGAGGTGACTGAATTAGTGGTAGCAGTAATGCAGTGGCTTCAGAAGACAGACAATAAGGGGTTGTAAAACTGGTTAGAAAGAAATTACAGGAAACCTTTGTAAAACCAAGCACGAGCAACTTTCCAGAGGACTGCTGCTGTGAACAGCTTTCAAGGCTCTGGTTACATAGTATAGGAAACTCTCTATTTATTCAATAACAAATCAGAGCAAAACATTCACAAAAAATCAAGGTACAGCATTCACAATGTTCTATGGTTCCTGTTCCATGGTCCCATCTCCCGCCCAAATCTAACAAACCACCACCTGAGTTCAAAGGCAGACAGCCCCCATTTCCTTGTCCAGATCTTCATGCAGTTCCTGCTCCACATTGAAACTCACAGTGTCCAGTCCATCTCAAATCTCTTAGAGTCTCTGTTCCTGGGGAGACAAGGCTTAACAAAGCCACAATAACATTCACACACATTAACAAAGCTACAACAACATGTGTACAAAATACTGGGACCACAGCCATGCTTCCTCATTCATCAGTAGCTCCAGCTGGCCCTCTGAAATCCTCAGCACCATAAGCTTCGTTCTCAAACTCAAAATTGCTTTCTCTAGCCTCCAAGTGGCTTGCTCTAAGAAATTCTGTCTCAGTTCTCAACTCCCATTCCTCTTCTCAGTTCTTCTCAATTCTCAGTTCAGTCTTCATTTCAGCAGCAGCTGCCCTTCCTCCAAGATGCTTACCCCAGGAAATTCTGTCTGTCCAGCTTGTGCTCTTCCTTATATACATATTAGCTCCTCCCTGTTCAGCCCCTTCCTGTTACATCAGCAACAGGGGTTCATACCTCCTGGTTTTGTTTTTTTGTTTTTGTTTATTTCTTTTTTTTTTAAAAGCAATTGGGGTTAAGTAACTTGCCCAAGGTTACAGGCCAGTTATTTTTGTGTGGGTGTTAAGTATCTGAGGCTGGAACCAATCCAGGGTCCTCAGGACTCTGGGGCCAGCACTCTTACTCACTGTGCCACCCAGCCACCCCTGTTCCTTTTTATACAGAGGCTTAATTTGAAACAACGTGCTAAGTACCTGCTTACTGCCAATACAAAGGGATTTTCAAATTTAATTACTATTACATTCCACCCCTCCAGGATCCTTGGATTTGGAGCTGAAAGTCTGCCCATAGTCAAGATGAAAAGACCTCTCCATGGGTACTGAGTAGTAACTGATGAAATGGTAATTTAATTGTACCCCATGGATGGAGAGCTTTGACATTTGTACTTTGTGTCCCTTAAGGAGGGTTAAGGATGATTGAATGATTGAGTTACTAAATGATTTTACTTTGTTGAAAACTATGTGACCACTTTGGTGAAAACTATGTGGCCATTTTAGTGATAAGTTGTTGAGTTGTGACATATGAATGCTGTATTTTGATTTTCTGTGATAAGTTATAAAATTGTGAATGCTGTACCTTGATTTTCTGTGAATGTTTTGCTCTGATCTGTTATTGAATAAATAGAGAGTTCACTATATTATGTAATCAGAATCTTGAAAGCTGTTCACAGCAGCAGTCCTCTGGAAAGCTGCTCCTGTGTGGCTTTCCAACCTTTTGCTGGAACTGGGTATAAGACTTTGTTGCACTGCCCATATGTGGTTCTAGGTTGCAGCTCCAAAGATAGGATGAGAACAAGAAAGAACAATGACCCTGGAAACAGCTTCAGGGTGGAAAAGAGTATTTGTGGTCATTCACAGACCAGAGTACAGTCCAGGAAAACATTGACCACATCACTCCTTGGATCAAAGCACCTTGGAAGAACTGATGTTTGCAGACACCTAGAATTACCTCTGAACACAAAAAAATACCTGAAGCTTTGGGCTTTGCCCACTGTGCCCTAGGAGCAGAGCCCAACTTTAACATAAAGATAAAAGTCTGGAAGAAAGAAGAAGACTGGAAAAATTAGCAAAGAACCTGATCATAGAAAGTTACTGTGGTGACAAGGAAGGAGAGAACACAAACTTATAAGGCGGAAAAATGAGATCAAAGCAGCTACATGCATAGCCTCAGAGAAAAATGTGAATTGTTTTCAAATCCTACAAGACCTCAAAAAGAATTTTTTTAATTGAGTATTAGAAGCAGAGGAAAAATTGAAAAAAAGGAGGGGAGGAAAATGGGAGAAAGAAATGAAAGTGATGCAAGAAAGTCAACAGCATGACAAAGGAGATAGAAATATGGTGGAAAAAAATAAAACCTTAAAAATAGAACAGGTGGAACCAAGATGGCAGAGTAAAAGCAGGAACATGCTTGAGTTCCCACTCCAATCATCTCCTATACTTGTAAGAAAATTACTCTAAACAAATTTAATTGCTATAGAACCCACAAAGTGATAGAGAAACAAATCTCCTGCTGAAGACATCCTGGAAGGCCAACAGGGAGGGTCTATTTCACCAAACTGGGAGTGTAGCACAGTCCCACATGGGCTGCACCAGCCCAGACCTATGGCACAGACAGGATGGAGAATTCAGGAGAGTGAATCATTGGCAGCTGTGGGGCTTTCCAGACTTCTTGAGCCATAAATGTGAAAAAGAAAGCAAAATGTCAGTAGGGGAACTCTGTTAGAGCTGGATGAGAAAACAGGGAAGGCAGAGGTGGTGGGCAGCTATTTCTGAAGCCCCTGGCCTTAAAATTGTGGGGGGAGAACTAAGTGGCAGATGGGCAATTGCAGGGATCTCTTTTCTGGTGCAAAGGCAGGATTCTCTTGCTTTGCCCTACTTGGATCTGGGTCACGGTCTCAGGTGGTGGTGCTGGGGTGAGGAGTGCTAATATGGTAGAATTTATTGAAGCTATGGAGAGGCAGTCCTCCTCATGAGGCAGGTGCCTAGAAGAAGCTCTGATGAGAGCTGTGCTGTTTTGGGACACAGAACCTTCCATTCTGGAAATAGAGTTCTATCATGGCAAATAGCTCAAGTCACATAATTGACTGGCAAGATGAGCAAACAGAGGAAGAAAAATCAAACGATAGAATCATTTTTGGTGATAAAGACTATCAAAACATAGAACCAGAAGAAGACAACAAAGTCAAAACTCCTGCATCAAAAGCCTCCAAGAAAAATATAAAATGTTCACAGGCTATGGAAGAGCTCAAGAAGAATTTTGAAAATCAAATAACAAAGCAAAAAAAAAAGGGGGGGGTGGCTAGGTGGCACAGTGAGTAGAGCGCTGGCCCTGGAGTCAGAAGGACCTGAGTTCAGATCCGGCCTCAGACACTTAACACACATAATACGAAAACCTAGCCGTGTGACCTTGGGCAAGTTACTTAACCCCAATTGCCCTCCAAAAAGAAAAAAAAAATCAAATAAGAGAAGTAGAGGAAAAATTGGGAAGAAATATGAGAATGATACAAGAAAATCATGAAAAACAAGTCAACAGCCTGCTAAAGGAGACCCCCCAAAATACTGAAGAAAATAACACCTTAAAAAGTAGTCTCACTCAAATGGCAAAAGATGTCCAAAATGTCAATGAGGAGAAGAATGCCTTAAAAAGCTGAATTGCCCAGATGGAAAGGGAATTTCAAAATCTCAAGAAAATAATTCCTTCAAAATTAGACTGAAGGAAATGGAAGCTAATGACCTTATGAGAAATCAAGATACTATAAAACAGATCCAAACAAATGGAAAAAATAGAAGGCAATGTGAAATATCTCTTTGGCAAAACCACTGACCTGGAAAATAGATCCAAGGGAGATAATTTAGAAATCATTGAACTACCTGGAAGCCATGTTAAAAAAAAAAGAGCCTAAACATCATCTTTTAAGAAATTATCAAGGAAAACTTCCCTGATATTCTAGAACCAGAAGGCAAAGTAGAAATTGAAAGAATTCTCTGATCGCCTCTTGAAAAAGATCCCAAAAAGAAAACTCCTAGGAATATTATACTCAAATTCCAGAGTTCCCAGGTCAAGGAGAAAATATTACAAGCAGTCAGGAAGAAGCAATTTGAGTGTTAAGGAAGCACAATCAGGATAACACAATATCTAGCAGCTTCTACATTAAGGGATCAAAGGGCTTGGAATATGATATTCCAGAGGTCAAAGGAGCTAGGATTAAAACCAAGAATCACCTACCCAGCAAAACTGAGTAGAATACTTCAGGGGAAAATATGGACATTCAATGAAATAGAGGACTTCCAAGCATTCTTGATGAAAAGACCAGAGTTGAACAGAAAATTTGACTTTCAAATACGAGAAGCAAGGGAAGCATGAAAAGGTAAACATGATAGAAAAATCATAAGGAATTTATTAAAGTTGAACTATTTACATTCCTATATGGGAAGATGATATTTGTAACTCAGACTTTTCCCAGAATGAGGGTAGTTGAAGGGAATATGTATGTATGCATGCATGTGTATATATACATATATATATGTATGTATGTATATATATATGTATGTATGTATTGGTGGGTGTATATGCCTGTATGTATATGTGTGTATGTGTGTGTACATATATACATAGTCAGAGGGCACAGGGTGAGTTGAATGTGAATGGATATCTAAAAAATAAAATTAAGAGGTGAGAAAATATATTAGGAGGAGAGGGGGAGAGATAGAATGGGGTGGATTATCTCACATAAAGGAGGCAGCAGAAGGCTGTTACAATGGAGGGAAAGAGCAGGAAAGTGAGAGGGAATGAGTTAGCCTCACTCTCATTGGATTTGGCTTAAGGAAGGAATAACATGCATACTCAATTGGGTATCTTATCCAACAGGAAAGTAGGGGGAAGGGGATAAGAAGGGGGATGATTAAAGGGAAGATAGATTGGGGGAGAGGAGGGGAGAGAAAATTTATAACCCAAAATCTTGTGGAAGAGAATGTTGAAAAGTAAAATAAATAAATGTTTAAAAAATAGAACAACCAAGTGGTAAAGAAGGCATTAAAATCTAATGAAAGAACTCCTTAAAAAGCAGAATTGGCCAAATTAAAAAGGAAATACAAAATCTCATTAAAGAAAACCATTCCATATTTACCTGGAGAGGCTTATAGGAACTGATGCTGAGTGAGAAGAGTAGAACCAGGAGAAACCTGTACACAATTACAGACACAATGTATGTGTGAAGACCTACTTTGATGGACTGGACTCTCCTCAGCAATGCAATGATGTAGGTCAGTCCTAAAAGACTCATGATGGAGAGAGATGTCTACATCCAGAGAAAGAACTAGAAAGAACTGAGTTTTAATCCAGATTAAAGCAAACTACCTGCTCTTTTCTTTTTCTTGTTTGGTTATGTTTCCTCTTTACCATTTTTCACTCCATCTGATACAATCCATCTTTATAACCTAACTAATCTCTAATGTGAAAGTATCTGCTGATCCTATACCTGATTGTATGCTGTCATGGGCCGGGGGGGGGGGAGGGGAATAAGGGAGGGAAGGAGAGAAATTTGAAACTCAAGGAGCTGTGGAATTTAATCTTATAAACTAAAAGTAAACAAACAAATTAATAAAGACCAAAAAAAAAAAGGGGGGGGGGGAAGAAAACCATTCCTAAAAGAGTAGAATTGGACAAATGGAATTGTTCTCATGAGATATCAAGAAACAATAAAATAAAATCAAAAGGATGAATAATAAAAGAAAATCTGAAATATCTCATATAAAAAAAACTGATTTAGAAAGTACATTGAGGAGATATAGTTTAAGAAATATTGGACTACCTGAAAGTCATGATAAAAAAAAAAAGGCAAGTAGTCCAAACTTTCGAGAAATTATCAAGGAAAACTGCCCTGATACTCTAGAACCAGAGGGTAAAATAGGAATCAAAAGAATCCATTCGGGGCGGCTAGGTGGCGCAGTGAGTAAGAGCACCGGCCTCGGAGTTGGGATGACCCGAGATCGAAACCGGCCTCAGAAAATGAGCACCCACACATAAATAATGACTAGCCGTGTAACCTTGAGCAAGTTACTTAACCCCAATTGCTTTAAAGAAAAAAAGAATCCATTCATTACCTCTTGAAAGAAATCTCAAAATGAAAACTTTCAGGAATATTATAGCTAAACTCCAGAGTTCACAGTTGAAGGAGAAATTTTTGCAAGCAGCCAGAATGAAACAATTTAAATATTATGGAGCCACCAGCAGGATAACACAAGGTTTAGCAGCTTCTACATTACAGGATCAGAAGGTTTAGAATATGATACTGTGGTGGCAAATGAGTTAGGCTTACAATCAAGAATCACCTACTCAGAAAAGCAAAGCATAATTCTTCTGGGGAAAACTCAATGAAACAGGGGTCTTTCAAGCGTTCCTGATGAAAATTTCAGAGCATAGTAGAAAATCTGACATTCAAACACAAGACTCAAGAGAAGTGTGAAAAAGGTACAAAGGAAAAAGAAATTATAAGGGATTCAATAAGATTAAACTCTTTGCATCCTACATGGGAAGATAGTTGTAATTTTTAAGAACTTTTTTCTTTATTAGGACAATTGGAAGAAGTATACATAGACAGAAGACATGGGTGTAAATTGACCATGATAGGATGATATCCCACTCCCAAAAAAATTAAGGAGTGAGAAAAAGGAATGCACTGGGAGAAAGGTGAGAGGAAAGGTGAAATGGAATAAATCATTTCACATAAAAGAGGCATGAAGAAGCTTTTATAGTAGAGAGGAAGATGGGGGAAGTGGTAGGCAATGTTTAAACCTTACTCTTATTGGAATTGGTTCAAAAAGGGAATAACATACACACTCAATTGAGTATCAAAATCTATCTTACCCTCTAGGTTAATTGGAGGGGAAAGGGATAAGAAAAAAGTGGGGGTGGATAGAGGGGAGAGAAGATTGAAGAAGGTAGTGGTCAGAAGCAAGACAGACCTTTGAGGAGGGACAGGGTAAAAGGGGAGAGAGAGAAAGAAGTATAAACAGAAGAAAAAATAGAATAGAGGGAAATAAACAGTTAGTAATCATAACTGTGAATGTGAATGGAATGAACTCATTCATCAAACAGAAGCAGATAGCAGAGTGGATTAAAAACCACAATTCTACAATAAATTGTTTACAAAAAACACACATGAAGCAGAGACATATACAGAGAGAAGGTAAAGGGCTGAAGGGGAATCTACTATGCTTTAACTGAAGTTTAAAAAAGAAAAGCAGGGGCAGCAATTATGATCTCAGACATAATTTTAAGAGATAAGGAGGTGAATTTTTATATTTTACTAAATTTTTGCTATATTTTACTAAAAGGTGCCATAGACAATAAAATAAAATCAATATTAAACATAAGTGCACCAAATGGAATTGCATCCAAATTCTTAAAGGAGAAATTAAATGAGGTATAGGAAGAGAGAAACACTAAAACCACACTAGTGGAAGACCTCAATTTATTCCTTTTAGAACTAGATGAATCTAACAAAAAAAAATAAACAAGAAATAAGTTTTTAAAATAAATAGAATTTTATAAAATTTAGATACTATAGACCTCTGAAGAAAGTTGGATGGGAATAGAAAAGAATATAACTTTTTCTCAGCATGGCACCTACAGAAAAATTAATCATGTATTTGGACATAAAAACATTACAATCAGATACAAAAAACAAATATTAAATGTACCCTTTTCAGATCAAAATATGATAAAAATTACATTCAATAAAGGGTGTGGAAACGTAGATTAAAAATTAATTGAAAAGTAAAAAAGTCTAATCTTAAAGAATGAGTGGGTCAAAGAAATCATAGAAACAATTATTTCATAGAAACAATTATTTCATTAGAGTGACAATAATGAGATAACATACCAAAATTTATGGAATGCAGTCAAAGCAGTACTTAAGAGAAAAAAATAATATCTCTAAATGCTTACACCAATAAAGTAGAGAAAGAACAGATCGATGATTTGGGCTTGCAACTAAAAAAAAACTTAGAAAGGACAAATGACAAGTTCCCAATTAAAAACTAAATTGGGAATGCTGAAAATCCAGGGAGAGATTAATAAAACTAAAAGCTATAAAACCATTGAACTAATAAATAAAACTAGGAGCTGTTTGTATGGGGGGGGGGACCCAATAAAATAGATAAAGCATTGGTTAATTTGATTTTTTTTAAAAGAAAGAAAACAAAATTACCAGCATCAAAAATGAAAAGGGTAAAATCACCACCAATGAAAAAGAAATTAAAGCAATTATTAGGATCTCCCTTGTTCAATTATACGCCAATAAATCTGACAATCTAAGAGAAATAGATGAATAGCTACAAAAATGTAAATTGTCCAGATTAAAAGGAGAGGAAATAGAATACTTAAATAACCCTGACTTGGAAAAAGAAATTGAAGCCATCAGTGAGTTTCCTAAGAAAAAACGCCTAGGACTAGATGGATTCACAAGTGAATTCTATCAAACATTTAAAGAACAATTGATTCCAATACTATATAAACTATCTAGAAAAATCAGCAAAGAAGGAGACCTTCCAAATTCCTTTTATGACACAAACATGGTGCTAATACCTAAACCAAGAAGAGCAAAAATAGAGAAAGGAAACTATATATAGACCAAGTTTCCTAATGAATATTGATGTAATAATTTAAAATAAAGTACTGGCAAGGAGATTACAGGAATATATCACAAAGATCCTATGTTACGACAAAGTAATATTTATACCAGGAATGCAGGACTGGTTCAATATTAGGAAAATTAGGGGAGCATGGAATAGTTTACCTATCAGATCTATGGAGAAGGGAAGAATTTATGACCAAACAAGAGAGAGATAAATCATTACAAAACGTAAAATGGATAATTTTGATTATGTTAAATTAAGAAGGTTTTGCATACATACACACACGCACACACACACAAACCCACACACATAACATATATGAAGTACTGTACATTAAATTGAAAAGGTCCTTTTTTGCTTCCTTGTAGGTTTTCTTTTGTTCTCTGCTGTGCGCTTTTTACTTTGTTCTTTTTTCCCCCTTCCTCCCTCCTATCTGTCACCCCAAAGCTGGAATTGATCACGGATATGTTTGTATAAAGGTATTAAAATGTACACATGTATACATATATACACACATACATAACATACATATATAAACATACACTTTCACTAAGAGATTCTATTCCTAATATTGTTTTTGTTTGTGCTATCTCTTTATTCCTATCACTTCTAACTTATCTACTTTACTTCTACCTGCTGACTTGCCCTCCTATTACTTAACCTCCCCTCATTCCAGCAATCCCTCCCTTAATTCTCCCATTCTCCTAATTTTTAACACCCTTCTATACTCCCCCTTTAACCTATTCCCTTACCCTCCCCTCTAAAGATCCTCCCCACCCCCATCCCCTTAGAGTTTTATTTCTTTTTTTAAATTTAGAAGACTTTTATGCTCTTCTAGATGTGTGTGTGTGTGTGTGTGTGTATGTATTTTCCCCTTAAACCCATTCTTGATGAAAGTAGGTTTCCAGAACTGTCTTCCCGCATTTAATTCCTCTGTATTGGTTCTTCCTCTTGCTCCTTATTTGTATAAGATAATTATTCTTTCAGCTGTTCTTGAACAGTTTTACTTTTTAAAGTCATATCATACTCAGATCTACCCCAATCTTTCTCATAAGCTAATTACTAGTAACAATCTTAGACATAGGTTTTACATTTTCCATCCATAAGAGGTAAACATTCTATCCTTTAGTCCCTTGTAATTGGTCGTTGGTATGTACCTTTTATTTTTCTTAACTCTCATATGTCAAATCTTCTATTGAGTTCAGGGTTTCTTTGTTTTTTAACAGTCCCGAAACTATGATAGTTAATCAAATATGCATTTTTTAAAATTCAGAATTATGCTTAGTTTTGCTGAGTATGATATTTTCAGCCAGAGGCCCAGTTCTTCTGCTCTTCAGTATATGGTGTTCCAAGATCCGCAGTCTTTTAGTATTGCCGATGCTAGGTCTTGTGTGATTCTTACTGCAGTACCATTATATATAAATTGTTTTTTCTTGTTGCTCAAAATATTTTGTCCTTGATCTGGGGGTTTTAGAATGTAACTATAATATTCCTGTGAGTTTTCCTTGTAGGATCTTTCACAAGTGATCAGTGCGTTTTTTCCATTTCTACTTTCCCCTCTTGTTCTAATGCTTCAGGACAATTATCTTTAATTGTTTCTTGTATCAAGATTTTTTTTATCAAAACTTTCAAGTAATCTAATTATTCTTCTGTTTTCGAGATCTGTTCTCTAGATTTATTGTTTTCCTTATGAGACGTTTGACATTCTCTTTTAGTTTTTCATACTTTATATTTTGAGGTTTGTTTTTTTTTTTAATTTTTAAAAAGTTCTTCATCTCCTATAACTTTCCTGGCTTCCTCTTGCCCAATTCTGATTTTCAAGGGGTCATTTTCTTCCTTAAGATTCTAGACCTCCTTTTCTAATTGGCTGACTTTTTTGTCATAATCTTCTTGTTTTTCTAGCATTATTCTTATTCATCTTTTCAATTTTTCCTCAATCTCTCTGATTTGATTTTTAAAGTCTTTTTTTAAAGTTCTTCAATGAATTCTTTTTTAGTCAGGAGACCATTTGACATTACTCTTTGGAGTAGAAGAGGGTTTCTTTGTTTCAGTATCCTCCTCTGAAGACAAACGCCAACTTTGTCTAGTTGCTCTAGTTTGCATAGTTGCTCTCTATGCTTGGATTCTTTCTTCTTTGCCTGTGCATTTTTGGGGGGTAGTAATTTAGTTTTCATAATCACCTCTAGTCCTAGGATATAGAGGATGGTGCCTTTAGACTCTTATTCTCTTCGGTTCTCCCCTCTGACCTTGAACGCAAACCAACACCTCCAGTCTCCTGTAAGTGCCCACAGCCAGCAGCGTCCCTGCCCCATTGCTTCTGCATTCACCAGGGTGTGCTGATTCTTTCTTGCCCCCTCCACTCTCTGCAGCACAGCTGGGTCTGCTGGTCCTTGTCAGCAGAGGTTCCCTAGATCTTCCCCAGGTCAGGTGCCCAACTCCTTTCACTGTCCCAAGGGTAAAAGTTCCTGTGGCAGGGCTGGGGCAGCTTCCCAACCCAGCTAACCCCTGGGTTTGCCGCTTTTTTTTTTTTTTAAAGCAACTTGCTGCTGATTCTTAAAGTGGAACCTAGCTTAGAGGTGTTTACTTTCCACAGGGAGAAAATCTAGTTTGGAGATTTTTCTATAGGTTGTCCCAAGAGGACCCCTGTTCTGCCTCTGCGTTTTTTGTTTTTTTTTTTTGTTTTGTTTTCAGGGCTCTTTGTTTGCCCAGAGGATCCATGTTATCTCTTTTGTGGAAGAAAATCTTGAGAGCTTGAAATTTTCTGATCTACTCTGCCATCTTCCCAGAATCCTCTTCTCTAATCATTTTGCTACCTATGGGTGAAAGCTAATGTTACCTTTTAGCAAAGATTGACTACTTTATCTGCCTTTTTAGGTATCCAAACTTTTCTCACTAGTAATTAACAATAATAGCTAGTATTTAAATAGTCTTTTAAGGTTCTCAAACTGCTTTACATGTTATTTCATTTGACCCTCAGAACAACTCTGAGAAGTAGGGGCAAGTATTTTACAGGTGAGGAAATAGAGACTAAGAAAAGTTGTGACTTGTCCAAGGTCATATAACTTCAAAGTGTCCCAGCAGGATTTGGTATTTCTGAATCCAAGTCCAGCTCTCTAATCATTATACAACCTAGTTGACTAGTGAAATTTAACTCATGCTTTGGAGAAGGTGCCCTAAGGGAAATTCTTGAGAGACTTTGCTATGATGACAAAGTTGTTGGAAATATGCTTATGGATATGAAGATGTCAATCATTGAAGTTAATGTTTAGAGGTGACTCTGGCCGTTATTTTTCTTATTGTGATATAGTGCTGAAATATTTAAAATGTCTTTGAATTATATGTTACATCATCAATAAATTGTATATGAATGATATGTTCTCAATGTCTTACTCAATCTCTTGATGAAAAAGAAATGATTCACTATAGTGTATCACTTTTGAAAGACTGCTTCTTCTGTCTTATAAGTACATCAAGGATGTTCTTGATCTGTGTCTGGATTAGTCATGTGATACATTTATATGGAGGGCAAAATAGGCTTATAGCCAACCTAACTATTGATATCCTTTCAGGAAAATTTTTACAGTGATATCATCTGCAATTTTCCCCCACACCTTGGTATTTTACTTTCTTCTGGGAGTATTAAGAATTTATTTCTGTACATCCTCAATTATGTTTCCTTCAACAAAGAAATATTTTGTGCCCCTCAGGATGATTTTGCTTAGTTGTATATCATATAAGGCTTTTGTTAAACTTATTTTAACCTTCATTTTTTCTCTCTGTTCCATAAAGCAAGTCTATTTACTCTTTCACCTTTCTTACTTTGCAAGAATTTAAAAATGAGAATTCTAAACTCCAATTGACTTTAACTGCTCTATCTTACCTGCACTTAGCAAGCAAGTGGTGGTTTATTGTTGGTGGTTTGGGGTTTTGTATTTTTTAATCAAAGGGATTCAGGGGCTCTTCTGTTCTCCTTATGGTAATTAATTCACATTGGTTAAACTTCTGTTTAAAATTATTAATATTCTTTTCTCTGTATCCCATCTCTGGGCATGAATACTCAATACTTAAACCTACTATCTCATCAATTTGAGAGGTCTCTCCTACAGTATAGATCACAATCCATTCATACTTAGCTATCCTGTGTGACTCTTATCCATGTCCTCACCTAAATTTACCACAGGAGGTCAAACATGCTGGAGACCTTCTTCATTTTTTCATGACACCTCAAGTGTATCAGCATATACTCACTGTATATACCAGCCTTTCTCTTCTTCCTACTATGTATTTCCTTGATGACATTTTGATCATTGTTGCTGCTTGAAATTCTCCATTGGTTATATGATAGAGTCTGCTGACAACCACAAATGCCTTCTGTGTGATACTCACTTTTACTTCTTCAGAAATCAATGTAATCCATGATTCGATGCAGTGCAACAACACTGATAAACTGTTGGTTTTAAAATTGTGGGCCTTTCTTTCTTTGGGAAACTTGGAGTCCTTAAAAGTAATTTGCAATTGTCCTTTCCTTTTTTTTCTCCTTCTTTCTTTTCCTTCTCTTTAACTCTTCCCTTCCTTTCTGTTCCATTCCTTCCCTTCCCTTCTCATTCTTTACTGAGTTTCCCTATCTCATCAGGCTGGAAGAGCAATGGGTCCAATCTTATGACTTAGAGTTATAAGAATTTTGAACTGTTCATTTTCCAAATTTGGCTGACTTTGTTTCTAGAGGAGGAAAGGCAGGGCAATTGGGGCTAAGGGACTTGCCCAAGGTCATACAGCTATTTAAGCACCAAGTGTCTAAGGCTGGATTTGAACTCAGGTCCTCCTGACTTCAGGACTGGTGCTTTATTCACTGACTTAACTGACTCTTGCCTTCTTAGTCAATCTGGTGGGCTCTGACACCTGGGAACTCACTATATCAATGCCAGACTTCATTCAAATATCCAATTTGCCTAGCCCAGTGCATTCTTAGAACCCCTGAACTAGCAAGATTTATGAACTTTTGCCTCTCTGGTATCAGGGATTATAGGCATGCAAAGCCATACCTAGCAGCTTTTCAATTTTTTAATGGTAAAACAATTTGATCTTTTCTTCCTATTGAATTCTGGGCCCAACCATCTGTACTATCTGTCTAGATATAAATACTCTGATATAACATTTTTTCTATGTCCAGATAAAAATAGAGAAGACTGTCCATACAAATGCATATCATAATCTAGGCCAGGGGTTGGCAAACCATGATGGGAGGACCAAAAATGGCTTACCATCTGCTTTTGAATGGCAACTGAGATAATTATAGTTTTTATCATTTTAAATAAAATTTGATTTTATTTTAAAATATAAATACCATTCTTAGTTCAAGGACCATACAAAAATAGGCAATGGCTGGGTTTGGCCCATGTGTCGTAGGCCATAGTTTGCCAACTCCTGATATAGGCTCTGAACATTCTTCATTTACTTGCTCTTTTCTGTGGGGTTGGTCAGACCAAACTCTTTGCATAGTCAGATATCCTTCTGGGATTCTCTGTAGTGTTCCAAGGTTTGATATAACCAGCACAGTGTCATCCATGAATAGGACCATCTAGAGACTTTCCCCATCCATCAGGAATTATTCTTCAATGTGGATTCTGTGCTGAATCTCCTCCATCATAGTAAACACTTTGATGAGTATATGTCTATCTGTCTCTTGCTTTGAATGATGTATATGGTCAGATATTCACTGAAGAGAGTCTTTTTAAGTCTTTTAAGGAATTTTAAATGATCTTGATGAATGGCTGAGGGACACCTTGTTGAAAAAAAAAGAGCCTTTTAGGTAGTATTTTATTCTATGATATCATAAGCTTTTTTTTTAATCAACAAAAACAGTCATAATGACTCCTTATACATCTTTTAGTACTTATACTCCTTATATATCTTTTAGTCAATTGTGAAATGGTAAGGATATGATAAATTATTTTATACTCTGTGAAAGTCTTATTATTTTCTAATGCTCTCATCAAGGATGGGCTTGATTTGAGTACAGATGACTTTTGTAAAGATTTTATATAAGTGGGTGGTCCAGGCTGCTTTCCCTATCTTTGATCTCTTTAGAGCCATTCCTACCTCTTCTGTAAGTATAATAAGGACTGTAATATTAGAGCCCAAATTTAAGAGGGGAGGTGGTTCTACTGTTCTTTATAGTGGCAACTATTAGAGAAATCTTTTCTTCAATAACATTTTATTGATACCTTTAGTCTTAATATTGCCTAAATTTTCTCCTGTATCCATCTCCCTACCACTCTTAGAGGGCTATCCCTTATAACCAGTTTTTTTTTAAGAAAGCAGAAAAGAAGGAGGAAATCAGCAAACTATTAAGTCAATACTTTTAGATCGTGTATGCTGTACTTTGGTATCTGTGAATGTTTTCCTTTAATTGATAGCAGAATAAATAGAGAGTTCACTATACTATGTGAACAGAACCTTAGAGCTATTCACAACAGCAGTCCTCTGGAAAGCTGCTCATGCTTGGCTTTACAGATATCTATAATTCTAAACTGGTACCCTTTCTCTAAGAAGAGCAGTGTCCAGCTTCTGGCCACAACTTCCTGCCACTCCTCCTGTCAAGAATCAAAGTCTCTACTAGGAAGAGTAGGTAAAGAAGACTCTAGAGACATGTAGTCTTGCCTTTCTACAAGGCACACCTAGACTGATCTATGTGGACAGACATAATCTATTCAGGCAAAACATAGCATATGTAGCTCTGACACAACATTGTTTATTTATTTTTTTTTATTGTTTTGCAGTTGTTGTTCTTTCCATTCACATTGTTGTGGTCACTGTGTATATTTCTTTCTTGGATCTTCTGACTTCACTTTGCATCTTTCTATACTTTTATACATTAACCATGTTGATTATTTCTTTACAACACAGTGATATTCATTTATACTTATTTAACTACAATTGTTTTTGGTCATTTCCCAAATTCATAGGTATTGATTTTGCTGGAATTATGGTTGTGAAAGACCTGAGTATAATTCTGGCTTCAGACATTTAACAGTTATTTGACCTCAGATATGTCACTTATGACATATTTAAAAATTGTTCCAACAATTTTCCAACGCAGACATATGTCTGTTTGCCTTAGTGTTTTCATCTGTAAAGGAGATAATAATAGCACCTGCTACCCAGGGCTATCGTGAAGCTAAAATGTAAAATTTTCAAAGTATTTTGTAATCTTTAAAGCACTATACGAATTCTAGTTGTTGTTGTTGTTAGTTGTGGCATTTCCAGTTCTTTGATACAACAAAAAGTGCTGGGATAAATATTTGGGTTCATATGGAGTCTTTCTTTTTATCAATGCCCTCCTTGTAGTATATGCTAAGAAGTGTAACCTTGGTCAAAGAATACAGATATTTTAAGCAACTTATTTGCATAATTCCAAAAATGCTTTCCAGAATGGTTGTCCTAATTCACAGCCCCATTAACAAGGCACCAGTGTCCCTACTTTTCCACAACTTCTACAACATTGACTATTGGCATTTTTGTCATTTTTGACAATTTGATGAATATGAGGTAAAATCTCAGGGTTGTTTTGATGTTTATTTCTCTTATTAGTGTTGATTTGGATTATTCCTTTGTGTCTGTTAATAATTTGCAATTATTTTTTGATAACTATTTGTTTATATTATTTGACCATTATCTATTGGGGAATAGCTTTTCATCTTATATATTTTTGTTAGTTGTTTATACAATTCGGATATGCAGACATTTATCCAAGGCATTTTGTACAAAGTTTTTTCCCCCATTCAATTGTTTTCATTCTTGTTGTAGGCAGATTAATTTTGTTCATCATTTTCTATTTTATTTTTTGTAATTGCCTTTATTCCATGTTTAGTTAAGAGTTTGCCTGCCCATAATTGTGAAAGGCATATAATCTGCTTATCTTCTAATTTTTATATATTTTTAGTGTTCAGAAACTGTATCCATTTTGATTTACAATGATGGTATAAGATTTTGTTCTAAGCTTAATTTATATCAGACTGCATTTTAATTGTCCTAGCAATTATTGTTAAATAAGGTATTCTTTTTAAAGTAATTTATATTTGGAGGGTTGAAGAACATTGAGGTATTCTATTCCATTATATCTGACTCTCCCTTGTCTAGTCTATATCATCAAATACTTTTATTTTAACTAATGACAAATGGTTTTGGTAAATTTTGCTTTATATTCGAGTTTGAGGTCTGGAATTGCCATTACCCTTTCATTCTTCCCTACCTTTTTCATTAATTCCCTGTTGTTCCAACAAATATTTATTCCTCCAAATAGATTTTGTTGTTATTTTATTGAGTTCTATAAAGAATATCTTAAGTGGTTTGATTGGTAAAACATCACAGCTATAAAATAACATTCACAGTATTTTCACTTATATGTGTATGTGTATTTGTCTGTGACTCAGTCATAAGTACTGAATATTCCTCCAACAATTTAAGTTGTTCTTTATTTCTTTAAGTGATTGTTAAAGTATTCTTTACAGATCTTTTCCATTTTTGCTCTGTTTGTTGTCCTTCCGCTTTTTGTCCTTAACTGATCTACAGATATCCTTTTGTTAATATTTCATAGAACCTTGTTATCCTCAAAGGGACCTAGAAGGTAGTTTAGGTCCATTTGAGGAAACAGAGAACCAGATAGGTGACTGATTTTCCTGTGACATACATAATAAAAGACAGAGCTAGGATTCAAAACCACATCCTGTAATATCAAATCCATGACTCTTTTCATAACATCACATTCTAGACTTTATAGAAGTAAAGCAGATAACTTTAAAGTTTGAAAAAATATACAGTGTAATTATTTTCTTTGTATATATTTTACTTCTTGTGTAACATTCATAAAAACATACTTTCTTTGGGTTCAGGTTTAGCAGAATCACTGCACTCAACACACATACATACACACTTACACATGTTCATAAAAACTGTAGTCCATGATTTCTGCCTTGATTTTCTGCTTTCATCTTAATCTGTTTCATTCTTTAGTTATTTTAGTACCTGTGCTTCCAAAGTAAGAATATTCCTTTTTTAACATAAATTTTTATTGAAATCTTTTGTAACCTATGACTTAAAGCTCATTTTCATAAGTCTTTCCTTTGTGAGACTCACCCTCCTGTGTGAGGGCTGCAGTATTTGATAATTAGTAAGAAGACAGATCTAGGTTTTCTGATTTCCCAGCATCGAGAAAGAAGACATATAGTTCCAACCTTTCTTCATGTCCCTGAAGGTACAGACTTTGGGAAGAAGTCAACATGTGGAGGAGTGTTATTGTTTTAACTAGTTAGCTTTGCTTTGTTAGTCATTTTTTGTTGCTTGTAATTGGTTGCATGTACTATCAATATGCAGGTACTTCTGAAATAAGCACTTAGTAGTCCTGCATGTAGTTAGGCATATTGTCACTGTAGTACCCTCTCAGATGATATTCTATTTATTGCATGTAATGTTAATGCTAATGTAATGTTTTGCTTTCATTTCACTGGTTCCATAGGTTGCTTACCTGGGATGCCAAGAAAATCATCCTTATTTAATAGCACTAATGTTTTTGTTTATACTGTATAGTTGCATGATTTAAGCTTGTTCTGGCTGATCTTTGCAAAGGACTGCAAGGAGTTTTGGCCCAGAGGAGGAACATAGCCTATAGCTCAAAGTCCATTGGCATAAGACTTTCTTCTGTTCCTACATGAGAAGCAGAGTTTGTAAGACCTAAGGGGAAGAGACATTTTGGTCTTCTGGATTCCAATTTCAAGAAAGAAGATATAGTTCCAGATTTTCTTCAAGTTTCTGGAGGGAAAGAAAGACTCTGGGAAATATTCAATGTGTAGAGGAGCCGGAAACTCAATGATAGTACTATTAACAGCATACTACACTAGAGATTTTGGGAATTTCCCCTTGGGTAAGATTTGGGGTTCTGTCTCTCTTGGTTGAGTTAAGATATCTTATTCCTAGAGGTAGAACTAGATTACTCTTGATATTGACTGAGAGACAACACACACACACATACACACACACACACTGCTATACTCAATTTCTTTCCAAGTATTATTAATTTTTACCTTTTATATGCTCTCTTTTCTTCCTTCTGACACTGCCATCATCATGGGGCAGGTCTTCATCATCTCACACCTGGACTCTTGAAATAGCCTGATGGTTGGTCTCCATGCTTCATGTCTTTCCTCTCCAGTTCATCCTCCACTCTTCTGTCAAATTAATTTTCCTAATTTTCCAGATTTGACCACATCACCCTTCTATTCAACAATTCCATGTTTCCCTTTCACCTCCAAAATCAAATATAAAATCCTGTTTGGCATTTAAAGCCCTTCATAGTCTGTGTCCCTCTTACATTTTCAATTTTCATATATCTGCCTTTTTTTTGCTTTTTTTGGAGGGCAATTAGGGTTAAGTAACTTGCCCAAGGTCACAAAGCTAGGTTTTTGTTTGTGTGTGCGTTAAATGTCTGAGGCTGGATCCGAACTCAGGTCCTTCTGACTCCAGGGCCGATGCTCTACTCACTGCGCCACCTAGCCGCTCCCATATATCTGTCTTAATCCTCTCCATGTACTCTGAAATCTATCCAGTGATGCATCTCTTTTCTGTTTCTTAAAAGAGATATCTTTCAATTCTGGGAATTTTCTCTATCTATTCACCATACATAGAATACTCTCCATCCTTGTCCCTGCCTTCTCTCTTCCTTCAAGTTCTAGCTAAAATCCCATCTTTTACAAGTGTGTTTCCTTATCCCCATTTAATGTTGATACCTCCCTTCTATTGACAATCTCCAATTTATCCTGTATAGATCATGTTTATGAAGAGGGTCATCATAAAATGATGAGGCATAGGATTAGGGGTACACAAGATTCCAAAATACCAACATGCCAGGCCCTGCCAAATGAATTCCACTCTAGTCTTTTCTCAGCCAAAGAAAAGTAAAGTTTATTAAAAGTTCAACATAATGGGTAGACTCTTAAGGAGCCTCAGTATCTGTGACGTTTGCATTGGGCAAGTGGGTCAGAATCATCTGACACAGAGTGAGTCTGTGCTAAATCATTCTCCAGCCTTCCTCCTTTCATGGAGGCAAGATGGGGTCTCATATACAGAAAAATTGTGGGAGGAATCTAGTTGTGGTCTAGAGGAGGAGTTTGGGGAGAGTCTTCAGGAGGACTCACAGTAATGAGTGATTAAGGGTGGGAAGTTGTTAGAGGCTACCTGGAGAAGACAGACAATGGTGGGCTAGGCCAGTTCAAGGGTGTAACAGATTTGGATATAGATATTTTGGAGGATCAGGTGTGAGGAATTGCTAGACAAAGGAGGGCTAAAGATTTGGGCAGAGCCACAATGAAAGGCCTCTGGACTCAGACAAATGCCTTATGTGGGAAGATTCAAGGAGAGCCAAAGGGGGTTCCCAGAGCCTGTACATCATCAGTTTATACATGATTGTTTGCATGTTGTCTCCGCCATTAGACTGTGAACTCCTTGAGAGGAGGGACAGTCTTTTGTTTTTCTTTGGATCTCCAGAGCTTATCCCAATGCTTTGCAGATAGTAGGTGATGAGGTATGGGTTCTGGGAGTCCCCTGGAACTCTCCTTGAGTCTTTGAGGTACAGGCTCTGAGAACCTCCCTTGGACTATTAAATCATCCCATTTGATGAGGCATTTGCATGAGATAATAAGCCTTACATTGTGTCTGAGCACAAAGTCTCTGTTACTAGACTTCCCACACTCTGTTACTAAACTTCCCACCCTCAGTTACTAGACTTCCCAGTCAAAGTGTCAATCCACCCTTGAACTGGCCTAACCCACCATTGTTTGTGGTCTCCAGGTGGCCTTCAGACTTCCCACCTTTAATCACTCATTGACCTTATTAACTCCTCCTGAAGACCCTCCCCAAACTCCTCCTCTTGATCACCCCTAGACTCCTCTCACAATCTTCTGTATATAAGACCCCATCCTGTCTTCATGTTTGTGAGAGCACCATAGAATGCCATGTGGGTGAGAGTGCCATAGGATAGTGAGAGCACCATAGAATGACCTAGCACAGACTTACTCTGTGTCAAACGAACTTTTAATAACTTTACTTTTCTTTGGCTGAGAGAAGACTTGAGTTGAATTTATTTGGCAGGACCCAGTGTGTTGGTATTTTGGGGTCTCCAAAGCAACCCTAACCCTCTTAGTGGGTAACCTCTTCAGTAGGCATTTAATAAATGCTTATTCACTAACTGACTGAATACTCCTTTCTCATACTCTATATTCTCCTTGTGTCACCTAAGGGTGATAGTTGTCCAGATGGTCTCTTAAGATGCATTCCACATCTGAAATTTGGAATTCAGTTTCTTCCCCTTTTCAGCCCTCCTCCCCTGGGCTTCAGTTCCTCATGTGTCATATAAGGATGTTCAACTCAGTGGATTTTTTTAAAGATTAACTGATGCCTTCTGTTATTATATCATGCTTATTTTTGTGGTGCTGAAAACTTAACAAGTGAAACCTGGAAATAAATTTAATGTGGATTTCAATTGAGCTTGTGACTATCCAGAGTGTAGACTCAAATTGGACAGCAGCCAGCAGGGGCAGAGCCAGAATATTTAAATACAAAAACCACAAAGTAATGGTCTGATCTATGAGAAAGCAGGAACTTACAGAAGCAGAAAAAAGCAATTGGTTAATACGAAATTTAGGACCTTATATGGAATATGGTTTAAGCTTTAATTTCCTAGAACAGGGTGGCTAACTATGCTTGGGCAGTTTCCCAGAAATATGCCTTGGGTGATAATTTTCAGCATGTTGCAGGATCTCTGTGGCAGGATTTTACTTCTGTGAAGAAGGGAGCACAAAATGGTGGGGACAGAGACAAGATAGAGGGTGACTCAGGGTGGGGTACAACATTTTCAAACATTTCTCTTTCCTATAATCTCAGTTAGACTTCCCTTGTAACATATTTTTCTTAAAAGTTTTACAAAACCACATTGACTGTACCTGACAAGGTATACCATATTCTACAGCAACATCTCCAATAAAAAGGAGGAATGTGCTTTTTTTGTGTCTCTTCTCTAGGACCATGCTTGATTATTTTAATTATATACTATTCAATGTTGTTTCCATTGTTCATTATTTTTCACATTGTTAAAATCATTGGGTATACTGTTTTTATTACGTTGCTTCTGCTTCCTTCGTCTGTATCAGTTTATAAGTCTTCTCATGTTTCTCAGAATTCCTCATATTTGTTACTTCTCATAGCTATAATAAGAAACAGCTTCTTCAGACTTTCTTCCTTCTGAATTGGGGCTGGCTCATTTGTCCCACCTACATCCATTATTCTCCCTAGAGGGGAACCCATATGGCTATAACTCGATTTCAGGGTTCTAGGGATAATCTAGAGGAAGCTATGTCTACTATTGATCCTAGGTAGTCACCACTATGCTTCCCATTTACACAAATAAGTCACAGTGGCACCAATTAACATTTACTGAGCAAGAAGGCAACAGCCAAAATATGCATAATATATCATTTTACTCAATAGAAGGCAAAAGCAAGATTAATCAAAATATAATAGTCTCCCCTAAAAACCTGAGTCATTTACACTTAACCAATGCAAAATTTCAATGGGTAGGAAAAAGCATACAAATTTAGAGAAACCTAGCAGCAATTCAGATGAGTAGAGACATCTAATTGCTTAATGCAACTCATCATTCTGTACTGTAGGCCTGGATGTCTAGGAGTCTCTTTAGTGGGCAGTCTTTCTCATTTATTTCAAGCCTATATGCTCTTCTACTGGGCAAAGTCACTTCTCTGCTTTTCTCAGGTCACTGAAGCAGTGCTAAACACTTTTTGATATTGTCAGTGTTAAGCCTGGGATCTGCAGAGCTTCTCAGATGTGCTCCCCTGGGCTAGGTGCAGAGGTAGGCTCTCAAATAATAAAGAGCAAGAAAAACAAATATAGGTAAACTATGACTGTTTGCCCTGCTACCCCCAAAGCTTTAGATGATACCAGAGAACAAATCTACCTTTGTCTTAGCCATCTCTTCCAATAGTATGCTGCAACTCTTCATGACCCTATTTGGGGTTTTCTTGGCAAAGATATTGGAGTGGTTTGTTATTGCCTTCTCCAGCTCATTTTACAGATGAAGAAACTGAGGCAAGCAGGGTTTAAGTGACTGGCCCAGGGTCATGCAGCTAGTAAATGTCTAAAGCCAGAATTGAACTCAGGAAAATGAATCTTCTTTACTTGAGTGCCAGCACCCTATCTGCTTTGTCACAAAGCTGGCCTTCCAAAGGCATAGCTTGCTCCTTTTTCCAATAAGCCCTCAGCATTCAAATCTTCCTATAATCAGATCAGTTCCCTTTATCAACTGTAGAGCCTGCCAACTTCTCATCAGCTGTGTTCAGTCCTCTAAGCTTCTAATGATGGGGTACAGGCTCTGGGAACCCCCTGGAACTCTCATTGAATCTTCCCATTCAATGAGGCATTTGCCTGAGGCCATAAGCCTTTCATTGTGGCTGGGCCCAAACCTCTGTTTCTAGCCTAGCCCTTCATTATCCAGCTAGCCCCCACCCTTGATCCTCAACAACTGTTTCACCATTCAACTAGGCTAGCCCACCATTGTCTGCCATCTCTAGGTAGAATTCCAGCAATTTTCACTCATTTACTAGTCTTACTTCATGAACTCCTCCTGAAGACCCTCCCCAAACTCAATATTAGAGTCTGACCTCATTGACTCCTCCTGAAGACCCTCCCCAAACTCCTCCTCTAGACCACCCCTAGATTCTTCCCACAACCTTTCTGTATATAAGACCCCATCTTGCCTCTATGTGTGTGAGAGTGCCATAGAATTTTCCAATACAAGCCTTCCATATACTGTGGCTCCTTAAGAGTTTACCCAATATGGTGAATTTTTAATAAACTTTGCTTTTCTTTGGCTGAGAGAAGACGAGTCGAATTCATTCGGCAAGACCCCACGTGTTGGTATTTTGGGGTCTTGAGCACCCCTAACCCTAAATCTCTTCATTTTTAATGACCCTCTTCATTTTTATGGTCTTACAACTTTTCTTCTAGCTTCTTAACTTCACTAGCTTCAACGTTCTGTATTCTGTAAGCAGCTTCTCTCATTGGTTTCCCTGAGTCTTCTCACTTGATTTCTCAATCTGTGACTTCTCATTTAGTCTCTTGTCTGGAATCTCAAGGGCTCCTCTTATATAGTGGCCCAGTTTTATTTTAAGTGGAGAAACCTTGAAGCCATATTTTTGCCAGTTATGACAAGAATACTGCATACAATTAAAATAGTCCTTTGATTTTGTTTTTGCAAAAACTTTTCAATTTCATGTAATTGAAATTGTGTATTTTATCTCACTCCCCTTTTTTTCAGTTTCAGAAATTCTCTTTCTCATCATAGTTGGGAAAGGTTCTTCCTTCCATTTTTCTTCATTTTTTTGTCGCCATGTATCTTTAGATATATTTGGAACTTTTAGTTCCATATAAGGAATAAGATGCTACTGTCAACCTTTGTTTTCCCCATACTGTTTTCTAATTTTCCCCAAAATTTTCATCACTGACAGTTGAATAAGGAGTATAAGATATGGTATATGAGTTCAATGGCATGTATATGACTAAGTAACAAGGTGGTTTAGTGGAGAGTATTCTAGACTTTGAGTCAGCAAGACTTGAGTTCAAATTGTGCCTTAGTAACTATGAGTTCAAATTGTGCCTTAGTAACTTAGTAACCTTAGGCAAGTCACTTAACTTTTCTCAGTCTCAGTTTCCTTATTTGTAAAATGGGCAAAATAATAGCATCTGCCTTGTAGCATTGTTATTAGGATTGTTGAGGCTTAGGGGTGCTCAGGACCCCAAAATACCTACACGCAGGGTCCTGCCCAAATGAATTCAACCCAAGCCTTCTTTCAGCTAAAGAAAAACAAAATTTATTTAAAATTCACCAAATTGGGCAGACTTTTAAGAAATCCTACCATTGTCTAGACTCTTAAGGAACCTGAGCATTTGTAACACTAGTTCCAGCAGACCAGATTGAATCTGAGCACCTTCATGGAACCAAGATAGATTTTATTTACAGAAAGACCGTGGGAGGGATCTAGAGGTGGTCCAGTAGTCTGGGGTAATGGTAGGAGGGGGTTCTAGAGAGGGTCTTGATGGGAACAGCCAGTTGCTAGGATGGCTAGGGGTCAGGCACCAGGAACCAAGAGAAAGGGATTAAGGGTGGGAAGTGGCTGAAGGCTACTTAGAGATAACAGATGAGGGCTAGGCCAGGTTAAAAGGTAATAGACATTTGGGAATAGTGATAATGGAGGGCTGATGACCTCAGGTGAAAGTCAAATCAAGTGGGAATATTCAAGGAGAATTCAAGGTGGGGTGTTCCAGGGCCTATGGACAAATGGGCCTCAAATTCTTTTGGGATAAGGGGCTAAGGTCTCAACTTGTGCCTGTACCCCATCAAGATCAAATGATATAATGTACAAAATACTTTGCAAATTTGAATATAAATGTAAGTTATTATTCCTACTATTAAATAACTTTCATTAAGGCCAGAGTGACTTCAGTAATGACAGACATGACTATGTCATGATTAACACTGACAACCTAACCAAAGGAACATGGAACCCTAGAGCTGTAAGGGATAATAGAAGTCTTTAAATCTTATCCTCTCATTTTTATAGGGAATTGAGGCCCTATAGGATTTTGTTGAGGGCAGTTGGGTGGTGCAGTGAATAGAGTACTGGTCCTAGAGTAGGGAATACTCATCTTAAATTCAAATCTGGACTCAAATACTTAATGAGCTGTGTGACCCTGGGTAAGTCGCTTAAGCCTCAGTCTTTTCATCTACAAAATCAGCTGGAGAAGGAAGTAACAAATCAATCTAGTATCTTTGCTAATAAAGGCCCAAAAGGAGTCAACAAAGAGTCAGACAGTATTGACAAATGACTGAACAACAACAAAAGAACTTTGTTAATGTGCTCTAGATTTCAGTCAAATAATTAGTAATACAGGCAGAATGAGAACTTGGGTCTCTTAATTCTTAGTCAAATGCTCTACCAATCATCACCATCATCAATCACCATCATCATCACCATCACCATCATCATCATCACATAGTGCTTACTATGGGACAAGAATTGTGCTAAGCACTCTATTATTATTATTATCTCATTTGAGCATCACAACAATCAGATAAGAAACTGAGGTAACCAAAGGTTAAGTGACTTTCCCAGGGTCACACAGCCAATAAGTGCGAGGCCAAATTTGAATTTAGATCTTCCTGACTTCAAGCCTAGCACTCCATCCACCTAGCTACTATAGCTAAACCATTGGTTCCCAGAGGGACTGCCACAAATCATTTGGAACTTTCATTTGCAATTCCATTCACATCTGCAGGAGGAGAGTCTCTTTCCTCTCCCATCGTGTTGCTGAGATTCTTTACGGCAAAGAATAGTAACTCTAATAGGAGCAAAAGAAATTCGAAAATCCCTGCACTATACCAATTAGTAGGCTCTTGGTTCGCCCTACTTCCTCTTAATGAGCAGTATCAGTTATCAAGTAGATGCTGTATCCAGTGTTAGCTGGGGCTTAGGACATAATTAAGAGTACCCTGAAGTCCCTTAGTTGTTGCTCCAGTACAACTCTAGAATTTGTAGGAAGTCAGGTTGCCCTGAAGTCTAGACACAGAGGCTGATCTTTAAAGCTGGGATATGTAGCTATGGAGAGGTCCAGTTACAAAAGCACCACTTGGTATCCCTGATTGAGCTAATAATGACTAGACGCTGCTACTCTATATCTCCCTTCTGACCTAAACTATTAGAGGTTACCAAATGATTTATAGAAAAATAGCAGCAGAGATCAGCTCCCTTCTTTCCTTCCTTCCCACTGTTTTACTAATGCATTTTGAAGTTCTGTGATATCACGGTCGCCTCTCTCATTCATCTCTTGCTGTGAAGGAGATCACAATTACCCATTAGAACTGTAAAGTAGCTTGAAAAACACACACACATTTTAGGGAGTGTTTTTAACACCATATGGTAGAGTACTGACAGGATACAGCATAAAGGCAACTGAAAGTATTTCGTGACTGAGGCATTTTCATTAAATCCACCTTTTACTTCCTCTGTTTCCCATTGCCAAGGCTGTTTAGCAGAGGGATTAATGTCAGTGACTCTAGGAAAGGATGACAGTAAAACTCAGCCCCCAAGGAATAAGGCAAGAACATTGAAAAAAAAGAGATGATAATACAGCTAGAGGAAAACACTCTTGGTTGCTCCAATTTTTAGGGATGCTAAAGGTTTGTGAAGAATTTTTTCTTCTTCCTAATTTCATCAATATCTTCTTAACTTCCCTGTACCTATTTTTTTAAATTTTATTTTTCTCCTTCCTTGCTATAGTGCTATATCAGGCAGGGGTTTATTTAAAAAAAATAGAATATACTATTAAAATAATTCTTATGTTTCTTGGAAAAGAGAAAGCAATTCACCAACCAGAACAGACATGCCAATCATCAGTCACCAAGTCTTTGCAGAGTGCCTGTTATGTGTCTAGTGCTTGAAAGGCACTATAAAGAATATTAGGAGAGTGATCTTGCCTGTGATGAAGAGCCCTTCTAAGTCTCAATATCCTGATGTATAAAATGGGGATAATAATGCTTTTACTACCTACTGAGGATGATAGATTTGAGTTTGAGGGCTCTCAATTCCAAATGTTTCATTTATCCATTCACTTATTTATTCATTCATTTGTTTATTCGTATTTACATTTCATTATTCATTCATCTTTCTTTCTCTCTCTCTGTTTCTGTCTCTCTGTCTCTGTCTCTCTCTCTGTATGTGTGTGTGTGTGTGTGTGTGTGTGTGTGTGTGTGTGTCTGTCTGTCTGTCTGTCTCTCTTCCTCTCCTTCTTTCTTTCTAAAAGTAAGGCCCAAGTTGGCAAAGTGATTTGCTCAAAGAATAATTATCAGTCAGGATTTGAAACTTTGCCTTCAGAGAAAGAGCTCTTTCTACTATACAACCCTACCCTGACTCTTTCACAAGATAGTGTAATAGTAATGAAATTTGAAGATCCCTTTATATTGCCGAGCTAACAGGTACTTAGCACTTAGTTCCAAATTAAGCCTCTGTAAAAAAACAAGGTATGAACCCACATTGCTGACATAACAGGAAGGGGTTGAACAGGAAGGAGCTAATACTGTATATAAGGAAAAGCCCCAGCTGGGAGAGTCAGAATTTCTTGGGGTAAGCATTATGGAGGCAGAGCAGCTGCAAGAGAGAGAGAGAGAGAGAGAGAGAGAGAGAGAGAGAGAGAGAGAGAGAGAGAATTTCTCTCAGTGAGCATCTGGAATCTGGGCTGCTACTGCTGGACTGATAATTCAGAAGATAAATCAGAACTGAGAACTGACACAAAACTCAGACTTGTGGTGGCAAAACTGTGGTGGCAAAACTCAAACTAGTGGTGCCAGAACTTCTTCCAAGAACCAGGCTGAGGAGCTACCTGCTCTTCTGGGAGCTCCCAAAGACTGAGGAAGCGTGACTGTTGTATTGGTACTTTGTACTGTTGTAATGAGGGATTCCGAGGTGAGACCATTAATCATTTTAAGTGAAGTTTTAATAGTGGAGCATAATGAAGCCAGCAACTGCAAGGGGCATGTACCCAAATCACGCAGCCCCAAGAAGCATTTTCCCAGGCTTTATATAGACAAAAGTCAAAACATAACTGTTACCAGGGGGAAATCACAACTTAGTCAGTTGCTATGCAAGCAGGGAAAATACAGAAGCCAAAAGGTAGCAATCAGTTCATTGCCTAATGATTGTTGCCCAGTGGTCAGTTTGTTGCCCAACTGGAAAGTTCCCAAATCTATTTCAAGAACTGAACAGAAGCAAGGGGCAGCAGGGGACAGTATGGGTTCCAGGTAGCAGGTTTGGGCAGGTTTACTTGGCAGGTTTGCTGCCTAGGCAGGCTTTTTTGGGTTTGGGCAGGTTTCCTAGGCAGCTCTCCTATTATGGGGAGAGATGGGGGATGTTCACAAAATGGGGAGTTGCTACAGTATGAATGTTGTTGTGACTTTGTTAATGCTTATGAATGTTATTGTGGCTTTGTTAAGCCTTGTCTTCCCAGGAGCAGAGACTGTGAGAGATTTGAGGTGGACTGGACACTGTGAGCTTCAGTATGGAGCAGGAACTACACAGAGAGCTGGACAAGGAAGTGGAAGCTATCTGCCTTTGAATTCAGGTGGCAGTTGGTTAGATTCAGGTGGGAGCTGAGACCATAGAAGAAGAACCATGGAAGTTGATAGCCTGTGTCAAGTCAAGATGAAAAGACCTCTCCATGGGTACTGAGTAGTGACTGATGAAATTGTCTGAGTAGTGACTAATGAAATAGGGTACTGAGTAGTGATAAAATTGTAATTTACTTGTGACCTAGGGGTGGATGGTTTTTGTACTTTTCACTACCCCTTAAGAGGGTACTGAGTAGTGACTGTTGAAATTGTAACTTAATCCCATGGGTGGAGGACTTTGACTTTTGTACTTTGTGTCCCTTAGATGATTGAGTGATTGAGTTACTAAATGGTTGAGTTATAGAATGAATGTACTGTGTTCAAAACTATGTGACCACTTTGGTTAAAATTATGTGACTATTTTAGTGATGAGTTGTAACATTGTGAATGCTGTATTTTAGTTTTCTGTGAATGCTTTGCTCTGATTTTCTATTGAATAAATAGAGAGTTCATCATACCATGTAAAAAAAAAAAAGCTTTCAGAACCTTGAAAGCTGTTCACAGCAGCAGGCCTCTGAAAAGCTGGTCATGCTTGGTTTTACAGATAGTTGTGAGGAAAATACTTTGTAAACCTTAACGATATCTATTATATATGAAATATTTCTAGTTCAACCCTTTCCTTTCGTAGATAAGCAAACCAAAGGCCAGATATTAAAGCAATTTGTTCAAGGTTAAATGTGGTGAGCTAAAGAGGCCTGAGCCAGGACTTCAGATAATTAACCTGATATCAGAACAACAAAGACCTCTTCGAGATGCGACTTTTCACTAAGTCAGCTCTGGAGTTCTTTTGATTTGGGTTACACTTATAAGGATGGCATTTGAGTTCTGAGGCTAACAGGCTCTGCCCCAAGACATATCTGATTTTGCACTCAGGTATCTCTGGGTGGCCAGCTCTAAACGTGTTGACTTTTGAGGATTGTACTTCAGCCTTGAAGTCTGTTCTCAATTGTATCCGTTTATGACTGTGACTGCATTAGCAGGTACCTGAGGCCTAGATCAAAGGGCTTACCCTAAGACTTTAGTCTCCTAGATAAGAAATCCTTATCAAATTATCTATTCCATGCTACTTCCAGGATACAGCAGACTAAGGTAATGATTAGAAAACTTGAGCTCCCTTCCTTTGTCTCCTTGCTCTATCAAAACCTTGTCCTGAGGATCAATAAACGGAGTTCATGGTTCTTCCTTGAGCTACCCACATGGCCTGGTTGTTTCTTATTCATGTCTCCAGATCATGCTAAGTGCTGGACACTGAGCAGCCCACGGCAGTTAAATGCAAAAAATAAATAAATAAATAAATAATAAACCCATAGGATTTGAACCTACAGCTTCTCATTCCAAAGCTAATGCTATCTCCCTAATAGTATACTACTCCCTTGTTAAGAAGGTCTTTGTAACTCAAATCTCAGTAGCCATAGGTTGTCCTGAGGAAAAAATGAGATAACATATGTAAGGTACTTATTTTCTTCTTTTGGTATTGTTGTTGTTTCTCCTTGTCTCTAGAAGAGGACCCACGATATCAGGATGGTAATGTCTTGACTTGCAAGTGAATTGGATTTAGGTGAGGCAGAGCTATACAGTCATCAACTCTGCTTTATCCTCTAGAGTCATAGGAATCCAGTGGCAAGACATAGGTCAAGACTACTGGGTGATGGACCCAGATGAAGTTGAAGACCTTGGCCTTTTTAAGCTAAGGTCTTTCCCGGATCTCAGTTTGTCTGAGGCAATGCCCATTTAGTTGTTAAAAGCTAGACAAAAGATGGCCTAGTTTGACTTCCCAAAAGAAGCAGTCTGGAATGGGAAGATCCTCAGAGTTTATAGCCAAAACAGATGGATTTGAACCTGTCCTTTTACTGGTGGAGATGATTCCTGGTGGAGAAACCAAACCTACTGATAGAAAATGACTTCCTGACAATAAAGAATTTTAGAAATTTCTTATCATCATCATCATTTAAAAAAAGAAGTGAATCCTAGGTTTTAAAAGAAATAAGGAAACTGGGTATATTTGCATACACTTGTAATAGCTGCTGCCTTGGAGATTGAAACTGGTAGCTCTTTTGAGTTCAGGGGCCTGAGCTGCAGTAGTCTAAGCCAATTGAGTGTCTAGGATCAATATAGTAAGCCTCTGGGAGGGAGAACTCAGCTGGCTAAGGAGGGACAAATGACTCAGGTCTGAAATGGAGCCAGTCAAGCTACTATGCAGTCAGGCAGGCCATGGGGAGGCCTTGCACTTTCGGCCTGGGCAAGATAGGGATACACATTCAGGGCGGCTAGGTGGCGCAGTGAGTAGAGCATCGGCCCTGGAGTCAGAAGGACTTGAGTTGGGATCCGACCTCAGACACTTAACACACACCCAAATGAAAAAAACCTAGCCATGTGACCTTGGGCAAGTTACTTAACCCCAATTGCCATCCAAAAAGCAAAAAAAAAAAAAAAAAAGATAGGGATACACATTCCTTTTATTTATAAGGCATTTATAAATTATTCTATGAACTAACAATTAAAAATATTTTAAAATATGTAGATAAAAATTTCTCAGTTATGAGACCTCAGTTTTAATTTCATTTACTCTTTATTGAATGCATCTGTGGTAATGATGAGGTACAGGTTCTGGGAACCCCCTTGAGCTCTCCTTGAATCTTCCCACATGAGGCATTTTCCTGAGGCCATAAGCCTTTCATTATAGATGAGCCCAAATCTCTGTTACTAGCTTAGCCCTCCATTGCCCAGCTAGTCTCCACCCTTGATCCTTCCAAAATATCTATGCCCAAATCCGTTACCCTTAAACTAGCCTAGCCCTCCTTTGTCTGTCATCTCCAGGTAGCCTCCAGCTATTTCCCACTTTAATCTCTCCTTACTGGAGTCTGACCTCATTCACTCCTCCTGAAGACCCTCCACAAACTACTCCTCTAAACCACCCCTAAATCCTCCCACAACCTATGTGTATATCAGACCCCATCTGGCCTCTATGAAGGAGTAGGAGAATGGTCTAGTGCAGACTCATTCTATGTCAGATTGTTCTGACCCGCTTGTCCAGTACAAGTGTCACAGATACTGAGGCTCCTTAAGAGTTTACCCATTTTAGAGAATCTTTAATAAACTTTGCTTTTCTTTGGCTGAGAGAAGACTTGAATGGAATTCATTTGGCAGGACCTGGTGTGTTGGTATTTTGAGGTCTTGATGTACCCCTAACCTTATACCTCAATATTTTATGGTGTCTTCCCTGGTGGTCTAATGGTTAGGATTTGGTGCTTTCACCACCACAGCCTGGTTTTGATTCCTGGTCAGGGAAACAAAAAATGTTGAAGTATAGGGTTAGGGGTGCTCATGATCCCAAAATACCATAATGCTGGGTCCTGCCAAGTGAATTCAACTCGAGTCTTCTCTCAGCCAAAGAAAAGCAAAGTTTATTAAAGATTCTCCAAAACGGGTAGACTCTTAAGGAGCCTCGGTATCTGTGATACCTGTGCTGGACAAGTAGGCCAGAATAATCTGACACAGAGTGAGTCTGCACTAGAAAATTCTCAGCCCCATTATGGAGGCAAGATGGATCTTATATACAGGAAGTTGTGGGGGAAATCTAGGGGTGGTTTAGAGGAGGAGTTTGGGGAGGGTCTTCAGGAGGAATCATATGAGATCAGACTCCAGTAATGAGAGATTAAGGGTGGGAAATAGCTGGAGGCTACCTGGGGATGACAGACAATGGAAAGCTAGGCTAGTTTAAGGGTATATAGATATTTTGGGAGGATCAAGGATGGGGGCTAACTGGGAAATGGAGGGCTAGGCTAATAACAGAGATCTGGGCTCATCTATAATGAAAGGCTTATGGCCTCAGGAAAATGCCTCATGTGGTAAGATTCAAGGAGAGATCAAGGGGGTTCCCAGAGCCTGTACCTCATCATTAAGACCTTTGTGAAATCCACCAAATGACAAAGTTTAAAGAAAAAAAGCCAAACTTCTCTTAGATAAGCAGAAATAACATCAAATTTGCTTTTTTCATTTAGAAAATGGATATATTAATCTAAAGATGAACCATGAGTATTATACATATAACACACATGATTTCTGAAACTACCTTCAAAATGGACTTTTTAAAATGTTTGTCCTCAAAATAATATTGACAGTGCCTACCCAGCAGGCACTCTGTAAGTACCTACAGAAGTCAGGTAAGTTGTGAGAAGCACTGTTTGAATGTGGAGCCCTTTTTCTTTGTTCTTTTTTCCCCCCTCATCTTTGTTTAGAAATGTGTTTCTGCTACTTTCAGGTGAATTAATGTCCAGAAGAAAAAGAAGACCCCTGATTATGTGTCAGGTTCTCAGCTTGCCTTATCTTTCAAACTCTTTTGCTCAATGGAGAAAGTCAACTTAGAGAAACAGGCTCCCTTATTGAAAACAATTGGTATTAAGTAAAGGCATTGAGGAATGCCCTGAAATCCCCTATCTTTAGAATGCTGCTCACAGTGAGCTCTTCTTTGTGAGAACTGAAATACGTTATCAGGGCCAGGCCCAGCAGAATTATTAAGTAGAAGACCTCTATATTCAGTTTTTCC
Organism: Gymnobelideus leadbeateri; assembly: GCA_011680675.1. Lineage (NCBI taxonomy): Eukaryota > Metazoa > Chordata > Mammalia > Diprotodontia > Petauridae > Gymnobelideus > Gymnobelideus leadbeateri. The sequence goes on from WOXC01009138.1 coordinate 64,042, forward strand.
TCTTCAGTTTTTTCTTCATTACTCACAATATCTGCCCCCATCAAACCCCTAAGATTGACTTTCCCCAAAGTGGTAGAGTACAAGAAATCACTAAAATGGAGACACATGGGTCCCATTTCTATCATTCTAGGTGGCTGTGTTACCTTGGGCAAATCTTTTCACCTGTCTTTTTGTTATTCAGTTATGTCTGATTCTGCGTAACTCCATAAATCATAGCTTGTCCATGAGGTTTTATTGGCAAAAATACTAGAGTGGATTGCCATTTCCTTCTCTAGTGGATCCTTTTGTCAGGCAATCAGAGATAAAGTGACTTGTCCAGGGTCACACAGTTAGGAAGTGTCTGAGGCTGAATTTTAACTGACTCCAGGCCTGGTGCTTATCCACTGAGTCACCAGCTACTCCAATCACCAGTCTATAACTTTGTAAAACGAAAATGACAAAGATTTAATGTATTGCCTTTCACAGAGATAGTTATATTTAATTTGGGGAATCCTTGCAGGTAGGGCAATAAAGCTTAATGGTAGTACTTGAGGCCATAGCAATGATGGAGGAGGACCTTTGGAGACAGGGCTTCTATAATCCCCGGCAAAATTCTAGACTAGAGCTATTAAAACAATTGTTGGTGAAGACCTAAAAATGAAGGAGTGATCACAAAGAGCCAGTAAGGATTTGTCAAGAATAGGTCATACCTAACCAGACCAACTTCATTTTCTCACAAAGGCTGTAGATAGTTGTTATTCACCAGCTCCCAAGACATTTTCCTTCTTTCTTCAATGAATTCCATGCCTGGCTCATATTCTTTCTCTCTACCTCAACTTCTGCTAGTATACTAGGGGACTTAAACATATATTTTGTCACTCCCTCAAATACTTTAACCTCCCAAGTTTTCAATCTACTGAATTCCTCCACTTTACCTCAGACACACAAAAATGGTCATTCCCTTGATCTTTTCATTACTCGCCTCCTTAAGAACTCTAAATTCCTTTATCTAAGTATAATCTTTTCTCAGTCTATCTTTCTCTATGTTCATGGCTCCTAACCTTGTTCTTGAACCTTACTATAACTTCCAATGCATCCATCCCTAAGGTATTTCCTATTCCATCACCCATGTACTGCCTACCCTCTGCCTATCCTATTACGTCACTTCTCTAAAAGGTTGCTCCCTCTTTCACTCACACACACACACACACACACACACACACACACACACACACACACATAGACACACACACATTCTTTCACTCATTTTCAATATCCACCTCTCTCCTTGCTACTTTCCTAATGATTATACACAAAGCTATGTCTTCTCCCTTGTCAAATAACAACAAGTTACAAACAGAAGTTACATGCAGACAGAGAAACAGATCAGCAGGCAGGCTCCCAGCTATCTGAACATTATATCCATACCTAGTCAGTTACCAGAGAGGGAAGCACCAACACCTGGGTTTTCAAAGCTGGGGGGCTCAAAGGCTGCCCAGAGTCTCTATAGGTCAAATCACACAACTCTTCTCAAAGTGAGCCCCAAAACAAAACCTCACATCAAGGATTATGTAGCCTTCTCCTGGCTCAGAGAATGTCACAACCCTCTTGATCCACTGCCCAGTCACAAAGTAACAAGATGTGGGCATTCCTGAAAAACAAGCCTACCCTGACACAGGCTCCAGGTGACCACATTCAGCCTATTAGGGGACAGAGTATATTTTCAAATCAAGGAAGGTTCTCAGAGACACTTAAGCCTATCAAATGGCCTAGGGGCAGGGAAGATCTTAGATTCCCATTCCCATAATAGTTCCCCAACCCTGGTTAGGTAGTCTGGAGTGGTAGAACACTTTAAAAGGGCCATTCATTGTTATTCTGGAACAACTTCCTGAAATCTCTGTGACATTACTTTGGTCCTCTGAATCAGGTTTTGTTTGTTTTTAAATTGAATCTGATTTTATTGGTATTGGAAACTATCAATGCAGGGTAGCAGCTGCTCTGACATTTATAAGCTTAAAGATTTGCTTAGAGGGTACTGAGAGTTAAAATGATTTGTCCAGAGTCACAAAGTAATAGCCTTCTAGATGGTCTCCCTGCCCCAACCACTCCCCTTTCCAGTCTATCTTCCATTCATATGTCAAATTGATCCTTGCAAAACACAGGTATATTCAGAACATCATCAACTCCCATTCAATAAACTTCAGTAGCTCTCTGTTATCTCAGGATTAAATATTGGATAATTTAAATTCCTTAAGGTCAGTCTGTCTTTTACCTCTTTTTGTATCCTCAATGCTTAGCACAGTGCCTACTAAGTGTTTAAATGTTTTATTGATTGATCCATAAAATAGATTGTAAAGCCCTTTATAATTTGGCCACTGCCTACCTTTCCAGACTTCTTACATCTTACTGTCCTCAATATACTCTATGATCCAGCGATGCTAGCCCCCTTGATATTCTTTGCACAAGAAACTCCATTTCCCAACTTTGTCCATTTTTACTGGTTGTCTTCCATATCCATAACACTCCCTCCTCACCCTTGCCTTTTGGGTTCTTTGGTTTACTGCAAGTTGCAGCTAAAATCTTATTTCCTGTAAGAAGGCTTTTCCTATCCTTCTTAATGCTAGTGTCTTGGCCTTGGTTAATTATCTCTATTTCGTTCTGTGTAGATCTTGTTTGTATGTAGTTGCTTTCATGTTGTTTCCCCCAATAGACCGTGAACAACTTAAGAGCATGTACAGTCTTTTGCCTTTCTTTGAATCCTCAGCACTTAGTATGGTATTTAACACAGAGCAAGCACTTAATAAATGCTTTAATGACTTAACAATCATTACATATGAGAGGTCAGTATATATGAGAGGGAAGACTCGAACCCAGATTGTCCTGACTCAGATGCCAGCTCTCTATTCATAATACTATGTGATCTCTCTCTGAATCAAATAGCCAAATCAAATAGTCAATAATAAAAGTGGATTTTTAACTCCTACTTCTATAAAATAGCCATGATATCAACCTCATAGTCCTCATGACAATGCACAATGGCTGCCTCTTAAGCTGTCTAAGCATTCTTATCAAAAGAGTCATTATTTCCTGGGCATAGAAAGGTGCATATTTAGAGAAAAGGTAGGACTATCACCGTCAATGTGAACATGAAGTCTCACTATGAGAAGCACTATAGTGTAATGGAGAGAGTACAGGCCTTGGAAATGGAAGACCCACATACAAACCTGTCTCTGGTACTTTCCTGGGCAAGTCCCTTAACCTCTTGGTTCAGTTCATCTAGGAAGTGAAGTTGGTGATACCTGCACCAACTTCCTCACAGAGTTGCTGAATGAATAACATTCTGTAAACTTTTAAGGGCTATCAAAAGTGAGCTATAAGACACGTATGTTAGCATTTGGTATAAAAAGGCTGTGACAGGAAGGTTGAGTGTGCTTCCTTCATTTTGGTGTGTTTTTTGACCTCAGATTGTCATTTACAGTAATAAAAGTAGATGGCCTGAGTACAGTTTATGTTTGTGAAACTGTCTTGTGGGTCAGTTAACTTGCTAGAGGTAACTTATTTTTAAATACTGTTATGGTTTTTATAGTACAACTTAAAGCTCAAAGACCATCTTGGGAGAGCTAAATTATATACGTAGCCCAGGAACATAATTATTGGCATTCATGCCTGGTCAAGAAGTGGTCAGTGAATCCTTGCTTGGGATGATGGATGGAATATTTGTTTCTCTGCTTCCCCTTGTCTAACAACACCTGGCACCTTTTATCATAGTCCCTATATGCTATTAATTATCTGGTACCCATTTCCTGTCATGTAACTGAAGACTACGTCCTGTTAATTAGCAATAGCGTAATTTGTTGATTTATATCTGTATTCATCTGGTTACCCAGAACAAACTGGGAATTGAATCTAAATCTCCTATTGGTATAAGGATCACAGCCCATTATAGATATTCACCTAATATGAGGGTAGGTATAGAAAATCTGAGATTAGGCATAGTTATCAGTGAGATAAATGGTCTGAAATGATGGATGCTGCTCTATTTGCTCTATTGGATATTTAAGGAAGTAATCGAGGATACTTCTTCCTCTATTGAAACTATAATAGGAATGGGGGAGGGGGAGGGGATGTATGGGGTATTCAGGGATGACTAGCACATGTGGTATGAGGGCTTTCTTTTAAGGGCTGCTCATCCACCTTGGGTATTCACTTGATACTAAACTCTCACCTGTAGCTCCAAGAAACTGTAGCTAATACACAGCAGCCACACCCCAGTAATCTTGACAGATGGCTAAACCAGGTTGAGAATAACCAATGGACCTCAAACCCATTGGGTGAGTTGGGGGGCTCTACTCAAAGCATGTGAAAATTTCCCCCAGCAGAATGAGCAGAAGAGAACGGTTTTTTCCGATGGCCATGAGGGAAGCTGAAGGAGGCACTGTGGATCACTTAGAACTTGGTCAGATATACAAAATGCTGGGGTCATCCATTGCATCTTAGACCATCACCAGTCTTACTGACTTTTGCCTTGACACTGGACTTTTACAATTCTGAAAGAGAGTGAGGTGGACAATTTTGTGCAACTCTACTTAAATCCAATTCATGCATGAGTCAAGGCAACACCCCATGATCTCATTGGTATTCTTTGAAAACAAAGAACAAATAACAACAACAATAGGAAAAGGAAACAAAGGTATATTAGGTCATGATATTCTGATCTTTATGCCTCAGAATTTGGAAGCATGAGGCCCTGGGGTGATTATGTGGCTTGTGGGGTTGAAATATTTGGGTATCCTTTCTTTACTACCTCCATTAAATGATTTAATCCCAGAATGAGGAAACCTGGAGTCAAGGGTAATTATGTGACTCTGTTGTTGTTGTTCAGTCATTTCAGTCGTGTCTGACTCTTCATGAACCCATCTGGAGTTTTTTTGGCCAAAATACTGAGTGGTTTGCCATTTTCTTGACTTTGGGGGCTCAGACACCTATGTATCCTTTTTCTACTATCTCTATTAAATGTTTTTACTCAGAGAGAGGATCCTAAACAGCTTCTTTTCCCCAAACCTATGAAGACCTTGGTCATGCCCCTCTATTAAATCAGGCAATCAGATATTTTAATCTCCAAATACAGATTTGATATGGGAGGATATAGACGAGAGTCACAACGGATAAACACGGGATATGATGCACATCATTGGAAGGGACATTTATATTGATGGAAATCACAGATCCACATAAGTACCAAGGACCCGACCTGTCTCTCTTTGGACAGGCTTATGACTAAGTTGGAAACAGGGTGATGATTCTTTTGATATAAGATAAAACTCTGTCTGCCAAGGAATAGAAAGGATGTATTCTGTTGAAGGTTGTATTTTGGTGGCAGAAAAATCATTGCTTCAAAGTGTTGATGAATTTTACCTGTTCCATCCTTGGAGGTATACCAGGTTTCCTGGGTGTGTCAATAGTGCATTTTTTTGTGTGTTTTCCATTTAATGGTTGCTATTAAAATTAACTGATTCTTCTTTTGAAGTGGGCAAACTCCCATGAGCAACCAAACTAAAATCAAGCAATGTAGAAGGGGCTTAAAATAAGGCTATTTAATGATTCTAACAGAAAATTATCTTCTTGATTTTCCCCCCATTGAGTAATTAAGAAAAATTTCTGAAGACAAACTGTGGAGGAGCAGAGAATTTCAACTAGTAACCCTGGAAAAAGCGTGTGTGTGTGTGTGTGTGTGTGTGTGTGTGTGTGTGTATGTGTCTATACACACATATGTATATATTAATATGTATATATTTATATTCCCATATATGTGGCTTACCAAGGATAGTTGTAATATCAATCAATCACTAAGCACTTATTAAAAGGCTACTACATGCTGGGCATTGGGCACCTTATGGATATATTGGAAGAGAATAATAAGATTTGAAAACAATAGCTGAGAAAACTTCAAGGACATCTGTACAAGGACAACATACTATTTTCTACCCTGAAACAGATGCTTAGCTGCTTGAGGCTGAGTTCCTTGAGGCCCTTTATGTACTATAAGGTAGCACCCAGATGTTGCTACCTGGAAGGCCTTCAGGACCCAATGAACTTGACTAGCATAATATGAAAATGACCTAATATCTGAGTTTAGAGCAGTAGAAGAAATGTAGCCAACAATGCAGTCATGTAGCACAGCAGAGGTCACTGGGGTCATTGCTGTTACCTTGTACTTTCCGGCCTCTTGTTGGCCTGGTTGGGGAGCAGGCTATTGGGCACCATTGATTTTAGTCACGCTCTATAACTATACAGTTAGTAAAATGGACAGAGGTTAACCTCGACCTCCTCCCTCCTCCAGAGATGCTGAAGCATGTTTCGACTGAATTAGCATTAGGGCATCTGTGCTTTGCAACTCTTTGTTATAGGCTACAAAGCTGACTTTGACTCTTCAAAGGCCACTGCTATTTCTGGTGAAATCAAACTATGAGAAGATGGAGGAAGGGCACAAGAGAAGGAGGAAGGAAGGAAGGAAAGAGGAAAGGAAGGAAGGGAGGAAGGAGGGAAGGAGAGAAGGAGAGAGGGAAGGAAGGAAGGGAGGAAGGAAGGAAGGAGGGAAGGAGAGAAGGAGAGAGGGAAGGAAGAGAGGAAGGAAGGGAGTGAGGAGGGAGGGAAAGAAGAAAGGGAGGGAGAGAGGGAGGGAGGGAGGAAGGAAGGAAGGGAGGGATAAGGAAAAAAGACAGTTTTGTCATATAGAAGTTTGGGTTTTGTTTTGTTTTTTTCAGAACAGAAGTTCTGAACTGACCATCTTACATAAAAAGAAATCAAGAGTGAAATCTTAATTCAAGTCCAATTTTTCCTCTTATCTTTTGACCCAAAATGCTGAAAATGTTTGAAGATTCCTTCTATGAAAGTAAAACTCTAATATAAAAATATCCATATGTTTCACAACATATAACAAAAGACTAAGTAAGAAAATAGATAAATATCCCTTTAAGTCATTTTTGTTAAAAGAAAAGTCTGTCCATGCCTAACATTTATATTTATTTCATTAAAGTTTTGCATGTTTTGATATGTGGGTATTTTCTTATAACTCTTAATAGGTTTCAGGATGAAATCTGATAAGAAGGGAGACTTAAAGAGAAAAGGGAGAAAGCTTGAGGGGCTACTGAATTTGGCTGAAGTATAAGTAACAATACAAATAGAGGTGATGTGGAGAAAGAAAAAGTGGTAAAAAAGAACACATTGTCCTGACATCAGACTATTAGATGAGTAGAAGGAGAAAATGAGCATATTTTATTGGATCATAAGATTTTACAGCTTATCAAAATGACCTCACAATTTTAATTATTTTTAATATATGATGCTTATTTTTTACATCATATCTATTTCCAGATATATCCCTTCCCCTTCCCACTCAGGAATTCCTACCTTGTAACAAATATTTTTTAAAGTCATTTCAGCAAAATCAACTAACCATCAATTTCATCTGAAGAATATGCAAATATCCAACACTCACTGGTCCCCACCTCTCCAATGAAGGGATGAAAATACTTTTTCTCATCTTTTATTCAGTTTGAAGTTGGTCATTAAATTATTTAGCATTTGTTCTGCTTAATTGTTTTGTTTGTTTACAGTGTTGTAGTCATTTTATATCTTGTTTTCTTCATGCTGATTACTTCATTCAAAATCAATTCATAAAGTTTTCTTTATGTTTCTTGAAATTCTTTCCATTAACCATTTCCTACGAGCAGCAACATTTTATTACATCCATGTACTACTGCTGTTTAGCCATTCCCAATCAATGGACAACTACTTTGTTTCTAATTCTTTGCTACCACAAAAATTTTGCTATTGTGAATATTTTGACAGGATACCCTGAAGTCATCTCATACTCTGCTCATGAAATCTGATTTAAATTTTCAGTGTGAGGATTTGTTCTTCAGAAATCAGTAAGTTATACAGATCAGGGTGTGCCTCATTGATTTGTGGATTGTCTAGACATAAAAGAGTGAAGGAGAAAATGTTGATAATGCAGTTTTGACTTAAAGGTGTGCTGGGTTTTCAGAGACTTGTTATTTACCTGCACACTCCAGGTTACATCCGATACCTTTTTTTCTGTCTTTATATTCTGTAGGATACATTTTATGCCCACAAAGGAATCCTGGAGTAAAAGCAACTCCTGAATTTTACAAATGAGCATTCTGAAGCTTGGAGACCTACCCAAGATAACATGGGTACTAAGAAGCAGAACCAGAATTCAAATTCAGGTCTTTTGACTCCAAATCCAATTCTTTTTTGGACATTTAGTACCATCATTTCAGAAGTCTGAGTGGTCTTTCTGATGATTCTATTCTGAATAGAAAGTTGCACATAATAGATCTGTAGTTTTGTATGCAATCATCTTTTTTAAAAAACTATATTATGTGATGGAAATGCTTTTATTTCCATAAATTATAAATAAGTGAAAAAAATTAAATAAAAACTCTCTTCTGGGTCTTACTTCTTACTTTACCTGTGATTTACATTCAGGGGATAAAGAGAGAACATTGAATTGAGACTCAGGAGGCCTGAGACTAACTTTCATTCCATCACTAGATTCATTACTTTTGGTAAATTACTTGGGCTCTCTAGGTCTCAGCTTTCTTAATTGTAAAATGTGATTAGACTAGATCAGTAGTTCTCAAATTGTGATCCATGGGACTCTGGGGGTCTTCCAGACCCTTTCAGGGAAATCCACATGGTCAAAACTATTTTCATAATAATACAAAGGAATTATTTGTCTATTAAAATACCTCGCCTTTTTCCAACTACATATCTGTATAAGGTCAGATTTTCTTCATATACTTCAACCAAAATAAAACATCACAACAGATTGAATGCAGAAGTAAACAGGAGAATCTAGTTGTCTTCTATCAAGTCAGGCATTAAAGAGGTTTACAAAAATGTGAAACAATGCCATTTCTCACTAATTGCAGGGGGGGAATATAGCTACTTTTTCACAAAAATACATTATGAAATGGTTTATTATTATAAAATTATATATCATATATAATGTATTTAACATACACATACACACACACACATATATATATATATAAATATATATATATATATATATATATATAAAATTTATCCATGGCAAATATAGAGATAATCCATATAAACAAAACCTCTTTGGGGTCCTCAATAATTTTTAAGAGTGTATAGGAGGGGCAGCTAGGTGGCGCAGTGAATAGAGCGCCGGCCCTGGAGTCAGAAGGACCTGAGTTTGGAGCCGGCCTCAGACACTTAACCCACACAAACAAAAACCTAGCCATGTAACCTTGGGCAAGTTACTTAACCCCAATTGCCCTAAAGGGGCAGCTAGGTGGCGCAGTGAGTAAGAGCGCCGGCCTCGGAGTTGGGATGACCCGAGATCAGATCCGGCCTCAGAAAATGAGCATCCACACATAAATAATGACTAGCCGTGTAACCTTGAGCAAGTTACTTAACCCCAATTGCTTTAAAAAAAAAAAAAAGAGTGTATAGGAGTTCTGAGACCAAAAACTTTGATTACCACTAGTCTAAAGCTTCTTGTTACAAAATTCCATGGTTCTATATGGGACACTACTGCAAGGAAATACTGTTTAAAAGGTGATTTTTTCCCTTTAGTGTTCATCACCTGAAGGAGGCTGTGTAGCTTTCTCATTCACTTATTCATTTAGCAACCATTTATTAAGTGCTTGTTGTTTGCAGAGCACTATATTATGCATTTCAGGACATGACGCTTAGCTACGACATGGTCTCTGATCATATCTAGCTTATAGAGGCATAAGGTAGGCATAAGTGGGTTTCCACACATTATAAACAGTATATACCATATGTAAAGACTATACTCAAATGAGTCAGTGGAAGGCAACCAAGATGGTGAAGAACTTCAAGTTCAATATGAGGGGTGATTGAAGGACACTCTTCATGTTTAGCCTAGAGAAGAGAAGATTCTGGAAGGACATTATAGATGCCTTTAAGTATTTGAAATACAGTCATGTGGGAGATATATTAGACTTGTTCCATTTGTCTCAGGGGGCAGAACCAGAAAAAATGGACATATTTAGGATAGATGTTGGAGGTGGGGAAATTCCCTAAGAATTAGGGTTGCCCAAAACTGCAATACCTTATTTCCAGAGATAATGGGTTCAACTATTTGAGATCTTTTAGCAGAGATAGGATAGCCACTTGTCAAGTATGTTATAATGGTATTTCTTTTATGTACAGGTTATAATAGATGGTCACTTAGATCTCTTCCAACTCTCAAATTTTGTGAATCTGTGATCACATCAAGGTGGATGGTCCCCCCAACAATGAACTTGCTAACCATTTATTCAGGCTTGCCCAGTCCATGCAATTCTTATTTATGCCCTTCCATCAGTTGTCCAGATGCTGGTGGCATCTCTCTCTCCTCCCTCCTTCTTTAAATCACTTTCTTTTGATATCAGTGGAAGGTACAGGTCTTCTGTCATTTATCACTCATTCTCATCACATGACCCACCTATCTTCTTTTTTAATCATATGTCTCCTTGATGGCATCCTTTAGTCTGAATCATTTGCCTTGTGTTGTGACCTGCTCACAGATACCTTTGTCTCTCCTTTGCCTCTGAGTAATATTCCATTTTAATGCTTTTGAAAGTATGCTATTTCGGGGGCGGAGCCAAGATGGCGGAGTAGAAAGAGCTCATCCAAGCCACTCTGCCCCCAGATTCCCCCCAAACGATGTAAAAGGGGACTCTGAACAACTTCTGGAGCCCCAGCACCCACAGAACAACACAGAGAAGCTAAACTCCCGCTGAGGACAGCCCAGCAGCCCTGCAGGAAGGACCAGCTCAGTGGTCTGGGACCTGGCAGCGTGCAGAGCGCAGGAGCAGAGCCGAGCCCAGGTCTGCATGAGCCGAGGTTTTAGCCCCAGGGTGGCAGGGCCAGCAGCCAGCTGGAGGAACCCCAGAACACCAGGAGCTGTGGCGACTCCAGAACTATCAACATAGACTTGCCTAGGACAAAGTAAGAGGTTAGTGTCCTATGGACTTTGGGACTGGTATTAGGGAATGCATCGGCTCCCTCCCCTGGGGGCTAGAAGCCACTGAGGACAAACGCCATTTTGTAGTTTTCAGAGGCAGCTCCCGCTCCCAGCCTGCAAATTTGTAGGGAGATCCAGCGATCAGTCTTGGGGGGTAATCGCTCTTGCTTTAACCTCCCTGGATCTGGATTGTGATCTAGGGTAGAAGTCATGGGTGGGTTTACAGCTTGCCAGAAACGGAAGTTGCCCCCCACACGTTCGGGACGAAAATTCCTCTAGCTGGCCTTAAAGCCATAGTGTGGCAACAAGCCCAAAAGTCAAGCAATTAAGTGGCAACATGCCAAGGCAAAGGAAACAGAAAAATGCAACCCTAGACTCCTATTTTGGGGGCATAGAGCGGGAAAAGGACTGTGAGGTCAGAAGTCCTGCTCCAAAAGCCCCAGGGGAAAACATGAGCGGGTTGCAGGCCATAGAGGACCTTAAGAAGGACTTTAAAAATCAAATAAGAGAAGTGGAGGAAAAATTGGAAAGAGAAATGAGAAGGATGCAGGAAAAGTATGAAATGAGGGTCAACAGCCTGACTGAGGAAAACAACACCTTAAAAAATAGACTAACTCAAATGGCAAAGGAGGCCCAAAAGGGCAATGAGGAGAAGAATGCCTTAAAAAGTCGAATTTGCCAGATGGAAAAAGAAACTCAGAAGTTCACTGAGGAGATTCATTCCTTCAGAGTTAGACTGGAGCAAATGGAAGCTAATGACTTTATGAGAAATCAAGATGCTGTTAAGCAGATCCAAACAAATGAAAGATTAGAAGGCAATGTGAAATATCTCATGGGAAAAACCACTGACCTGGAGAATAGATCCAGGAGAGACAATTTAAAAATTATTGGACTACCTGAAAGCCATGATCAAGGAAAGAACCTAGAAATCACCCTTCAAGAAATTCTCAAGGAAAACTGCCCTGATGTTTTAGATCCAGAGGGCAAAATAGAGGTTGAAATAATCCACAGATCACCTCCTGAAAAAGATCCGAAAAAGAAAATTCTCAGGAATATTATAGCCAGGTTCCAGAATCCCCAGATCAGGGAGAAAATACTACAAGCAGCCAGGAAGAAACAATTTCAATATTGTGGAAACACAATCAGAATAGCCCAGGACCTGGCAGCTTCTACACTGAAGGATCGAAGGGCATGGAATATGATATTTCAGAGGGCAAAAGAACTGGGAATGAACCCACGGGTCACCTACCCAGCAAAACTGAGTCTTTTGTTTCAGGGGAAAATATGGTCATTCAGTGGAATAGAGGACTTTCAAGCATTCTTGAGGAAAAAACCAGAATTGAATAGAAAATTTGACATCCAGACACAAGAAGGAAGAGATGCCTGAGAAGGTAATCAGGGAAAAGAAATCAAAAGGAACTTATCAAAGTTGAACTATTTACATTCCTATATGGAAAAGCAATAACTGTGACTGATGATATCTTTCTCACTATGAAAATAATGGAAGAAGGGTGTGTGGTCATATGAATACATATGTGAATGTGTGTGTGTATGGTTACAGTTATATATGGATAGAGGGCATAGGTTGAATTTGTTGGGAAGGGAGAATACTCAAGGGATGAAATTATGAGGTGAGAGAGGAAAGTGGCAAGAGGAGATGGGGAGAGACAGGGTAGTGTAAACTATCCCATGCAGAAGAAGCAAGGGGAAGTGGTTGCAAATGAGGGGGAGAATAAGGAAGGCTAAAAAGGCAAAACCACATTCACATTGAATTTGGTTCAGGGAGAAAATGACATACATACTAAATGGGATATCTCAACCTGCAGCAGGATAGGGGGAAGGGGGATGAGAGGAGGGATGATGGATGGGAGGGCATCCTTGGGGTGAGGGGAGGTTGGAAGTACCCACTATAGAAGAGGGACAGGATCATGTAGGGAATGGACCAGGTGGGGGGTGGGATGAGTGGGAGGGAATTATAAGCAGCCTTGCACAATATATCTACTATGATAATGTTTTGCATAGCTAGACATGTACAACATATACTGAATTACTTATCTCCCAAGAGGGAATGGGTGACAAGGGAGGAAGGAAATGGATCTGAAATTTGAGGTCGTAACATTAAATGTTTCAAATATATATAAATACTATTATTAATACTCTTTTGCTTGTAATAGGGAGATAAGATGTGCAGGCATTGGGATGCAAAGACTCACCTTCCTCTAATGGAAAAGTCGATGGGGGTATGGGAGAAGGTATGGGAGAGAGCACATTGGAGGAAGCGATATCTTGTGGGACTACTATTCTGGGAGGTTGGGTAGGGGAATAATGGGGGGAAAATGATTGTAACTCAAAATCTGGTGGAAATGAATGATGTAAAACAGAAGTTAATAAAGCATTTGTTTAAAAAAAATAAAAATAAAAATAAAAAAATAATTAAAAAAAAAAGAAAGTATGCTATTTCAGGGGTGGCTAGGTGGCGAAGTGAATAGAGCACCAACGCTGGAGTCAGGAGGACCTGAGTTCAAGTCTGACCTCAGACACTTGATACACTTACTAGCTGTGTAACTTTGGGCAAGTCACTTAACCCCAATTGCCCTCCAAAAAGGAAAAAAAAGAAAGTATGCTATTTCATGACTCATAGCAGTACAACAAGACTATTATAATTCTGGCATTGATAATAAGGGCTTTCATTTCTGAGAGAAGCCTGTGGTCACTTTTCAGATGAGGACATTGAGGTCCATGGAAGTTAATTGCCTGATCAAGATAACAAATTCTAGTACATGACAAAACTGAGACTTGAAAGCAAGTCTTCTGACTCCCAATCCAGTATTCTTTCCATTGTTATCATGATGCTTGCTGCACAGGGGTTGGCAAATGTGTAACATATAACTCTCTAAAAAAAAAAAAAAAAAAATATATATATATATATATATATATATATATATATATATATATGTAGGATACACTTCTGTTTAGTTTGCATTATAAACACTTTCTCCAATCCATAGACAGTCAAAGAAACAATAAATCAAGATCTGCTCTGTGTTAATTTCCAAGATGGAAATGTTCATTTGGCTCTCATGAGCCAGTATGAACTAGGTCCAGCATATCCCGTCTGTTACACAAACACCCACCATCGTATGTACCTTTCATCTGAGGTCTGAGGATACAAGTATTATGTAACCATGCATAATAAGCACATCAACCATGAAGAAGACTTAGTTGGATGCTCTTGGCTATAGACTCTGTGTGAGACACTATGAATGAGCTCAGAGGCAACAGTGATCCATAACACTAGGAAAGACCATCATCTTTTTTAATATATGTCCAATAAATATACAATCATCTAGGATATTTAAGAGAGAGACCCCCTCATCCCTAAATAACATTGACCATTTAGAACCAATATATAAAAGAAAATATATTTGGGCAGAGGAAACATTTCTTTGAAGCCACTAAATAGCAAACATAAATCTCACTTCAGAGAGCAGCTGGTCTAATAGGAGTATGGTGTGAATGAGGTGTGAGGTATAGCAATTAATCCAAATTGTAGTACTGCATTACAAACAACTGCTCCTCAGCATCATCCAACTTTGATTAGACAATACGCGTTTGAATGAAAGTTTTTGAACAGCAACTGTCTGAAGATTTGGGGACAGGATTCAAGCTCCAGAACTGGATTTCTGGAGACAGGGAAATTAGACACATTGGGACTGAATCTCTGCAAAAGGGGAGAGATAAACCCTATGTCAGAGACAATAACATAAGGTAAGCAATCCTAAAACAGTCCCATGTTTTCTAAATTTGTTCAGATCACTCAAGTCCAAGCTGTAGTTTATCTCAACATTAACTATTTTCCTTAGATAAATGTTCATTGTGTGTTTTAAAAAAATCTCATCAATTTAATTTATTCATGTGAGGTTTAGGGGTCAGTAAGGGTGAAACCTAGGGAGAAGTTTTTTCTAATATTTTCTAGCGCCTAACCTCCCTTTTTGGTTAATTTAGCAATTAATGGTGACATTAGCTGTCTAATCAGTCCAAGATATTAGTCATAACATATCCACTCCATGAAAATGTGTTGTTGCAACAGGCAAACTGTTTGCATGCTGTGCTTGTGTTCTGCTGGGGACCATCTGAGAGTTTGTACCACATGGGTATTTTTCACATACGGTTTTAATATTACTCATAATGGAGGCTCAAGTTAAAGATTCAGCAGAAGTAAGGAAGTTTATGACTGCTTCTTTTTAACAGACAACAAAGGAACAAATTACCTTAGGCTCTAGGAGTCTCCAGCACAGTCACAGCAACAGAACACATAGCGAAGATGGTCCCAGCAAGGGCTTCGCCCTACTGCCTTATACAATGTGTTCTATACCTAGAAGGTCAGGCCAATAGTGCTAGACTTGTCTTAAATATCCTGTGTGGCTTTGCTGTGCCTCTCTTTTCCCATTTGCAAGGTGAGAATTATATTACCAGTCAGCAACTTAGCATAGAAGACATAGAAAAGATTAGGGGACAGATTAGACAGAGAAAAGACCTCCATGATGCTTTTACTTCCCAGAATGGAAAGAGCACCAAATCTTGATAATATTGTAGTGAAAGGTACATGATTGATCTCGGGGTTTTAATGGTAGAAAGATTTAATTCTTCTACCCATTTTGCACTTGGAAGAACATATTCATAGATACATTAAGTGAATTCATTAAGCTTGGCATATAGTTAGGAACAGAAATAGGCTTCCTGACACCCACACTAAAACCACATTTGCAAATACTAGTCAAAAGCCTCAGTTCCTTGGAATATTTTCACAAACACTTGCCCCAAACTGCATCCAGTGGCAGGACCATCTGCTTCCTGGAGAGAACCAGAGTTTGTGCCATAGATTGTCTTTCCAACTCTGCTGAGCAGCCTAATTTGGGTCCACTCTAATTTCCTATATGCCTAGGATCTGTGCTAAAGTGTCTGACTGTACAAGGATACACTCTATGATAAATTCATTTGCGTTATCCATATATATGTATACACACATACACACTAAAAAACATGCCCACTCTCTCTTCCAAAATAGTCTAAAATTAAACAGTTTATTTTCCAGACTTCACTGAAAATGTAATTTCTCAACTGAGATACTGTAGACTAACTTTTAGTCAGAAATAAGTGGACGAAAAGAGGAACATAGATTAAAACTGCTGACACACAGAAGCTGAAATAAAGGACACTCTTAAGATAGTCTAAGTATCATTGGGAAGCACAAAGCTTAACAGAAGAAATGAGTATCTATAGTATTATTACTTACGATTCAGAGCTGACTGCTATTAAAAAAAGAAAGAAAGGAAAGAAAAGACATGTGGCAGCCGGAAAAGGTAATTAATTTGGTGGTGTAAGCCTTCATAAATTATCAAGTATTCCCAATAGCAGGCCTGAAAAACTCACAGAGAACATGATCTGCCTTTAAATTACTTAGTTTGCTCACTACCAGAATTATTTTAAGGTGGTCGAGTTGTGACTTGTATTAAAAGATTTTTAAATTATTACTGAGGCTAATGGCCAGGTCCACCTTTAATGAAGGCCCTAATGTTCCTTTGGGCCACACACAAGCCAGCATCAGCATCTAGAGGCTGTCGTTCTCCTCTCTAATGGACTCCAGCTTACAGAAATTAATTATGGAGAAAAGGTTGTTGCTTCAACCGGGACTCCTATCTCCATACTCCAAATTGAGGATTTTCCTGAGTAGGAAACTGTGATGTGCCCAATGGCTATAGCTTCCATAACCCTAAGGACATCATACTTCCCTGAAGGGAATACAAGTGAACACAAAGAAGGGTATGATTTGAGAGAGTTTTTCATTTTCACAAAGTAATCTATGTTTTGCCCATTTAAATTTTTTTCCCCTGTATCCAGAGTGAAAATGATTAAGGAAGAATGAAACTTGAAGTTTTATTTCAAGGGTCTTTAGACATAAGAGAGGATGAGTATCCCTGCTCCCCTCATTTAGTGGAGCCCCTCTTCAACTTGTAAATATCAGAAAGTTTGCTGGAATCAAAGGTCAGGTGTCTATTTTGCCTTCCTCCAGAAAGAAAGGTCTTCCTGATCACCATAGGGGTGTCAGGACAAAAGCAAACTGATGCTTTCAGTTTCAACCTTTTCAACTTCCAAGTGATAGACCAAAGCATAGAGTAGCATTAGCATGGTTGCTGAAAGTCAGTGGTACAGAGGTGGTCCCATAAAGGGTACAGAGACAAGAGTAAAGACAGGAGGCCCCAAATCCAGAGACTGGCAGCTATTGTAACTGCCATTATGTGGGAGAGCAGGGAAGGATGACAGATTTCTCTCATCACTCTTCCTCCTAGTCTCCTCTGTTATGTATTCCATGGTCCTGAGATTTGAGTCCCCGAAATATTACCCTTCCTGTTTTTTTTTCTTTCCCTTGTTTATTTTTGATGAATTCTGATGACATGTACTTCAAGGAGCTTTCGACCACACTCAAAGAATTGTGTGGGCAAATAGAAATAGATGTTTCCTTTCCCTTTTTCTATGTTCAATAAACCATTTTTATCATAGTATGTTAGATATATGAGTCTTGTGAGTGTTAAGAGTAGGAACAGGGTGGTAACAAAAGAAAGATAAACTCAGATATCAGATTGGGACTCTGGAGCTCTGCATAGACCATAGGCTTTATATTTAATACTCTTTAAGTATTAAAGGCAGCAAAGTGGCTCAGAAGATAGAGAGATCGGTTCAGCTTAGGAAGCCCTGAATTCAAACCCTGCCTCAGACTCTTCACTACCAGTGTGATCCTGGGCAAGTCACTTGAAACTCTAAGTTTCAATTTTCCCATCTATAAAATGAGGATAATAATAGCATCTACTAGGTTAGTGAAACTTAAATGGCATAATATGAGAAAAATTATTATTAATAACCAATGATTTAGGGAGATTCAGATCCATCCTCCCCTTTTTAATCCTCATTTCAAGACTTTAGCCTCTGAAGGTTGAGCTAACATTCTACTCTGTTCAGACCCTACTCAGGTGGGGAAGCCATTATGCTCTACTCAGGCTTGGTTGAGGATAAATTCTTTGAATTGATTGCACGATGTTGGGGGTAACTTACAAGGTAACAACATAATCAAAGTTCAGGTCCAGCCCCTCATTCTCTCATTAATTGTTAGTCAATCAGAGTTGACCACTCTCCTTGGGAATGTCTCTCTTCCAAAGGGCATATAAACTGTGAGCCTGCCACCATGATTGTCTTTGGTCTAAGTGAGAGATGAACAAATGACCATCCTTTTGTTAATAAACATGCCAGCATTTTTAATAAAATGATGAAATTACCCAGAGATTTTGCCTCTCAAACTTTTTAATTGCCACATATACTTGGAAAAAGTGCTTTGCAACCTTAAAGCATTATGTAAATGCTGTTTGTTGTTATCATAATAAATAACATTCCATTTTATTCCCAATACCAATTCTAGGTCTGGCCAGTACTATGTTGAAATTGTGAGAAGAGTAATCAGGGACTGGTCTCTTTTAATCAGTAGGGATATATGGCAGTGCTTAAGGAACGTTATCCATGCAAGCCCTAAAGAGATCCCAATTAGACCGCAGCAATTGTGGGTAACTCCGCTACATCACTCTCTTGCTTGGTAAGCAATGCCATGAAACCCTCTTTCTGAGGTTTATGGAAGAGAGTGTTCTATGTACATGACTAATGAGCACCAGGATAGCCTCCACAAGGGTTCCTGGTGTCACAACAATAAAGTTCACAGTCAGTCCACCAACCTTTATTAAGCACTTACTATGTGCCACGCATTGAGCTAAGCATTGGGGATACAATGAAAGGTAAGAACAGGGCTCTTGCCTTCTAAAAGCTGCCATTGTGATCAGTCCCACAACGAATTAGACTAGTGGCTGAAACAATGAGCAGTGAAACAAGTCAAGGGTTTGCCAGGTCCCACAGTGGCCTGTGACATGTCATTCATTAACTACGGTAATTTTTCTGCTTGTAAAATCAGGGTAGAATAAATGCTTCTTTGCTTTTTTCTAAGGTTATAGTGAGACTTTATAATACATGTAGCTATTTTTTTCCTCCATTCCAGTGGTTATCAAATGTTCTGAGTCTACAGATTTTTTTTGGTGGGACCTACATACCTCCTGAAACATTCTTAGTAACTTCCAAATAGAAAACACTCACAAATACCTCTAAAATAGTTGTATCCCTTTGGTTGAGGCACCCATAATATATCCAATATAATATACCCAACATATCCAATATAATAAGCAAATGATTCAAAAGAATAGACAGCTATACCATAAATATTAATTCTGCAAGAGACCAACCTATCTAGAACCTTAAGATCCCCTTACAGACTGCCACCAGTCATTAGATCGATCTTTGTGAACCTTTAGTCTATACTTATTGGAGGTCCATTTTAAGGTTCAACTTAATCACTGCTAACCTCCTTTGAGGGTACTCCTGTACTTTGCAATGGTTTTAAAAAACTGTTTTATTCTGTTCAAAATATGTCTACAGTTTTTAATCCAGTCATTCAAGCATCTGTAATTTCATCAATGTGGGTACTCACTCTGTCACCTTCAAATAGGTTGATCATAAGATTCAGAGCCAGAAGGGACTGCAGAAAACATTTAGTCCTAACCCTCCATTTTACAGATGAGTAAACTGAACAGAGAAATTAGAAAAATAGGTCAAGGTCTCATAATTTGGAAGCATCTAAGGTAAGTTTTGAAACCAGGTCTTTCTGACTGAGTACAGCACTTAACCCACTCTGCCAAAAACCAGGGAGTGCGCCTGCCTCCTACGGGGAAAGCTGTACTCTGCAATCAGCTACACTGCAGCTGTGTGCAGACATAAAATTCTCAATTAACTTGCTTTAGGAGAAGGGAGTAATGCTACTGCTCACTCCACAGAAAATAGCCCATTTTGGGGAGACTGATTAATTCTTTTAACATATCAGTCCTCCCTGCTTTCTGGCAGAATCATTCTATCAAGATTGTCAAGCTCTTTGAGTAAATGGGAGAATTGTTTTGTAAAATATCGGGGATTACAAGTTCCTGAATATTCGATTAAAAAATTCTTTTTTTTTGCTTCTTGTGTATCCAGTTCCTGCAATTACAAGGTGTATTAAACTGGGTCATGACCAAGATGATTGATAAAAACCATCCCACATTAAAATAGAGAGAGGAGCAAACTTGCATGAAAGTAGAAAATGCATTTCTTCTGCAAACAGCAGATAAGCCAGAATGAGGTCAGAGCATTACCGCTGCCTCCCTGTGTCAAAAACTTCTCTTTTATGGTAAGCAAAAGCAAGATGAATATGCACAGACATGCTTCCCCACTTGAAGGGACTATAGAACTGAGTGCAGAGGAGATTGTCATGGCTCAGACTCCTCAGGCCTGGGAATGCCCCATTGGAAAGCAAAATCAATTTCCTTACCAAATGTATGCCTAAACCATCACGAACGAACGATCTCCCTCCTGCTACTGTCATTTTTCAGGTTGCTCTAAGGTCACTGACTGTTATTAGCCTCTCTGTCCTAGACTGCTTGACAGAAGTTCACTCCAACTAGTCAAAAATGCCATCAGATTGCTTAGTAAAAGGTTACTGGTGCTGCCAATGCACCTTCCCACTGGAAGGACTGGCCCTCGTTGCTCTAGGATTGTGTTCCAGCTGCTACCATCCCAAAGGGCAGGATTCTTCCTGCCTCTTATCCCCATGCTTCCTTCTCTGTGCCCTTCTTCGCCCCAGCACCAGTCTCTCATTTCCAGGCATTTTATTTATCTATCTCCCATGCCTTCCTCCACTAGGACTACTGACTTCCCTGGCTTCCTTTAAGTCCCAGCTAAAATCCCATTTTATACAGGAAGCCTTTTCCAGCTCCTCTTTGTTTACATGTTGTCTCCCCTATTAAACTGTAAGCTCCTTGAGAGTAGGGACTGTCTTTTGCCTCTTTTTGTATACCCAGAATTTAATACTGTGCCTTGTATATTGTAGGCACTTCATAAATGTTGACTGATTGCTTCCAACTTTGAACCTCTCCCCCCAGATTCCAGTGGCCATTAAACATCTCTCTCATCCCTCTACAGGGGGCAATTTCTTTATTTTCTTAGAAAAGAGTTGCTCCAGGCAGCTAGGTGGTACAACCCTGGAGTTAGGAGGAGCTGAGTTCAAATCCAGCCTCAGACACTTAACCCTTACTAGCAGTGTGACCTTGAGCAAGTCACTTAACCCCAATTGCCTTGTGTGAAGAGTGATAAGGGTACAAAGAAATGTAAAAAACAATCCCTTCTCTCATGAAATTCAACAGACAGTAAGTAATATCAGAGGGAAAAGTGGAGAAAGAGGGTAGAGAAAGTTTGTGACTTGAGAGTCGGGGCTGAGTTGGCTTAGGGGGATACAGGATTGCATGTCAGTGGCTAGTAGCAATCCTCCCACATTGCTGATTCCTCTCATCTGATCCATTCTGTTGTCATCTATGGATTTACAGATCACGCTCTCTCCTCCCAAGTAAGTTCAGCACCTGACTCACCTGTCCTCTTCCCAACCTCAACCCCTCTGAAAATCCTTATTTCTTATTTTCTCAGTCTCCCCAACTCCCTTTGCCTCCATCTCCAACTGACCTCAACCACACACCCTTAGAAACCCTACCTTCTACCAAAATTCAAATCAATTTTCTCCAGGTGTCAAAATCCCTAGTAATAGCTATATATAGAGGAGACCTGTAAAACTTTAAAGAGAAACCTCCTTGTTAAGATCACCCTATTTCTTCCACACACACACACACACCATATCTGCCTTTTCTGTTTGACAATTTCTGAATCCTGCCTCTTTCTAGCCTGATATACTGATGAAAACATGAGCTATAAAATCATAGAATCATAGATTTAGAATTTGAAGGGACCTTAGAAGTCATCTCATCCAGGACTTCCTAAACTTTCTCCATACACCAAACACTCTTATTTCACAGATGCAGATACTGAGGACCAGAGACGTCATATAACTAATCAAAGGTCTACTGGGTAGTTAGTGGCAGCGCTTGGATTGAAGTAAAGATATTCTGAATTTAAATGCAGCATTTCCGCTGTTCCAAGATCAATCTCATCAAATCAGCCCAACAGACACTGATTAAGTACCTACTATGTGTAAGGATTATTTTGAGTCCCAGAGGAATATGATCCCTTTCCCTTGAGATACTCTTGGTATACTTGGGAACCTAAGAGCTAAAAGCTGAATAATAGTTACTCTTAAGGAAACAACTGCCCTTTATGCCTACAGAAGAATATAAAGAAAATAACAGGGGGCAGAGCCAAGATGGCGGAGTAGAAACAGCTCATCCAAGCCACTCTGCCCCCAGATTCCCCCCAAACTATGTAAAAGGGGACTCTGAACAACTTCTGGAGCCCCAGCACCCACAGAACAACACAGAGAAGCTAACTTCCCACTGAGGACAGCCCAGCAGCCCTGCAGGAAGGACCAGCACAGCACTCTGGGAGCCAGCAGCACACAGCACTCAGAGCATGGGGAGCCGAGCCAAGTGGAGCCCAGGTGCCCATGAGCTGAGGTTTTAGCCCCAGGGTGACAGGGCCAGCAGCCAGCTTGAGAGACCCCAGAACACCAGCAGCTGTGGCGACTCCAGAATTATCAACATAGACATGCCTAGGACAAAGTAAGAGGTTAGTGTCCTATGGACTTTGGGACCAGTATTTAGGGAATGCGTCAGCTACCTCCCCTGGGGGCTAGAAGCCACTGAGGACAAACGCCATTTTGTAGTTTCCAGAGGCAGCTCCAGCTCCTGGCCTGCGAACTGTAGGGAGATCCAGCGATCAGTCTTGGGGGGTAATCTCTCCTGCTTTAACCTCCCTGGATCTGGATTGTGATCTAGGGTGGAAGTCGTGGGTGGGTTTACAGCTTGCCAGAAACAGAAGTTGCCCACCACACGTTCGGGACAAAAATTCCTCTATCTGGCCTTAAAGCCATAGTGTGGCAACAAGCCCAAAAGTCAAGCAATTAAGTGGCAACATGCCAAGGCAAAAGAAACAGAAAAATGCAACCCTAGACTCCTATTTT
The DNA here is from genome assembly GCA_011680675.1 of Gymnobelideus leadbeateri. Lineage (NCBI taxonomy): Eukaryota > Metazoa > Chordata > Mammalia > Diprotodontia > Petauridae > Gymnobelideus > Gymnobelideus leadbeateri. Next base: position 87,135 of record WOXC01009138.1, read on the forward strand.
GGGAGCATAGAGCGGGAAAAGGACTGTGAGGTCAGAAGTCCTGCTCCAAAAGCCCCAGGGGAAAACATGAGCGGGTTGCAGGTCATAGAGGACCTTAAGAAGGACTTTAAAAATCAAATAAGAGAAGTGGAGGAAAAATTGGAAAGAGAAATGAGAAGGATGCAGGAAAAGTATGAAATGAGGGTCAACAGCCTGACTGAGGAAAACAACACCTTAAAAAATAGACTAACTCAAATGGCAAAGGAGGCCCAAAAGGGCAATGAGGAGAAGAATGCCTTAAAAAGTCGAATTTGCCAGATGGAAAAAGAATCTCAAAAGTTCGCTGAGGAGATTCATTCCTTCAGAGTTAGACTGGAGCAAATGGAAGCTAATGACTTTATGAGAAGTCAAGATGCTGTTAAGCAGATCCAAACAAATGAAAGAATAGAGAGCAATGTGAAATATCTCATGGGAAAAACCACTGACCTGGAAAATAGATCCAGGAGAGACAATTTAAAAATTATTGGACTACCTGAAAGCCATGATCAAAGAAAGAACCTAGAAATCACTCTTCAAGATATTCTCAAGGAAAATTGCCCTGATGTTTTAGATCCAGAGGGCAAAATAGAGGTTGAAAGAATCCACAGATCACCTCCTGAAAAAGATCCCAAAAAGAAAACTCCCAGGAATATTATAGCCAGGTTCCAGAATCCCCAGATCAAGGAGAAAATACTCCAAGCAGCCAGGAAGAAACAATTTCAATATTGTGGAAACACAATCAGAATAGCCCAGGACCTGGCAGCTTCTACACTGAGGGATCAAAGGGCATGGAACATGATATTCCAGAGGGCAAAAGAGCTGGGAATGAACCCAAGGGTCACCTACCCAGCAAAACTGAGTATTTTGTTTCAGGGGAAAATATGGTCATTCAGTGGAATAGAGGACTTTCAAGCATTCTTGAGGAAAAAACCAGAATTGAATAGAAAATTTGACATCCAGACACAAGAAGCAAGAGATTCCTGAGAAGGTAATCAGGGAAAAGAAATCAAAAGGAACTTATCAAAGTTGAACTATTTACATTCCTATATGGAAAAGCAATAACTGTGACTGATGATATCTTTCTCACTATGAAAATAATGGAAGAAGGGTGTGTGGTCATATGAATACATATGTGAATGTGTGTGTCTATGGTCACAGTTATATATGGATAGAGGGCATAGGTTGAATTTGTTGGGAAGGGAGAATACTCAAGGGATGAAATTATGAGGTGAGAGAGGAAAGTGGCAAGAGGAGATGGGGAGAGACAGGGTAGGGTAAACTATCTCATGTAGAAGAAGCAAGGGGAAGTGGTTGCAAGGGAGGGGGAGAATAGGAAGGCAAAAAAGTCAAAACCACATTCTCATTGAATTTGGTTCAGGGAGAGAATGACATACATACTAAATGGGATATCTCAACCTGCAGCAGAATAGGGGGAAGGGGGATGAGAGGAGGGATGATGGATGGGAGGGCATCCTTGGGGGGAGGGGAGGTTGGAAGTACCCACTATAGAAGAGGGACAGGATCATGTAGGGAATGGACCAGGTGGGGGGTGGGATGAGTGGGAGGGAATTATAAGCAGCCTTGTACAATATATCTACTATGATAATGTTTTGCATAGCTAGACATGTACAACATATACTGAATTACTTATCTCCCCAGAGGGAATGGGTGACAAGGGAGGAAGGAAATGGATCTGAAATTCGAGGTCTTAACATTAAATGTTTCAAATATATATAAATACTTTTATTAATACTCTTTTGCTTTTAATTGGGAGATAAGATAGGCAGGCATTGGGACTCAAAGATTCACCTTGCTCTAATGGAAAAGTTGAAGGGGGTATGGAAGAAGGTATGGGAGAGAACAGATTGGAGAAAGCGATATCTTGTGGGACTGCTATTCTGGGAGGTTGGGTAGGGGAATAACGGGGGGAAAATGATTGTAACTCAAAATCTGGCGGAAATGAATGATGTAAAACAGAAGTTAATAAAGCATTTGTTTAAAAAAATAAAAAAAAAGGAAATAACAGCTTCAGCTGCTAAAATATGTCTTTTTAATTGGAATGAGTGAATTTATTAGAGGGGACCTCTGAACTGATCAACTTAGTAACACACAGGAGCTTTCCTCTGCTTTCCATAGCTCATTTTCATGGTTCTTCAGAGGAGGCACTGCAGGAATCCACATCCCTGGAGGACAGCCAGCTGAGCAAGGAGGTTAGAAGTAGAAATATGTATTCATAGTCTCACATTCATTCCTGCAACCGTCTGCCTTTGCAAACCAGGGCAGATAGCTTCACACTTCACCACCTGAGTGGATCTATGGTTTCACTGATAGGGATAAAAATTATAATGGTAGTTAGAGCCTAGCATCCATATAGCACTTTAAAGTTTTGCAAAGCATTTTACAAATATTGTCTTACTCCATACTCAAAAATGGCCCTGGGATGTAGATATTATCATTCTTCTCCCTGTTTTCCAGATGAGAAAACTGAGGCAGATAAAGGTTAAGTTACTTGCCCAGGATCACACATCTACTGTCTAATGCCAGATTTGAACTCAGGTCTTCCAGACTCCAGGCCCAGCTCTCTATCCACTGGACCATCTAGCTGCTTCCTTCTACAATTGAACATCTTTATGTGTGCAGTTTTCAAAAATGCAGTTGGGTTTGTTTTCTTTTTCCTATTACTTTCTGCATCTAACTCATCATCTATATGCTTCCCCTTTCCCAGATAATATGTATTGTTATGATAACCTCATTGGACTGGCTATCTAAATGCCAGTTCTCATAGAGAAAAGGGCAGCTGGGTGGCACAGTGGAGGAAGCACTGAGTTGGGAACAAGGAAGACTTGTCTTCTTAAATTCAAATTCAGCCTCAGACATGTACGAGATGTGTGATCCTGGGCAAGTCACTTAACCTTCTTTGCCTCAGTTTCCTCATCTGTAAAATGAGCTGAAGAAGGAAATGGCAAATCACTCCAGTATTTTTGCTAAGAAAATTCCAGGGGCAGCTAGGTGGCATGGTAAATTGAGAAACAGCCCTAGAGTCAGGAACACCTGAATTCAAATCTGGCCTCAGACACTTAACACTTATTAGCTGTGTGACCTTGGGCAAGTCACTTAACCCCAATTGCCCTGGCCTTCCACCTTCCAAAATTAAAAAAAAAGGAAAAAAAAGGAAACTCTAAAAGGGGTCACAAAGAGTCAGACATGACTGAAAAATGATCAAACAACCATCACAGAGAAAGGGACTGGACCTGCAATTTCCTTGTCATAAGGGGATTCACCCTACCAACTGAATGGCACATTCCCTGGGAACTCTCAGATGGACCATAAGTTAGGTTTGGTCTATCTTGTCCTAGAGGAGTTGGAACAATGAGTGACTTCCTGATAATTAGAGCTATCCCAAAGTGCAAGAATGGGTTGCCGCAAGGGGGTAAGCATGTGTGTGTGTGTGTGCACTTGAGAGGCTAGATGTCCCTTTTTTAGGAATGTGGTAGAGTAGTATTTTTAAACTCAGATAGAAATGCCCCACCCCCACTAAACCAGATATAAGGATCCCTGTAGGCAGCATACTAAATTAGAAAACTGCATATTAGTATTACCTGTGTTCTATTGCATTTTTAAAATTTATTTTGTTAAGTATTTTCCAGTTCATTTTAATCCAACTTTGGGGAATAGTGGATCATTTGTCATTCATTTGATATGTATTTGATCATGTATTTGATCCCTCTGTTGTAGAGGAAACTTTTATTCAGGTATGGGTTAGATAGATGACCTCGGAGGCCCTTTCTGTTCTGAGATTCTATCCTTATGACCTTGTCCCTTGCTGTTCCACAGATTGGGCTCCATCTTGTTTTAGGAACTCCTCTAGTTTGCCCGAGACCTTTTTAGTCCCGCTATTTCAGCCATTCTACCGCTGCTGACTTGTGTGCTGTAGCTCCTGGTTTGTCCCAGTATCTCCACACAGCCCTGCCATCTCTGCAGTAAAGTGGTTCCCTGAAGCCACTAAGTGAAGGAAGCTTCCCTTAAGGAAAGTGAGACTCAGTTTCTGTGTAGCTCTTTGTATACTGATATTACACTGTTTTTCAAGAAACAGATGTATATAGGTATATAGGTATGAATATTGATAGAATTATATATTAGATGTATAAATATGTAGATATATTTCAATGATCTATGATAGTTTTCTTTTTGGAAAACACCTCCTCTACCAATGCGTATATCAACCTCTCTTCAACTTAGTGGTCAGTTTTTTTTATCAGTCTCTGAGAACAGGTATGTCATCAGAATTCATTACCCTGCATCCAGGCTTATGATGAGCTTTCCCAAATTTAGCTAGGTTGGTCCCCAGACAACAGGCTCCTGTTTGAATCCTGTTTAGCTTTGTAGGACCTACAAAAGCTTTTACTCTTACTGTACAACCTTTAGGGACCTGGGCCCACCTCTAAGCCATGATGAAGTGTCAAGACCGGATACTGAAAGATGAATAGATAGGTGGATGGAGATAGAGTGGATATATGGAAATTAAGAAACAAATTACATATGGCAAGAATTTTTAAATAATGCCCTTTAAATTATTCTAGTTTGAATTCATTAACAAAATCTTTCAATGCCCTTTCCTTCTTTTGAATCTTAATCTCTCCTCCCTCCCTCTCCCTTTCTCCTCTTTTCTCTCCCCTCCCCATCTCTCTCTGTCTCCCTGTTTCTTTCTCATATAAAATAGGGATGATAATAACACTTACCTCCCACTGTTGTTGTTAAGAATCAGATATGATGATATTTATAAAGTGCTTAGCACAGTGCTTGGCACATGGTAGACATTTAATAAATGTTTGTTTCCTTCCTCTTTCTTGCTCCCCTTGACCTCTAGCATCTCAGCACTCATGGGCACTTGGAAGGCAGAGATATTACATTATAGAGATATACCAGGATGTAGCAGGTCCCAGGTCAGCCTATTAAAGACCTCAGGAATTTCTATGACTCTTTTCTTCAAGAAAGGAACTTTCAAACTGGGGCATAGGGGTGAGAAGTTGGGAGGGGGGAGAGAGAGAAAAAGGCTCAGCAAACCACGTGGTTGAAGATAGCCTGGAAACCAGGCAAGCAAATATTGATATGGGTTACAGATGCACAGCTGTTGTGTTAAGGAGTTTTTTGTGATTAGAGTAGGTGCCAATAAAGTCTGAAATTTCTAGGTGTTATTTTTTGACCAAGAAGCCCAGAGCAAAGAGAAGCTACCTGACTTGCAATATCATTTCATTGCCGAACAAAAAGACAGGAAAGAATGTTTATTATTTTAAGCACCAGTCAAGTGCTTCGTTAGTCCTTGGGAATCACCCATTTTAAACTCCACAAAGCTTTTTGGTTTTTTTTTTTTATCACTTCAAGAGAAATAAAATCTTTTTTTTTTCCTAGTGGGACCAGTAGGAAATGGGGAGTATGTCTGTTGGGTAGAAAGTGCAGGGAGGAAGATCCTTCTCCTTTATATGACTATCTGTGGAATTATGAGATTCACAGTAAGACAGAGTCAGATTAGGTTAGAAAGACCTGAGTTCAGGTCTTGTCTCTGACATATCCTGGCTGTGTGACCTTGAGCAAGTTACTTAAACTCTCAATCTCATTAGGCAATTTTATAAGCCTATAAGTTGAAGACAAGGTTCTGATATGCACTAGTAAAGGGAAAATCTTCCACAAAAGGACATTCTGATTTCTTTGGGGGGCTCTCATTGAGGAAGTTTCTCTCTCTCTTCTAAAGTGGATCAGCAACTATTCTCCAAATTGTTATAGAGTGGCCTAAAGCAGGTGGCCTCCCATGTTCACACAGGAAAATATGTGTAAAATTGTATGTATATGAGAGGCAATAAATGCTGCTTGGTAAATACATTTGTGAATATGTATAAGCTGATAAGTATGTGGATATATACACATTGATATATGTACATTGTATATATTATATTGGTATTAACTGATATGTACATATCCATATGTTAGGTGATTTTCATATATAGACATATACATTTATATATACGTATTTATACATATTTATGTAAGGGAATATGTGTATTTATATGCATACATATGCATATATGTATTTATGCAGACTTCTATGATCAAGAAAGACAAAGAAAACTGTCTAATACCTTATATAGCCTAGGATTTGTATTATGCAGATGCACAATCAAGAAAAACAAAGGAAAATGTCTGACACACCCTATGATTTGCATTTTCATATTGATACATGACCAAATATATACTAATATAATTTTTCATAAAATTTCATTCAAGTTGATGCATGAGAAAATATATGTACATATAAAGTCTTTTCTCATATTGTGTTGTGTTAAAGCAGCTCAACTCTCTTGGGCATTGCCGAATTTTCTTCTGGTTTCTCTAACTGAAGGCAATGTTTTCATTCACAAGTGGAGGCAGGCTGGGAACAAGTGGCTAGGAGCTCTTTCTGTCCCCGGTGGCCTTTCAGGACCACAACTGTGCTCCTGGGGATGGCAGGTGGCAGAGACATTTTGCTGCACTGCGGGAAGTGTTAGTTCATGCCCAAGACCCTGGTGACACTGACTGGTGCAGCTGAACGGGCAGCATACTTCACTGACATGGGTTTAATTGATTAAACCTTGAGAACCTGCTGAGTCTTCGCCAGAGGCACTCCTGGGATTGATGGCAGCCAAGTTTCACATTTATAGGTTTCCCTCCACCGTGATACCTGACATTTTAAAGGCTGAGCCAGCAACCCATCTCTGGTGATAGCCTCCAGAGAAGAGATTTGTGTTAAGTAACAATAAGAGTTCCCCCTTATAGAGATCCTTTCTTAGCACTTTTGAGGCTATTATCCCAACCTCTCCTTCTGATCCTGAGAGAGGGGTCGAAATATTTGGATCCTATTTTCCACGGAAAGAAACAAAGGCACACAAGGAGCATATGCTTCTGACAGGACAACCATTAAAATCCGGGCGTCCTGACTTCTAGAGCAAGGCTACTTTGACCACTCCAAGGCTAAGGTTTGAAAAACACCCCACATATTTCAGGAGTCAAGCAGGGCAATATCTGGAAGGAAAATGAATTTTAATAAAAGCAGAGGCAGTAAAGTATGTTTATCCACATTATTTAAGACCCAGCAGGAAAGCTTAAACTTGAACATATTCTATCTAAGATGACTTTTTCTGGCACACACACACACACACACACACACACACACACACCTGTTCCTGAGCCAGAGAAAAGTTTGTTTTCATGGCTTCAGGTTACTTCGACCATTTCAGAAAGTGCCCTCCTTAATCATTAACCTGTAGAGCATTTTTTTTTAGACTAAAACGGTTTCAGACAGAAATGGGAGGGCAAATCCATTCATTTAGGGATTCTATTTCCTCTATAATACTGCAGCATGAAGAACGGGGAGGGAACATCTATCATCCTCATCCTCCTCATCCTCCTCTTCATCATTACCATTATCATCATAAGAAAGTCAAACACGTAATTTGAAATGACTGTCCCAAATCCAAAAAGAAGTTCCAGAGACTAAGGCAGTTTCTTCTAAATGTTTTTGTGATACTTTGTAGGGTTATACATATAGATCTGGAAAGTGTCTGAAAAGATATTCAGCCAATCTCCTCATTTTGCAGATAAGGAAACTGAGACCCAATGTGGTTAAGTTACATATATAAATTTACACAGAGGCAAAATAAGACTCTTTCCACAGTGACACTTTAGATATTCAATAAATTCAAAATATAATTATAAACTCTGTCTTCATTTAGATGTTTCTCACGTGTTTCAGGATAAATTGAATAGTTAATTTTTAACATAAAGAATGTGAAAGAATCATGGTCAGAATTGAACTGACATCAAACAACCTCTTACCCTTACTCCATATCTGGGAAGGATTTTTTCCTTTACTTGAACAGTTTTACCCCACTTTATAATAAAGAGTTCCAATAATAAATAAAATCCAATATTTATTAACTACATTCCACTTATTAACAAATTGTGCTAGGCATTAGGGATACAAAGACAAATATTAAACAGTCCTTGTCCTCAAGATTCTTTTGGGACACAACATGTATATAAATGTTTTGTAGATGTATGTACGTATTTATACACAGAATACAAGGTAATTGTATTGGGATCAGGAAAAGTTTCATGTATAAGGTCGTACTTGAGATGAGCCTTGAAGGAAACAAAGGATTTTAACAGGCAAAGGTGAGAATGTACCAGTGGAAAGGCACAATGGCATGAAGAAACAGAAAGTCCAGTTTGACTAGACCAAAGAGTTCGGGATGGACAATAAATTATAATAAGGAAAGAAAAGCAAATTGGGTCAAATTTTTGTAGGTCTTTCATTTCCCACGTAGTAGTATAATACATAGTAACATATATTTTATTCTATGGGCAATAGGGAACCATTGGAGTTTTTTGAAATGAGGAAGGTCATGGTCAGACCTACAGAAAATCAATTTGGTAGTTATATTGAGGATGGATTGGAGTGGTGAGAGACTTGAAAATGGGAGATTATTTAATGGTCTCCTAACAATAGCCTAGGTGAGAGGTATTAAGGGTCTGAACTAGTATGCTGGCTGTGTGAGTAGAGAAAAGGGGGTACCAGGGTCGGAGACTATGTGGCCTCGGAATCACATGTGACCCTCTAGGTCCTCAAGTGCAGCTCTGTGACTGAATCCAAACTCCACAGATTAGTCAAAAGGCCACACTTGAGGACCTAGAGGGTCATATACAGCCTTAAGGTCACAGATTTCCCACTCTTGGTTGCTAGGCAGTCTCTGTACTCTAAGAATTTACTTCCTGCTGGATCTTTGAGGTTCTTTGGGGAGTATATTTGAATATACTCAAAGGAGAATCCAGAACATAGCCCAAAATCTTTTTTTTAATTTAATAAAACTACTGAGCATTGGTTAGAAACTTTAGACCCTCTGAGGGAACTGTAACATATTTACCAACCCATCATTAGCTTAGTTACCTCAGAAAGTTGGATTGAAGGAATATTTTCCTCTCCTCTGAGCCAAGAAAGTCACTGTGTTTACATCCTCCAGACCTTGAAGGGGGAGTTATGATTTAATACCTCTTGAAGAGAGAAAGTTCAATATCACCTATGTTTCCAAATGGGAAATGTGCCCTTACTGAATATAGTTTTTATATACATTATGGGTAATGAAATAACAATAGGGAACAGTTCTCAGTATATCGAAGACTACTACAGAATTTTCATAACAAAAAACTGATTTTTTTCCCCTTTGAAATTGTCATGTGTTACTATTTAACCTGGATCTCTCATACTTCACACCTAACACTCTGAAAGTCAGAACAGGAAAGAACTCCTATTCATATTTTGCACTGAAGAAGAAAGAAAACCTAATAACTTGTCTATGGTCTTAGGTAGCTTAAAACCCTAATCAGAAATCCTTGATTCGAGCTTGTTATGCAATTCCCCTTTCTTCTCCCCCAGAACATTGTAAACTCAACATGCCTGAAGCTGAACGAATTATCTTTCCCCCCTAAACCTTCTCCTCTTCCTTTTACTATTGAAGGTACCACTATTCCACCCAGCCACCCAAGCTTATTACCTACCATTATCCTTACTAGTTCCTCCCTCTCATTCTCATCCAATGAGTTGTCAAAGCCTGTTGATTTTACCTTTGATACATCTGCCTCAAATGTCCCCTTCTCTCCTCTCACCATCCTGGTGAAGACACTCATCACTTCACCCCTGGACTATTGCACCAACCTTTTGGCTGGTCTTCCTGCTACAATTCTCTCCACCCTCCATTCCATGCTCCACTCAGGTGTCAAAGTGATCTTCCTAAAGCTTATATCTAATCACCTTTCCTCTTCCACTCAGTAAACTCCATCATCTCCAGGATCAACATAAATCCTTTCCTTGGTGACTTCAAAGCCTTTCCTAACCCACCACCTCCAAGTTTCCAGTTTTCACACACACCCTAAACACACTCTGGAACCCAGTGACACTGACCTTTTTGTTATTCCTCAAATAGGACACTCTAACTCCTGACTCTGGGAATTTTAATTGGTTTTATCCCATGCATGGAATTCTTTCCCTCATCATCTGTCTTCATACTTCCCTGGTTTCTTTCAAGTTCCAGCTAAAATTCAACTTTCTATAGGAATTTTTTCTCAATCCCTGTTAATTCTAGTACCTTCTCTTGATAATTTATTTCAAACCTATTCCAGATATATCTTGACTTTGTATGCTGTCTCCCTTAGTCCTTGAGTTCTTGAGGAAAGTGACTGCCTTTTGTTTTTCTTTGTATCCTTAGTATGATGCCTGGCATATAATAGATGTTTAATAAATTATTTTTGCTTTGACTTGATTTGACCCTGGACTAATCACAACCACTCTCAGGCTGACATTCCTCATTTGTGTATATAAAAAAGTGAATAATTGAAGCATCTGCCTCATAGGGTTCAAGTGAGGTTCAAACAAGCTAATGTATGGAAAATACTTTGTAAACTTTTTTATAAATATAAGTTGTTTATTACCTAAACTATTGAGCAAATGTCAATTATTATTACATTTCCCAATATGTTAACAAAGAAGCTATTGTTTGACTCTTCTGGAAACCCGGGGCTTCAGAAAACAAATAAAGTAAGCAGGGTATTTATTATCATTAGATCAACACTATTTATTAATTGCCTACTATGTGCCAGGGGCTGGGTTAAAAAGATAAAAATGAAATAATGCCTGCCTTTGAAGAACTCAAATGGTATCTGAGGAGACAATATGTGACTATGTATGTGTACATAAGCACATTTAAAATGAATATAAAGTTTTGTTTGTCCTTACTTTTCAAAGAGGACTAGTGATGTCTTGACTTACATGTGAATTGTATTTAAGTGAGGCAGAGTTGCCAAAAACATCAGCCTCACTCTCTCTTCCAAGGTCATCAAAATCCATGGCAGGAGAAAAGTCAAGACAACTGGTAATGGTCCAGGATGCATTGGGTGACCTTGGCATCTTTGATGTCTGATCAAGCCCTAAGGGGCTCTATGCTGCTTGCTTTAGCAGACTTTATTGGATGGTAGAACAAATTGTCCTCATCTACCCATTTCACCAGGTGAAGTCTTCATGTGCTTGGGGTAGACATCCCCCAAACTCACCCAATGGGTTTGAGACCTACTGGTTATCCTCAACCTGGTTTAATTTGTCTGCTTAGATGGTTTTACTGGGATGTGGCTGCTGCACATGCTACAACTTCCTAAAGTCACAGTCAAGAGCAGAGTGAATCAGGTGGACACCAAAGGTGGATGAGCAGTCCTGAAAAGAGTTTGGTAAGCTTTCATACCAGAGGTGCTGGTCTTCCCTGAACACCCCATACATATAATATCCAAGATAACAGTGAGAAGAAAGCACGAGCAATGGGGCCGATCAACAAAGGCTTCTAGTAGCCAAATTGTAATGATTGTATTAGCCCAAACATTTGTGAAAGACATTTTAATGAGGCTAAATGGTATGGGAGAAAAATCACTAACTTGAATTGGAGTCTGGGAGACCTAGCTTAATTCCTGTTCCTAATGATTAGTAACTGTGTGACCCCAGACAAATAACCTTAGTTTGCTTGTTTGTAAACTAGTTCTATAATTCAGGCACCTGTGATTTGATTGGTTTGAGTCCTCCTACTAGAGAGCCCAAGCCCTCTACAATTTCCTAACTTGTCTGCAAGAGTTGATATGCTTGAAAACTTCATTACTCTTAGTCAACTGAGCTACAAATTGAGTGTCTTCATCCCAGCAAGGATTTTCCTCAGATGACAGACACTCAGCCCATGAAAGTCTTTGCTGGGGTAGAAAATCTGGTTTTGGGCGGAGTAGAAACAGCTCGTCCAAGCCACTCTGCCCCCAGATTCCCCCCAAACTATGTAAAAGGGGACTCTGAACAACTTCTGGAGCCCCAGCACCCACAGAACAACACAGAGAAGCTAACCTCCCGCTGAGGACAGCCCAGCAGCCCTGCAGGAAGGACCAGCACAGCACTCTGGGAGCCAGCAGCACACAGCACTCAGAGCATGGGGAGCCGAGCCAAGTGGAGCCCAGGTCCCCGTGAGCCGAGGTTTTGGCCCCAGGGCGACAGGGCCAGCAGCCAGCTGGAGGAACCCCAGAACACCAGGAGCTGTGGCAACTCCAGAATTATCAACATAGACATGCTTAGGACAAAGTAAGAGGTTAGTGTCCTATGGACTTTGGGACCAGTATTTGGGGAATGCATCAGCTCCCTCCCCTGGGGGCTAGAAGCCACTGAGGAGACACGCCATTTTGTAGTTTCCAGAGGCAGCTCCAGCTCCTGGCCTGCAAATTGTAGGGAGATCCAGTGATCAGTCTTGGGGGGTAATCTCTCCTGCTTTAACCTCCCTGGATCTGGATTGTGATCTAGGGTGGAAGTCGTGGGTGGGTTTACAGCTTGCCAGAAACGGAAGTTGCCCCCCACACGTTCGGGACAAAAATTCCTCTATCTGGCCTTAAAGCCATAGTGTGGCAACAAGCCCAAAAGTCAAGTAATTAAGTGGCAACATGCCAAGGCAAAGGAAACAGAAAAATGCAACCCTAGACTCCTATTTTGGGGGCATAGAGCGGGAAAAGGACTGTGAGGTCAGAAGTCCTGCTCCAAAAGCCCCAGGGGAAAACATGAGCGGGTTGCAGGTCATAGAGGACCTTAAGAAGGACTTTAAAAATCAAATAAGAGAAGTGGAGGAAAAATTGGAAAGAGAAATGAGAAGGATGCAGGAAAAGTAAGAAATGAGGGTCAACAGCCTGACTGAGGAAAACAACACCTTAAAAAATAGACTAACTCAAATGGCAAAGGAGGCCCAAAAAGGCAATCAGGAGAAGAATGCCTTAAAAAGTCCAATTTGCCAGATGGAAAAAGAATCTCAAAAGTTCCCTGAGGAGATCCATGCCTTCAGAGTTAGACTGGAGCAAATGGAAGCTAATGACTTTATAAGAAATCAAGATGCTGTTAAGCAGATCCAAACAAATGAAAGAATAGAGAACAATGTGAAATATCTCATGGGAAAAACCACTGACCTGGAAAATATATCCAGGAGAGACAATTTAAAAATTATTGGACTACCTGAAAGCCATGATCAAAGAAAGAACCTAGAAACTACCCTTCAAGATATTCTCAAGGAAAATTGCCCTGATGTTTTAGATCCAGAGGGCAAAATAGAGGTTGAAAGAATCCACAGATCACCTCCTGAAAAAGATCCCAAAAAGAAAACTCCCAGGAATATTATAGCCAGGTTCCAGAATCCCCAGATCAAGGAGAAAATACTACAGGCAGCCAGGAAGAAACAATTTCAATATTGTGGAAACACAATCAGAATAGCCCAGGACCTGGCAGGTTCTACACTGAGGGATTGAAGGGCATGGAATATGATATTCCTGAGGGCAAAAGAACTGGGAATGAACCCAAGGGTCACCTACCCAGCAAAACTGAGTCTTTTGTTTCAGGGGAAAATATGGTCATCCAGTGGAATAGAGGACTTTCAAGCATTCTTGATAAAAAACCAGAATTGAATAGAAAATTTGACATCCAGACACAAGAAGGAAGAGATGCCTGAGAAGGTAATCAGGGAAAAGAAATCAAAAGGAACTTATCAAAGTTGAACTATTTACATTCCTATATGGCAAAGCAATAACTGTGACTGACGATATCTTTCTCACTATGAAAATAATGGAAGAAGGGTGTGTGGTCATATGAATACATATATGAATGTGTGTGTATATGGTCACAGTGATATATGGATAGAGGGCATAGGTTGAATTTGTTGGGAAGGGAGAATACTCAAGGGATGAAATTATGAGGTGAGAGAGGAAAGTGGCAAGAGGAGATGGGGAGAGACAGGGTAGGGTAAACTATCCCATGTAGAAGAAGCAAGGGGAAGTGGTTGCAAAGGAGGGGGAGAATAAGGAAGGCTAAAAAGGCAAAACCACATTCACATTGAATTTGGTTCAGGGAGAAAATGACATACATTCTAAATGGGATATCTCAACCTGCAGCAGGATAGGGGGAAGGGGGATGAGAGGAGGGATGATGGATGGGAGGGCATCCTTGGGGGGAGGGGAGGTTGGAAGGTCCCACTATAGAAGAGGGACAGGATCATGTAGGGAATGGACCAGGTGGGGGGTGGGATGAGTGGGAAGGAATTATAAGCAGCCTTGTACAATATATCTACTATGATAATGTCTTGCATAGCCAGACATGTACAACATATACTGAATTACTTATCTCCCCAGAGGGAATGGGTGACAAGGGAGGAAGGAAATGGATCTGAAATTCGAGGTTGTAACATTAAATGTTTCAAATATATATAAATACTATTATTAATAATCTTTTGCTTGTAATAGGGAGATAAGATAGGCAGGCACTGGGACACAAAGATTCACCTTCCTCTAATGGAAAAGTCGATGGGGGTATGGGAGAAGGTATGGGAGGGAGCAGATTGGAGTAACTGATATCTTGTGGGACTGCTATTCTGGGAGGTTGGGTAGGGGAATAATGGGGGGAAAATGATTGTAACTCAAAATCTGGCGGAAATGAATGATGTAAAACAGAAGTTAATAAAGCATTTGTTTAAAAATAAAAAAAAATTAAAAAAAAAGAAAGTCTTTGCTGGGCCTATGTTAGAAGCATTCAAAGCTCGGTGTTGTTTTCAGTTGTGTCCAACTCTTCATGACTCCATTTGGGGTTTTCCTGGAAAAGATACTGGAGTGGTTTGCCATTTCCTTCTCCTATTCATTTTATAGATGAGGAAACTAAGGCAGAGTTAAGTGACTTGCCCAAGGTCACACATCTAGTAAGTGTTTGAGGGCAGATTTTAACTCAGGAAGAGTCTTCCTGACTTCAGGCCTGGCACTCTATCCACTGTGCCACCAAGCTGCCCCCAAAGCTTGGCAGGGTCTTTCAGAATTTGTGCTTTGCCACCAGAGCCATTAAGAACTAAGGATCCCCTCCATCACATGATGAAGCATCAGCACTTTAGTGAAGTATCTGTAAACAAGCCTAATGACTTCTCTGAGACTAACTTATTAAGATTGTTGTTACATTCAAAGGAGATTATGAGAAAGTAGTGTACTTTGCAAAACTGAAAGTACTATGTAAATATCAGTTATTAGTAGTATTATTAATTATTGAAAATTAGCCAAAGAAAAAATTGGTTTCTTAAGATCTTTAGTAGTTCAATAACCTCATGGTTTATGTTGAAATGACAGTAACTACTTGGGAGCTTCTTCAGCAATAGTGGCATCCTTTGTGACCATGAATTAAATCCAAAGGAAAATGTTAACATTATTTTAAAAATAATCACCACAAAACACAATAATGCTTATTCTCTGCCATTAATACAAAACAGCTAGAGCAAAAGCAACTGTCTCCATTGAGCCAGGCTTCCTAGGAGGCCTGAGGTGATCTGTCATCAATGTCTAAAAATCAATATTTAAGCAGTGGAAAAGGAAACAAATATAGAGATTTCTATTCTTCTCCTCTATTTGTGAAATCGGTACAGCTACTCACAGAACATAGTAGGAAATAAAATGAAAAATGATTTCCCAACATGAGGAGAAAATAAGGCAGCAGGGAAAAAAAGAGAAGGTTCTTCTACAGAACATAATCATGATAAGCTTCACTGAAATCCAAGAGTCAGTTACCTCTAAAGCTATTTTCTAAGGGTTTTAGAAATAGATGTCTTTTCTAATATGGCCCCGGATCTAGCCCTTGGTTTGGATCGTTTCATGGTCTGAACAGTGTTGTAAGGTGGCAAGAGGATTTTTAAGGTAGAGGAGAGGGTAGAAGGGGGAACTCTTTTGTTGAATGCATTCTCTACCCAGTACTGCTAAAATGTTGCATAAAAGTTCTTCCATATAGTACAATATAATATCTCATAGAGCAATAGAGGCCATAAGGATACCTCTCCCAAACACCAAGTTCCCAAAATCAATTTTACTTTCTTTAATAAAATGGCCCAAACTAATACATTTGCTTACAGGATTTTTCTTCCCCCACTCCCTTTCTCTCCCCTAATTTCCCCTCTTCTCCTATCCCTTCCCGTCTTCTCCTTTTCTCTCCTCTCCTTTATAATTCTGTCCTTTCTATCCTTTGAGAAGTTTTTAAAAATTATTTTTTACAGAATTGAACACTAGATTTAAAACAAAAAAATTAAATAAATATGTCATAATCATGTTATTAATGATGGTGTCAATTTCAGGCTAGGTCAATCATAGCTATCTATTGTGTGTGTACATATGTGAGCTCACATGCATGTTGTTGTTTCAGTAACACTCAATCTTGGCTTTCATGTAGAGACTTTTTTCCCTGTGAAATACTTGATAATAGGGAAAGGGTGGTACCAGTTTGGACCTAAACCTTAAGAATAGATCTGGAGGGGGTGGCTATGCAACACAGTAAGTATAGCACCGGCCCTGGAGTCAGGAGGACCTGAGTTCAAATCCGGCCTCAGACACTTGACACACACAAAAAAACTAGCTGTGTGACCTTGGGCAAGTCACTTAACCCCAATTGCCCTCCAAAAAGCAAAAAAAAAAAAAAAAAAGAATAGATCTGGAGCTATGTCTACCCCTGAAATTCCTGATAAGCAGCATATGAAATTAACCTTCAATGACCTTCAGTGACCTTTAATGACTTGTGATCACTGATGGTAGCAACATGCATATGTCTTTGAAAATATTAACTTAAAAAATAAGTGAGAAAAGGGCTTTGCTTTCTTGGATTTTCTTTTTAAAAATAAGTTTTTATTGATCTTTTTCCTGTTTTTTTACATCACAGTTATCCCTATTATCCCTCATGCCTTCCCATTCCACTTCCTAATGAGCTACATAATAGATAGCATTTTTTTAAAAAGGAAAAAACCAAACAGTACAACTGATCAATACATTGAAAAAGTACAAAAAATGTGCAATCTTTAACACCTGTGGAATTCCCACCCCTACAAAGAGGTGGATTGGGGATGTCTGTTCATATTTCTTCTTTCAAGTCATGTTTTATTTTTATAATTTCATTATATTCACTTTTGATTTTTTTGGTCTATGGTTGTTCATTCATTTACATTGCTATAATTATTATATTGGGGATTTTGGGCTCTGCATATTTTACTCTGCATCAGTACATGTAGATCTTTCCATATTTTTCTGTATTTCTCATACTCATAAGATCTCACAGCATAGAAATATTCCATCACATTCGTGTTCCACAATTTGTTTGGTCATTCCCCAGCTGATGGACACTTACTTTATTTCCATTTTTTTTCTTATCAGAAAAAGCATAGCTATAAATTAATGTCTCTGAGGATTATTATTTTTATTGATGGCTTTTTTGGAGCATAAGCCCCATAATAGATTGTCTGGCTCAAAAATTGTGGACATTTTAGTCACTTTATTTGCAAAATTCCAAATTGCTTTCCAAAATTGTTGCACCAACAATGCACTAATATGGATATCATTCTACAATCCTGCCAACATTTACTTGGGCCTTTTCTCATATTTGCCAATTTTCAAGGTGTAAAGTAAAATCTAAGGGTTTTGGTTTCCATATATCTTATTATTAGTGATTTGAAGCATTCATTCATGAAGTTGTGAATACCTTGCAACTCTTTTGAGAACTGTTTATTAATATCCTTTGATCACTTAACTAATGGGGAATAGCTGGTAGTCATATGCCTTTATTCATTATTTATAAATTTGGGATACCAAACTTTTATCAGCAAAATTTGATACAAAGATTATCCACCTCTTCACCTCTTATCTTAGATGGATTTGATGAGGTACAGGCTCTGGGAACCCCCTTGAGCTCTCCTTGAATCTTCCCACATGAGGCATTTGCTTAAGGCCATAAGTCTTTCATTATTGCTCAACTTGGCCCAAAGCTCTGTTACTAGTCTAGCCCTCCTTTGTCCAGCTAGCCCCCACCCTTGATCCTCCCAAAATATCTATAACATCTTCAAACCAGCCTAGCCCTCCATTGTCTGTCATCTCCAGGTAGCCTCCAGCTACTTCCCACCCTTAATCTCTCATTACTGGAGTCTGATCACATTTGACTCCTCCTGAAGACCCTCCCCAAACTCTTCCTCTAGACCACCCCTAAATCCTCCCACAAACTTTCTATATGAAAGACCCACCTTGCCTCCATGGAGAAGGCCTGAAAATTTTCTAGCACAGACTCACTCTGTGTTAGATTATTCTGGCCCACTTGTCTAGCACAGGAGTCACAGATCCCGAGGCTCCTTAAGAATATACCCATTATGGTGAACCTTTAATAAACTTTGCTTTACTTTGGCTGAGAGAAGATTTGAGGTGAACTCATTCAGCAGGACCCTGCATGTTGGCATTTTGTGTCTCATGCACCCCTAACCCCTGACCTCAACATTTTATGGTTCCCTGACCTCTTCATTCCCACTTGAGGAGGCATTTGCCTGAGGCCATAAGCCTTTCATTATTGTTAGGCCCTAATCGGTTACTCTTAAACTAGCCTAGCTCTCCATATTCCATCTACCGTCTACCCTAAATCCCATCAAAATATCTATATCCAAATCTGTTACCCGTAAATTAGTTTGGCCCTCCATTGTCTGTCATCTCCTGGTGGCCTTCAGCTATTTTCCACCCTTAATCCCATTCCTGGAGTCGGACCTGGGTTCCATCAAAGATCCTCCTTAGACTCCTCAAGACCCTCCCCAAACTCCTCCTCTAGACCACCCCTAAATCTGTCCCATAATCTTTCTATATTGCCTCCATGAAGGTGCTAAGATTAATGTAGCAGAGACTCCCTTTCTGTCAGATTATTCTGGCCTGCTTGTCCAATACAAGTGTCACAAATACTTAGGTTCCTTAAGAGTCTACTCATTATGGAGAATCTTTAATAAACTTTGTTTTACTTTGGCTGAAAGAAGGCTTGTTTGGAATTCATTAGGCAGGACCCAGTGTGTCAGTATTTTGGGGTCCCAAGCACCCCTAAACCCCAAAGCTCAACAGATCTATCCATTTTTTTTTAACCAATAACAGATGATTTTGGTAGCTGATACTTTACAATATGGTCTGATTTTGAAAGTACTAATTTGCCTTCATTTCTTTTCATTTTCATTATTTCCCTTGATATTCTAGACCTGTTTTTTCCAATTTTTAAAATTATTTTATCATTCTATAAAATATCCCCCTGGTAATTTGATTGGTATGGATTTATATGTATAATTTAACTTTTGACAGTATTTTCTTTTTAATTGTATTGGCAAAGCCTAGCCATAAGCAGTAGAATTATTTTAATTATTTAAGTTGTTTTTTATATCTTTAAGGCACACAGTAATTGAATCTATATGAGTCTTTTGTGTGATTTGGTAGGTTGATTCCCAGATATTTTATGTATTTTGTAGTTAATTGGAATGGATTTTCTTTTTCTTGCTTTTGGTTTTAAATGGATACATTTTTATGATATTTAAAAAAAAATGATCCCTCCAAGCCTACACTTTGTAGGGTCTTTAGCATAAAAGCATGCTGGATTTCATCAATTTTTTTTTCTGCTTCTATTGAGAAGATCATATGGCTCTTTTATTCTCAACACTACTCCTTTCCCATGTGTTATACCCTCCCCTTTGGGGATTTCATTATTAGTTCCTTTTATTTTCTTGCTTTTTTCTGGTTATTTTAATTCTCCTCCCTCTTCTTTTTTTCTCAGTTAATGAAATAAACTCCTCCTTCTCTTCTTTAACTAGTCCTGTTGATTAGCTTTTAAAATGTAATTTTTTGTATCACTTTCCAGGGAGAATTTCTCTTGCTCCCTCTTTCCATTCTTTCTTTCAGTCTACTCTAGATTGTCATTCTCTGGTTCTTGATCCCTATACTTATTTAGTCTCTCTATAGTTTCTGTATTCCTCATGCAATCAAAGCTTCCAAGGCATCTATATTTGGATCTATCCTCTAGGCAGTTTTTGTTATTTCTTTGAAGAGATTTCTCTGTAGATTCCCCTTTTCCATGGTGCCTCGCTCTCAGAACAATGCCAATTGTTGTAGGTGTCAGAGAGGACACTACTCCATGGCAGGGCCCTACTCCCACCACATCAAGCCAACCACTGATTTATACTTGCCCTGGTTACCTTTCTTCCCTCATTTGCCTCAAAATCTTCTCTATGGGCCCATACTCTCTTACTCCTTGAGGTGCCAGTTAGTCCCAGGAGTTTCACTTCCCCCTACCCTTAGGGCAGGATAAGTAGGCTTTTCAAGGACCAAATCCCCATGCCCACATCCAGCACAAGAAGGATCCCCATCTTCCTTCACAAATCATTTCTCTTCACCCATAGGAGCCTTAATCAATGGAATTCCTTCCCACCACCAAAGCAAATCCTGTTTTTTTTCCCTCCCCTCCACCTTTTCAGTCCTTCCTTACTCCTCCCCACAAACTCTTCTCTTGAGACCATAGCAATCACTTTACCTCTATTGTTAGTCCTCTATTTGACCCAGACACATAACACATATTTCTCTAATTCCCTGCTCTCCTTCCCCTTTCATGCACTCTCTTATTGAGGACCACAGGCCAGTGGGACTCTGACCATGATGACTGAACAACCCCTTTTAGGTGTTTGGCCTGCTAATGGGCCTGGATGGGCTATCCCCCAGGCAAACACACCAGTGTGAGGATTAGGTCCTCAAGATAAGCATGGCATTTATACCCAGGTCTTGAAATAGAGAAGTGTACAATGTCCTCAGGGGAAGACAATTAGGGAGGAGGATTATGGCTCTATAAAGCTGTGCCTGGAAAAATAAACATTGGGTCTTTACTTTCACCATTCAGAGAGTCCTGTCTTTTTATGCACCCACTAGCAATCTCTGGGTCACTGATTCTTTCTCAGTCCTGCTATGGGACAGCAGG
Organism: Gymnobelideus leadbeateri; assembly: GCA_011680675.1. Taxonomy (NCBI): domain Eukaryota; kingdom Metazoa; phylum Chordata; class Mammalia; order Diprotodontia; family Petauridae; genus Gymnobelideus; species Gymnobelideus leadbeateri. The sequence goes on from WOXC01009138.1 coordinate 108,049, forward strand.
GCTTCTAAACTTGGCTCCCCACACTCTCCCATGCTGTAGTGTGGTCCTGCCAAAAAACAAAAAAAAAAATTTGATTCACCTGTAGGCAAGGTGTTGCCAGGTTCTGCATAAAGTTCCATGCCCTCCTCTTCATTGTTACCTTCACCTAACCTTCACCCATTGCCTTGTGTACATTCAGAATGAAATCTATTGATCTTTGTGCTGTCACTCTGTTACTCCTACTGTCCTTGACTGCTATATACACCCATCCTTCCTGCATTTCTGTTGTTTGGGGTGTTTGAGAAACAAATCTCAACAAACAAATCTCAAGTCTTATTTTTTTTCCTAATGTTTCAAACACTTCTTTATTATTGAACATCCATATTTTTTTATTTATACTTAAGCTCAGATATGCAAGGTAGGTTATCAAGGTCTGAATCTTAAGCTCCTTTGCTCTTTGAAACACAGTATTCCATTCCCTCCTGCATTTTCTAGTGGGAGCAGAATAGTCTTTTGTTATTCAAATTTCCTTTCCTTTGTATTTGAAGGTCTTTCTTCTAATTACTTGCAGAACTTGTTTCTGAATTGAATTGTTAAATTTAACCACTCTGTGTGTTAAGGTTTGTAGCCTTCAGGTTTCCTCTTTCTGGAAGTGATCTATGAATTATTTAAATTCCTATTTAATTTTCTCTATTCAGAAGTTTGGGGCATTATATTATTTCTTACATTATGGTATTTAGATTTTTTTGTCTTGTCATATTCTTCTGGGATACCTATGATCATTAGTTTGACTCTAACCATTATATCTTTGAGATCAGTGTGTTTTGCTTGAATGGTGAATATATATAATTTTAATGCTTTTTTTTTCTTTTTGCTTCCAAGTTTTCCTCCACTTCTGCATATTTGAATTCCCAATTGTTTTCTCTTTTGCTTCTTTGGTGATATGTGAGAGAGAGTTAGAGATAGTTAGGTGATGCAGTAGATTGAATGACAGGTTTGGAGTCAGGAAGTCTCACCTTCCTGAGTTCAAATCTGGCCTTAGACACTCACTAGCTGTGTGACCCTGGACAAATGGCTTAACCCTGTTTGCCTCAGTTTCCTTATCTGTAAAATGAACTGGAGAAGGAAATGGCATACTGTTCTAGTACCTTTGCCAAGAAAACTCACAATGAGGCAACAAAGTCAGACATGACTGAAAAATGACTGAACAACAAAAATAAGAGACTTAAATTTTTCTACAATGTTCATTAATTTTATTTTGTAGGCCATAAATTTTTCTGTCAAATAACAGCAATATTAACTCTCATTTCTCTTTTAAACCACTCAGAAGCAACATGTTATTATTCGATGTTTTTCTCAAATTCCACAGGGTCCTCTGTCTTAACAAATTTGGGCCATTTTCCTTTGTTTTGCAATATTTATTCATAGATGACTGCACATGTTTACTGAAGCCATTTTTCTGTTTGCTTTATTAATTTGCCTGCTTATATTTAAGATCTTTGAGTTTCTATTTTCTTGGGACCATGGTAATTTCAGTGTTTCTCCCCTATTTTCCTCTGTTGTTCACTTTCTAACTCCCTCCCCGCTGATGGCAGGGTTTTTTTTTTTTTTTTTTAGGAGGGAGGGGGAATCCTCAAAGGATTTTAGCATCCTTCAGCACTTTGCAACTCATGTTTACCAGCCTAGGTCTCTCCCATGTGACTTTTAGGGGGATATATTTGACCTTAGCTGGATGCTGAACTCTCTATCTAGCTTAGAAGACTGCTGCATAGTCCATCCCCTACTTCTCCTGCCACCTTCCACACACATACACATCATCCTAACCTGGTGTCCTCACCTGCTCTTTCTCTTCCTCACTTCTCTGGTTTGGTACTGGCAGTTCAGAGAGTTGCCTCACTACCTATCTACAGTTTTGATTTCTGTAGCTTGGGTCTCTGAGGCTTTGGGAGGAAGGGAGTGTGAAATATGGAGCTGAACTCTACTTCAAGCATAAACACATGTTCTTCCCCTTGCCTTCTATTCCTCTCTCTCCTTTTTCATTTACATTGTTATAGTCATTGTTTATATTGGGATGGGTTCTTTTGGTACTACTTATCTTTTGCAGCACAGTTTGCTGCTGCCAAGGTGCTGGTTACCTTTCATGGCCCAAATAAGTCTTTATACCCTGGAAATGGCATCTCCACCGAATTGGAAAGATGGCGAGAGGGGCAGGAGAGAACTTGAATTCAGGGTTGGGTTTTGTTGCAAACCCATGTGTAGAGTCCTTTGTTTTTGCTGCAAGCATGTGTCCAGTTATTGCAATAGCTAGTATAGCCTTATTTCTCATAGTATGGTGGATGGTAGATCAGGGGTGCTAAGAGAGCTCAAGATAAGTGTCAGTTGATGGTATTTTTTAACCTTTTTGTATTATAAAAGTCCTAGACCATGGAGACAACTAAAGTTGCTTTATCTTTGGTACATAATTTCTATTTTGGAGAGGTTGGAGAAGTGAAGGCGATCAGAGAAAATGCTTTATTCTTTATCTCATTGGTTATATTCCTTTCTTGGCTTCAAAATAAATATGGTTTATTGATTCTTTTTTTTAGCATTATATCAGAATCATTTCTAGGGAGGAAATTCTCCTTTCCTTCTGCTATTGTAAGAGAAATAATTAGGCAAAACAACAGACACAAGGACGTAGTGACCTTCATATGCACAGCCATATACATACATACACACCTTTGTGAGTATGGATATTGATATGGATATCTATGTGTAGATAGATATTCATACCCATATGTACATATATGTCTGTGTCTATGTATATGTATATAAAATTCAGTTCCAGTAGTCTCCTGCCACTCTGCCATGAGGATATCTTTAATCTGTTCTCTATGCTTCATTGTTTTTTCTTCCTAATTATTCATGGTTCAATTCTCTTTTAGTAATCTTTTCATTTACATGTTCATAGTCATTGTTTATATTGTGATGGGTTTTTTTGGTACTACTTATTACATTCTGGATCAGTTCATCTAAATCTTGTTCTGTTTCCCTGATTTCTCATTTGTCATGTCTTACTACATAATAATATCCCATGAAATTTACACATCATAACTTTCCCAGTCAACGGGCAATTAGTGTATTTCCGGTTCTTTGCTACCAAAATGAATACTTTGGCAGGTATTGGACAATTATTTCTGTCTTTGACTTCTTTGGGGTAATCACTAGAGGGTCATTCTTTCCAGGATTACTATATTGCTATCACTGGATCAAAAGATTTGGAGAGTTTAGTTACTTTTCTTGCATAATTTCTAAAAGATTGTTTTTCTTTCCCCTTTTTACCAGCCAAGAGTACAATTCTTAGCTCCTTTCCCTTGGACAACCAGATGGGGAAAACATTAGACCTGAGAACTTCAGCAACACCATATACTTGACAAAACAACAAAAAAACCAGAGACATGAGTTTACACTCCTGCTTGATGGCATCTGAACATTCATGGACAATGCTGGCCAGACTCCATCAAAACAGATGCCATGTGGGCTATCTGCACCACTCACCAGTGAAAGGAGCATGCAAGCAGAATGGTGCCATTCTTTGCCTGGCACTTGGCACAAACAGAGAAAACAAATGCATTTTGACAGCTGTTCCTATTCCTTTTTATAGTTTAGATCTGCCAGCCATGCAGGCCTGATCAGACATAATTGATAAATGATTACTGTAATGGCAAATTGACATGAAAGGTAACAAAGAATAATTCAAGCAAAAAATAAAAAAACAAAACCCAGAAGATTTGCATTAACCCATGTATGTCTACAGATAATATACCTACCTTCTACTTCTTAATTCTGGTATATCTCTATCAATGTACTGAAATTGTTCCATTTATATAAAACTGATTTAGTAATGAAAGGGAGAGAAGCTCTTTTTAAATAAAAGAAAAAAGTTATAACAACTGACAAAGTTATAAGATATTGCCATTATTATAAACATTCTGATGCCTAAAAGGAAGTAGTAGGAAAAGAACTTTAATTAAAACTCATGAAATGTGTATATAAAGAATTACAACTTTCAAATAGGATGTCAGCAGTTTTGAACAGAAAGTGAACTGGTATTCTTGAAGTGGCATAAATATATTCAAATTGCCTTGCAAACAATGTAGAGTGATGTTTTAAAGAGTCAAAGAAATAATTGTTATTTATTTTGAATTGATAAATATGGTATAGGTAGACACATTTTCTAAAACACAAAATTAGATATTAGAACACATTGATGACTTATAGCTAGAAGGGATTATGGTATCTAAGATTATTTTGTATCTGTTTTATGACTAAAGAGGATAAAGCTAAAAGAAAATGATAAACTATATAAGCATTTGCCATCTATGCCCTTATCCAGGTCATTAATAAAATGTTGAACATACCATATAATCAAACATAAATCTTTGGGACATTCCACTGGTACTTCCCTTTCAAGAGTGGTGCACTGGAAAAAAAAAACCCACTGGATTTGGCATTAAAAGACATAGGTTTGAATTTCATCTTTGCCAGCTAATGTCCTTATGATGTTGAATAAGTCGCAACCTCTCTGGGCTTCAGTCTCTTCTAAAAAAAAATTTGGATTTGGTATAGATGGCCTTAAAGGACACTTCCAGCTCTAAACCTATGATTCTACACACTTAGTGCTGTCATATAATTATTATATTTGATTTAAAATCATTATTTGGAGTTCCAAATTCTCTTGGTCTCCTAGTCCATCCTCTGCCCATTGAGAAGATAAGAAATATGATATTCTTTATACATATTAAGTATATAGAAATTGATATAGAGGGAACCTCAGAGATCTCTCTCAAACTCTCTCATTTTGTCTATAAGAAAACTGAAGTTGTGATTTGTACTATTGGGAGGAATGTTTTCATGGATTAGAATACAGAAGAGTCTCTCTTTAAATTTGTCTCCCTTAGATCTTAGATTTGCTGAAGCATATTTTTTGCTGCCCTTTCCTCTGTATGCTTAGTAGGATGCCACATATATAACAGGTGCTCAAGAAAGGATTGGTGAAGATGAGTGTCATAGGCATGATAAATCTGACCAACTGCATTTACCAGGAAATGTTATAATATAGTTTTAGAGACCCATGATTTAATTGATTTAGAGAACACTCATGAAGAACTCTCTCTACCTTTGCAGGATGGCACCTTCTCTTCAACTTATAGCCTTAGAGAGTTGCCTAGAGAATGGAAAAGTTAAGTGATTTGTTCAGGTTCACACAGACAGTGTGTGTCGAGGGGAGTCTTCAACCCATGACTGCTTGGCTTCAAAGCTAGTTACCCACCCATGGAGCCATCTTGCCTTTGTATAGTTGCCCCCATAATGGTAATATGTAGGGGTAACTCTACATAAAGTGCTTTCTGAAGGTAACTCTCCCAAGCAACTCACTATAGAAAAGGTTCCTGTGGTTGTAAGATGACATTTACCCTTTGTTCTTACTTTAAATGCTATGAGAAACCCTCAAATCACTTCTCTGTTCTCCCATAATCACACCTGAGATGATTAGACAAAGAATGGAATCACAGCTGTAAATGTTCAGCAAGGTTACATTTTGCAATTTGAATAGCATTAGGGAAGACATCAAATATAAATGGAACCAACGAGCACAAGAAGAATGCAAAACAGATGCCAAGCATTTTTATTTTATTTGTCTTTTCACTGTTTTTTTCTAATAGCAACATCATTAATTGATCAGGTGTTCCTTATTTATTTTTGACTCAATGCCCCCATTATCCTAGCAGACTTCCAAGGGAGTAGGGGCAAAGACAATAAGACCCAGTGAACCTGTGAATGATGACAAGACATAACATAGAAATCACCATGGTAATCAGAAAATGTTTTCTTTATTCTAGCCTCCAGAGAAACACCTCATCCACAATGCTGTGATCTTCCATAATAGTATGTGTGTGAGTTAGAAATATTGAAAGTTTTCATAGATTTTGATTGGGAAGAAACCTTAGAGAACTGTATAATGTACCACCCTCATTGTACAGATAAAGAAATCAAGAGGTTGGGGTGGCTAGGTGGTGCAGTGAATTCCAGCCCTGGAATCAGGGGGACCTGAGTTCAAATCTGGCCTCAGACACTTAAAGAAAATTAGCCATGTGACCTTGGGCAAGTCACTTAACTCCAATTGCCCTACCTTTCCCCCTCCAAAAAGAAAAAAAGAAAGAAATTGGGAGGTTAAGTGACTTGCTCATGGTCACAGTTAAGTTTTTCTAGTCTTTTTTTATATGTTGGCTTCTCCTTGTAGATTGTGAATTCCTACATGGTAAGGATTGTCTTTTTTTTTTTTTTAACCTTTGTATTCCCCCTCACTTAGCACAGTGGCCCACATATATTACATAATTAATTGGTGCTTGTTGACTATTGACCAATAAGAATCGGAGACGGGGTTCATATTCAGTTATTCCTCAATTATAAATACTGCACTCCATCCACTATCTTTATAGCCGTATAAACTTTAGTAGATTTCTAGAAGCAATGGCAAAATCATCTCAGAAGAATGTCTCAATGAAGAGCAGTTTGATTGATGGTCTAGATGAATTTGTACTCATTTACTAATAAAGGAAGTTCATCTCTAAGGTAGGAGTTCCAAAGCAGAATAGATTAACTGCCCCTGGCCCTAGGGCCATGTTTTCTAGAGATCTAGCCCAAAGGTTGCAATTCCAGGTAGGGAGAAGAGAGACGACATCAGGAATGATGGAAATATTGCCCCAGTGGTAACATGGATGGAATATTGAGTATATAGTGGATATGATTTTGAGACTTGACCCTGCTGCTTATTATATGCATAGCTCTTAGCCAATTATTTCATTTTGTTTTTTGGGTGTTTTTTTGTTTGTTTGTTTGTTTTGGAGGAGGGAAGGCTGGGCAATTGGGGTTAAGTGACTTGCCCAAGGTCACACGGCTAGTAAGTGTTAAATGTCTGAAGCTGGATTTGAGCTCAGGTCCTCCTGACTCCAGGGCTGGTGCTCTATTTACTGTGCCTCCTAGCTGCCCCAATTATTTCAGATGGAAGTGATGTCTATTCTTACTTCCCAGAGTTGGAAATGAGGAAAACAGTTTGTAAAATGCCTTATGAACAAGAATAATGTGAGTTATTATTGCCCTAATTTTTTATTCCAATTCTAGTTTTACCTGGGATGACCAATTGATAAATATTGTTGAATGAAATGAGTGATTTTAACCTACGGGCTATAAAAAAAAAAAAACACCCTCCAAATATTAAAAAAGTCTGATCTTTCTTCGGCCATTGAGACAGCTAGGTGATATATTATGTAGAGCCAGGCATCTAGAGTCAAGAAGATCTGAATTCAGATCTGATCTCAGACACTAGCAATGTAATCCTAGGTGAGTCACTTCACTTCTGTTGCATTAATTTCCTCATCTATAAAGTGGGGATAATAGTAATACGTACCAGGGTTATTGTGAACATAAAACCAGATATTTGTAAAGTGCTTTGCAAACCATAAAATATTATATAACCATTAATCATTATTATTGAATATTGTCATATTAATGAAACTTTCTGAATGGCCATGAATTAATGCATTACTTATTCCAAGTTTCTCTCTCTCTCTCTACTTCCAGGTTTTCCTTAAGAAAGTCATGTGTGTGTATGTATATATGTATATGTGTGTACATATGTATGTGTGTATGTGTATATATATTAATACACACACACACACACACACACACACACACACACACATATATATATACAAATACATAGTCTTTCTAGAGTAATCTAAATCTGGAAACTCTTTGTAAAGGGGCCTCAAAGCATAGAAAGATTTCCACAAAGTAAATATTACTATGCTGATCCAGATGAAAACTGAAGAATCCAATCCATAATCCACATTCCAAACATCTGGATGTTTGGCATGATGCCATTCAGAATCTGGTTAGCTCTATGTTTTATTTTTACATTTAGTTATAAAACAAGACATATCTGAGTAAATCACTGAGGACTTCTATGAGAGCAAAAGGAAATGCATCATTGAACTGTCAGCCAAACAATTGTAGTTGTCAATTCATGGTAAAAGGCAAAAAAAAAAAAAAGAAAAAGAAATGATATTTTCATTCCCCTCCCTTTACTGCAATATCTCCACTCTTCATTGGCAAGATGTAGTATCTATTTGTAGTACACTGAAAGGAAGGCAGTTTGTGGGATTAAACACAAAGTCACAAATACTTCTTTGCAGGTTTTTTAATACCTTCATAATCCATAGAAATTGTAATTTTTACATTAGCAAAATCAGTTGTAACTTACCTATAAAACAGGTATTGTTTAGAAAGTTGATTCCCCACCCCCTACCCCTGCCCTACAAATGACTTCAGTGAACAGTTTTCTAGCATCTAATCTGAATGACTCTTTTTTCCCCAAATGCTTTATTAACTTCTGGTTTACTTCATTCATTTCTGCCAGATTTTGTGTTACAAATTTTCTCCCCATTTTTCCCCTACCCACCTCCCCAAAATAGCAGTCCCCCAGGATATCCCCTTCTCTTATTTCCCAATTATATGTAAAATAGTATTAATAATAGTATATATATTTAAACATTTGGTTTTAAAACTTTGAATTTTAAATTCATTCTCTTCCCACCCTTACTGGGAAGATAAGCAATTCAACAATTCAACACAGGTTGTACATGTGTAGTTAATGTAAAACATTACCATAGTAGATATATTGTAGAAGACTAATTATATTTCCCTCCCTCCTGTCCCACCACCCACTTGTTCTATTCTCTACTTTGGTACTGTCCCTTTTCAAATGTGGGTGCTTCCAACTTCCCTCCCCGCAGCCTGCCCTCCCTTCCATAATCCCCTCTCTCATCCCTTTCCCCCCTACTCTCCTGTATGGTGCAATACCCTGTTGAGTGTGTATGTCATTCCCTCTCTAAGCCAAATTCAATGAGAATAAGGTTGACCTATTCCCTTTTGCCTTCCTGTTCTTCCACTCCATTGTCATCATTTCCCCTTACCTTTTATATATATATATATATATATATATATATCCTCTGATATAGACTATATATATATATATATATTTCTATTCCCTTCAACTATTTTCATACTGAGAAAAGTTTTATCAGTTAAAATTATCATTTTTCCATGTAGGAATGTAAATAGTTCAACTTTGATAAGTTCCTTATGATTTCTTTTCCCTGTTTACCCTCTCATGCTTCTCTTGCTTCTTGTATCTGAATGTCAAATTTTCTATTCAACTCTGGTTTTTGCTTCAAGAATACTTGAAAGTCCTCTATTGAGCTGAATTACTATATTTTCCCCTGAAACATGATACTCAGGTTTGCTGGGTAGGTGATTCTTGGTTTTAATCCCAGCTCCTTTGCCCTCCAGAATGTCATATTCCAAGCCCTTTGATCCCTCAGTGTAGAAGCTGCCAGATCCTGTGTTATCCTGATTGTGTTTCCACAATATTCAAATTGTTTCTTCCTGGATGCTTGTAAAATTCTCTCCTTGATCTGGGAATTCCAGAACCTGGCTATAGTATTCCTAGGAGTTTTCTTTTTGGGATCTTTTTCAGGAGATGATTGGTGGATTCTTTCAACCTCTATTTTGCCTTCTGGTTCTAAAACATCAGGGCAGTTTTCCCTGAAAGTTTCTTGAAGTATGATTTCTAAGTTCTTTCTTTGATCGTGGCTTTCAGGTAGTCCAATAATTTTTAAATTATCTCTCCTGGATCTATTTTCCAGGCCAGTGGTTTTTCCCATGAGGTATTTCACACTACTTCTATTATTTCATTTGTTTGGATCTGTTTAACAGCCTCTTGCTTTCTCATAAAGTCACTAGCTTCCCTTTTCTCCATTCCAAATCTTAAGGAAAGATTCTCCTCAGTGAGCTTTTGAGATTCTGTTTCCATCTGGCAAATTCAGCTTTGTAAGGCATTCTTCTCCTCATTGCCTTTTTGAGCCTCTTTTGCCATTTGACTTAGTCTATTTTAAGGTGTTATTTTCCTCAGTCAGGCTGTTGATTCTCCTTTTATAATTTTCTTGCATCATTTTCATTTCTCTTCCCAAATTTTCCTCCACTTCCCTTATCTGCTTCTTAAGGTCCTCTATGGCCTGTAACCAGCTTGTATTTTCCTTTGAAGCTTTTGGTGCAGGAATCCCGACTTCATTGTCTTCCTCCTGTTCCATGCTTTGATTCTTTTTGTCCCCAAAATAGGAGTCTAATGTTGCATTTTTCTGTTTGTTTTGCTTCCTTTGCCTGGGCATTTTGCCACTCAATTACTTGACTTTTGGGCTTTTTGCCATGGGAGGACTCTGCCACCAGACAGAGGAGCTTCTGCCCCAAATGCTGGGGTTTTCTCAGCTGCCAGAGGTATTATTTGGGTGCCCTCTCTGGAGCCTCCACACACTCTGGCAAGTTGGTCACATGTCCCAAGACCTCCACCCCAGAACACGATCCATATCCAAGTAGCTTAAAGCAAGAGGGATTACTTCCCAGACTGATTGCCCAGTTCCCCTACAGTCTGTAAGGCCAGGAGCTGAAGCTGCCCGTGGCTGCCGTTGAGCCACAGTTCCTCAGTGGCTTCTTGCCCTGGGGGGGAGAGGCCAACATGCTCTCCCAACTAGTGGGTCCCACAGTCCATACTACACTGATCTTTCACTTTGTTCTTAGCTTCTATGTGTTGATAATTCTGGAAATGCCACAGTTGCTGGCATTCTGGAGTCCCTCCAGGAGGCTGCTGGTCAGGCTGCCTTGGGGCTAAAACCTCTGGCTCATGTGGGGCTGGGCCTGGCTCCCAGAGTGCTACACAGGTCACTCCCTGAGGGGTAATGGGCTGTCCTCAGCAGGAGGTTAGATTCTCTGTGTCATTTTGTGGGTTCTGTTTTGTTTGTTCATTGTCCCCTTTTACATGGATTGGGGAAGGTGGAAGCTGGAGCTGCTGGGAAGTCATTTTTCTACTCTGCCATCTTGACTCTGCCCATCTGAATGTGACTGTTTTCAGGTCTTTGGAGTTTATTGCTGGGAAATTCTGCATCAAAGAACTGTTTGAGGACTACAGAGCTGTTGTAAACTAACTAATTATGTTACATTTGATAAGAATGTCAGTCACAGGGGTGGCTAGGTGGTACAGTGAATAGAGCACTGGCCCTGGAGTCAGGAGTACCTGAGTTCAAATCCAGTCTCAGACACTTAACACACACACACACACACACACACACACACACACACACACACACACCCCTAGCTGTGTGACCTTGGTCAAGTCAAGTCACCAATTGCCCTCCCTTCCCTCTTCCAAAAAGCAAAAAAAAAAAAAAATAGCCGTCAGTTAACAAGCATTTATTAAACACTTACTAAATACCAGGAGCTTTGTTAAATCTTGGAAATTCAAAACAAGGGAAAAAAGGTCTCTACTCTTTAAGAAGCTCACTCACTAATTTTGGATTTTGGCTTTGTTAATACATTACGGCTTTCACTATACTTGAAAATGCCCTGATTTGAGGCATTAGAGTCCAGATCAAAGTTTAGAAGCCAAATTAGAAGTTAGTGTTTAAGAAATTGAATAAAAAAAAAAAGAAAGTCCAGAATCCATTGAAAGAAGATACATATAGAAGCCAAGATATCAGAAGAGACAACATAGAAATCACTGGAGCTGAGAGACTAACTGATGCTGGGATCAGCTGATAAGAGCTTCTACTGTTAATGTGAGAAACTGATCTGATTGGAGGAAAGATAATGTTTGAAAGAGATGATTAGAAAAAGGTGTATCCTCTATTGTAATGAAGACCTGGCTGGAAGAAAGGCAGTTTTACTTTCTAGTTGCCACATAGATCTTGAGAAAAAGAAAACCCCCTCAGAGGTTTGCCTTTTATGATCCTATGTGTCTGCAAAAGGAAAATCATTCATAGCTCAAGATTAGAGAACAAGATTGAATAGTTATGCAGATTCTGTGATCTGTGGGAGAGTGTTGCTCATGTTTGTGTGTAGACTATTATTATTACTGCTATTCTTGTTCTTTTTTTCTATTAAATGTTATGTTATGATGATTCTTGCTTTTGTCTTTTTTCATAAATATTTCATGTTTAAGAATTGGTGTTGTCACTGTGGCTGATATATAATTAAGGGGCATACTGGTGGGAACTCAGGAACTCTAGAGGTAAGCAGTAGAAATTTATCCCTCGGGGCGGCTAGGTGGCGCAGTGAGTAAGAGCGCTGGCCTCAGAGTTGGGATGACCCGAGATCGAATCCGGACTCAGAAAATGAGCACCCACACACAAATAATGACTAGCCGTGTAACCTTGAGCAAGTTATTTAACCCCAATTGCTCTAAAAAAAAAAAAAAAAAAAGAAATTTATCCCTCACATCAGGGTTATCCTGAGGACCCTAAGAGCCTGTCATAGAAGAGGGATCATCACCACCCCAATCTGTGAAAGCATGTTGGTATAAGACCCAGCTCAGGAAGAGAGAAAGGTTGCAGATTGTTGAGGGGTTGACACCATGCCCTGTATATCCACTGTGCCTACATTCAAATCCTAACTCCAAAGAAATGTTCATGTTTGCGTTCAGGAACGAGTTATTGACTTCTTTGAGCATCAGGTTCCTCATGTTTACCTTGCCTTTAACTTATGTGAGACTCAGATGAGATAACACAGAGAATGTACTTTGTTTATCTTAAAATATTGTATATTTGTCAGTTATTCTATATTAAGCCACTTTGTGTCATCAAATATATTATATAAGTGAAAAGGTACTGATGCAGAAAAGAAATGAATTTTAAAAAGTAGTTTCAAGAAGCATGATATTTTGGCTTTTACATAAAATCTAGTCTGGATAGAGGCAGTGTTGCATAGAAGAAAGAATGATGACTGAGTCAGAAAGTCTTAGTTCAGATGCCACTAATTAGATGTGAGATCTTAGGTAAAGCACTTCTTCTCTCTGTGCCTCAGTTTCCCTTTCTGTAAAATATTGTACTACATGATCTCTAAGGTCTCTTCCATCTTTGAGTTTATGACCTATGATGCTTTCAAATATTTGATTAAAATACATGTAATCTGAGTCCCTGGTATAGGACTCTCTTCTCATTGATGAAGATCAAAGTCTCATTATTGTGCGAGGGGCTAGGACAAAGTTGGTGAAAGCTGGAGAAAGGAGATATACACTCTTTTCTGTCTCTTCAGACTCTTTTGCCTTCTAGCTTCAAGAGAGAAGATGGATAATGCCAACCCCACGTTTAGTTGTTGAAGGGAGAAGAGGATTCTGAGAAGAAAGCAACATGAGAGGAACTGGCAGACTCCATCATGTTCCTATACCAGCTTCCTAAACTGGACCTTGTGGAATTTTCCCTTTGGGTGACATGATCTGAGACTATCTCTCTTGCTTGAGTTGAGTTATTTTGTTCCTAATGGGAGAGCTCTTTTACTCTGCATTGTTTGGTATGTATTCTCATGTGAACACCAATTTTTTTACTCTTAATTTACAATTTACTTGAATAAATGAGTTTCTTTGACATTTGCTATATGTATTCATTGGGGAACTGGTATTTTGTGGGAAAAGAGTCAAGTCTTAGGCATGAAGCTCGGTTCCTCCTTTCCCCACTAATGAATAGCAATCAGAAGTTTAGTTTGGATCTAAAAACACCCCCTTGCTTTTGTTGGTTTTCAGTCATTCTGTCATATCAGATTCTTTGTAACCCTATGGACCATACTGCCTATGGGGATTTTGGGGAAAGATCAAGGGGTGGTTTGCCATTTCCTTCTTCAGTGGATTAAGACAAACAGAGGTTAAGTGACTTGCCCAGCATCATAGAGCCAGTAAGTGTCTGAGGTCAAATTTGAATTCAGGTCCTTCTGACTCCAGGCCTTGTGCTCTATCCATTGAACTACCTAGCTTCCTGAGTGACAATTTTTAAGATATTAGATATAGTTCTTACTCAATACTCCCTTTCTCTGAAAAGAGCAAAGGGTCTAGTCTTTGGCCCCTCTCCCATCTCCCTCCTGATAGGAATTAAAGTCTCCCTTGGAGAAGTGTAAGGGAGGAGATACTAGAGATATAGTCTATTCTTCCTCCCTTTGAACCATACAAAACATCTCATGCCACATGTGGGAGTTATATTCTTTAGCATTATAACATTTAATTTCTGTTTATCACTCATAGTAATGGAAGAGCAAACACAAATACAATCCACAGATATTCTGAATACCATCTGTCTTCCTATATGCTAAGTATTTTGCTAGATACTGAGAATACAAAGACTAATTTGAATTAATCTATGCCCTCAAAGAGCTTGTACTATATGGAGTGAGATAGCATACATAACATGTCACCTGACTCCCTCATTTTACAGTTAAAAATTCACGGAAGTAACGTGATCTAAGCTTCCACAAGTAGTAAATGGCAGAGTTAGAATTTAAGCCCACATCCTTTGACTCCAAATACAGCACTCTTTTCAGGATACCACTTCAGACTAGATGACCTCTCATTTATGATCCCATGGCTGCCTAAATGCCAAGCAACTGTCTAGGGCCCCGGGAACACAAAGACAGCAACAAAATCAGTCCATGCCCTCAAGAAGTATTTCATAATTCTTTTTTTTTTCTTTTTGGAGGGCAGAAGGTAGGGCAATTGGGGTTAAGTGACTTTCCCAAGGTCAGACAGCTAGTTTTTTTTTTTGCTAAGTGTCTGAGGCAGTATTTGAACTAACTCGGGTCCTCTTGACTCCAGGGCCAGTGCTCTGTTCACTGCACCACCTAGCCGCCCCTTATTTTATGATTCTAAGATCAGAAATGTTAACGTCATATTGTGGGGCATATAATGGAAGTCCTATAGCTACAAATTCAACACCAGTGTCAGAAAATTTTTAAGAAGTCTCACTCATGGTTTTTGGTGTTTTTTTGAATATTGGTAAATGGAGCTGCATCAGGAGACAACCTCTAACAATCGAGTTGTTTTCTGACTCCCAAAGAGTACATGCTGACTTGATACACAAAGAAGATATATTATTCTTGTCTGTCAACTAAAACAACAGGAGGAGAAAAGGGAAAAGAAAAGGGAAGATAGGAAAGAAGAGGGAGAGGGAGAAAGTAAACTACATTTTCCTTTATGTACAATAATCACATAGCCTTTGTAAATTCAATTCAACAAATATTTACTAAGTCTGTATGTTCAAGATACTTTAATAGGTATTGGAAATAAAAAGAGAAAAATGTCATACTACCTTCCTATATAGAGCTTACATTCTACTGGGGGGAATGCAACCCATTAAAAGAGAGTAGGATCATATGTTTAGATCTGGAAGGGACTTCAGAACCCATCTAATGCAACCCCTTCATTTTCCAGAAAAGGAAACTAATGCCCATTGAATCTAAGTGACTTTTCCAAGGATAAACATGTAATGTGTGTCAGTGGAAGGATTTGAACTTCAAAGCCAGTAAATAGTAGGTAATTTGAAAAGGTTGAGAACAATAGCAGCCATCTACACGGGAGCAGTAGAGAATAGGGAATTCTCTAGGGAAAGTTTCACAGAGGAGATGGCAAACTCTGAAGAAAGGAAGAGATGAAGGGGCAATGTGTTCCTGACTTGGCAGCAGCTTGTGCAAAATTTGGGATACGGAATGTTAAACATGAAGCATACCTAGTGACCAGTTTGGACAGAATGTAGAGTATGTGGAAAGGAATGATGGGAAATGAGGATAGAAAGATAAGACAGAGTCACAAGTTAGAAGTGTCCTCAGAGGTCATCTTGTTCAAACTGAACAAAGAATACTTCCTAAAACATCCCTGACAAAAGGCCATCCAGCCTTAGCTTGGTGAGAAATGCTGTCTTCTGAGGAAGCTCAGTCCACTTTTGGCTGGCTCTCGTTATGGAGTTTTGCCTAACATCAAAATTCTGCCTCTTCTCAACTTCTATGCTTTAGTACTGTCTCTGACCTCAAGCAGAAAAAGCCTAATCACTCTCCCACTTGACTATCTTTTAAATATTTGACAGTTTCAAATACATTTTTATTACCTTCTTGCTAGGTCTTCTCTAGACTCAGCCTCAATTTTTTCAGCCTTTCTTCATATGGAATTATATCAAGAATTTTTATCATTCTGATTGTTCTTCAACTTAAAAAAAAAATCCTCCCTAAAATGCAGTGCCCAGAGCTGGCCTCATGTGTCAACAGGAATGAGAAAAGGATCAATCAGCCCAGAGATAGTCATATTTCCCTCTTTTCCTATTTCCACTTATTTTATTTTATTCAATTTTATTTTATTTTACTCAATTTCATTCAATTCAGTTAGAATCTGTTCAACACCATTCACATGATCTTAGAATCTTGAATTGCAAGCACAGGACCTTAGAAATTACTTAACTCAACTACATCATTTTAGAGATGATAAAAATGAGAACCATGGTAAAGTGACTGACCCCTGATCACAGACATGTAGTAATCCTCTACTATTCAGCACTATGCTGGTTGTTGGGGGAATACAAAGTTTAGATAAGACAAAGACATGTTTATACACATTTTTACACTAATAAATGAAATAAATGAAAACCTAATAAATGAAAATATAATACACAGCAACATATGTAGATACATCAGAGAAAGGCAAAATAAAATGGTAAGTGGTGCCAAAGGGGCAAAATCCTTTTCAGCTCATGGAGAAAGTGGGATTTAAAGGATAACTATAAATGCACCAGGTGAAAAGGAGTAAGAGAATTCTAGGCATTGAGAGTAAAGGAAGAGAGGTAGGAAAGTACAGGACACATTTGAGGGGTGAAGAGCTATTCAGTTTGTCCGGAGTACAGAGTACATACAGGAGAGTAATGCTGGAAAAGAATGGAAAGACAAGATAGTGCCAACTTTTGAAGGACCTGAATGTCAGGCAGAAGAGTTTGACCTTACTTCATAGGCATGGGGAAGGAGGGGAGGTGAGAGGGTTAGAGAGGGTGGCCCGAGCTTATGAGGACAGTGGGGAGGGGTGGTTGGAGAGGGGTGGCACCTGAAAGTAATTCATGCCATTTTGCACTCAATATCACAAATTATACAATCTGTCTTTAAAGCATTTTGCTATTAAGTAAGTGCTATTTTTCCTGTTATGAATTAGCTGGCTTTCCTGAGAATGTAGAGGTTAGGTTTTGGGTTTCAGTGCCAGGGTGATTTCTAATATTTATCAAAACAAGAGAACTGAAGAATTGAAATGCCAAAAGTTTATCACACCATTGTTTCTGCTGCTAAGACTATAGAACAGTTGTTAATATTGAAAATGAGATGAAAGATGTTCTAAATTTATCTAGTCAGCACTTGCTCCCCCCCCCCACAGTGATGGCTGTTTGACATGACCACATTGCTTTTCAGCCAATAGAAATCACATCTTGAATGACACTGATTAATTCACACGGCAGAGTAGAAATGAAGAGCCATGGTGAATGGAGGGAAGAAATGCTCATTCACCTGGGAACCATATTCTAACTGCATTATGGTATAAGTGAAGAGAAGCAATGTTTAAACGAAAAGAAAAATCACACTTAAAAGACTTCAGATGGAAACTATATATTTTTTCCAATATCCCTATATAAATTAATATGTGCCATCTGGATTACAGCTGGTAATATCAAATTGTTGTCTCATGTGCGCTATAGGTGTGAGAGCCATTAAGCAGATCCCAGCATTTCAGACACAGAGCTTGTAAAGGAGCTAGCCCTTTGTGACAGTATGATTCTCCTGAAACATTAGATTCACGCTTAGAAAATTATCAAACTTATATCTTTATAGGACAGGTCTAGCAAAAGTAGAGACCAAGTTCATTATTGCTAATGTGTCCATTGCAGTGAATACCAAGTAAGAGAAATTTACAATGGAGTAGTAAAGTTTGATAAATAAAACCTTCAGTTGGATGATTTTGCCAAGGGATTTACCCTCCCTCTTAGAAATATGAAATGAAAAAGAGTGTATAAAACTCTTTGTACCGTGAAATCCTTCCCAGTTCATGTATTTGGTTATACTGCAGGTCAAATTTTATTATGTACAGAGTAACTCTCACCATTATAAGGGCAGATTATAATATAGGTACTGCCTCACCACTTGACCCCAGCATTATGACATTTTACTGAACTTACCTACTGGCACGACAATATACACTGCCAGTGTATGTAGCTTTTCCTTGGATTAATAGAATACAATTTAAACCTTAGAATCAAAATAACTTTTATTCATGGACAATTCAGCTTTTATGCTCAACTTTCATCCATAAATTCAGGGTTTTTTTCTTTGAATTCTTTTCGACTAATAATGTATTTTCTCCCTCTCCACCTCCATCCAAATAAAAAAGAAAACAAAAATTAAAACAAAACCTTTGTAAAGAATATGCATAATCAAACATATTCCTACATTGGCCATGTCCAAAATATGTGTCTAATTCTGTATATTTAGTCTATCACTCCTCTCTCAGAAGGTAGAAAGCACTCTCTATCATCTGAACTCTGGAATCATTGAATATCAGTGAGCTGATCAGAGTTCTTAAGTCTTTCAAAATCGTTTGTTTTATCTATGCATTTGTAAGAGAGCAAATGAAAGGCCCTGGCTCATTAGGTGAAAATGTACAGGAAGGTGTGGCAAGAGGTGCATGGGATGAGGCAGCCGTGTAGGAGTTGCAATGTGTATTGCAGAAAGAGTTTCCATGTTGATGAGCAGATACATTAGAGTATATGATTATAATATTAGAAGCAAGGAATGAGATTTTCGTAATTCAGGGTGAGTTCCCATACTTTTCAAAGATTATCTTCCAGGGTGCTAGAATACAGAGATCCTTGTCTTTTCCCCAAAACATTAAAGAAGCTTTTTAACTGATTAGTGACAGAGGTATTAACAAGCCATTTTTATGTCCATGCCAAGACAGATGTAGTTTAGGGAGGGGACAGAGGAAGACACCTAAATAGCAATCAAGACACATGGCTCTATGGGGAAAGGAATAAAAGCATCTGATAGCTTCCTTTCTTACTATTTTTTTCTTATTAATATGCTGCTAAGCTCACGTGTTCCTTTCTGCTCAAGGAGTGCAAAGACCATTGAGATCATACCATATGGCCAGGCGTCCCGGCTCCCATACAGAGTCTTTGACTCTTCATTGTCACTCATTCCCCATATCCAAATACTTGCCATTCTATCTGTGCACTATCTTTTGCATCTGTCCCTTCCTCTCAAATCACACTACATCCAGTCTATTTCAGGTCCTCATTCCCTTTTACCTAGCCAGGCATTGGCAACCTACGGTTCAAGGGCCAAATCCAACCCTCTACCTGTGTCTGTACAATGTTTAAGCTAAGATGTTTTTACATTTTTAAGTGTAATGAAATTTTATTTAAAAAAATAAAAAATATATATTGTTAGAAAGCAGGCAGGATTTGGCCCATAGGACATAGTTTTGGCCCTTATTCTGGACAATAGACTCCTGATTAATGTTTCTTCTTTCTCCCTTTCCAATCTATCCTCCATGTAGTTGTGAAATTGTGAAAAGCACATGGATGTGTTTATGTTACCCTAT
Source organism: Gymnobelideus leadbeateri (assembly GCA_011680675.1). Taxonomy (NCBI): domain Eukaryota; kingdom Metazoa; phylum Chordata; class Mammalia; order Diprotodontia; family Petauridae; genus Gymnobelideus; species Gymnobelideus leadbeateri. Next base: position 127,559 of record WOXC01009138.1, read on the forward strand.
GTCAGTCCTTTCTGGTTGTCCTCTCTAATAATGTCCCCAACCAGTTAATATGATCAACTTTAAATTTCTACTCAATAATGTCAAATAAAAAGAAGAATTAAAGAGGATTGTCATTAGACAAGCCAAGAATGCTAATTTTAGGAGCCTGGTAATCCAGGAGTGTTCAAAGCTACAGTAACATGGGGAGTAAGGAACTTAACAGCTACTCTGAGCAGGCAGTGGAATTGTCATGAGGGTATCTGTTCTGCAAATAAACACAATAAAAAAGATGAAAGAGAACTGATTTGGGATTTTGATTGGGCCCAAATATGAATAGGAGAAAGAGAGATGGCTGAATTACTCTGTAAAACTCTTCAATACTTTTAATGACCAAACTTTTGACTGTAACAAAATTTACCTTTGTAAACATCAGCATTCTCCCAGAAACTATGAGACAGAGAATCTTATGCTGTTATATCTCTGAAGAATCAAAACTGTGAGTCACCCAAAAGGCAATGGAGAGACATATGGTGGGTAGAAATAGGCTGCAGTTTATTAACAATAACACACTGCAGGCAAGAAGGCGTGTAAAAAAATGTCATCATAAAGAAACATGCCTGGAAAAGGAGGGATACTGAGAGAGAACAGTTTGAGACTATGAGCTGCTACCCAGATAGTGCTAAAACACCCAGCGAAAGGCCTCTGGTGCATTGGATGGAAGGTTCTCCTAAGGGAGATTGGTGGGAGGGTAAGAACAAGAATCTTGTAGGTTGAGGTTAGAATGAGTTGCAACTTGCATCACGGCAGGCAATGTCCACAGATGAAATCACAGATCCAGTGAGTTATTGAAGTACTTAAGCATTGAAGAAAGAACATGGAAAACTTACAAATGAGGAAAACATGACAGGAAATATACCAAATTAAACTGGAGGGGGGTGTGTCTATATCAATATGATCTATATCTATAATTTGAAAGGCAGATGTTTTAACAAAGACAAATATATTGCTTTTGGTTTGGCAATGCAAAGGGAAAATCTATTTGAAAAACCTAAAACATTCAGTAAACCATTTTTTTCATTGTAGAACATTGGGATAATTTTTTTTTTGTTTCTATTAATAAAATTTAAAGAGCAAACAGTGAATGGGGTATGGTAGGGGTAAAACAGTTGTTACATGAAGGAATAAAGATCACTCTCTGGTGTGATATGCTGTTGTGCTTCCTGAATACATTGCCAAATGCTTGGCTAGGTGAAAGGGAATGAGGACCTGAAATAGACTAGCTGTAGTGTGATTTGAGAGGAAGGGACAGATGCAAAAGATAGTGCACAGATAGAATGGCAAGTATTTGGATATGGGGAATGAGTGAGAATGAAGAGTCAAAGACTTGACTCTGTATGGGAGCTGGGACGCCTGGCCATATGGTGTGATCTCAATGGCCCTTGCACTCCTTAAGCAGAAAGGAACACATGAGTTTAGCAGCATATTAATAGGATTTGTGACTTACTTTTTTTTGGGGTTCAAATCTTGCCTTAGACACAATGATTATGTGATGTAGGAAACACTTTCTTCATCTGGAAAATTAAAGGAATTAGACTGAATAACCTCTAAGGTCCCTTCCAGCTCCCTATCTATGACCTCTCTACTCCTATAGTAGGGAAGCCTTCTCTGAAAACACAAAACATTTGCAAAGCAGGTTAACATTCCATGCCTGGTGGAAAATAGAATCCACGACCATCCCTAGGAGGTTATAAGGCTGGGGAAATGGCACTATGGATTTGCTCTGTCTACTTCTCCTTTTCTCATCACCTATATAAGTATAAATGCAAATGCAAATGAACAGTGAAGGCAACTTGCTGAAAGGGAAAAGAAGTCATAAAAAGAAAATCTGAGAAGTGCATGGAAGGGGGGTGGGGGAAATCTAGTAGCCATCACTTTAGTAGCAGAAAGTTAACTCCGGAATCACTATATGTATGTGGGCATCAGATTTTTACTTTTTATTTTTTTTAGCATCACAACCTTCATTTGTTGTTGATTTCCCCATGATGGAAAGTCACCCAAACCTTAGGACTTAAAACAATTTCCATATTCACTATTTCCTCAAGTATGTCTGACAGGGGCCTTGCAATGGCATTATGGATGGGGTACTAGGCTTGGAGTCAATGAGACCTGGGTTCAAATCTCATTTAAGGCTCCTACCAGCTATTCAATCCTGGGAAAGTCATTTAACCTCTCTGTGCCTCATTTTTCTCATCTATATGATGAGGGGGTTGAATTCAGTGTCCATATATGGTCCCTTCCAGTTTTAATTCTATAATCCTATGGTATGCTACTATTTTAGAGTCAAAAAGCATGACTACTGAGTGACTAGCATCTGCCTGACTGCTGGAAAAAATCCAAGATGTTATGAAAAAGGTTCATCTTGGATCAAAGAACAGGTGGGAAAATGGTAGAGTCAGCTAAAAGAACTCACGTTTATATGCACAGGAAAAAATGTCATGCACAGAGTGTATTTCTCTTTGTTCCTTTGGGACCAACATTGGATACTTGACTTTATATTACTGACAACTTATATACTTGACCGCTATACAAACCCCATTCCATGTCCTAATATCCCCTTCTTTTTCTTGATAGTAGGATAATAATTTCTTATTAACACGACGTGCTATTTACGTTGCTTCATCAAGTAGGTGGTATAGTGGATTGAAAAGTGGGCCTTGAGTCAGTAAGACAAGAGATCAAACTGGTCCTCAGACACTTACTAGAAGTAAGGAGAACTATTTACCTAATAATATTTTACATGGTAACAATGTTTTATAAACAACTTTGAAAGACCCAGGAATTCTGATCAACACAATTATCCATCACAATTCCAGAGGACTCATGATGAGACATATTATTCAACTCTTGATATAGAGGTGCAGGTTGAGGTGGGCAGCTAGGTGGAGCAGTGGACAGAACACTGGGCCTGGAGTCAGGAAGATTTGAATTCAAACTTGTACTCAGATATGTATGACTCTGCACCTAAATGCTATATGCCTCAGTTGCCTCCACTGTCAAATGGGGAGAATAATAGTACCTACCTCCTAGGATTGTTATAAGGCTCAAATACGATAATATTTGTAAAACACTTAGCACAATATCTGGCACATAATAGATGCTTATTAAATGCTATCCTCTTTCTTTCACAATTTTTAGAAGGATGCACAAAACTATCTTCCTTTAACTTGAGGGCCATACTCCATATTTCTAATGTATAGCAAGAGCTCCCTGGAAGAGCTATCTTGTGCACAAGAAAGCAACACAAAAGCAGGAGTCAGCTTTAATGTGGAATGCATTTTTAACATGCCAAGTATGTCTCAATGTCCATCTAGGGGGGTGAACATTTTCTGTTCCATTAGATAAGTACTATGAAACAGAATGCTAATGTATCAATGTGTATGAAACTGCATACTAATGTACTCTATTTTTAATGTGTTATTTGTTATGGATGCATACTCAGAGAATTTGGCAGTAGGAACACCTTATAAATTAGAGACAAATAAATAAATGGGAAATCCAAATGTTCACACCAAAGCCGTATATGAAATAAGCAAGAACTACAAGCAGTAATGAATAGTTCTAACTGAACACAGATGGGAAAATTGCATGCCTAGAATATCAGCAAAAATAGGTATGATCTACAGAGAAGGGGAACGACCACTTGTTGGGTAGGTTATAGTGGGAATTCCCTTGGTATATGGACTGTACTAGATAGCCACAGACATCTATTCCTACTCTCAAATTTTATCTCTGTGATTCTGGGGATGAGAAAGAGAAGGAAGAAGAATGAGAGTGTGGAGTTTGGGAGGATATACTAACCCCCGATGAAAAGAGAAAATGGTTTTCTTCTACTTTGCTTTAAGAACTTCAGGTCTCACTAATCCCCTTACTCACCCTGAAAGAATCATTGACTAAGGGATGACAAAATTGTCAGTATGATAGATCTGAAAAAAAAGTTTTTTTAAAGAATAGCAACTTGATTTGTGTTTTCATTGGTATAGAGAAAGGTAATGAAATTCTTTCTGTGAATGATATTGTAATCTTCTCTAGAATTCATATTCTTAGAGATTTTAGTGACTTTCCCAGTGTTGCATAGCCAGTATGTGTCAAAGGGTAGGAAATGAACAAAAATCTTCCCAGATCTGGGATCACCTTTGTATCCATTATGTAATATGCTTGTTTTGAAAGTGAAGATTTTAAAATGTATATATCATCATAAATAATTTTAGTCTACTGCTGCAATTAGCCTAAAAATGAGAATGCTGCTGAAGGTCAGAAACCATGGAATCATGGATTTTGTGCTAGAAGAGAAATGAATCCAATGACTCCATTTCCTCCATCTTACAATTGACTAAGGGGAGGCCTAGCAACTTGCCCAAGGTCATACAAGTACTATAGCAAGTGGCAGGGCTGAAATCTTAACCAACTGCCTCTGATTCAAATATAAAACCTAGAGAGGAACAGGAAAAGACACAAGGATGCTCTGTACCTCCTAGAATTATTTCACTATTCTCCTTTGTAAATTTTATATTTCAGCCATGTTAGTCTATTTGCTATTCCCTAAAGCCAGCATTCCATCCATGCCTTCACAATGGCTGCCCCACATACCTAGTGTATATCCCTTCCTCACCTCACCTCTATTATTCTTGACATCCTTTAAGGCTCTGTTCAGGTGCCACCTTCTTCAAGAAGCTTTTGCTGATCCTTCTAGTTGTCAATGGTTTTCCTTCTTCAAATTATATTGTACTTATTTATGTGTATGTATGTGTATGCTGCATCTCTCCAATATGGTATAAGATTATTAAAAGAAGAAGCTGTAGTTTTGTCTCTGTATCCACAAAGTGTCTTGCACAGAGTGTGCTCTCGATAAATGATTACTGGACTGAATTGAATTAAATTCTTCTTATCACAGGATATTAAACTATATTTGGATGACTAAGGAATCCACTGTTTTTATATTTATTGTGTACACTCCAGAAGTGGAATCGATTTTCACATTTAGGTGTTTGCTACATTAGGTGGATGGGAAAAAAGGTTTTCCTTTGATTTTGGATCGGAAGTAAAAAATGGTTACAGTATACAGTATTCCATACAAAGGAAAAAAAATAAAGCGGTGATTCTAATTATGATACATAGAGCTCTTGAGCTCATTCAAAATAAACATCCTAATTTTGGCATAAGAAACACAGTATAACACTTTGCAGCACATTACAATGCAAATATTAAATTGCCTTCTAGATTCTGGATAACTCTAAGAAGAATCCCTTTCTGGCAATATGTTTTAGGTTATAGAGCCTGGTGATAAGTGTTATCTGGTTTAAGCATCAGTGTCAGTACTGTCTTAGGTGCTGATTTTTTTTTTTAAAGCATTCAATCTCATCCCTGCCTGTCAGCTTTAATTATCTCTCTCTACTCTTAGAAGGCTTTCAGTGGCAAATACCTTCATTAGGAAGTGGGCTTCATTTCAGTAGACTCTAAATGTATATTCTCCAAGCTCCCATATCCAAATGGGACTGGCAGTTTTCTGACCATGTCCTGTAGCTTTAGGACTACACGCTGTATTCCACTACCCTCTACCCACATGTCGCATTCCCACTGATTACCATGAAATAGAATTTCTGAGCGCATGATTGTCAAAACAATGTGCTAATGTGGAATTCAGCCCCCCAAGTTTTCTCTGAGCACAGTTACTGCTGAAATCCAATCTATTTTACCACTCTGTCTCCTTGCTGGATTTAGCTGCTTCATAATTCCACACCTCTGTCAGCGAGACCCTCATTATGCAGGCTTCTAAACATTTTACTTGGGGAAAAAATAAACAACATATTTAGTACTAATGAGGTGAGATATTGCTTTTTTATTTGCATTACTGTTTAATGATTGCAACATCTTCAGTACTTTGGGCTTGGGGAGGTTGTTTTGATTGATGTGGATTTTCAGTAAACGGCTCTTGCTGACAGCTAGCTACTCACACAGTGCGGCTTGTTACAGGCTCAGGATGTATGGCTGTGGAAGTACAGCAAAATGAGAGGGGCAGCTTGTACTGGGGGGATGACTATTCTATAGGTGGTAGCAGTACAAATTTGGTTACATTTTGAAACAAGCTTTTAAAATCGAGAGTTAGCCAGCCAGGGAAATTTAATCATGAAATATTTTTCTTTTTTTATTATTTCAATGTGCTTTCCCCCTTACCCTAGAGTGACTGTAAAATCCCAGCAACTGAGAATGTTTTCTCTGGCTCTATTATATCCATAAAAGTTACATTTCAAATATTAAAAAAAAAAAGATGTTTCCTTTGGCCTCAGTGTGCCTTTTCAGAGATTGCTTGTTTAACCCAATGCTATAGTGCTTTCTGTCAAAGAAAAACTAGAATTCCAGAGTTAGTTTGAACTGCATATCACTAAAGTCAGTCACCTCTAGTCTCTAAATGCTGACTGCAATAGGTGTGGGGTGGGGAGGAATAAAAGTTACGTGAGTTAGTTATTGTGTGAACTCCCAATGTGGAACTTCCTTCCACTGATGCAGATGAATAACTCTTGTAAATGACAGTCTAAGAGAATTTTTTTAGGTCATTCATTTATGATCATACTTTTCATATGTCAGGGTCAGCTTTACTTTTGGCCTTCTTTCTTCCCTGGCTGGCCCACGATCCATCACTACACCATATCATGGAAATTGTTATCTGGGCATATCCAAGTTCCTGGGAAATCGGTACATGACCAAATGCATTCAATTGCAAAGAGAAAGTAGTGTTGGTGATGCTAAAATAAGATCTTTTTCTAGGAACAGATCATTATATCCTCACTTCTCTCAGATCCTGGCCACTGAGGGCAAAGGCTCATCTCTATTGCCTACTCATTACCCTTAGCATCAATGAGGGAAATTTAGAGAAATCAACTCCAAAGTGTGCCATTGCCAGTGGGGACAACATCAGTACTTCATCTCTTCTCCATGGCATAAGAGGCAACAATCAACAGTTTGAATCATCTGGGTATTTCACCCCTTCACCTTATGCAGACCCAACAGGCATCCTTACATGGTAATCTAATAAGGCTCTGCGATTAGGTAAGTAGGCTCTAGAGAGATTGCCAGCTTATTTTATCCACAGAAATGAACATGTCTCTTATGTCTCAGACTGGATAATAAAGAAAAAGAATGAGGAAATAGGGGTAGTGAATATTAGTCTCAGGAAAGCAGATGAATGTATACTACCTTTGTAAATAAACTTTACTCTATAAAATGGAATATTAAAGCTGGAAGAGACCTTAGAAACCATATAGTTTAGTCCCCCTCAACTTAACCTTCATTGACAGAGGAATAATAACCCAGAATATGTGAGTAATGGTTCTAATGTATATTGCCTTGCTAAACCAACATCCACAATATTGTATTAAGTTTGAGGTACCACATTTTAAAAATGACATTGACATACCAGAGAGCACACAGAAAGGGCAACAATGACAGTGAAGAGTCTTGAGATCATGTAATAGGAGTATCATTGGAAGGAACTAGGAGTATTTAATTTGGAGAAGCTTAGAAGGGATATAAGAACTATGTTCAACTAGTTTGAAAGGACTGGTATGTGGGAGAGGGCTTATACTTGTTTTTCTTGTCTCTAGAGGGAAAAACTAGGAGCAAAGAAGAAACTTTGGGCTTGATGCAAGGAAAAACTTTCTCAGGATCAAAATCATCCCAAAGTGGACGGGACTGCCTTGGGAAACAATGAGTTTCCCAACCCCAGAGGTATTTAAGCAAAGGTAGGATGGCCTGCTATCGTGAGTGTTATACAGAGGATTCTTGTTCGGTTTTGAGTTCAAATAAATGACCTCTGAGGACTTATTCAATTCTGCGATTTCCTGATTCTCTGATCATTTTACAGAGGATGAAAATTTTAAGCCCACACAGGCTAAGGGACTTACCCAAGGTCACATTTTTAATGACAGAATTTGACTTGATCTCTGGTCTCTTAAATATTACTCTACCCCAGTAATTTTTGCCTATACCTTGCAATTTCTATCTTGTAGTACTTTTGATTGAAAAGAGAAAGGCCTTAGAATTTTAATTATTTTCTATGTGGATTAATTGAAATAAATAAATAAATTTATTTGGGATTTTCTTCAAGATAGAATGTAAATTCCTGAAGGACAGAGATTGCTTTATTTTTATCTTTGTGTCCCCATTACCTAATGAATTGCCTGAATATTATAATTCCTTAAAACATACTTGTTGATTGGTTGATTATCTAAAGGTAAGTGAATATTTATAGTTACAGCTTCTCCTTTTCTCTTCCTCCCTCCGAGCACTTTTCAGCTACCTTTTTTTTTTTAATTAAACAAATGCTTTATTAACTTCTGGTTTACATAATTCATTTCCACCAAATTTTGAGTTACAATTTTCCCCATTTTTCCCTACCCACCACCCCAGAATAGCAGTCCCACTAGATATACCCTCATACAATCTGCTCTCTCCCATATCTTCTCCCATATCCCCTTCGCCTTTGCAATTAGGGCAAGGTGAATCTCTGAGCCCCAATGCCTGGACATCTTATGAAACATTTAATTTTAAAACTTTGATTTTCAGATCCACTCCCTTGCGCCCTTGTCACCCACTCCCTCTGAGAAGGTAAGCAATTCAGCATGTGTTGTACATGTATAGCTATGCAAAACATTACCATAGTAGATATATTGTAAAAGACTGCTTATATTTCCCTCCCACCCATCTCACCTCCCACCTGGTCCATTCCTTACTTTGATCCTGTCCCTCTTTGATAGTGGGTACTTCCAACCTCCCCTCCCCCCAGAATGCCCTCACTTCCATCCTTCCCACTCTCATCCCCCTTTCCCCTACTCTCCTGCAGGGTGAGATATTCCATTTAGTATGTATGTGATTCTCTCCTTGAGCCAAATTCAATGAGAATATGGTTTTGCCTTTTTGTCTTCCTGTTCTTCCCCTCCCCTGCAACTACTTCCCCTTGCCTCTTCTACATGAGATAGTTTACCCTACCCTGTCTCTCCCCATCTCCTCTTGCCACTTTCCTCTCCCACCTCTTGACTTCACCCCTTAAGAATCATCCCTTCCCATCAAATTCAACCTGATCCCTCTATCCATGTATACCTGTAAACACATGCCATATACCCTTCTTCAATTATTTTCATAATGAGAAAGGTTTCATCAAACACAGTTATTGTTTTTCCATGTAGGAATGTAAATAGTCCAACTTTAATAAGTTCCTTTTGATTTCTTTTCCTTGACTACCTTCTCAAGAATCTCTTGCTTCTTGTGTCTGAATGTCAAATTTTCTATTCAACTCTGGTTTTTTCCTCAAGAAAGCTTGAAAGTCCTCTATTCCACTGAATGACCATATTTTCCCCTGAAACAAGATACTCAGTTTTGCTGGGTAGGTGACTCTTGGCTTCAATCCCAGAGCCTTTGCCCTCTGGAATATCATATTCCATGCCCTTCAATCCCTCAATGTAGAAGCTTCCAGGTCCTGTGCTATTCTGATTGTGTTTCCATAATATTGAAATTGTTTCTTCCTGGCTGCTTGTAGTATTTTCTCCTTGATCTGGGAGTTTTGGAACCTGGCTATAATATTCCTGGGATTTTCTTTTTGGGATCTTTTTCAGGAGGTGATCAGTGAATTCTTTCAACCTTATTTCCCCCACTGGGTCTAACACATCAGGGCAATTTTCCTTGAGAATTTCTTGAAGGGTGATTTCTAGGTTCTTTCTTTGATCATGGCTTTCAGGTAGTCCAATAATTTTTAAATTATCTCTCCTGGATCTATTTTCCAGGTCAGTGGTTTTTCCAATGAGATATTTCACATTGCCTTCTATTCTTTCATTTGTTTGGATCTGTTAAACAGCATCTGGATTTCTCATAAAGTCACTAGCTTCCATTTGCTCCAGTCTAACTCTGAGGAAATGAATTTCCTCATTAAGCTTTTGAGATTCTTTTTCCATCTGGCAAATTTGGCTTTTTAAGGCAGTCTTCTCCTCATTGCCTTTCTGAGCCTCTTTTGCCATTTGAGTTAGTCTATTTTTTTTTCTTAAAACAAATACTTTATTAACTTCTGTTTTCCATCATTCATTTCCGCCAGATTTTGAGTTACAATCATTTTCCCCCCGTTATTCCCCTACCCAACCTCCCAGAATAGCAGTCCCACAATATATCGCTTCCTCCAATCTGCTCTCTCCCATACCTTCTCCCAGACCCCCTTCGACTTTTCCATTAGAGGAAGGTGAATCTTTGTGTCCCAATGCCTGCACATCTTATCTCCCAATTATAAGCAAAAGAGTATTAATAATAGTATTTATATATATTTGAAACATTTAATCATAAGACCTCGAATTTCAGATCCATTTCCTTCCTCCCTTGTCACCCATTCCCTCTGGGGAGATAAGTAATTCAGTATATGTTGTACATGTCTAGCTATGCAAAACATTGTCATAGTAGATATATTGTACAAGGCTGCTTATAATTCCCTCCCACTCACCCCACCCCCCACCTGGTCCATTCCCTACATGATCCTGTCCCTCTTTTGTAGTGGGTACTTTCAACCTCCCCTCACCCCAAGGATGCCCTCCCATCCATCATCCCTCCTCCCATCCCCCTTCCCCCTATCCTGCTGCAGGTTGAGATATCCCATTTAGTATGTATGTCATTTTCTCCCTGAACCAAATTCAATGTGAATGTGGTTTTGCCTTTTTAGCCTTCCTTATTCTCCCCCTCCTTTGCACCCACTTCCCCTACATGGGATAGTTTACCCTACCATGTCTCTCCCCATCTGAGTTAGTCTATTTTTAAGGTGTTATTTTCCTCAGTCAGGCTGTTGACTGTCATTTCATACTTTTCTTGCATCTTTATCATTTCTCTTCCCAATTCTTCCCCCACTTCTCTTATCTGCTTCTTAAGGTCCTCTATGGCCTGTAGCCAGCTTGTATTTTCATTTGGGGCTTTTGGTGCAGGAGTTCTGACCTCACAGTCCTCCTCCATGCTTTGATCCTCTTTGCCCCTAAAATAGGAGTCCAATGTTGAATTTTTCTGTTTATTTTGTTTCTTTTGCCTAGGCATGTTGCCACTTAATTGTTTGATTTAGGGGCTTGTTGCCACAGTAGAACTCTGCCACCAGACAGGAGAGCTTCTGTTCCAAACATGGGGTCTTCCCAACTTCTGCTGGTTGGATGGTCTCTGTAAAGCCTCCACCCACTCTGGCAAATTGGATACCCACCCCAAACATTCCCCCCAGACCACAATCCAGATCCAGGCAGTTTAAAGCAAGATCGATTAACCCCCAGACTGATTGCTGGATCTCCCTACAGTTTGCAGACCAGGAGCTAGAGCCCCCAATGATGCTGCAAAATGGCTTCTGTTCCACGTTTCTTCAGCAGCTTTTCGCCCCCAGGAGAGGAAGCCGACGTGTTCCCCAAATACTGGTCCCAAAGTCTATAGGGCACCAACCTCTCACTTTGTCCTAGGCATATCTGTGCTGATAATTCTGGAATCACCACAGTTGCTGGTGTTCTGGGGTCCCTCCAGCCAGCTGCTGGCCTGGCTGCCCTAGGGCTAAAACCATGGCTCAGCGGGCCTGGGCTCAGCTCCCAGCCACTGTGCTGCCTGCTCTCAGAGTGCTGCGCTTGCCATTCCCTGCAGGGCTTCTGGGTTCTCCTCAGTGGGACATTAGTTTCTCTGTGTAGTTCTGTGGGTGCTGGGGCTCCAGAAGTTGTTCAGAGTCCTCTTTCACATTGTTTGGAAGTTTTGTGGGGCAGATTGCCTTGGAAGTGCTGTTTCTACTCCGCCCAGCAGCTCTTCGCCCCCAGGGGAGGAAGCCAATGAGTTCCCCAAATACTGGTCCCAAAGTCCATAGGGCACTAACCTCTCACTTTGTCCTAGGCATATCTGTGCTGATATTTCTGGAATCGCCACAGCTGCTGGTGTTCTAGGGTCCCTCCAGCCAGCTGCTGGCCGGCTGCCCTGGGGCTAAAACCTCGGGCCTGGGCTCAGCTCCCAGAGCACTGCACTGTTGGTTCCCTTGGAAGTGTTGTTTCTACTCTGCTATCTTGGCTTCACCCCCTCAGCTACCTTTTGTGCCTTGCTTTTATCTATTAGAATATAAGCTCCTTTAGGGCAGGGACTACCTATCTTTTTGTTTGTGTTTGTATTTCTAGCACATAGCTCAGTGGCTGGCACAAGATAAGCTTTTAAATGCTTGTTGACTTGTTGATAGTTAACATAATAACTGCAATCTTTGGCTTAAGTGACATTTTCCTCTAGAGTCTTTGGTTTAAATGTTCAGGTTAAATGATTAAATATTTAGGAGAGGACTGTTGGCATTCAACAGGACAGTTATATTTACCATCTATAGATCTTTGCTCAGAATGTTTGCACAGGACATTTCTGTCTCTCTAGAACTTGTACTTTTGTTTTTTTGTTTTTTAGTGAACAGACAAGGGCATTTGGAACTGAGCAAAATGTAGATTCCACAACAAAGGAACCTCCTTGCTGAAAGCGTTTGAAATTATACTTTAGAGAAACTTAATTAGCCTGCTGTGTCTGACCGCAGCAAGGAGCCAGAATCCGTCCATGCTTTGACAAGTGAAAGGGCCTTAGCCAGTGGGTACTTAATAGTGAGTAATGCACATCATTATTTTCTGGCCAGACTGCCATTCTCTTACTATTTATTTGCAAAGGGCCATGCTCTTTTCTTGTATAACTCTTTGGAAGAGATGCATTCTTTTCCATAGAACTACTCCCTATATCCAAGCTAAAACATAGTAAATTTTAGTCTTCCTCTGCCAATATAACAACTAAACATTTGTTTTTATTTATATACAGAAAAATGTATTAGAGCATAGAATTATGAAATGAACCCCAATTTTTTTATTTCCTAATTGTCCCTGAAATGTGCAAGTCCTTAGTATTGAAATAAAATATAGAAAAAAGTTTCCAAACATCAGACTTGGATTCAATGACTGCCAAATTACAATCTGAGAGCTTTCTCTGGTTTGTTGAATGCCTATAACAAGTCACTTAACCTCACTGCAGTTGGACTAGCTTCTACCAAAAAGTCTGGCATATGATTCTTCATCCCTATCTCTTCACAACACTTGGGAATTTGTCTTCCATCCCTGACATTCACCTGGAACTTATTCTCATCAGTTTTGTCAATTATTTCTTTATTATTCATCCCAATAGCTTTATCTTAATACCCATCTCTTATTTTAAACATTTATTTTTTTAAACAAATGCTTTATTAACTTCTGTTTTCCATCATTCATTTCCGCCAGATTTTGAGTTACAATCATTTTCCCCCCGTTATTCCCCTACCCAACCTCCCAGAATAGCAGTCCCACAATATATCGCTTCCTCCAATCTGCTCTCTCCCATACCTTCTCCCAGACCCCCTTCGACTTTTCCATTAGAGGAAGGTGAATCTTTGTGTCCCAATGCCTGCACATCTTATCTCCCAATTATAAGCAAAAGAGTATTAATAATAGTATTTATATATATTTGAAACATTTAATCATAAGACCTCGAATTTCAGATCCATTTCCTTCCTCCCTTGTCACCCATTCCCTCTGGGGAGATAAGTAATTCAGTATATGTTGTACATGTCTAGCTATGCAAAACATTGTCATAGTAGATATATTGTACAGGGCTGCTTATAATTCCCTCCCACTCACCCCACCCCCCACCTGGTCCATTCCCCACATGATCCTGTCCCTCTTCTATAGTGGGTACTTCCAACCTCCCCTCCCCCCAAGGATGCCCTCCCCATCAATCATCCCTCCTCTCATCCCCCTTCCCCCTATTCTGCTGCAGGTTGAGATATCCCGTTTAGTATGTATGTCATTCTCTCCCTGAACCAAATTCAATGAGAATGTGGATTTGCCTTTTTTTTCCCTTCCTATTCTCCCCCTCCCTTGCAACCACTTCCCCTTCCTTCTTCTACATGAGATAGTTTACCCTACCCTGTCTTTCCCCATCTCCTCTTGCCCCTTTCCTCTCTCACCTCATAATTTCATCCCTTGAGTATTCTCCCTTCCCAACAAATTCAACCTATGCCCTCTATCCATATACACACACATTCACATATGTATTCATATGACCACACCTCCTTCTTCCATTATTTTCATAGTGAGAAAGATATCATCAGTCACAGTTATTGCTTTTCCATATAGGAATGTAAATAGTTCAACTTTGATAAGTTCCTTTTGATTTCTTTTCCCTGATTACCTTCTCAGGCATCTCTTCCTTCTTGTGTCTGGATGTCAAATTTTCTATTCAATTCTGGTTTTTTCCTCAAGAATGCTTGAAAGTCCTCTATTCCACTGAATGACCATATTTTCCCCTGAAACAAAATACTCAGTTTTGCTGGGTAGGTGACCCTTGGGTTCAGTCCCAGATCTTTTGCCCTCTGGAATATCATATTCCATGCCCTTTGATCCTCAGTGTAGAAGCTGCCAGGTCCTGGGCTATTCTGATTGTGTTTCCACAATATTGAAATTGTTTCTTCCTGGCTGCTTTTAGTATTTTCTCCTTGATCTGGGGATTCTGGAACCTGGCTATAATATTCCTGGGAGTTTTCTTTTTGGGATCTTTTTCAGGAGGTGATCGGTGGATTCTTTCAACCTCTATTTTGCCCTCTGGATCTAAAACATCAGGGCAGTTTTCCTTGAGAATTTCTTGAAGGGTGATTTCTAGGTTCTCTCTTTGATCATGGCTTTCAGGTAGTCCAATAATTTTTAAATTGTCTCTCCTGGATCTATTTTCCAGGTCAGTGGTTTTTCCCATGAGATATTTCACATTGCCTTCTAATCTTTCATTTGTTTGGATCTGCTTAACAGCATCTTGATTTCTCATAAAGTCATTAGCTTCCATTTGCTCCAGTCTAACTCTGAAGGAATGAATCTCCTCAGTGAACTTTTGAGATTCTTTTTCCATCTGGCAAATTCGACTTTTTAAGGCATTCTTCTCCTCATTGCCCTTTTGGGCCTCCTTTGCCATTTGAGTTAGTCTATTTTTTAAGGTGTTGTTTTCCTCAGTCAGGCTGTTGACCCTCATTTCATACTTTTCCTGCATCCTTCTCATTTCTCTTTCCAATTTTTCCTCCACTTCTCTTATTTGATTTTTAAAGTCCTTCTTAAGGTCCTCTATGGCCTGCAACCCGCTCATGTTTTCCCCTGGGGCTTTTGGAGCAGGACTTCTGACCTCACAGTCCTTTTCCCGCTCTATGCCCCCAAAATAGGAGTCTAGGGTTGCATTTTTCTGTTTCCTCTGCCTTGGCATGTTGCCACTTGATTACCTGACTTTTGGGCTTGTTGCCACACTATGGCTTTAAGGCCAGATAGAGGAATTTTCATCCCGAATGTGTGGGGGGCAACTTCCGTTTCTGGCAAGCTGTAAACCCACCCACGACTTTCACCCTAGATCACAATCCAGATCCAAGGAGGTTAAAGCAAGAGCGATTACCCCCCCAAGACTGATCACTGGATCTCCCTACAATTAATTGCAGGCCAGGAGCTGGATCTGCCTCTGAAAACTACAAAATGGCGTTTGTCCTCAGCGGCTTCTAGCCCCCAGGGGAGGGAGCCAACGCGTTCCCCCAAAAACAGGTCCCAAAGTCCATAGGACACTAACCTCTTACTTTGTCCTAGGCATGTCTATGTTGATAATTCTGGAGTCGCCATGGCTGCTGGTGGTCTGAGGTTCCTCCAGCTGGCTGCTGGCCCTGCCGCCCTGGGGCTAAAACCTCGGCTCACACGGACCTGGGCTTTGCTCGGCTCTGTTTCCTGCGCTCTGCGTGTTGCTCGCTGCCGGCTCCCAGACCACTGCGCTGGTCCTTCCTGGAGGGCTGCTGGGCTGTCCTCAGCGGGAGGTTAGCTTCTCTGTGTCGTTCTGTGGGTGCTGGGGCTCCAGAAGTTGTTCAGAGTGCCCTTTTACATAGTTTGGGATGAATCTGGGGGCAGTGGCTTGGATGAGCTGTTTCTACTCTGCCATCTTGGCTCCGCCCCCCCTTAAACATTTATTAAGAAAAGCATTTGATATTTTGACCACTACTGAATACTCATTCTTCCTTGTGTTTTTATCACATTTCAATTCTATTTCTTTTCCTACTTTTCAGGATAATTATTTTTCATTCTCCTTTGAAGGAACATCATCCATGTTCCATTCCTTATATAAAATATTAGTGTCCTGGGCACTTTGCTTAGCCTTCTGCTTTTCTCTGCTCTCTTGGTCATCTCATCACTTCTATATGTTTAATTGCTATATTTATTCAAATGGCTTCCCAATCTACATATATAGGCCTCTTCTTTCTCATGAGTTCTACTAGTGCATCTCCAACTGTCTGTTTCATATCCACAACTGAATGTTGGAGGAGTCTCAAGGTCAACATGTCCAAAATAGAACCCACCTTTTTTCTCTAAACACAATCTTTCACCTATTTTTTTTTAAAATTTCTGTCAAGGGTACTGCAATCTTTCCAGTTACAAAGTAGAAGTAATTTTCCAAATTTTTCACTCTTACTCACTATGGCCATATTTAATCAGTTGCCAAGTCTTATAAAATTTCCCTTCCACAGCATCTCTTGCCTCTGTCCCTTTCTTTCCATTCACATAGCTGTCACTCTATTTCAGGTACTTATCCCTACTTTCTTGAACTACTGTAATAGCCTGCTAATTAGTTTCGTCTAGTTTCTCTCTGTCTCTGTCTCTGTTGCTCTCTCTCTGTCTCTTCTCTATGTCTCTTTCTTCTCTCTGTCTCTGTGTCTCTATGTCTCTGTCTGTGTGAGTTTCTGTCTCTCTGTCTCCTCTCTCCTCTCTGTGTCTCTGTCTCTCTCTGTCTATCTGTCTCTCTCTGTGTCTCTGTCTCTCTCCCTGTGTCTCCTTTCTTTGTCTCTTTCCTCTCTCTGTCTCTGTGTCTCTGTCAGTCTCTGTCTCTCTCCCTGTCTCCTCTCTATGTCTCTTCTCTGTCTCTGTCTGTCTGTCTGTCTCTGTCTGTCTCTCTGTCCCTGTCTCTCTCTCTGTCTCTCTGCCTTTCTCTGTTTCTCTCTGTCTCTGTCTGTCTGTCTCTGTCTCTCTCTGTCTCTGTCTCTCAGCCTTCCTCTGTCTCTGTCTGTCTCTGTCTCTCTGTGACTCTCTGTCACTCTCTCTCTCTGTCTTGGTCTCTCTCTGTCTCTCTGTGTCTCTGTGTCTCTCTGTGTCTCTGTTTCTGTCTCTCTCCCTCTCTGTCTCTGTCTCTCTGTCTCTCCCTCTCTCTCTCTGTCTCTCTCTCCCTCTCTCTCTGCCTCTCTCTGTCTCTCCGTCTCTCTCTGTCTCTCCCTCTCTGTCTCTGTCTCTCTCTGTCTCTCTCTGTCTCTGTCTCTCTCTGTCTCTCTCTCTCTGTCTCTCTGTCTCTCTCTCTCTCTGTCTCTCTCTGTCTCTCTCTCTCTCTCTCTCTCTCTCTCTCTCTCTCTCTCTCTCTCTCTCTCTGTCTCTCTCTGTCTCTCTCTCTCTCTGTCTCTCTCCCACACAGCTGCCATTGAGCAAAGCATAGGTGTGCCCTTGTCATTCCCATGCTCAAAAAGTTTCAGTGGTTCTCTATTGCCTCTAAGATAAAATTAAAATGCCTCTGTCATTTAAAATTCTTTACAATTTGACTCCACTCTGCCTTTCCATGGTGATTACAAAATACATGTAATGTCCATGTACCTGCTCAACCAATCTAAGTTCTAGCCCAACTGGTATTACTCATAGAAGACATTTTGCCTTCCCCACTCTTTGACTTTCCACAGTAGCTGTGCCATGCTTGAAATGTTTTCTGCCACTCACCCCTGCCTCATAGAAACACTAGCTTCCCTCAGATGCTACCAACTACAAGAAACCTTTCTTGTCATTATTGTTAGACTCCACACCAAATTATTTTGTATTTTTTCCTAAAGATTTTGTATTTACTAATCATTGGTGTACATTGGGTACCCTGCCATATAATAAAATGTAAGCAGTTTAAGGGCAGGATGTCTTTTTTATTTTTGGTAGTCTCATTGCCTTGTCCACTACTGGGAATACAGAAATTTATTTATTGTTCATTGATTAGAATAGAACCAGGGAAACTGTGTTGAATATATGGAAGAGTAGGAAGAAAGAGGAAAACTGAATGAGAGAGAGGAATTGGAAGAAAATGGGAGAAATAAGACTGACCCTTCCCAAGTACTAATCTTGAATGTATTCAACTATGACTTACTTTTCACAAACACCTGTTTGTAGGAAATTATAACATTTTATAGCTCTAAAGTTAATGTCAAACTTAATGTTTCATATAAAAGATGACACTGCTAAGTGCAGGAGTCATAAAAAACTGAAGATTAGGTAGACATGTGAGAATCAGTTTTAATTGCCAATTATATTTGGATATGTGGGCTAAGAAAGACAATGTGGCATAGTGGATAAGGGGCTGGCCTTGGAGTCAGGAAGAATTGAGGAGGATTAAATCTTCCTGTGTGATCATAACTTGAAAATGAGTTGCTGTTCTTTATCAGCAGAAAGTATTTCCACCATGTTATTTCCCTACACTGATGAAATCAAAAGTTCCAGACAGATATTTTTTCCCAAATGCTTTATTAACTTCTGGTTTACATCATTCATTTCTGCCAGATTTTGAGTTACAATTTTTTCCCCATTTCCCCCTACCCACCACGCCAGAATAGCAGTCCCACAGGATATCCCCTCCTCCAATTTGCTCTCTCCCATATCTTCTCCCATACCCCCTTTGACTTTTTCAGTAGGGCAAGGTGAATCTCTGTGCCCCAATGCCTGTATATCTAATTTCCAAATTATATGTAAAATAGTATAAATAATAGTATTTATATATTTTTAAACGTTTGATTTTAAAACTTTGAATTCCAGATTCATTCCCTTCCTCCCTTGTCACCCACCCTTACTGGGAAGATAAGCAATTCAGTATATGTTGTACATGTGTAGCTATGCAAGAAATTACCATAGTAGATATATTGTAAAAGACTGACTATATTTCCCTCCCTCCTATCCCACCTCCCACTTAGTCTATTCCCTACATTGATCCTGTCCCTTTTCAAAAGTGTGTGCTTCCAACTTCCCTCTCCCCCTTCTCTCCCATCCTTCCTTTCTTTATCCCCCCTCTCATCCCCTTCCCCCCTACTCTCCTGTAGGATGAGATATCCTATTTAGTATGTGTGTCATTCTCTCCCTGAACCAAATTCAATGAGAATAAGGTTTTACCTTTTTGCCTTCCTGTTCTTCCCCTCCCTTGTAACCATTTTCCCTTGCCTCTTCTATATGAGATAGTTTACTCCATTCTCTCTCTCCCCATCTCCTTTCATTATATTCCTCTCTCATCTCTTAATTTCACCTTTTAAGTATCATCCCTTCCTATTAAATTCCACCTGTGCCCTCTATCTATGTATACCTGTAAATATATATATATATATATACATATATATATATATATACATACATATATATATACACACACACATTCACATATGTATTCATATGCCCATATATCCTTCTTCAACTATTTTCGTACTAAGAAAGTTTCATCAGTTATAATTATCGTTTTTGCATATAGAGATGTAAATAGTTCAACTTTGATAAGTTCCTTATGAATTATTTTCCCTGTTTACCTTCTCACACATCTCTTGCTTCTTGTATCTGAATGTCAAATTTTCTATTCAACTCTGGTTTTTTCCTCAAGAATGCTTGAAATTCCACTGAATGACCATATTTTCCCCTGAAACATGATACTCAGTTTTGCTGGGTAGGTGATTCTTAGTTTTAATCCTAGTTCCTTTGCCCTCCAGAATATCATATTCCAAGCCTTTTTATCCCTCAGTGTAGAAGCTCCCAGATCCTGTGTTATCCTGATTGTGTTTCCACAGTATTCAAATTGTTTCTTTCTGGCTGCTTGTAATATTTTCTCCTTGATCTGGGAATTCTGGAACCTGGCTATAATATTCCTAGGAGTTTTCTTTTTGGGATCTTTTTCAGGAGGTGATCTCTGGGTTCTTTCAACCTCTATTTTGCCCTCTGGTTCTAAAATATCAGGGCAATTTTCCTTGAGAATTTCTTGAAGGATGATTTCTAGATTCTTTCTTTGATCATGGCTTTCAGGTAGTCCAATAATTTTAAAATGATCTCTCCTGGATCTATTTTCCAGGTCAGTGGTTTTTCCCATGAGATATTTCACATTGCCTTCTAATCTTTCATTTGTTTGGATCTGCTTAACAGCATCTTGATTTCTCATAAAGTCACTAGCTTCCATTTGCTCCAGTCTAATTCTGAAGGAATGATTCTCCTCAGTGAGCTTTTTTTTTTATTTAAAAAGTGGATTTTATTACGGCAGGACTATTGGGGTACATGCCCAAATCAGACAGTGCTTTAGTACAGACATAGTGCTGGTTTTGTAGAGGTTCCATAGCCAGGTTACACAAGCTGAAATTACAGTGATGTAAGCTGAAACTACAGTGATTGGTCAGTGTACATTTGAAACTACTATCAGTAATTGGTCAATATACATTTGAATTTCCTGCAGGCTCCAATCCCTAGGCTAGGACTCCCACCCACAGATTGATCAGGGGAAAGCAAGGGGTGGGGGTCCTGCCTGTTTACAGATCAATTAAGGGAGAGGAAGGTGGAGTTCTCTGCTCTACAAATCAATGAAGGAAAGGGAAGGTTGAGTTGTCTGCTTTACAAATCAATGAAGGGAAGGGCAAAGTGGAGTAGTGTCCAACTTCTTCCGTGTAGGTATGTCAAACCCTTGACATGGCTGGGGTCACATCAAGATTACCCAGTTCTGTTTCTAAAGGATAGTGGGGGGGGGGTCCCTGATAATTAATATTAATGGAGTTAACATGGGATTTGATAAATTGTAGAAAGCAATTAATGAGATAGGGTCCTACAATTATGGCTATGATTAGGAGGATGAGAAGCTAATACCAATACTAATACCAAGGCTGATATGAACTTAGTGAGTTTAATAGTATCTTGATTTATTATAATGTCACTAGCTTCCATTTGCTCCAAACTAATTCTGAAGAAATGATCCTCTTCAGTGAGCTTTTGATATTCTTTTTCCATCTGGCAAATTCAGCTTTTTAAGGCATTCTTCTCTTTATTGCCTTTTTGAGCCTCTTTTGCCATTTGAGTTAGTCTATTTTTTAAGGTGTTATTTTCCTCAGTCAAGCTGTTAACTCTCATTTCATACTTTTCTTGCATCTTTGTCATTTCTCTTCCCAATTTTTCCTCCACTTCTGTTATCTGCTTCTTAAGGTCCTCTATGGCCTGTAACCAGCTCATATTTTCATTTGGGGCTTTTGGTGCAGGATTTCTGATCTCCCAGTCTTCCTCCTGTTCCATGTTTCGATCCTCTTTGCCCCCAAAATAGGAGTCTAATGTTGAATTTTTCTGCTTATTTTGTTTCCTTTGCCTAGGCCTGTTGCCACTCAATTACTTGACTTTTGGGCTTGTTGCCTCAGTAAGACTCTGCCACCAGCCAGGGGAGCTTCTGTCCCAAACACTGGGGTTTTTTCAGCTGCCAGAGGTATTAGATGGGTGCCCTCTCTGAAGCGTGCATACGCTTTGGCAAACTGGTCACCTACCCCAAGACCTCCACCCCAGGTCGCAATCCAGATCCAAGAAGGCTAAAGCAAGAACAACTACCCTCCCAGACTTATCACCCATTGCTGCTATGGTCCATAGGCCAGGAGCTGAAGCTGCAACATGCTGCACAGGGCTTCTCAGTGGCTTCTTGCCCCCAGGGGAAGAAGCTGACATGCCCCCAAATACTGGTCCCAAATTCCATAGGGCACTAACCTCTCACGTTGTCCATGGCATCTATGTGTTGGTAATTTTGGGAACACCACAGCTGCTGGTGTTTTGGAGTCCCTCCAGCCGGCAGCTGGCCTGGCCACCCTGGTGCTAAAACCTCAGACTCATGTGGGCCTGGGCTCAGCTCCCAGAGGATTGTGCTGGCCACTCCCTGCTGGGCTGCCAGGCTATCCTCAGTGGGAGATAAGCTTCTTTATGTCATTTTGTGGGTTTTGGAGCTCCAGAGTTTGTTCAGAGTCCCCTTTTATATGGATTGGAAGTGGTGTGGGCAGGAGTGCTGTGTAAGTGCTGTTACTACTCCACCATATTGACTCCACCCCAGATTTTATTTTAAGTGAGACTAAAGTTCTGTGATGAAAATAGAGCATTCCAACTATTTTTATTTTTATTTTTTGCTTTTTGGAGGGGAAATTGGGGTTAACTGACTTGCCCAAGGTCACATGGCTAGTTTTTTTTTGTGTGTGTGTTAAGTGTCCGAGGCCATATTTAAACTCAGGTCCTCCTGACTCCAGGGCTGGTGCTCTATTCACTATTCCACCAAGCCACCCCCAACTATTTATATTAATAAAAAAAAAAATAACCAGGCGGAGCCAAGATGGCGGAGTAGAAACAGCTCATCCAAGCCTCTCTGCCCCCAGATTCCCCACAAACTATGTAAAAAAGGAATGTGAACAACTTCTGGAGCCCCAGCACCCACAGAACAACACAGAGAAGCTAACCTCCCGCTGAGGACAGCCCAGCAGCCCTGCAGGACGGACCAGCACAGCACTCTGGGAGCCGGCAGCACACAGCACGCAGAGCACAGGGAGCCGAGCCCAGCCCAGGTCCGCGTGAGCCGAGGTTTTAGCCCCAGGGCGGCAGGGCCAGCAGCCAGCTGGAGGAACCCCCGAACACCAGGAGCTGTGGCGACTCCAGAATTATCAACATAGACATGCCTAGGACAAAGTAAGAGGTTAGTGTCCTATGGACTTTGGGACCTGTTTTTGGGGGAACGCGTTGGCTCCCTCCCCTGGGGGCTAGAAGCCGCTGAGGACAAACGCCATTTTGTAGTTTTCAGAGGCAGTTCTGGCTCCCAGCCTACAAATCGTGGGGAGATCCAGCGATCAGTCTTGGGGGGTAATCGCTCTTGCTTTAACCTCCCTGGATCTGGATTGTGATCTAGGGTGGAAGTTGTGGGTGGGTTTACAGCTTGCCAGAAACGGAAGTTGCCCCCCACACGTTCGGGACGAAAATTCCTCTAGCTGGCCTAAAAGCCATAGTGTGGCAACAAGCCCAAAAGTCAAGCAATTAAGTGGCAACATGCCAAGGCAAAGGAAACAGAAAAATGCAACCCTAGACTCCTATTTTGGGGGCATAGAGCGGGAAAAGGACTGTGAGGTCAGAAGTCCTGCTCCAAAAGCCCCAGGGGAAAACATGAGCGGGTTGCAGGCCATAGAGGACCTTAAGAAGGACTTTAAAAATCAAATAAGAGAAGTGGAGGAAAAATTGGAAAGAGAAATGAGAAGGATGCAGGAAAAGTATGAAATGAGGGTCAACAGCCTGACTGAGGAAAACAACACCTTAAAAAATAGACTAGCTCAAATGGCAAAGGAGGCCCAAAAGGGCAATGAGGAGAAGAATGCCTTAAAAAGTCGAATTTGCCAGATGGAAAAAGAATCTCAAAAGTTCACTGAGGAGATTCATTCCTTCAGAGTTAGACTGGAGCAAATGGAAGCTAGTGACTTTATGAGAAATCAAGATGCTGTTAAGCAGATCCAAAGAAATGAAAGATTAGAAGGCAATGTGAAATATCTCATGGGAAAAACCACTGACCTGGAAAATAGATCCAGGAGAGACAATTTAAAAATTATTGGACTACCTGAAAGCCATGATCAAGGAAAGAACCTAGAAATCACCCTTCAAGAAATTCTCAAGGAAAACTGCCCTGATGTTTTAGATCCAGAGGGCAAAATAGAGGTTGAAAGAATCCACAGATCACCTCCTGAAAAAGATCCCAAAAAGAAAACTCCCAGGAATATTATAGCCAGGTTCCAGAATCCCCAGATCAAGGAGAAAATACTACAAGCAGCCAGGAAGAAACAATTTCAATATTGTGGAAACACAATCAGAATAGCCCAGGACCTGGCAGCTTCTACACTGAGGGATCGAAGGGCATGGAATATGATATTCCAGAGGGCAAAAGAACTGGGAATGAACCCAAGGGTCACCTACCCAGCAAAACTGAGTATTTTGTTTCAGGGGAAAATATGGTCATTCAGTGGAATAGAGGACTTTCAAGCATTCTTGAGGAAAAAACCAGAGTTGAATAGAAAATGTGACATCCAGACACAAGAAGGAAGAGATGCCTGAGAAGGTAATCAGGGAAAAGAAATCAAAAGGAACTTATCAAAGTTGAACTATTTACATTCCTATATGGAAAAGCAATAACTGTGACTGATGATATCTTTCTCACTATGAAAATAATGGAAGAAGGGGGTGTGGTAATATGAATACATATGTGAATGTGTGTGTATATGGTTACAGTTATATGGATAGAGGGCATAGGTTGAATTTGTTGGGAAGGGAGAATACTCAAGGGATGAAATTATGAGGTGAGAGAGGAAAGTGGCAAGAGGAGATGGGGAGAGACAGGGTAGGGTAAACTATCCCATGTAGAAGAAGCAAGGGGAAGTGGTTGCAAAGGAGGGGGAGAATAAGGAAGGCTAAAAAGGCAAAACCACATTCACATTGAATTTGGTTCAGGGAGAAAATGACATACATACTAAATGGGATATCTCAACCTGCAGCAGGATAGGGGGAAGGGGGATGAGAGGAGGGATGATGGATGGGAGGGCATCCTTGGGGGGAGGGGAGGTTGGAAGTACCCACTATAGAAGAGGGACAGGATCATGTAGGGAATGGACTAGGTGGGGGGTGGGATGAGTGGGAGGGAATTATAAGCAGCCTTGTACAATATATCTACTATGATAATGTTTTGCATAGCTAGACATGTACAACATATACTGAATTACTTATCTCCCAAGAAGGAATGGGTGACGCTTGTAATAGGGAGATAAGATGTGCAGGCATTGGGACACAAAGATTCACCTTCCTCTAATGGAAAAGTCGATGGGGTATGGGAGAAGGTATGGGAGAGAGCAGATTGGAGGAAGTGATATCTTGTGGGACTACTATTCTGGGAGGTTGGGTAGGGGAATAATGGGGGGAAAATGATTGTAACTCAAAATCTGGCAGAAATGAATGATGTAAAACAGAAGTTAATAAAGCAGTTGTTTAAAAAACAATAACCAAAGGTTTAAGTACGAAGATTGATATGGACAGCTATACTTGAACATGTCAGGAAGTTAGTTTGACTTCTGCACTTTGTAAATGTGAATGAAGATTTTCTTATAAACAACAATTAGGATTTGCATCTTATTCATAAGGAAAGGATTGATCCCCTGTTTCATTTTCTGAAGTCTTCAAATTAC
The DNA here is from genome assembly GCA_011680675.1 of Gymnobelideus leadbeateri. Classification (NCBI taxonomy): domain Eukaryota; kingdom Metazoa; phylum Chordata; class Mammalia; order Diprotodontia; family Petauridae; genus Gymnobelideus; species Gymnobelideus leadbeateri. The sequence continues at coordinate 152,889 of WOXC01009138.1, forward strand.
TGACAATGTATTGTTTTTTCTTATTGAAAGGAATTAGGAAATAGATGAAAGAGACTTTTAATGATTCAGGTGGGTGTTACTGTGTAAAAAGCACATCCTGGAAAGTTGTTCCTCTTGTAGAACTCACATTTGTTTGTACAATTTCAATAAATTCCAATGACTTTTAGGGCATAAGGCTCCTTCAATAAGATATCATGACTATATCACCAAAGACACAGAATTCAACCTTTTTAAGAATTAATTCCTCTCAGCCTCACCGGCTTTCCTGCATTGTCTTTTTATAAGCCATCTTTCCTCTCTTGCCCGAGGCCAGGTCATAGGGAGATGGTGACAGGCCCACGCAGAGAAGAACCGCATTGCTGCCAGGCAGAACATTTTTCATCTCAGATGTGAAACATGACAAATGTGGCCACTTGTTGGTCCGTGTCCTGGTTCCCTAGCCTGCTGCCGATTTCCTTGGATGCCTCTTGTTATGCAACATTTTTCCTCCTTAGAAATAACATCCGTGGAAACTTGCTCAAACATACTACCATCTCCAATTCCCTCCTCCCATCAAACCTGGATAAAAGTCTGAACTGCTGATTCCCATCCATTTCTGTATCTCTTCTCTTGCATCATTGTGTCTCTTAATTACCTGGATCACTCATTTCCACTGTCTTTCTCACCTTGTTACTGAACAGATGACCAGATGGTAGATAGCTCACACAGAGGGGATAAACTCACTGAGAAGTTATCGCAAGTACTTTTGCATTATGTCTTCAAATTGGGCCAAGTACAATAAATGCTAGGAAAGCTAGCTCCTCAGTGAGAGCCATCAGAAAGCTTTCAGATACACTAAACACACCATGGAAGCATTTCCACAAGTCAGTAGGATGTACTATAATTATGTGGAGAGAGTAGTGCAATTTCCATCAGCTGCAAAAAATCAATTTGTCCAGGGACAGTCAACTTACCTTAAACAAAATTCTGGCTTTTTAACAAGGTTGATAAAGGGAAAAAAAGAAAAGAAAACAAACAAAAATTAGCCTTGTGATAACTGCAGTTGCTGGGGGTGGGGGAAGTCATTTGGTGGCATCCAACCCACCTGACACTTCTCAAATCAGAAATGAGTGTGATTCACATGCAATATCCTCTCTTCCCCCATTCCTAGGCATACAAGCAAATGTTTAGGATGGATGCAAGATGCATGGTGCTATTTTCATCTTGGAACAGGTGCCCACACAAGGAATACTGTTAAAAACTAAATGTGAAGTGCTGTTCATTTTTGTTGTTGTTTTGTTTGTTTTATCAATGCATTAGAACAGACCTGGCTAGAATTCAGAATTGCACACCCACATCTCAACAATTAAGCATCAATCCAAAGGGACCTATTATTTTCAACTGTGCTAAGGGGAAAAATTGACTCTTGAGAGTCTGCTTCTCCATACACTGCTATATCCTTTCTGGGGTGTCACTAGAAGCCCTCAGCCATCCAAACACTTTAAAACCCAATAGTTTGAACTGGCTCTTCACTATATCAATAACTACACTAAATATGAATGCTAAAATGTCACAGGTTAATAATAAAACTGAGGTGAACTGGGGTCCAGTCTGAGATGCCCCTGGTAGCAAGGACTGGCAAAATGAAGAGGCATACAGAATAAATGTTGGGATGTGGTCAGTGAAGGCATGATGAAACAGACAGACCCAAGTCAGATTTGGACCAGATGTCAGAGTCAGTCCTACTCTTGTGGTTAACAGGAGTTAAGATAAGAAATATGCCCAAAAGGCAAGTACAAAAATAGCAAAAGGAGAATGTAAATAAAAGCTCTCAACCTCAGTTAGAAATAAGCTTTAATAACAATACATGGTTTCCATCATCCGTTACCTGTCCTTGTTTCCATCTTTTTTACGTCTTAATGAAATCTGACCTGTTTGGAGAATCCTCACATTAAGTGTCCAATTACATTTAATTAAAACGTAAGATGAAGTATGACTGCTGTTGTCACATTTGTACCCATTGCTCACGCTGATCTACTACCTCCTTCTCTGATGCCTAAAAATACACCAGTGTCACCCCATCCTAGAACAAACAAACAAAAACTCTCTTTATCCTATTATTCTTGCTAGCTACAAACACTTATCTCTTTTCACATTTATGGTTAATTGTTTTTAAAGTTTGAGGGACAGCTAGGTGGTGCAGGGAATAAAGCACCAGACCTAGAGTCAGGAGGACTTGAGTTCAAATCCAGTCTCAGACATAACACTTAACTAGCCATGTGACCTTGGGCAAGTCACTTAACCCCAATTGCCCTGTCTTCCCATGCCCCCCTCCAAAAAGCAAAGAGAGAGAGAGAGAGAGAGAGAGAGAGAGAGAGAGAGAGAGAGAGAGAGAGAAAAGAAAGAAAAAAAGAAAGGAAGGAAGGAAGGAAGGAAGGAAGGAAGGAAGGAAGGAAGGAAGGAAGGAAAGTTTGAAAAAGCCATCTACATTTGTTGCCTCCCTTTCTTTCATTCTCTCCTAAACCTCTGCAATCTAGCTTCTGACTTCATAATGCTGCTAAAACTTCCCTCTGCAAAGTTGTCAATGATCTTTTAATTGTCAAATCCAATGACCTTCTCTTCATCCTCATCTTTATTGAACCCTCTGTAGTATTCAACACAGCTGATCACCTCTTCATGGATACCCCTTCAGTTTTTGTGACACTGTTCTTTTCTTCTTCTGTCTGTCAGAGTATTCCTTTTCAGCCTTCTTTACTGGTTCTTTATCCATATCATATTAAGGAGGGCACCAGCATCTTCTCAGTCATTTGGGTCACAATGTTGGTGTCATCTTTGATTTCTCACTCTAACTCACCTCGACATCTCCAATCCATTGCAGATCATGTTGTTTCTTCTTTCCTGACATATTATGTATAGATTTTTCTCCTAATCCCTTTTCTCTACTAAACAGCAACTACGCTAATGGAGAACCTCATCACCTTGTCCCTTGATTGTTACAGTGCTCTTTTTGCTGGTCTCCCTGCCTTAAGTCTCTCCCCACTCCACTCTACCCTCCACTTAGAAGCCAAGATGATTTTTTGAAAACATTGATCCATCCATATCATACTTTAGTCAATGAGTTCCGGTCATTCCCTATTAAATGCAGGATCAAATTTAAACCCCTCTGCTTTGCATTTAGTGCTCTTCATACTCCGGTCCCTTCCTACCTTTTTAGTTTTCTTATGCTCTTTCTCACACTCTATAATTCATCTGCAGTGATTACCCACTGCTTGACATTCTCCATATACATCACACTTCGTCTCCCATCTCCCTTGAAGAAATGAACACCTCAAAGGGAAGAAATACAATGATTCAAAAGGAGAGGGACAGAAAAAGAGAGAAAATGAGATCCATAAAAATATAAGAAAGAGGCAAAGAAGAATCCAAATGTGTGTTAGGAAATTGAAGGGAAGAAAAATGCAACCCAGAGGAAAAAAGAACAATCAAACAATAAGTATCAATTAAATATCCACCATGTTCCGGGATCCAGGCACTGTGCTAGTTGCAGCGGAATAAAAATATAGAAAATAATTAAAGAAATAACTCTACTCATAAGGATTTTACATTCAAAAGGGGGAAGCAACTAGTACATAGAACATACACATCACAAATATAAAGTGAATAAATACAAATATACATACGTGTGTGTGTGTGTGTGTGTGTGTGTGTGTGTGTGTGGTTATGGGTGTGGGGTTGTGGGGTGTGTATGTGTTGTGGGTATGTATGAGGCAACTAGATGACTAAGTGGATAGAGTGTTGGGCCTGGAGTCAGGAAGACCTGAGTTCAAATCCAACTTCAGACACTCACTAGTTGTATGACCCTGGACAAATTATTTAACCTCTGTTTGTTTTAATCCACTGAGGAGGGAAATGGCAGTTAAAGTATGAGCAATCCTGAAAGAATAATGTCAAAAATTCTAAATCCTAGGATGAGCTAAGGATTTGGATGAATATTAAAGAAAGTTTATCTATGTTTGGAAGTAGGAGAGAGATACAAGAACAAGTAGAGGGCTATTGCTTGAGGTAGATGGGATGATCTATTCAACCTCTAATTTATTTTCTCCATTCAATAGAATGATCCTCAGAGTTAGAAGTATAGAACGAAAAAAAGGAAAAAAAATAACAAGAAGGTGAGTACAAAATAAGGAAAGAGATGGCAGAAGAGCACCAATGAGTTCTAGTCGTCAGACTCAGACAGATTATGTTCAAGGTACTAAAATAATTTGTCGATGTGATTGTTAAGCTGCTGTTTTGGAAAATGGGAAAATAGCTGCAGGTTGTAGGTGACAAAATAACCTGATTTCCAAAAATAGGGGTATGAATCCTTCAGACTACACATTAATGAGTTTTACTTAAATTATTAGAAAAATATTTAAAATATGTTTTTGAGCTCTAAGAAATGAATAATGATCCCTATGAGCAAGGATGGGTTTAATGAGAATGAGATATGCCAAAATAATTTAATTCCCTTTTTTGACTCTTATTAGGCTATTAAATAAAGGAATCTAACATACCAAGCAATATATTTAACAAACTATCTCACCATGTTCTTATGGATAAAACAGAAAAATGTGGACTACATTATGGTGTAGTAAAATGACTTCAGGATTTGTTGAAAGGCTACATCTAGAGATTGATGATTAATGAATCAGTATCATACTGAAAAGACAGCTCTTATGAAGTTTTACAGGACTCTCCCCCCCCATTCTATACACTTAAAAAATCCCAATGATTTGAATATTCAAATCAGCATAGAAACAACATAAAATAGCAAGTAGAGTGTTGAACTTGGATTTGGAAAGATCTAGGTATGCTTCTTGCCTTTGATTCTTTTTAACTATGTAAACCTTAGCAAGCTATTGATTTAGTCTTATTTTCTTTAATTGCAAAATGTGGATAATAATAACCATAGCAACATCTGGTAGGTTGTGAAGTTCAAATGAGATGACATAATAAGTCACTTTTCAAACTTTAAAATGTTATACAAATGAATTATTATTGTTGTTGTCATTGTTAGTATTATTAAGCAAACATCCTTCCATAAGTGAAAGAGGGGAATGAATGAGTGAATAAATGTAAATGTATTTATTAAGCACTTAGTAGTAGTACCAAATGTGCAAAGTTGGAAGTGAGAGGATTACAAGTACAAAAATGAAGATAGTATCTGCCCTCAAAGAGCTTACATTATTACAAGACTACACATAAAAAAGGGGATAGTGACCAATGATGTGCCCTTTGCTCAGCAAAGCTTCAGGAATGGTGAGTGAGGCAGGAGTTTTGGCACATCCTGTCCAGGAACAATAGCTGGATTGATTTGTTATGGTTCAAGAACTAAAGAAATACGGGGAGGAAAGAGGAAGAGAAGAAGGATGTAAAGAATAGGCTATAGGGTAAGGCAGGCAGCTATCTAGTAGAGAGAGAGATATGGAAAACTCAAAGTAAAATGAAACATGGTTGTGGCTTTTCCTTAAATAGTGGACAAGGTAGTCCAACAATCAGAGACAGTTCAGAGCAAAAGTTTCTTCAGAACCAGAGAATGGAGCATGATAGTGGGATATTGCTTTTGCAAAGTAGTTAAGGCTTGAATCAGACGACATTAAAGTCCTCTTTAGCTCCACCTGTGTTGTATATGGGATTTTATTTTTAATGAAATTGTTTGGAAGTGTATTCTCTCTGAAAAACCTGCTTCCAAAGGCCTTAGCTTTGACCCAATCGATTACTATATCTGCTTATTGTACCTGCCTTCTGGAGAGAAGTAATCAAAGTATTGTACTATTAGAATCAAACAGAAGTGAAGTGAAAGGTTGGCCAGTATTTTGGAATTGAAAAGTAAAGAGGAAAAAGTGTTATCTACCACTGCAGATTGAGACATCCCCCTTAATTTATCTTGAAAACCCAGTGACTAGTTGTACAGTATCATATGTCCCTAATAAGTATCTGTGCTCTCTGTGGAAGTAATATGGGGTGTCTCCATCTTTCTTGCATCTCTCTTTAATTACCCAGCAGGGTATTGGGTACTTCACTTTTAGACAGCAGCTCCCCAGCAGGCATCAACATTGTGCTGGACACAGTATGAGGCCTCTCCATAGCTGCAAACAGTTTTTTTCTTAGCGATTTCATTTTTGACTAATGGTTGCACTATAGATTGCCTCCAAAAACTGAAAATATCACATTTATCTATCAGTTCCCTACTACTTCCCCCCCCTTTTCTTTCCCAAAGGCACAATCTCTCCCTTTCTAGCTAAACAAATGAAACAGCACTGTATGATTTTGACAATGCCCTTTGATAACAAGAAATGCCATGAAACTACATTTCCTTGAAGTCTGACAAACTTTTCTATACTGTAATGCCCAGGACATTCTTTTTCTCTCACCAGAAGAGCAAGTTCTCTCCCTTTTCTAAATATTTGTTATGGGCAACAGTAGCCACCATAAGAGAATGGAGTCTTCTTCTGGGTGTTTGCTTATTCAAAAAAGGTTTGACTTGAACCTTGTTTTCATGTTTGGAATAAAAAATAAATGATTTTCAGTATTTTTGTTCTGAAACTATAGAAAGGCAAAACACTTTCCAGGGGTTAACATTTAGGTTTGATGATAATGTACGATACCATTTCAATTCTTGTATCTCATTGCCAGAGAAAGAACACGGTTTTCATTCATGAGGTTGACCAGGCATTACCATGTCAAAGCAATGTGGATGAACACTCTCATTGTAATATCTTCATTCACTCAGTGGGGTGCAGTAGAAAAAGTGGTTACTCTGGAGTTGAAGGACCTAGGTTCGAATTGCACCAGTTAGCCTATCATCTAAAGGATCTTGGACAAATCACTTAACCAAACAGTAGTTGGGGTTTGTTTTGTTTTTCACTTTTCTCCTGTGTAAAATGAAGGGTTGGATTAGAGGCTCCTATCAGTTTTAAATATATGATTATGATACTAGACTATATGCAGAAAGTCACACTAACCATTGTAGGAAGGACAAAAATGAGTAAAATATAGTAAATATCTTTGAAGAGTTAGGAATATAATAGGAGGGGAATAAGGGAAGAGAACAAATCTTTATCAATTGAAAATAAGGCAGAGAGAGGTTAAGTGATTTGCCCAGAGTCACACAGCTCATAAAGGCCTAAGGTTAGTTTTAAACTCAGGTATTCCTGACTCCAGGCTCATTATTGTGTCCATTGCACCACCTAACTGCCACAGTAGAATGAGATTCTATATTAATAGGAAGGATAAGACAGGTACAAAAATTAATATTATACAAGGCAGAGAAGAAAGGACTTAGGAGAAGTACAAATAAACATCTATCAGAATTCTGGATTAATGAGACATTTTGTCAAGTGAGGAAGAACAGTTTAAGCTTAATTTTCATTTTTGTCCAGTCACCAGAGGAGGATCACCATGGCATAGTGCAAGCTGGCCTCAGAATCAAGAAGAACAGGGTCCAAGTACCACCACTGATACATAAACACTGGCTCTGAGACCCTGAAGAAAGGTGAAGAGGGGAAGGGGAAGGGAAGAAGCATTTATATAGCATGTATACATACATACATATATATATATATATATATGTACCAGGCACTATGCTAAGAGCTTTACAAATATTATCTCATTTGGTCTATGCAACAACCTGGGAGGTAGGTGCTGTTATTACTGTCTCTTCATCTAGAAGCAAGGTTTTCTTCACAGATACATAAAGCAAACACCAGCCATTTATGAATACACCAATCAGGAGGAGGTCGGAGAGGTCTAAACACAAGGGTTGGCAGAATTCCTCTCAAGCCTATGCTCCTGGTCCATTAATCAGTTACTCTATCTGCCTCTGTCCATATATCCCCACTCTCATGGGATCTGAACACACCAGCCTGAATAAGATGTTAAAATATGTAATTTATAAACAACACATGCCCTTATACAATGGAAGAAAGAATGTCTCTCCCCCATCTGTACCCCATATGCAAGGGAGTAATAACACCATGGCCCTTCTCCACCTGTGTAAGGGTTTATCTCTTTAAAATCCTTGACAGTCATTTGTTAAATCTTTTCATCTGAAGGGTCTAGTGCAGTGCCTTTACCATAGTAACTCTTTTTTTTTTAAAAAAATGCTTTATTAACTTCTGTTTTACATCATTCATTTCTGCCAGATTTTGAGTTACAATCATTTTCCCCCCATTATTCCCCTACCCAACCTCCCAGAATAGCAGTCCCATAAGATATCGCTTCCTCCAATCTGCTCTCTCCCATACCTTCTCCCATGCCCCCATCGACTTTTCCATTAGAGGAAGATGAATCTTTGTGTCCCAATGCCTGCACATGTTATCTCCCAATTATAGGCAAAAGAGTATTAATAATAGTATTTATATATATATTTGAAACATTTAATGTTACGACCTCGAATTTCAGATCCATTTCCTTCCTCCCTTGTCACCCATTCCTTCTTGGGAGATAAGTAATTCAGTATATATTGTACATGTCTAGCTATGCAAAACATTATCATAGTAAATATATTGTACAAGGCTGCTTATAATTCCCTCCCACTCATCCCACCCCCACCTGGTCCATTCCCTACATAATCCTGTCCCTCTTCTATAGTGGGTACTTCCAACCTCCCCTCACCCCAAGGATGCCCTCCCATCCATCATCCCTCCTCTCATCCCCCTTCCCCCTATCTTGCAGCAGGTTGAGATATCCCATTTAGTATGTATGTCATTTTCTCCCTGAACCAAATTCAATATGAATGTGGTTTTGCCTTTTTAGCCTTCCTTATTCTCCCCCTCCTTTGCAACCACTTCCCCTTGCTTCTTCTACATGGGATAGTTTACCCTACCCTGTCTCTCCCATCTCCTCTTGCCACTTTCCTCTCTCACCTCATAATTTCATCCCTTGAGTATTCTCCCTTCCCAACAAATTCAACTTATGCCCTCTATCCATATATAACTGTAACCACATACACACACATTCACATATGTATTCATATGACCACACCCCCTTCTTCCATTATTTTCATAGTGAGAAAGATATCATCAGTCACAGATATTACTTTTCCATATAGGAATGTAAATAGTTCAACTTTGATAAGTTCCTTTTGATTTCTTTTCCCTGATTGCCTTCTCAGGCATCTCTTCCTTCTTGTGTCTGGATGTCAAATTTTCTATTCAGTTCTGGTTTTTTCCTCAAGAATGCTTGAAAGTCCTCTATTCCACTGAATGACCATATTTTCCCCTGAAACAAAATACTCAGTTTTGCTGGTTAGGTGACCCTTGGGTTCATTCCCAGTTCTTTTGCCCTCTGGAATATCATATTCCATGCCCTTCGATCCCTCAGTGTAGAAGCTGCCAGGTCCTGTGCTATTTTGATTGTGTTTCCACAATATTGAAATTGTTTCTTCCTGGCTGCTTTTAGTATTTGCTCCTTGATCTGGGGATTCTGGAACCTGGCTATAATATTCCTGGGAGTTTTCTTTTGGGGATCTTTTTCAGGAGGTGATCTGTGGATTCTTTCAACCTCTATTTTGCCCTCTGGATCTAAAACATCAGGGCAGTTTTCCTTGAGAATTTCTTGAAGGGTGATTTCCAGGTTCTTTCCTTGATCATGGCTTTCAGGTAGTCCAATAATTTTTAAATTGTCTCTCCTGGATCTATTTTCCAGGTCAGTGGTTTTTCCCATGAGATATTTCACATTGCCTTCTAACCTTTCGTTTGTTTGGATCTGCTTAACAGCATCTTGATTTCTCATAAAGTCACTAGCTTCCATTTGCTCCAGTCTAACTCTGAAGGAATGAATCTCCTCAGTGAACTTTTGAGATTCTTTTCCATCTGGCAAATTCGACTTTTTAAGGCATTCTTCTCCTCATTGCCCTTTTGGGCCTCCTTTGCCATTTGAGCTAGTCTATTTTTTAAGGAGTTGTTTTCCTCAGTCAGGCTGTTGACCCTCATTCATACTTTTCCTGCATCCTTCTCATTTCTCTTTCGAATTTTTCCTCCACTTCTCTTATTTGATTTTTAAAGTCCTTCTTAAGGTCCTCTATGGCCTGCAACCTGCTCATGTTTTCCCCTGGGGCTTTTGGAACAGGACTTCTGACCTCACAGTCCTTTTCCCGCTCTATGCCTCCAAAATAGGAGTCTAGGGTTGCATTTTTCTGTTTCCTTTGCCTTGGCATGTTGCCACTTAATTACTTGACTTTTGGGCTTGTTACCACACTATGGCTTTAAGGCCAGATAGAGGAATTTTCGTCCCGAACGTGTGGGGGGCAACTTCCGTTTCTGGCAAGCTATAAACCCACCCACAACTTCCACCCTAGATCACAATCCAGATCCAGGAGGTTAAAGCAAGAGCGATTACCCCCCAAGACTGATCGCTGGATCTCCCCACAATTTGTAGGCTGGGAGCCGGAAATGCCTCTGAAAACTACACAGTGGCGTGTCTCCTCAGCAGCTTCTAGCCCCCAGGGGAGGGAGCTGACACATTCCCCAAATACAGGTCCCAAAGTCCATAGGACACTAACCTCTTACTTTGTCCTAGGCATGTCTATGTTGATAATTCTGGAGTCGCCACGGCTGCTGGTGTTCGGGGGTTCCTCCAGCTGGCTGCTGGCCCTGCTGCCCTGGGGCTAAAACCTCGGCTCACGCGGACCTGGGCTCTCCTAGGCTCCTGCGCTCTGCGTGCTGCCAGGTCCCAGACCGCTGTGCTGGTCCTTCCTGCAGGGCTGCTGGGCTGTCCTCAGCGGGAGGTTAGCTTCTCTGTGTCGTTCTGTGGGTGCTGGAGCTCCAGAAGTTGTTCAGAGTCCCCTTTTACATAGTTTGGGGGGAATCTGGGGGCAGAGAGGCTTGGACGAGCTGTTTCTACACTGCCCTACCATAGTAACTCTTAATAAGTGTTCATTGAATGAATTAATGCCTCCCAAATCCTCTCCTACTTGGTAGCTAATGTCCAAAACACCCCTCTCTCCTGATTATTAGATTCAATTACTTTCATTTGAGGTTTTTGATCCTCATTTAAATATTTGGAGGGGAGGAGCACATTTTTGTCTCACTATGAATGATGGAACTAAGGGACAGACTTTGATAGAGGGGCAAGGAAAGACTCTGGGGATATCTAAGGTAGATGGATGGTGGGTTTAGGGAAAGGAGTATCACAGAGTGGGGAAAAGGAAGCAAAATACAGAAGGGAATTAGGTACTAAAATAAAATTTCTCATACTTCAGTATTTTACTTAATCAGGCATCCCTTTCTTCTCCTCTCAATAGTCAGCTTATATTTTTATACTAGCTCTTCTCAGTGATATAGCAGTCCTAGGCACTATGACATTCTATTTCAATGGCAGCTGAAGGGACCTTTAAAAAAGAAATTCCAGCAATGAGTAGAACAAGGATCTAGGTTTTACAAGGAGGTAATCATTGGTTGGGAAATGGAAGCAGTGAGCTGAGACAATTTTTCTTTCAAGAAATTTAGTAGTGAGATGAAGGCGAGGTATAGAAACATAGTTAGATGAGACAGAAGAGTCCAATGAGGGTTTTCAAGGATGCTCATAGACAATAGGCAACCAGTAAGTAGTGGAAAAATAAAGATGAGAGAAAGAAATAAAGATTAATGAGACTAAATATATAATTATAAATGATAAATTTATAGTATATATCATATATAATTATAAATAAAAATTAATAAGACTATAGATCTTTTATTTAAAAGAATTTTTCCTACTATGAACATTTATTTTGTCTCCCTCCCACCCCACCCCCATACTGAGAAATTAGGAGATATTACTTGCTGACTTTTATTTCTAATTTTTTATTAAATTTTACTTTCTAAATTATAATTTCTTTCTCACTAACTACCTTCCTTAAAGAAGAAGGAAATAATAATGTAATAAATATGCATAGTTTAGTGAAACAAATTCTACATTGACTATGCCCCAAAATGCATCTCTTTCTCTATCTTGAGTCCATCACCTTCCTATCAAGAGGTAGGGACCATGCTTCATCCCTGATCCTCTGGAATCATTATTGATCACTGTTGATCAGAGTTCTTAAATAACTGTAACTCATGAAGGAGATAGGAATTGGCATAATTTAGGGTACAAGGAGAGGGTTTAGACTTGGCAAGGAGAGCCATGTTGTCCTCTAGGAATAGAGAAAAGAATAGGTGAAAATCTACTGTTTGATAAACCCAAAGACTCCAGGTTCTAGAATGAGAACTCATTATTTAACAAAAACTGCTGGGAAAACTGGAAGAATAATATGGCAGAAACTAGTCACAGACCAACATCTTACACCATATACCAAGATAGAGTCAAAATGGCTTCACAATTTAGATATAAAGGCTGTTGTTATAATCAAACTAGGAGAACAAGGAATAATTTACCTGTCAAATTTATGGGAAGAATTTATAACCAAACAAGAGATAGAGAACATTATGAAATGCAAAATGGGTAATTTTGATTACATTAAATTGAAAAGTTTTTGCATGAACAAAGCCAATGCAACTAAGATTAGAAAGGAGCCAAAAAGTTAGTAAACAATTTTTACAACCAGTATCTCTGACAAAGGCCTCATTTCTAAAATATAGAGAGAACTAAGACAAATTTATCAGAAAACAAGTCATTTCCAATCGATAAATAGTCAAAGGATATGAACAGGGAGTTTTCAGATGAAGAAATTAAAGCTAACTATAGTAATTTGAAAGAAAATTTCTAAATCATTATGGATTAGAGAAATGCAAATCAAAACAACTCTGAAGTACCACATCACATCTATCAGATTGACTAACATGACAAAGCAGGAAACTGACAAATTTTGGAGAAGATGTGGGGAAATTGGAACACTAATGTATTGTTGGTGAAGTTGTCAACTGATCCAAAGATTCTAGAGAGCAATTTGGAACTATGCCCAAAGGGTTAGAAAACTGTGCATACCCTTTGACCCAGCAATACCACTTCTAGGTCTATATCCCAAAGAGATTATAAAAATGGGAAAAGGATCCACATGTACAAAAAAAAAATTTATAGCAGCTCTTTTTGTGGTGGCCAAGAATTAGAAATTGAGGGGATGCCCATTAATTGGGGAATGGCTGAACATGGAGTTGTATATGAATGTAATGGAATACTATTGTTCCATAAGAAATGATGAGCATGGGGCAGCTAGGTGGCACAGTGAATAGATCATCGGCCCTGGAGTCAGAAGGACCTGAGTTTGGATCCGGCCTCAGACACTTAACGCACACACAAACAAAAACCTAGCCGTGTAACCTTGGGCAAGTTACTTAACCCCAGTTGCTCTCCAAAAAGCAAAAAAAAAAGAAAAGAAAAGAAAAAAAGAAATGATGAGCAGACAGACTTCAGAAAAACCTGGAAAGATTTACGTGAACTGATGCTAAGTGAAGTGAACAGAACCAGGAGAACACTGTATGTAGTAACAGAAACATTGTGCAATGACCAATTTTGATAGACTTACCTCTTGTCAGCAGTGCAAGATCTCAGACAACTCCAAAAGTATCATGATAGAAAACGCTATTCACATCCAGAAAAAGAAATATGGAATCTGAATGGAGATTGAAGCAGACTATTTGCTCTCTTTTGGGGGGGGGTTGGGTTTTGGAGGGCAATTGGGTTTAAGTAACTTGCCGAAGGTCACACGACCAGGTTTTTGTTTGTGTGTGCGTTAAGTGTCTGAGGCCAGATCCGAACTCAGGTCCTTCTGACTCCAGGGCCGGCACTCTACTGCTCTCTTTTTTGTTTGTTTCTTCTTTCTCATGGTTCTTCCCCTTTGTTCTAATTCTTCTTTACAACATGGCTAATGTGAAAATATGTTTAATTATGAATGTCTATGTAGAACCTATATCAGATTGCATGTTGTCTTGGTGAGGGAGAAGACAGGGGAGAGAAAATTTGGAACTCAAAATATTATGGAAGTGAATGTTGAAAACTAAAACTTAATTAATTGATATTTAAAAGAAAAGAATAGGTGAAGACATAGAGATGTTTGGAGTTATAGAAGAAGACAGATGAGAGAGCTCATGATGAATGCTATTAGTAAAATAAGAGATGGCAATTTCTGTAGTCAAGAGGTTTGGACCAGCTACTATATGAAGTAGAACGTGGAGTCAGACACAAATGAAAGGATTTTCAAGCAGCATAGATTCATAGATCTGGGACTAGAAGGACCTTAGAAACAATCTAGTCCAACTTTCCCCTTTAAGAGAGGAAAATAGGCCCACAGTAGTTAAGTGGCTTATCCAATACCACATAGGTAATAAGGATCAGAAGTGGTATGGGAACCCATTTTGTCACTGAAGGTCGATTAATTGCCTCAAAGAAGTTTTGTATTCAAGCTGAAGAGAGTTCCTCAGCTATAAAAGTATGTCTAGCACAGTTATATGTGCTATAAAATAATTACTTAGGATATTCTCCCAACGTTGTTATTTGGTGGTGGCTATGCAGGTATGGGAAATTTGCTAGCATGGGATGTGGAGTACTAAAAAAAATGTAAGTTCCATGAGGGCAAAAAATGTTTCTTTTTGCACTAGAGCCTATTACAATGGCAAGAAGTTGGGGGGGGGGGGAATGCAGAAAACAAGGAAGGAGAAAAGAGAGGAGAGGAAACTGACAATGGACACAATGAAATATGCATATTTTAGTCAATCACAAGAATTTGTGAGAAATACCACTAAATCAGCTAACATTCCATTTTAGCGATGTGAATGAACAAAATTGATCTAGGATTCCAGAGGCACTCGTGTCCAGTTAAAATAGTGCAGAGGGGAAAAGAAGGTAAAGATCATCAGTTCCTTCACATTCCCTGCCCCACAACTGCTTTTAACTGGCAATCTAGCTACCCAAGTCAGTGGCTCAGATAAAAAATACTCCAATACCTTGCCACTTGCTTCCTTAGCTCCCACTTCTCCCTGTGGGCTTAGGTAGGGGAAGCTGCTGTTACAAAACTGTTCTCAACATTTCCATTCTACTCTGATGTTACTGCCTAGGACAGCCTCTCCACCTTCCTACCTTAAGTGTTTTCTCTCCCTTTTTTGAGGTTTTTCCAAGTCCTATCCCTAAATTGTGTGATGTTTCCTTATTTCAAGAGATAGAGGCTCAAAATTATTTGATTTATGTGGCTCTTGGTTGTTCCTCTCCCTCACAGAGGAGGAGGTTTTGCCTGTGTTTTATTGGAGAAGTGGTAAATGTACAGGGAAACTGTTTGCTGGCTTTGAGGCTGGAGTGCCTGGGTTCACATCTTAGTTTGGCCACTTACTTGTGGCACTGGGTAATTTTGGAAAGGCAGCTTTACTTCTGCCAAGACTCACTTTTATCAGCTGGAAATGAGGAGGTTGAGCTAAATATATGGCATATAGTCCCTTAAAACTTTTAATTTATGATACCAATTTTATAGAAAACTCAACCAAAATATGAAATGACTTGCCCAGTTCCATGTCAGGCATCACCGGAAAGACAATTGTTGGCCGTATGTCAGTTTTGTTTGGGGTTTCCTGGATGTTAAGCTTTGTTATATAAGTAACTGAGTCTTCAAAGGGACCCTAGAGGCCATTCAACCAAACCTGTGCCTAAAGAGGGCTCTTTTCTACAATACCCCTCACAAGTGGTCATCTAACTTTTGTTTTGAAATTTCTATTGAGAGAACAGGGTTGAAATTAGTAGGAAAACAGAGGCTTGAAATGTGTCTTCTGACTCAAAAACATAGGTAATACAAAAAGCACCATACTAGGTACTAAATATAGACATCTTAAAAAAAGCAATCCAGTCCTTTGTCTATCATGCAAACACAGAATAAACAAAGGGTTACCTGGAGTCTGCATTAGATGAATTGAGGAAATCAAATGACATGAGAGGATACCATGGCTGCCCCTCAAGACCTTTCAGTGTGTCTTCCATTGAGTGAAAAAAAATGAAGGAATTGGCTTAAAGAAGGAAAGCCAGAGAGAATGAGTGAAAGTAAATGAAAAAACTTTAAATAGCACTTAAGATGTGCAAAGCATTATACCAAACACTGGTATAGATAGAAAAACACAAGAGGCCATTTTCAAGGAGTTCACATACTAAATAAAAGAGAGGATGATTCAGCTGCAAGTCACAGAAAAGACCCAGTGGTCCTTAAGGTAAAGGAATGGTAACATCTTCTTTAGTCTTATGTCTATTGATAAGACCACAACTGTTTCTCTTAACCATCTGATTATGCTTTGGTGGTGAGAACTTTCTTTTTCCAGGTCTTCAACATCTATATGTGTTGAGGCAGTAGTTTTGACAGATCTCATCTCCACCAATGGCTGCTTCATTGAATGATGGCTTCAGAGGCCATACTAGAAGCAGGGTTGGTAGTCTGGGAAGATGTTATTATTCCAGGGATTCCTGGGATGAGCAAGGCTAATTTCACTAGGATCTGAGGAAAGGTCATCATTGAGGTGGATGTAGTATAACTTATCTACCACATGATACCTCCTATTTCTCCTTAAAGTGGCTTATTGCTTTAGCTACTCTGGTTTGACAGATCATTCATGTACTGTTATCAATTTAGTTAGTTGTATTAGCTACATTGGACTCAAAGAAGACACATATGGGAAGTTTAGTAATATGAATAAAGTGTGTGTGTGTGTGTGTGTGTGTGTGTGTGTGTGTGTGTATGAGAGAGACAGAGAGAGAGAGAGAGAGAGAGAGAGAGAGAGAGAGAGAGAGAGAGAGAGAGAGAGAGATCTGGCCAAAGAATTAAAGTACAAGGATTTGAAATATCTTGGTGTGAACATGTGGTGTTGTGTGAAGAAAATGTGATAGTGCTTACCAAATTGAGCTAAGATATTCTTACATGACAAATTAACAAGGTTCCATTCCTTGAGTGCACACTGTATAATGGAATTTCACCCAAAGTCATTTCATGATAGCTTGTTTTAGACCTCAGAGAGGAAGTACTCTCCACCTGCCAGGCAGAGCATAAGGAAATGATATGTAATGGTCTTGCTCTCATTATATGTTCTATTTCTTCACCCTGAAGTACTAATTTTCTCCCCTTTTCAAGGTGATCAGAACCAGGGGGCACGTTTTTCTTAGACCCTTGGCAGATTGCCTAAACAAAATCTAATGGTTTTAGTAAACTAAATATAAGATAACCCCCCCCCAAAAAAAAAAGTCCAGTGATGGACTTTGAGATCATGGCATATGAGGATAAGCTAAAGAACAAGAAAAATTCTATACCTTGGAGAAGAGGCAAGTTTAGGAGAGAACATGATAGCTGTCACTGATTAATTGAATGGCTGTCATGAAATGAGAGATGGAGGAGGGGGACAAATATTTATTAAGCATCTGCTGTGTGCCAGACACTGCGCTAAGAACTTAAAACAACCTTGGGATGTGGGTGCTATTATGATCCCCATTTTACAGTTAGGGAAACTGAGGCAGATAGTGGCTAAGAGACTTATCCAGGGTCACATAGCCAATAATTATCTGAGACCAAATCTGAACTCAGATCTTCTGGATTCCAGACCTTCTGCTCTATCCATTGTACTACCTACCTACCTATGAAAGGAGGTTAAACTTGTTCCATTTAACCCCAGAAGGCAAAACTAGGAATAAAGGATAGAAATGGAAAAGAAGTAAATATCTATTTGGTGTAAGGAAAAACAATTAGAGTGATGTAAAGGTGGAATAGGGTGCCTTGAGAAGTGTTGGGCTGTCTAAAAGAGGCTGGATGACCATTTGTAATGGAAATATGTTGGAAATAGTGGTGTTTTTTTCTTTTCTTTCTTTTTTTTGATATAGGTTGGGTTGATCACCAAGGTTCCTTTCAATCTCAAAGTTCTAGGAATCTCTGACTCACAATACCAATGCAGATGAGCAGTATAATTAACTTTAATTTGTATTCAAGAATTATTATTAATTTGTATTCAATTATTATGAAGTTAGAGGTCTTACCTACAGTCACACAGTTTACATATACCAGAGTCAGAACTGGCACTTACTTAGCTTCTTAATTCCAAGGCCAGCTATCTATCCATTCTGCTATGCTGCCTCTCAAATTTTAATAAATGTTTATTGAATTGAAATATTTTCTTAATAGATCATTTTTAAAATTTTATTTTATTTTCTGCTCTGAATTTTCCCCTTCCTCCCACTGAAAAAGCAAGAAAAACAAAACTTATTATAAACACCATTCTATCTCTATTTCTGTCTCTCTCTTTCTCTGTCTCTCTATCTCTTTTTCCTTCATATGTATGTATAGATATGTGTGTATGTACATAGGAATGGGATAATTACACATATATACATATGTGTGTATGCATGTATATATGCCTCAATCTGCTCTGAGTCCATCACCTTCCTGGAACTGGGTAACCTATTTCATCACCAGTCTTCTGGCATTATTGTTGGTCACTACTGATAGGAGTGCCTAAGACCTTCAAAGTTGTTTGTCTTTACACTATTGTTAATACTGTGTAAATTTTTATCCTGGTTCTGCTCACTTCATTTATCATCAGTTCATACAATTCTCCCTGAGTTTCTTGCAATAATGGATCATTTTAACTTTTTTTCTCTAAGGTGAAAGATTACTAAGGACCAGGTTAACAAATGGCTGAGTTTGCAAATTTTGATTGTAAGTTAATTGTCAGGAACTTAAAATTTAACTTTTCACAGAAACAAGTTTCTAATGCTAGAACAGAAAACATATTTAACCCATAATATTACTGTAAAGCAATGCATTTGCAATGAAAAAGGGGAAAAAAGGAGTGGTATTTAAAAATTTTTTTCATCTATATAAGTTTATGTGGTCACAGCATTTCCCAGGAATAGACCTACAATAGTTTTATCACAAAATGGGTTCTATTTTGAATCTTACTCACACAAGAGCATAAATGATTGATAACAAATTAGTTTCTGTCCTGGTTCCTAAGGTATGAAATCAGAAGGGGTGAGTGAGTGGACATAAGAAGAAGATGTTTCTTCAGGCTCTAAACATTTGCAAGAAATTCTTAAATTAGGTAGCACTTATTTTTTGTTTAAGGCCATACTTTTTCTTCTTTGGTTCTGTGGCTTCCCTGATACTCTTCCTGGGGTACAGGGCAAAAAAGGAATCAAGTTGATTCTATGAAAACCTACCTCTAAGATACTCTCCTCCAGATTTATGCCAACACAAAGGATCCTCTTAAATCTTCTAATTTCATCTTCAGTCTTAGCTATATATATAAACCTACAATTAAGTTGAAAACAAATTCTTTAGGAATGGGTCAAATTTTAGTTTATTGAAACATTCTAAGTTTTTAGAAAAGAAATGAAATAGATTTCAGCTTCAAGACATCTTAAAATACGTACTTAATCCATTCAAAGAGTGAAACAAAAGGTATAAGTACAAGTCTAATTGTTTCCTTCCTTTTATTCACAAAAAGGCTAAACCAATATTTCATGATTATTTGAAAATCTTTTCTAGACAATAATGCCTTTTATAAAAAGTAGACAATACTACTTAATCTGAGAGTCCAGGGTTACTATTTTGAATTTTTCAAAAAAAAAAAATGTCAACTTCAGTTATTGGATACGTGCAAAGAATTTTACAGAATTTGACCCTAACTATTGTTTCCTTTTATGTCCATTTAAACTCAGATTTGCTGCTAAAAGTAAAAAAACTCTTTCAAGCAACTTAAACGGAAACATAAGCTTATATCTAGATCTGTAATATAGTAGGCAGAGCTACTCCTTGTAATTAAATACTTCATCATTTGAAACCATATTGGGAGTGCACTAATTGTGCCTCACAATAAAAACTCTAAAGCAGTAAATCACAGTCCAGTGTTTCCCTCTTTATATCATTACAACTCTGTTAGAGAATTAATACGTTTTTTCTTGGGGCTAACAAAATGCCATCAGTTACTTTATCAATTGCAAATTCTTAAGTATGATCCAATACATGGCTTATATCATTATAGACATATTGGTTTTTAGATTTTTTGGGAGTGGCTTATAAAATATCCTAGACTGAGAAGTAACCTGAATAAAACATCATCAAAATCAAAGAAAAAGGTAGGTGTGTGTGTGTGAGAATATGGGCGGGGGGACAGTAATGCATACTAACAAATAAATGGTGTATTCAAGTTCTTTAATGTAGACAAAGCATTTAACCATTCTGGGCCTCAATTTCGTCATTTATTAAATGAGAGGGGTAGTAATAGGTATCCTCTGAAGTAAAATGAGCTGAGTTTAATGAGATTAAATTTAATTGGGAGGCAGAATGGTGTATTAGAATAGCTGATGACCTTAGAGTAAGGATTTGGATTTGAATCTGGCTTCTGACTCTTGCTGGCTGTGTGATATGGGGCAAGCCACAAATTCCCTAGGGTTTGATAGGAGGATAAAATCAGCTAATAGCTGTAAGTGATTTACAAACCTCAAAGCTCCATGCATTAGCTATTTTAAATGCAAAAAGTTTTATACTTGAGTTCAATAAATTGACTTCATACATATAACGTGGGAGGCATAAGGCTACAGAGCAATTGGTATGAAAACAATATGGAGGTTGTAGTAGACTGAACAATCCATATAAGTCTACTGCACAGTGTGGCAGCCAATAAAGTGAAGCTTTAGACTTCACTAAAAGAGTTCACTGTGTCTAGGATTGCAGAGGTTCCATTTTGCTATTCTACAGTTCAGCTAAATCTGTTTAGTTGCAGATACCATGTTTCAGGAAGGACATTGTTAAGTCAGTGTTTGTCCAAGGGAGGTTACTCAAAATAGTGAAGAGCCTCTTCATACCATATGAAGACTGGTTTAAAGAACTAGTAGTATTTAACCTGGAGAAGAATTATGGAGAAATTTGGCATGTGTCTTGTATTGTCAAGTATTTTAGGACTTTCAGTGTGGAATAAAAATTAAGCCTGCTCTAGAATAGAAAGAAGAGATATAGCCATTGTGGAGAGGAAAGTTAATCTCAATATAAGGAAAAATTTCCCAAAATACCCTTCCTGGGGTACATATATACCCATATCTTCCCTACTATATTACAGATCTAGATATAGCACTATCCAACAGTGAAATGGGTAAATGGGTTTCCCCTTACTTAGAAGTCTTCAAGAAGAAGCTGGATGACCACTTGTCAAGGTGTATTAGAGGGTATTTCTGAGCAGTATAGGTTAAGATATATGGTTTGTGAGATTCATTCCAACACTTACATCCTATGACTGTGTGAAATTTGGCATTTGATGTTTTTCTGTGTGCTGAAATATGACTTCCTCACACACATAGATTTAAGATCTGAGTGAAGGTTTGGACAGGACCCATCCTGGACATGAGCATGAGACAAAAAAAAAGCTTAAAGAGTTAAGAAAAATAACAGACAGACCAACCTTGACTTGCTGTCAAAGTAAGAATATGCAATTAACAAGGAAAGAATGTCTAATCACTTAGGAGGCCGCAAGAGGATAGTCCCATAAATTAGGCTATGTATGGACAAGCATTTGGGAGATTGTTCTGAGAATAGACTCAATGATTGGCAAGTACCACAACAGATACATCTATGATGTGCTTGCGAGAATGCTCTATTTGTATTCAGAAAGCCCTAGTTTAAGTCACTTAACCTCTTAACTCAGCTGTAAAATGGGAATAATAATGCTTGAATTACTGACCTCACAGGGTTAGCATAATAGATTATATACATATATATGTATATATATATAATATGCTATATGAACCTTAAAATGTTGTATAAATGTGAATTGCTATATATGAGACTATACAAACTTACCTCATCAATACATTATTACCTAAGAAGCTGTGATTTCATCAGAGTATTTACCCCACCAAGGTAGTTTATAATCCTTCTACATCTCAGATGGTTTTTGACAGTTGTGGAGGTGGGCTGAGTCATCAAACTTTGGTTAAACTGGTGATAAGCTTCTCTGAATTTAGCTAGGTCGGTTTTCAGATGAAAGACATATAGTAATTCAGTGGTAATTTTAAAGTCTTTATGGGTTGGAAGGACTTGTCAGATCTGGTCATAACTTTTAAGACCCCAGAGTCACCTACAAATCATAGTGAGTCATCAGAGGCTGGCAATAGCAGTAATACAAACAATTACTGTTGCTGAATTCTCAATTCAATAAACATTTGTAAACACTTGCTAAGTATAAGACACATAGTTTGCAGGACCTATGTTTACTGTCTTAAATGTCATCTACACATGCCCTAATTCTCAATCAATGGACAAATCTATACATAGCACTAAATGGTTATTGATTTGAGCAAATCACTTAAAAATCAATCACCTCATCCCAAAATAAGTCAAATTATCATACAATTTGGTTTGGTAGTTGATGATCTAAAAGTGTCCATTAGTCTGTTTTAATGGCTAAATTACATTAGCCATCACTCTGTCTGTTTGGACCATGTAATGATCAAGTTGGATTGACCACACAACTAGCTAATCAATAGTTCAGCAGAAAATTAGTCACATGGCCAAAGGACAAAGTAGAAAATGGATGTGAAAAATCCCAGATGAAACATAAAAGTCTAGATTCCCCCCTTTTGCTATCTGAAAGTTTCTATCATTTAAAATTGACACAAGGTCTTATTGTCACGAATAAAATCCCTCCTTTCTCAGAGGAAAACACCATGAAAATTAATGTCCACTAACATCAATGTTTGTTTGAAGTAAAGAGTCTATTATAACTCCATTAGAGAAGAATTGCTTGTGGCATAAAATTACTGTGGGAAACCAGTTCATTGCTCCACCCTCCCATGCACACACTGCTAAGTCCCTGTTGAGAATCCATTAGTGGAACCTAGAGTCACACCAGCCTATAATTTTTCTTTGCCTTAGGAAAACAGTAGCCTGTAATTTTTCTTCACCCAGGGTTTTAAAAGGACTATCCCTGGCTGAGTCTCAAGCATTCCATCAGATCAATCCAGTATCTAACTTCTGCCCTAGCTCCCCACTAAACACCTTCTAAAGAAAATGAAAGCCTATGGAAACAGTCTTTCTTCTTCCATGGTTTGTGTTATAACTGAAGAAATCCCCCCTAAGAGTCATGGCTTTGGTTTGTCATTGAAGACTTGTTTATCATTTTATAAATTTTCTCTGAGATTCTCATATATTTGGTTTCACATCCAAGTTAAATGATGCCTATTTTTCCAGAGTTTTCATTTGAATTGGGACCACTATGCCAATAGGGCAAAAGTTAAACTACCATGCATTCAACATTAGCTTTTGTCATTGCGAACTGCTATATTTTTCATATTAAAGTGTAATATTAATGTTGACATGGCACTTTGAACAGACTATACTTGAAAAAACTATTTAGTTAAATAGGATATTAGACATACAGATGTAAGAAGATCTGTTGGGTGTAGTAGAAAGACATGGATTAAAGTTAGTCAATGGCAGAGCTATTTCTTGGTTACTTGTGCAATAGGAATGACCTAAGAATCATAAAAAATCAATTTCCTTTATAAAGGGTAGGGACATAGTATCTCTTTCTTTCTGTTGGACAATAAACACGTCATCAAGATGAGGTAGTTTCACTGTTGAGAGATCTAGAGATATAAAAGAATGGGGGAAGGAGTTGCAGAATACAAGCAAGTAGATGCAGAACAATGATTCCTTCCTTTAATGATCCTTTATTCTGGTTCAGATTTATTTGTATGCCAATTTCTAACCCTGTCAGATATTTGCCCAGGATAAAGAATTGTGACCTCACCTCCAGAAATAGGAATTAAAAGAAAAGACAATATTAGCCTAGATTTTGTCAGCTGATTTTGGTGACCCAGACTGTCTATCTATGGCTACCATGTACCTAGTCCTATCAAGGAGAGGCTTTCTATTCATTGCATCCCAGGAAACTAGAGCAGAGTTGGCCAGCAGATTAAGTAGACTTGAAGAAACAAAGTCTAGAGACTGGTAGTATAGAGCAATAACCAACAGTAACCACAAGACCAGTAATGAATATGGTAGGTGGAAACCAGGCCCAGTAAGAAACAGGTCCAGAAAGAACAATGCCATAAAAGGGGCTGAAGCTCTCCACAAACTTTACAATGTTAGAAGTGTAAGTTGGTTCTTGAAGTATGTTCCATAACCACAAGTACTCGCTATGTCTGCGAACCCATTGGAATGTACTTTCCATTCATGTTGTATGTATTTGTAAGATAATGTACACCAAGATTAGGGGGAAATATTGTCTTCTTGTGTGCTATTTCATTACATATTTTTCTTTGAACTAGGTCTTCTGACTGTAAATGAACACCTATTGATAGGAGTTCATGAACTATAATTTTAATAGTCATCTACCATAAACCTGGGGACCCCATTTGTAGGAAAGAGTGCATCAAGTACCATAAAAACAATGTCAGTTTTATCCAACAAGCTTCAACCTCCTTCCCCACCAAACCTTTGAGCTCTCTCCCTTTGATGTCATTTGTGTAAGGGATAGAGACAGAACTTATGATTTCATTAGTCTAAAAAACACCCATGTATGGAAACTTTGCTAATGCAGGTCAACGTTTTTACTATACTTGTATTAAAAGTTACCTTAGATCACTGAAACTTACCCAAGATCACACAGCCAGTAGGTGTCAGAGGCAGGTTGTAAAGTCAGGTCTTCCTGACTTTGAGGTCAAACTTCAGAGATATATTTCATCACAATTTCTCATGAACTTTATATTTACTTTGCATTTTTTTATCTGTGTATATGAGCTATTTCCCTTTCAGGAGAACATAAGTTTTTTGACAAGGACTGTCTCATGCTTTTCCCTTTACATCCCATCTGCCTTGCCTAGGCTTTGGACATAGTAATAATACTGACACTCTTATACTACCATTACTACTATGACTATGACTACTACTACTACTACTACTACTACTACTACTACTACTACTGCTGCTGCTGCTGCTGCTGCTGGTACTACTACTACTACTGCCACTGCTACCACTGCTTCTTCTGCTTCTTCTGCTGCTGCTGCTACTATGATTGCTAGTAGCTTAGCATTTACATAATACCTACTATGTGTCAGACATTTATAAATACTATCTCATCTGATCCTTACAACAACTCTGTGAGGTGGGTGCTATTAGTTTGCTGTCAACGAACCCCATGGCAAACAGAGATTAAGTAAATTGTTTCAAGTCACAGAGCTAATAATACCTGAGGCCATATTCCAACTCAGGTCTTTCAGGCCCAGTACTCTATTCACTAGTTTCCTCTAGTAAGCGTCTAATAAATGTCTGTTGAATTATGGGATTTAATTGACCAGAGCCAAGGCAAGTTACTCAACAGAAAAATTTAAGTTTCCCCCACATTAATTTAAGGTCCTGGTATCTCTGGCTAAAGTGTAAAGTAGTGCCATGGTCCCAGAAATTTCCAAATTAACACCTGCGGATTTTTTTTTTCCCTCAGCATGACTGAAACTTCCCTGCACTGCTCTTTTGGCATTTATATTCCATTAATTGGATGCCATCACTACACTCTTTCTTTAAACCATTCTGTTAACACTTTGGATACTTTAATATTGGTTGCCATGGATTATGTGCTGGGATGCATTTCAGGGCTCTGCTTTCTGTGGCAGACATCTGTGGAGGTAGGGGTAGGGAGGGAACATGGGGAAGGAAAAGAAATACTCAATTTTAGAGCAAGAAAGAACCTTAGAGAAAATAGTAATTACAGCTCTCATTTGTATGATGCTTAATGATTTATAAAGTGCTTACTTTATAATAGCCCTGGAAGTAGGTAATATAAATGGTATCATTAGTATCTTATATGTAAGGGAAGGAGTTAAAATCACACTCCCTTCCCTTTAGTTCTGATGTGTTTATCAGGAGAAAACACATCTTGTTTGTACACTAAGTGTGAACAAATCCTAAAGGCTTTCCTAGGTGTGATAGAAAGTCTGTATTGTCTGAGGGACTTGGTTACTAGCTCTGGAGGCTATATAAAAGGATTAAGTTAGCTGGGAGTGAATGATAGTGCCAAGAGAGAGCCTGAACCCTCAGGAGAAACCATTTGGAAGTGGAGGACCTTTTCGTTTCATGTCAGTGACAACTTCCTTCTCCCTCTTAGTGAAAGGGAGGTTCAAGAGCTTTGAAGAGTACAGAGAATTTGGGGCATGCCATTTTCATATCAGTGTCCTAATAGCAAGAGAATGCTGGTAAATGTTTAACAATTGTACACGATATACTTTTAAATTTAATCTGTATTAGTAACATTTTTCTCCATCACTTTCTTAAGTCTAGACAATTGGCAAAACAATAAATTAATTTGTAGCATGAAGGGTTATAATGAAAATTTAACACTAGGTTCTCAGGAGTCAGTTTGAGCTGGTCAGGGCCTACCCCTGCTAGTGTCTCTACAAGAGCCTGGGGTCAAGGACAGACTGGACAAGATGAGGAAAGCAGATTCAAGGTGTTAGAATGAGTCTAACAGAAAAAAAAAAATACATTATACCTAAGGGAAACATCTTAGTTCTCAAGCAAAAGACCTTACTTCCAGCAGCTGAGTTGCCCCTTTGTCACATAGACCCTTTATACTTCGTTGAACTTTCCCATGAATTATGTATGTATTTATGGGAAATTTTGGGGAGATGTTTGTGGTAACTGTTCATATTATACTGCCTTTACAAAGGCCCTTCCCTAAGATCTATCAAGTCCGGTTGACTAACTGATATCAACCATAATCAGGAGGAGAAACACACTGGAGTAGGCTCCAGAGTGCTATTACCTGACACCCTCAGGGCTCTGAGGTTGGGCAGAGTTAAACTCTGGTGAGCAGCTCACCAGCATGAGTGGGAGCTGGTATAAGGGCCTCCAGAGTCCATATGTGTTATACAGAGATGAAGAGGGTCAAATGCCTTGTCCAGAGTCACATAATAGAGATCAAGTAATTCATCTCCCTCATTCTACAGACAAAAAGAGACATCTGGAGAGACAACATGGTAGGAGAGATAGGAAGGTAGCCTCTGAGTCAGTGACACGTGAGTTCACACCCTGCTGTTTCCATGTATTGACCTATGACCCTGAGCAAATAGCTTAATCTCTCAGTAGTCCGACAATTCTTGAAGACAATAAATTTCAGGGAAGGTGTTGATATACTGTGACAGAGGAAGTTCCTCACTGGGAACTCTCTGGATAGTTGGAATCACCGGTCTGATTAAAAAAAAATAACCAACAACTTTATCTAGCATTCTAAGCTTTGTAGTGCATAATGTTTCTCTATGTGTGTGTATAATATCTGTATATATTATATATATACATATACATAATATATTATACACATATACATGTGTTTGTGTATATATACATATATACATATGCACATATACTTTTGTGTGAGATTATACAAATGTATGCATTGTGTACATGCATATATATGTGTGCACATGTGTTTGTGTATATATGCATATATACACATATATGTGCGTTATATATGTATGTGTGTGTTATGTATCTATGAATGACCTATCTTTCTGTGTTCAAATCTAGCCTCAGGTACTTACTGAATGGGCATTACCTCACTCTAAGCAAAAACCTGAAAAGGTCTTAGCCTACAAGGTCCAGGGTCTCCCATTGTATCCTGGATCCATCTCCAATCATCCTGATGAATATCTGGTCACTGGATCCAGATGGTTCTGGAGGAGAAAGTGAGTCTGGTGACCTTGCACAGTCCTCTCTCACTCAAATCAATGTCAACTGCAAGTCAGGTCATCATTTCTGTGATGCCAAGGTCCTCTTTGAAAACAAAGGACAAATACAACATTAACAACAGTTGTGTGATCCTTGGTAAGTCTCTTAATCCCTTTTGCCTCAGTTTTCTCATCTGTAAAAGGGACAGGAGAAGGAAATGGCAAACCATTCCAGTATCTTTGCAAGAAAACCCCAAAAATGGTTATGAAGAATTGGTCATGACTTATAGATAGCTAGATAGCTAGATGATAGACAGATACCTGTGTGTATATATACACAAACATTTATATTTTAATATAATATACACATATATTTACATATATAAATGTTACATATATGCACGTGTATATATTGTGTGGTACTATGTAATCTTCACAATAATTCTATGAAGTATATTCATTTTACAGATGATGAAACTGAGGCTTGGAGGGGTTAAGTAGTTTGCCCATGGTCACACAAATCCAAGACAATCAAGGTCAGAGGCAAGCTGTAAACTAAGGTGTCCCCAAATACATTTTCTGTGGTTTTTGAACTCTACGATTTCTAGTATCAAGCTATCTCTCAAATGAGGAAGTTTAATTCAATCCAATGAACATTTATTAAGTGATTAAGTAAGTAGATGAAATGACTGAGACAAAGAGATGACACGATTGGGGAAAGACAATGGAGCTTTATAGTGGAATAGCAGGGACTAGAACTATGGCTTCCTAACTCCCCACCCAGGGCACTTTCCAAGATGGTGGGTTATAGGTGTGTGGTGTAGTGGAAAGACTAAACTTGCAGTTAGAGGACCCAAGTTCAACTCTTCCCTCTAGCACTTATTTATTTATTTATTTATCAGTTTATTATCTGTAAAATGGGGGAGGGGAGATGTGGGTAGATCAGATGGCCTCTGAAGTCCCTACCAACTTTAAATCTATGATTCTACAAGGTCATCAGTTCACAAATAATTAGGAACCAGCTGTGTTTTTAATTTTTAAGTTTTCTGGGATAACAGACTTGACTAGGTAATTAAAAGAGTCAACAAATATGTATTGAGTATTATATCATATATTAGGCACTGTGCTAAATCCTGGGGATACAGCTATGGAAAAAGCAGGGATTGACTGCTATTTAAAGAATTTAGTCTATCAGGGGAGATAACATATTTGTTAAATACATGTAGAATAAATATATGCAGAATAAGTACATGATGGTTAAATGTAGGCTATTTGGGGAGGGAGGTTACTAACAATGGTGGGTTCAGTACAGGCTTGGAAGATAGATAGATGGATACCTGTGTGTATATATGGAAAGAAGTGAAGGATTAAATGAAGAGGTAAGGAGGGAGTGAATGCCATGTGTGAGGGTCAGTCAGTAAGGACCAAGGCAGAGAAAAAGGAGAGGAAGTCCTGTGTTCAAAGAATAGCAAGGTAGCCATTTCGGCAAAACCATAGAGGACAGGAAAGTGAGTTATGTATAACAACTTGATAATGTAATAAGCCTTAATTCTGGACAGATAGGTTGTGGTAAGGTGGTATGTGTAGTTAAATGACATAAAGCAGTGTCTCTGTTTTATATTTTATACTAGAAGCAAAAGGGAGCCACTGGAATTTATTGAGTAGGGGAATGACAAGGCCTGCTTCACACTTCAGGAAAAATCACCATTTTGGCTGATGTTGTCTTTCACATTAGAGAAAAACTCAAATTGAAACATTCTCCACACATCCTTTTTTTTTTCTTAACAGAGAAGAGTCTGACTTCCCCAAACTGCTTTTCAATTTCTCAAAAATCTGCCTCAAGTATAAGTAATTATATAAGCTTTAAAAAAACAAGCTCCCTGCCTCTAAAAATAAATGGGAAAAATGGAATCTTTGGCCATTCTCACTGCCCTCATCCCACTTATTTTGTTGTTGTTGCCAGCACTGAATTTCTTTTCTTCAAAGCATTAACTTCTTTCCCGGATAAAATTATCCTCAAAGGATGCCTCTGAGGTTGTTTCTAATAACTGTTGTTCAATTTTCTGCCCTGTCACAGTTGCTGTTGACACAGCTCAATATTTGACCCTGAGTTTCCTTAAAATAAAATTTCACTGGTTGCCTTCATTACCGATCACAGGCTTTTAAATATCACAGCCATGCATATGATGCACCAATTCATTGCTCCCGTGATTTCAGGACATCTAGCTTTCTAGACATCAGGATCTAATTGAAGTTAGGTCACTTCCAATCTCTCAGTCATTAGTGATCAATGTTTTGGTGCCTACTTTACTCTTCAGAAGCATCATACCTGTTCTTTCCCATGGGATTAAAGCCACATTCAGGATTCAATTTACTAAATACTTGTTCAGTGTTAGGCACTGTGCTAGGTGTTAGAGGTACAAAGAGAAAAATGAAAGCAGACATTGTGTGTGTGTGTGTGTGTGTGTGTGTGTGTGTGTGTGTGTAATTTGCAACATTTATGTAATTAAGTAAATATAAATTATATTCCAAATAACTTAATTGGGGGAAAGAACTACCAACTATTAGTATATGGAAAGTCATTTATGAGGTGCAAAGTAGTTAGAAGTGATGGGGATTTGGTGTAAGCCCAAATCACCCAAGGTAACCTCACCCATGCAGAAGATACTGGAGACCTGATGCTTCTGGGACTGAAGGGCTAGTACATAGGTGGAGATTCTGAATTGACTTGCTCCATTGTTGGTTGTTGTCTTTTCCATTGGTTACGTAGCCAGAACTGTATGTCTTGATAAACATTCTATAGGCCAGTCAAGGATTCTTCCTACATTTGTGTCTAAGCATGAAGGACTCCTTCACTCACAGCTGGTGACATCATACTATGTAAGATTAGAGTCTCTAATGGGTGCCTAAGAGTTAAGGAATTAAGGTTGCCTGTTGTGGCCAGTCTAACAAGGAAGCCCTGAGGAGCAAGGGTCAGGGGATGCAAGTCCAGCAGGATTTTGGACTTGAACTTGATGGGACCAGTGCTACTGACCTTATCCTTTCAGTGACAGATCTGCTACATTTTCAGCTTCCTTCCCTGCCCCTAGTGGTCTTCAGGACCCTGAGAGGATTAGGGAGGCTCTTTTCTTTACCATTGACTTGCTCCCCAACTGATGGCGTTTCCCCCATTTTTAGAGACCTTTCTGACTAACACGTCAGTTCTATTTAGCCACTTAACTTAGATTACCTTTTAAAAAGGAATGTCTATTCAAAGATATAGAAAAAGCAAACATAGAAATGTTTCCTCAAAACCTTGGATACATAAATAGACCACATGGCTTCAAACTCTGGAGTTGGGGGGGAGATATATTAATTAGGCTCAGAGTTTAGCTCAGGGCCTACATAGCATTAGTCCCACTGAGTTGAAGTCCAAAGCCTTGCTGTGCTAAGTTTTCTTGACCTTTGCTCCTCAGGACTTTCCTCCTGGGTTGGCCGTAGCACCCAAATTGAATCCCTGAACTTCCAGATACCCAGAAGAGAAGAGACTCCACAGACTTCAGGGTGTCACTGGCTATAAGTAGAAATGTCCTTCGTTTTCAGATACTAATGCTGAAAAGCCCTGATTGTCCTCAATCAGGTGGTTTCAAAGATGTGAAAAAAGGATGCAACCAACCACCTGGTAAACCAACATAGAATGTCCATACATTTGCCAGTTCTCCAGTCTCCCAGAAGCAGGTCCCCACTATTTTCCAAATGGGTGATACCATGTTGGGTGATCCAGGCCTGTGCCATACATGTATTGCATAGGCATTGCAAGATATAGAGAGAAAAAAGGGAAAGCATTTCAAGAACAGGAAACAGTCTGGGCAGAGAGGTTGTATTAGAATTGTTGTGCATAAGTAATGGGTAGCTAGGAGGCACAGTGGATAAAATGCTGGGCCCAGAGTCAGGAAGCCTCAGTTTTCCAGAGTTCAAATATGGCCTCAAGCACTTATTAGCTGTGTGACCCTGTGCAAGTCCCTTAACCCTGATTGCTTCAGTTTCTAATCTGTAAAATGAGCTGGAGAAGGAAATGCAAACTACTTTAGAATCTTTGCCAAGAAAACCTCAAATGGGGTCATGAAGAGTTGAACACAGCCGAAGGCAACTGAACAAACAAATTAAAAAAATAATAGATTGACCAGTTTGGCTGGAATGTAGAGACCATGAAGGAAAGGAAGGGGAAACAAGACTGGAAAGATAAATTGGAACTCAATTGTTGAAGGCTTTTAATGCTAAAATTAAGGAGAATAAAGAGTCACTAAAGCTTCTAAGGCAGGGGAGAGACTAGGTCAGAACTATCTTTATGAAGAGTCACACCTAGAGACATTCCCTCCTTCTGAAGAAAATGGAATAGGCCTAACCAGAAGGCCAAAGTGCCATTGGCAAATTAAAGTCTGGTCTGATAAATACTCATTTAAACCAAAAGGAACAATATTTAAATTTGTGAAATTCCTTTAGGGTCTTTCTGATAAGGAAATATGAATAAACTCTCCAACTTTAGTGGAGAAGTGAACTATAAAGAACTTAGAGTAAGGAAGATCTGGGTCTTCTGAAATTTATTAGTTGTGTGATTATGGGCAAGATATTAACCCCTCTGAGTCTTGGTTTCCTTGTCTGTAAGATGAAGGGGTCAGAGGTGGTATTGTCTAAGTGCCTGATCCTTCTTCCTACAGATGTTTGCAGTTATAGACACTGGTCCTGGTCATTCTTTCTCATATGCCACCATCAATCACTGAGCCTGAGGAATCACCCAGCCTCTTAACTAAAAATGTATTCTAATACCCTTGGGTAGAAACAACTCTCAAGGTGATTAAAAGCAGTTAAAGAAGGTAAAAACATATTAAAGCCACTGGCTTGAAGGTTAAAAGCAAGAAGGTTCCTTAGGATCTCAGAAGGTCACCACCAAAGTCCCCCAAAATACTGTGTATTCTCTTCATTAAAGGGTCACAGTTGGGGCCCAAATTAATCAACCTGGGGGCAAATTTAACCCAAACTACCCCAAGTCTGTACTGTATCTTTTTTTGTTATTGTTGTTTGCTATTTTGGAGAGCAATTGTAGTTAAGTGGGCAAGTCACAGCTAGTTTTTGTGTTAAGTGTCTGAGGCTGCATTTGAACTCAGGTCCTCCTGACTCCAGGGCCGGTGCTCTATTCACTGTCTCACCTTAGCTGCCCCTGGACTGCATCTTCTTTGCTCACAACAGTCCAGGATGGCATGATGAGAATGGTGTGCTAGAGATATAAAGAGACGAGATAGACAGAGACAGAGACAGAGAAAAAGAGCGTACCTGCATTAAAGGTTTCAAGTCTAAGTTACTGGAAAACAGGGGCAAGTTTGGAGGATAGAAGTAAGTTATATGATATATATATATCAATTCACCTACTGTCAAATTTAGGGGCAGCTAGATGGCTCAGTGGATAGAGTGCCAGGTCTGGATTCAGGAAGGCTGCCTCAGACACTTACTAGCTGTGTAATCCTTAGCAAGGCACTAAACTCTTTTTGCCTCAGTTTCTATCTGTGTAATGAGACAGAGAAGGAAATGGCAAACCAGTCCAGTATCTTTATAAAAAAACAAAACCAAAACCAAATGGAGTCATGAAGAGTCAGACACAATTGAAAAGACAACAACAAAGGGGCAAATTTAACCCAAACTACCCCGAGTCTGTACTATAACTTCCTTGTAACAGTGCGGGCTGGTGTTGCATGACTGTGTGTGTGTGTGTGTGTGTGTGCACACGCGCGCGCGTGTGCATGCGCACACGTGACTGTGGGTATGGAAAGGGATATGATTCTATTTTAGACATGTTAAGTCGGAGGTGTAAGTAGGATGTAAATGTAAATATCCTGATGGGAAGATAACCTGAAGGTAGTAGTGAATATGTACCATATCCAATTGAGATAGTGCAACTGCAATTCAGGGAAGAAGTTGTAGCTGTTTATATAGATTTAGGATATGTCTGTAGAACACATACACAAATTTCCTCTTTTTCCTCAAGTGAGTTTTAGGTAAGTTTAATTTTTTGTATGTTCTGTTTTATGCAATGGATTGCTCAGAGTCAAAACAGTCCTGTTCCATAAAGTGTTCAAATTCCACCAGTTGGAAGTAGTGCCAGGTATAAGCAGGTGATAACCTAGAAAGAGTCTTGGCATTAGGAAGACCTGAATCTAAATCCTGCCTTGGATATTTATTAACTATATGACCTTGGGCAAGTCATTTGACCTATGTCAAACTCAGTTTCCCCATCTGTAAAACTGAGATAACCATAAGTAGCCTCATAAAATTATTGTGAAAATCAGATAACATGTAAAGCACTTTGCAAACCTTGAAGTGCCGTATTAAATGGTAGCTTACTGCTACTACTGCTACTTCTACTACAACAACAAATACCACTACTGCTGCTGCTATTACTACAATAAAGACTACTACTACTGCTACTATTACTACTACTACTACCACCACCACTATCACCACTACTACCACTAGAACTATTACTATTACTACTACTACTACTACTACTACTACTACTATTCAGGAGCCAGTTGAATGATGGAAAAGGATAGAACTTTTCCGGTTATATAATTTTGGAGGCAGACCAAATTTTTTTCCTTCAAGAATGGTACTCAAATTCTCTTAATCTCATCTCCCTCTGGCCCCTGAAGAAAACTTAAAAAGAAAAAAAATAAATAGGAGCATAACTTTAGATCTGGAAAGGACCTCCAAAGTCATCTAGATGAATCCCTTCCTTTTATAGATGAGGAGAATGAGAAGTGAAGAGTTTAAATGACTTGCTCAGGGCTACACAAGTAGTACGTAAATGAATGGCAGGGTTGGTTTTCAAAATGAAGTCTCCTTCTGGCACAGACCCTCCCCCAAAATCTGGCACATATCCCCCCATACCCTGTTATCTCCTTCTAATTCAGTTCTTTACCTGATAATCTCTGAATCATTGCCTAGAATAATTTCCCAAGAACATTTTATTGTGATTCTATGGATTTTTCTTATCCTTTTCTGTTCTACACAATCAGGAAATAAGAGTGCTCCTGGATAGAGGGCTCTCAATGAACAATAGAAGATATGGGAGACTAAGTGTTCTAAAGTGACTTGAAAAAATAAATTGTCACAGCCCAGTGTTTTTATTAAATCCATGAATTAGTTCAAGACACCTGTCCAATATTGTTCCCAAACAAGCAAATGATTAAGTTCCCAGGTAGACAAGCAAACAAACAGGCATTTACATGGAGGAAAACATTCTGGAAAATCCCTACATCAAGTTGTCTGGAAACTGGTGAAACATAGGCTGTTTCTACTCAGATAAGAAATATTTCAGCAATAAGGAATTCATCTGTTTTCTGCCTGGTTCCAGACCAGAACATCACAAAGGTAGGAGAGAAGAAAAGAGAAACCCGGTTCATACAAGGTATTTCAGGATTGTAATAAATGCCAAGAAATCATTTGAATTTCAAGAAAATGTTTTATTTAATTTTTCCCTGTAAATCAGAGAAGTTACAGATGAGAAAAAAGTTATTGATATCAATTTTTTTTCTGAAGTAGAAGGGGATTACACACAACTATCCCAAATCCAGGTTGCAAAAAGGGCAAAGGATATTTTATCCTCCTGGTCATTTGTGCTCTACAATGTCTGAGGTTCATTCAGATAGCAGATGGAAGATTGGACAACTCCAGAAGCACCTTCTTTGGTATCATTCTATCTCTGTCAGCTGCTTAAAAGTTACTTTTATCTGAAAGTAGAAGTGTAAATGTATAGGCGGCTGTGATTTGTCTGCATGGAAACAACTGTAGCCTTTACAAACTCTAGAGGGTTCTCACCCCCACTCCCACTTATACTGATGAGCTCCATCTCTTCCCTTCCTCTGTCTCTGAGGGAGGAGGGCTAAAAATAATGTGATTGCTACAAAACGTTTGCCCCAACAAGTTTACTTCTGAATTAGCGATAGTGAATGGTTGAAATTGTCCTAGAAAACAGCATCTTGGGTTCCAGGTTGGATGCTTTGCTAGGCTGCATCCCACAGGTAACTCACACAGAACAGTTTTTCATGCCAGCTTTTGGCTGCTGGTAAAATATCAGTATGGATTCAGTTCCTGGATCCCTGCTGCTCCATCTTCCTTTTGAAGGTCACATGTTCACTCCCTTGTCTACTCACTCACCAGTACTTCTTCATATAAAGACTGGAAAGAACAATTATAAAGTGGGACACCATGCTTTCATGGCAATATGGGGGCCCGGGTAGAAAGAAAAGGTTCTTGGCATTGGCCTTTTCTCTCTCCCCACCCAGATGTTTACAACAATTACTGCCTTGATCACTATCAGGAAAGGGGCCAGTTGGGACCTTTTATATCATACTCATGTCTGACATAATAGAAGAAAACAGTCAGAGTGCACATGCTTTGCAGAATACAGCAGGGCCCTTCCATTACATGCCATCAAGTATTTCTACGAGTAGGCTCACTAAACCTTCCTACATGGTATAACATCAGGCACATGCTCTGAAGATAGGGGTTCTATCAGCCAGTTCCTTGTCTCACTATACATTAAGGGGGAAACTAAAGGAATTATCTGGATAAATCCAATCAAAAAGACTCTTCACTCTATGCAATTAGAATATAAGCTCCCTGAGGGCAGGAAACTTTTATTTATTTATTTTTTTGTCATTACTTCCCTCTACACCTAGCACAATTGGTTTCATTTTGGTTTTGAAAAGAAAGACATGTAATTTTTTTGTAAGATGCTTTGAAAGGACATTTTGTCTAGGAAATAGTATAATCTAATCTTAGAGGATTCTATTGGGCAATGTTGCCTAGCAGTCTTTTTGGATACTGATTCTGTCCTAATACATTAGCTATGCCTTCTAGCTTTATTTAATTTAAATTTTTAATAAGCTTGCCTTTTATGACTTTACCTGAAACTCTGATTAAAATGTTAAAAACAATTTGCCCAAGCTCAGGCCACCAGGATACTATATTAAAGACTTCCTTTCGAGTTGATATTTAATCATTACTCTTTCTTGGTCTATTTCACCAGTTACAAATCCACCTTAAATATTATCATCTAGGTCATATTCCTATATATTTCATATGAGAATACCTTGAGATATTTTATCAAATGCTTTATTGTAATCTAGGCAAACTATAGATACAGTATTCTCCTGATTTTATCCCTGTCAATAAAGAGTTGGCCAAATTGTGTTCAGCCATTCCCCAACTGTAGGCACGTTTTTTTTTACTTTCCTATTTTTTGCTATCACAAATGCTGTTGTAAATATTTAATATGTATATATGTCTTTTCTCCTTAACATTAATGTTTGGTGGGTTTAAATTCAATAATAGAATCACTGGGTTACTAATGAGATCTCTGGGTTACATGAAATGAAGGTTGGATCAACTCTCCTTGCAAAATCCCAAATTGCTTTACAGAAGACTTTGTTTAATTCACAGAAATACCTGTGAATTGATATGCCTATTCCTCACATTTCTAATATTGTATTTTCTCATATCCTCTACACTGGTTAACAACAGGTGACATGGTAACTCAGAGTTAGTTTAATTTGCATTTTCTGTTTATTAATTATTTTGAATGACACTTTTAGTGACTATAGATAGTATTTTTTCTTCTTTTAAAAATTAATTTACACTTATAGCAATCAAACTACTGAGGGTATGCTTTACAGAACTTGATAAAATTCATTTGGAAAAACAAAATAATACCAAGGGAAATGATGAAAAGAAGTATGAATGAAGGGGAAATAGTACACACATATCAGTCTTCAAAATTTTATTGTCAGTTAAAAAATAGAGAGATCAGTGGAATAGACTAGTTAAGGGAAAATCAGAAAAAAATAGAACTCAATAACCCAATACTTGATAAAGAGGAAAACATAAATTACCTGGGGGGGGGGGCAGAAACTTCTTATATCAAAACTGCTGAGAAAACTGGAAAACATTCAGGAAGAAATTAGACTTAGACTAACACATTGTATTATATTCTATAATACATCTTAAATGTATTGTGACCTTAATATTAAAAATTAGAAGGGAAACAAATTACATACCCCTCTTAGCTGTGGGTAGATAATTTTTTAATAAAACAGGAGAAAAAGAGGTAATTGCATAAGATAATATAGATAACTTTTATTAAACAGAAAGGCATCTGCATAGACAACATTCATGCATCTAGGATAAGAAGGGAAGTGGTTGAATGGGAAAAATAATCTTTGTATCAAATTTCTCTGATGAGAGTTTGGTATCAGGACAGCTAGGTGGCGCAGTGAATAGAGTACCAGCCCTGGAGTCAGGAGGACCTGAGTTCAAATCTGACCTCAGAGACTTAACACTTACTAACAGAGTGACCTTGGGCAAGTCACTTAACCCCAATTGCCCTCCCTTCCCCCCTACAAAAAGCAGAGAGAGTGAGAGAGAGAGAGAAAGAGTTTGGTATCTAACGTATAAAACAAATAGAAAAGTAAGTCTATGTGTTTGCGTTTGTGTGTGTACACACACACACACACACACATACATATAGATATAGATATAGATATAACAAATAGCCATTTCTCAATAGATAAGTGGTCCAAAGATATATAAAAAAACAGTTCTCTAAAGAAAAAAAATGGTAAGTATTCACAACCACAAGAAAGAATGCTCCAGATAATTAATGATAAGAGAAACACAAATGAAAATAACCCTGAGGTTTTGTATCACACCCTGCAAATTCAGAAAGATGACAAGAGATGGAAAAACTCAATGTTGGAAGGATTGTAGAAAGACAGGCATACTTACATTGTTGGCATGATTCTGTGAAATGGTACAACCATTTTGGAAAGCAATTAGGAATTATGCAAAAGAATCAAGAAAATATTCACAGTAACTACAACAATATAAATGAAATAAAAACTAAATGTCAAGAAAATCAAAAGTAAATGTAAGAAAATTAAGAATATCCAGCAGGACTTGAATTAAGAGATAATGGAAAGACACCCCCCAACCCATCCCTTCATGGCTGTGAAAGATGCACAGGTATTATACATTGCCCATGTTTTTGGATTTTTCAGTATATTGATTAGGTGTGCTGAATTTTTTTTTCCTTTCTAAAAAAACCTATTTGTTATAGAGCATGGCTTTTTTGGAAAGGGGAAAGTTAAGTGTATTTGCTATAACTATGATGATATAAGAAACAGACATCAATTTAAAACCATAAAAATTATCTATATTCTTTTACTTCATGTCTATTGAACTAATTTCCTAAAAATTTCCAAACAGATCTCTGAGATTAAGAGTGAAGAACTACTCGGGGGAAACTGGGAAGTATTTTGGTGAAAAATAGATTTATAGAATCATCTTACAACATTTATCAGAATTTATTCCAATTGAATAAATGATCAAAACATTTTTTAAAAAGCCACAGTACATAGACATAAAGGAGAAAATGTGGTCATATCTTTTAGAATCATAGATGGATAGAAATTTATAATGAGATAAAAACAAAATAGCCCATCTTGAGTACATAAAATAGAGCATTTTTCAGGGGAAAAAATGAATGCAACTAGAATTAGAAAGAAATATAAATATATTAAGAAATATGAAATTAATACATAAGTTGGGGGGGAAGTACTAATATGAAACATCATTAATTAAAGGATATAGAGGAGATTATATCCATGAAGGAATCCAGGCAATGAAATCCACGGCCTCAAATATCTCTCTCTGTCTCTCTCTGTCGCTCTGTCTCTCTCTGTCTCTCTCTCTGTCACTCTCTCTCTCTCTCTCTCTCTCTGTCTCTCTCTCTCTCTCTCTCTCTCTCTCTCTCTGTTGCACTCTTTCTCCATCTCTCTGTCTCTCTCTCTGTCTCTCTCTGTCTCTGTCTCTCTCTCTGTGTCTCTCTCTGTCTCTGTCTCTCTCTGTCTCTCTCTCTCTCTCTCACTCTGTCTCTCTCTCTCAGTCTCTCTCTCTGTCTCTCTCTCCTCCTTTCCTCCCCCCTCTCTTTTTCCCTGAAAAATGTAGACAAAGCCTTTCAGCTCTTCACTCACCAAGATTTTGAGTCATACAGCCAGCTGCCAGCTGACCAAATCAAAAGGTAACTTAGTAGTCAAATCTTTCCTTTCCCCTTTCTGTTTTTTCCTTTCAAACCAAAGGTGGAAGTAGAGTGTAGAGACTCTCCAGAGAGGCTCACCTGTTTTAAGAATGTAACTCAATTATCTTCCAATGAGCATCATTTCTTATCTAGCCAATCAAGAACTGAAGCCTTCCTGACTTTCTCCTTACTCATTTCGTCATGCCATTTTACAAAAACTGACTTTCCCATGCCTTCTAACTTCTCTCTCTCCTACTCCATTCTTTACAACTTGAGTCAGGTCATCACTGATTTTGATTATGGATACTAGAGACGAAGCCAGAAAAGAAGGTAATACTAAATATAAGTATTTATAGAAACTTTCTGATTTATTCTTCATTTTATGAGAAAATATTGATCCAAGATATCAAATATCTCATAGGTCAATTTTATATAAATAGTATTTTACTTGTGACAGTAACAATTTAAAGAAATATAAAAATATGTGTATGTATGTGTATATACACATATATGTATGTACAGATGTATGTGCATATATATATATTATATATACATTTGAGATTTGCTAAATGCTTTACAAATGTTACCTCATTTTACCTTCACAACAATTCTGGGGAGTAGGTGCTACCATTTTTTATATTTTACAAATGAGGAAACTGAGGCAAGAAGCAACAAATGACTTAAGCTGACACACAGTCACCAAAGTGTCTGATATCCTTTAATTGTTTTTCTTTCATTCGTGAGCTAATTTAATAGTTTTTCATTTTTAAATAAAAGTTTTCATCTTTTTAAAATTGTACCAGCTACCAAGGCTACAAGGGGAATACCAGATTCTGTGTGAGTGAATTACCCAACACTTTTACAAGTAGGAAAAATTATAAAATTCGTGAATTCTAAAGTCCAAGTATTTTAATTAGCCTGTGTTTTAATATCCAATATGATATAAATGATACCTTTGGTTTTATCAATCAGTTTCATTCAACTAGGTCAAATCATGTGTCCTTTCATTGCACTGTCTTCTCAATATATGCACCTGTGTTTATTTGGATGCTTACCTCAGGAGGGATTTTGCCTCCCATATTCATTTTTTGAATAGGTATAAGTTGAGTGAGGGTAAGTTGCTTCCTGAAACCAAAACTGCTTCTACTTTGTCCAACAAGAATAAAAGAATTCAGTATATAAATAGTTTTTAAAGATCTTTTTTTCTCTACTGTAAATGGCACACAGATGGTACTTAACTGTTCTCTGAATCATTTCCAAATATATTCAATATTCTCAGTAGGGAGAACTGGAGATGGTTGAGGTTCTATGGAAATCTTTAGAACTTGGGGAAATTTTCTAGAAGTTAGACCAAAATTTTATTACTAAGTTTTATTGCTAAATTCTATTATTAAGTTGTTTTGAGAGAAACTATTTTCATGTGAAATGATTGAATGAAATTCAATAATGTTTTTTCCCTAATATGCCAACTGATGGAAAAGAATATCCTTAATACATACACACTATATATGTATATACACATGTGGTGCACACACACTCACACACACACACACACACACACACACACACACACATTTTCAATCCTATACCCCTTGGCTAACCAGTCCCCTACAGATGGAACTTCTAACAATTTTATTTGGATTTCACTTTTTCCTGAGAGATTTGCCATTCTGCTTCCAGGCCACATCTATCTTTTTTTTCCCCTTTCTTTCTTTTGAAGCTCTTCCTCCTACTCCCTTTACTTCAAAAAAAGAAATATGATAAAATAAATGCAGTGAATAAACTGAATTGTACCCTATTCGTTTTTCCTACTTCCCCATTTGTATGAGGACAAGCAAGGGGAACTACATAAAGTTTGTTATTGATCATAGTAACTCCCCTTTCTACAGCACATCCTCCCTTAGATAGCACCTCCCTTGAAATATCCTGTGCAGGATGTAAAGTTCTCCTAGGCACGAAACGGTGATGACAACATGAAGAGAAGAAAAAGGTAAGATAACATAAAGGTAGGGAGGGAAAAAAAAGATTAGAATGGGGCAAAGTGAAAGAGGCAGAGGAGGCAGGAAGAATCCTTGATCAACAACAAAGTTCTGCTTCCTTCAAAAAACCTAGACTTATAGATACCTGAATTGCCCCCTTCTTGTGGTTGATGACGCCTTTAGTATTTTGCCTCTAAAATTACCTGTGGTGTGCTCATTTCAATCAAGGAGTAGGGACTTGAAAGGATCCTAGAGAAACTGGAGCCACAAGGAAAGAGGAAACCCCTTATAATACAAATAGAGAGCTAGGGCATCAGAGAGTTCCTAACTTCCACCGGGGAATCGAAATTCAGAATCTCAGTCTAGACCTCCTCTCCCTTCCATCTTGGCCTACTTAGTGGACAGAATAGAGACACATGTAAGGAGAAACATCTGGGTGTAGAAGTGTGACTATTGAAATAGAATGAAGATTAATGACAGAAGAGAAAGTGAAAGAACCTGCCATCGTGGGACAGAGATAAGGGATTACAACTTTCCATCATTTTCTTTCTTTAACTCCCTTCCCACCCTAACCCCCACACTCACACAATGTTTGGAGTTGGGGGAGGGGGTAGGTGAGTCCTTTGGTAAGCGTAAGGAATGTATTCCTTCAAGTAGGAATATTGAATAGGCCACTGCCTTTTTTTTTCATCCTAAAGGATAAATAGTCTTTGGTTTGGGGTTGGCTTTGGGGTCTCCTTTAGAGAGACCCCAAAATTTTTTGAGAATGCCTTTAGGCAGGCAGAAGAGCTAATATGGACCCAGGGGAAGAGGAGCAAAGGAGCTAGTAGTTTATGAAATACTCTAGATTGGGGAAGGGGAGAAATGAATGTTTTATTCTAGGTGGTTTTACACTATTTTTCAGGAGAGGAAAGGAGAAAGGACAGATACTCTGTCCATCATTATTGTACACTAGACTGAAGCTTCCTGTGTATAATATATCTCTGGAATCCAGGCTTACAAGGTGGGATAAGGAAACCCAACATACTGGCTGGACATCATGGCATAATTACCTATAGACCACAGGGCTGAAAAGAAATAAATAAATAAAGCTGTGCTGTAACTGCAACTATAATGTTTGCAAAACTCTCTCTCTCTCTGCATATATGCACATGTGTATGCATGTATACACACGTGTGTGTGTGTGTGTGTGTGTATAATCTCACTGGATCTTCACCACATTGCTGTGAAGTAGGAAATCCAGGTATTATCTTATCTAAATGACAAATAGTGAAACTGAGGCTCAGGTTGAGTGATTTGCCAGTAGTCACACAACAAGTAAGGGTAAGAGCTGGTTATTAAATTTGGTTCTCTACTGACTTCAGGTTCATGTCTTTTCCCATTAAAACACACTGCCTTAGGAAAGCCTAATGCCTAAAATCTTTCCAGATAATGGTTCTGAATTTACTGTTCTGGTTTCCTCACTACCAATAACCATTAGGGAGCCAGAATTGAAACCTGGATATATAAGAGGCAGCATGGTACAGTGAAAAGAACATGGAATGGGAAATCAGAAGAGCTACAATCAAATCCCAGCCCTGCCATTTAATTTCCAAGACATTTAGATCTCTCTGGGTCTCAGTTTCCTCATCTGTAACATTAGGGAGTTGGACTCAATGACATCCTATACCCCTTCCAAGTTTAAATCTATGGGCCTGTGAACCTTTTTTTTGGTCTTTTTAATAATCAGACCATTCTTACTCCTTTCTCTGGTGAGAGAGTAATGCACAACTTGAGAGAGATGTCTAGGGAATTTTTGATATCTCATTTAAAGGAAAGAGAAAAATTCTTATCGAGAAGGCCAGGTTGTCAATGATATGTGGACTTAGACCATAGGGAGCTCTGTGTTTTTGTGAAGATCCCAGAAACTCAAACCCATTGCAATATTTGAGAACTGAGAAGGCTGATGAGCAACCTGTTAATGGTAGCTAGTGCTGCTGCTGTATTTGAGGCTTGGGAAACAGCTGAATTTGCCATAATGCAAGGAGCTCACAGGGACAGATAAGAATTCTACCCTAGCATTTCATCACACACCAGATGAAAAGCAATTTAAATAACAGTTGTAAGAAATGAGGTTTGGGAAACGTGAGATTGCATGTAGTGGAAGAGGTTTTTTTGTTGTTGTTTTTTTATGAATAACACT
The DNA here is from genome assembly GCA_011680675.1 of Gymnobelideus leadbeateri. Lineage (NCBI taxonomy): Eukaryota > Metazoa > Chordata > Mammalia > Diprotodontia > Petauridae > Gymnobelideus > Gymnobelideus leadbeateri. The sequence goes on from WOXC01009138.1 coordinate 196,765, forward strand.
TCCTACTGAAATGCTTTCTTATAGGAGATTTACATCAGATTTTGCAAATAATAAGTAGCTTTTAAGCCAGGTAAATTTCCACTGTGTTTTACAAACTTTGTTGGCAAGCTTGCAATCAGAAGCTCCCAGTCTTGATCGGGAAATTCAGGGTGATGTTTCAGGAACAGATCTTTTTTTTTTTCTAAATGCACCATAAGTCTTTTGTTTCTCATTTTTTCAACCAACAAGCCAGATACTCAGTACTTGCTAGGCATTGTGTTATGGGCTAGGGTTACAAGACAGAAATAAAGCAATCCCTTTTCTCAGAAAGCTTTCTTTCCTGTGAGGCGTATGGTTGGGGCACATGCAGATAGAGATATAGAAGTCATAGAGGTACCTGGATGGTACAATGATAAAACGCTGGACCCAGAGTCAGGAAAAGCTGAGTATAAATCCAGCCTGATACTTACTAGTTGTGTGACCCTGGGTAAGTCACTTAACCTGTTTGCTTCAGTTTCCTCAACTGCAAAATGGGGATAATAAAAGCACCTACTTCCCAGGGTTGTTGTAAAGTTTCTAGAACATAGTAGGTAGTATATAAATGGTAGCTATAGATATTGTTATCAACATGTACACAGATAGGTGAATATGAAATATATACAAGTAAATAAAATATGATGGGAGAAAGAGGAAGGAACACTGACCTATCAGGAAATCAGAAAGGTTTCTTATAGGAGGTGGCATTTGAAGTGAGCCTTGAAGGGAGATAAGGATTTTAAAAGGTGAGGAGGAAGAGCATTCCAGGCATAGGACATAGGCATTGCTAAGGCAAGGAGACAGCATATGGAATGTCTTGTACAAGGAATGTAAGTAGGTGAATTTGGCTGAAATATGGATTGTGTGAAGGGAAGTAATTAAAATAACTTTAACAATTCTCTTCCCATATTGGATCTAAGTTCAAATTAGTCGTTGAGAAGTTAAGCCTAAAAACTATGTTCTAAGAATTTTGATCATTACCAAGGCTGGTTGAAAATAATCAAGTTTAGGAACTGAAACACACATGTACAAACCAAAGCCAAAATCTATCTGCATCTACAGCTTACAAGGAGGAAAAAATACCTGATGAAGGCGCATGGTGAGTAATCTCCAGACAAAGCTAGGAGGGCTCATTCAGTGTGGCCTCTTTAACCAAAGGCTTATAGTGGATACACTTAAAAGCCTGATTACATTCAATAAGAATCAGCCCTGGTGTACATATTACTTATATTGTAAATAGATGCAGAATGACAAATAAACTGAAAAGGATCCCACAAATGTGACTATTATCAAAGCAAGGAGAGAATATAATTAGAATATGCCATTTACATAAAAGGTATGTATCAGAGGCAGCAATATCACTGTATATATTGAGACTGGAGTTGGGGGGTGGGCAGAGCCAAGATGGTGGTAGAAGCAGGAAGACTCCCTGAGATTCCCCCACAACCACCTCAAAAACCTATAAAATATGACTCTAAACCAATTTTAGAGCTACAGAACCACAAAGTGACAGAGAGAAACAAACCTCCTGCTGAAGACAGCCTGGCAGGCCAGCAGGAGGGGTCCATCACAGAGTGTCTTGAGCGAAGCCCAGCTCCACATGAGCTCACAGGTTTTAGCCCCAGGGCAGCCCCAACCAGCAGTGGCTAGAGGGACTTCGGGAGAATGGATCACCAGCAGCTGTGGCAGTTTCCAGAATTATCAACTCATAAATGCCAAAGGCAAAGTAAAAGGTCAGTGTGGACTTTGGGAACAGGGGGACCAAGAGTGTGATCCGGTCTCTACCCGCTGAGGGAGGAAGCAGCAGCTGAGGCTGTTGCTACATTGCTGCTTCAGAGCTCCTGGCCTGCAGATTGTAGGGAGACCAGTCTGAGGGTAATTGCTCTTGCTTTAACCTTCTTGGATCTGGATTGCTGTCTTGGGTAGATGTCCTAGGGTTGTGACCAGGTGCCAGAGCCTATGGAGGTTTCAGAGAGGGCACCCAACTAATATTTCCAGCAGTTGCTAAAACCCCAAAATTTGGGACAAAGCTCTCTTCCCTGGAAGCAGAGTTCTACTGTGGCAAAAAGTTCAAAAGTCAAGTAATTGAATGGCAACATGCGCAAGCAAAGGAAGCAAAGCAAGCACAGCAATCCTACTTTGGATTCCTTTTTTGGGGACAAAAAGGATTAAAGCATGGAATAGCAGGAAGACAATGAAGTCAGAACTCCTGCACCAAAAGCTTCCAAGGAAAAATATGAACTGCTTACAGGCCACAGAGGAATTTAAGAAGGATTTTGTAAACCAAATAAGAGAAATAGAGGAAAAATTGGGAGAAAATGAGAATGATGATTGAGAGAAATGAGAATGATGCAAGAAAATCAGGAAAAATGAGTCAACAACCTGACTGAAGAAAATAACACCTTAAAAATAGATTAACTCAAATGGCAAAAGAGGCTCAAGAAGCCAATGAGGAGAAGAATACCTTAAAAAGTCAAATTTGCCAGATGGAAAAAGAATATCAAAAGCTCACTGAAGAGAATTATTCTTTCAGAATTAGATTGGAGCAACTGGAAGCTAATTACTTTATGAGAAATCAAGATACTAGGAAACAGATCCAAATAAATGAAAAAATAGAAGGCAATGTGAAATATCTCATTGGAAAAACCACTGACCTGGAAGATAGATCCAGAACAGATAATTTAAAAATTATTGGACTAGCTGAAAGTCATGATCAAAAAAAGAACCTAGAAATCATCCTTCAAGAAATTCTCAAGGAAAATTGCCCTGATGTTTTAGAACCAGAGGGCAAAATAGAGGTTAAAAGAATTCATTGATCAGCTCTTAAAAAAGATCCCAAAAATAAAACTCCTAGGAATATTATCAGGTTCTGAAATTCCCAGATCAAGAAGAAAATATTACAAGAAGCCAAGAAGAAACAATTTGAATACTGTGGAAACACAATCAGGATAACACAGGATCTGGCAGCTTTTACATTGAAGGATCAAAGGGCTTTGAATATGATATGCCAGGGGTCAAAGGAGCTGGGATTAAAAATAAGAATCACCTACCCAGCAAAACTGAGTGTAATGTTTCAAGGGAAAATATGGTAATTCAATGAAATAGAATTGATGGAAAATTTGAAGAAAAATACAGATAAATAGAAAATCTGACATTCAGATACAAGATGCAAGAGAAGCATAAGAAGGTAAACAGGGAAAAGAAACCATAAGGAACTTATCAAAGTTGAACTATTTACATTCCTACATGGATGGAAAAATGATAATAGTGACTTGTGAACCTTTTCTCAGTATGAGTAAACAGACTATATGACCTTGACAACTCACTTAATCTCTAAGTATTCTAGATAATCTTTTGGATCAGGGTTCTTACCCCATTTTTGTGTCACAGATTCCTTTGGTAGATTGGTGAAGTCCATGGACCCTTTTTCAGAATAATGGTTTATTGCTTATATTTATACATTTTAGGAAATGCTAAATTTCAGCTAGAGATATATAAAAATAAATAGGTTCATTTTCCCCCTCATCTACATTCACATGCCCTTTGAAATATATCAGTGGGCCCTTTGTAGGTACATGTAGGTACCTAAACCCTATGCCAGGGTTAAGACCCTATACCAATGAACTCACATATATAGTCTCTATCTACTATGTATCAAGTCCCATGCTAGGCATGGGGACACCAAGACAAAAACTCAAATATAATCCCTGCCCTCAAGGTACTTGCATTCTACTGTGGAGTAGGGTGGGGGTGGGGCAAGTGAAATATAGAAAGCAGATACAGAATAATTTCGGGACAGATAGAGGAAGGCTGACAACTCAAGGAGTCAGAAAGGTCTTTCATAGGAAATGATGCTTGAGAAGAGGAGAGCTAATGATTCCAAAGAGAGGAGGTGAAAAGGGAGGGAGGCAGTCTGCAAGAGTTACCCACTGCACAGGATCAGTGTAATCTGAGAGCTGGACATTGCCCAGCCCGTCAAGTATAGTCACTTCTCACTTCCCACACCCATTCTTCACCCAGGGTTCTTTGAGCCTGAAAAGACTAAATGTAAAACATTCACCATTGTATAACAAGGGAAGAAGAGTGCTCCCACTGCCTTATGCAGTACTACAGAAATGTGGTTGTATTCCACCATTATTAAGAATATCAAAGGACAGTGGAGATTGCTATTTGAGGGACAAATTCTGAATTTGGATGGCTGTACCTAAAGGCTACCTGTTTTTGTTTGTGTTGGTGCAATTGAGATTCTCCATATCATCACAAACTAGGATTAGAAAAATCATATTAAAGGTGAATGGGTGTCTAGAGTTATTTAACAATATTTTTTCAATTTTGTCATTTAATTCAGAGACATGTTTATTTTTACTCTTTTTTGTTTGGTTGGTTTTTTTTGTGAAGCAATTGGCATTAAGTGACTTGCCCAGGGTCACACAGCTAGTACATGTTAAGTGTCTGGTCAGAGGTTAGATTTGAACTCAGCTCCTCCTGACTTCAGGGCAAGTGCTCTATCCACTGTGCCATCTAGCTGCCCTGTTTATTTTTAATCTAATTTAATTGAGAGGCAATATACAGTAATAGGGCGCTTTATTTGATGTTTGATTATTTAATATGCTAGTGATTTCCCTCTAAGAGATCTGAAGTCTATCATGTATGTATCTTATTTATACACATGGCTGTTCATTTGACTATGGGCTTCTTGAGATCAGTGACTGTTTTATTGGATTTATTGGTATGCCTAGTACTTAGCAAAGTGCCTAGAACAGGAGTGGGTTCTGTGAAGTCTAGATTCAGTCAAAGGGTTGCACTTAAGGACCTAAAGTGCCACATGTGGCCTCAAGGCCACAGATTCCTCACCTCTGGCCTGGATCATAGGAGGCATTTATTTAAGAAATGTGTGTTGATTTGACTTGATTCAGAGTTGAGATGACCCAGTTTCAAATCCTAACTGACACTTGCTAGTAGCATGACACCATATGTTATTTAATCTTTCTGAGCCTCATTTTCCTCCTCTGCAAAATGGGAATGACAACAAATGAAGCATTACCTACCCCACAGGACTGCCATGAGGCTCAAATATCACAGTATATATAAAGTGTTTTGTAGACTAAAACATTACATTTCATTTTTATTAGCCTAAATTATTTAATTATTAAATTAAGGATGGCCTATATGACAAGTCGATAACATGCTGATAAAAAAAGTCACACAGCTTATAGAACACTAAGAAGGTCATAGTAATAACAAGAGGCAGCTAGGTAGAGCACAGTGGATGTAGTGCTGACCCTGGAGTCAGGAAGACCTGAGTTCAAATGTGGCCTCAGACACTTACTAGCTGCATGCAGCAGCAAGCACCCTATCATGCCCAGGATGGCTGCTAGCACAGGTCCTCTGATCTTCTTCTCTAAAGAAAAGCAACTCAAAATGGGTTAACCATCTTACTTTAATCAAACATATGTCATTTAACTAGTTCAGGGGGGAAAGTCAGCACCCTGAACTTCAGAGAATACAAACTTCAGAGAATTACAAGCAGTCAAAAATACAGCCAGAGAAAATAACACAATTCAGCAGACAGGGATTCCAGCTGTCTGACCATTACATGCTGATAAAAAAAGTCACACAGCTTATAGGACACTAAGAGGGCCATAGTAATAACAAGAGGCAGCTAGGTAGAGCACAGTGGATGGAGTGCTGACCTGGTCAGTTACCAGAGAGGGAAGCACCAACACCTGGGTTTTCAAAGCTGGGGGGGTGGGGGGGGCTCAAAAGCTGCCCAGAGTCTCATGTGGCCAAATCACACAACTCTTCTTAAAGTGAGCCCCAAAGCAAAACCTCATTTCAGAGGTTTATATAGCTTTCTCCACAGTCAGAGAACATCACAACACTTGTGACCCACTTGACTAAAAAGTAACAAAAATTGTGCCTCCTGAAAACAAGCCTCCCACCACAGGCTCCATGAGACCACATGCAGCCTAATAGGGGGCAGAGTTTATTTTCAAATCAGGGAAGGTCCTCAAATTCACCTAGGCCTATCAAGGGGCAGGGAGGATCTTCAAATTCCCGTTACCATTACACTGCATGACCCTGAGCAAGTCACTTAATCCCGTTTGCCTCAATTTTCTCATCTGTAAAATGAACTAGAGAAGGAAACAGAAGATCACTCCATTATCTTTGCCAAGAAAACCCCAAAATGGGGTCACTAAGAGTCAGACACGACTGGAAAAGGACTGAACTACAATAAATCATACCTGTTCTTAATAGTTCTAATAATAAGAGTGCATATGGTTGTTAAGTTCTCCACAAACACTTCCCTGAATCCTTCTACCCAATCTTTTTTTGTGACATGGTCATCGTTTCTTACACCTCAGTAATATTCCATCATATTCACGTTCACAGTTCATTTGTTCATTCCCCAGTTCATGGGTATCTGCTTTGTCTCTTAAACTCAGAGATTCTGCTTTTAAGCAGTCATATAAGGAAATTAATGACAAAGAAAAGTCTCCATATAAACCACAATATTTATAGCATCAGTCCTTCCTTTTTCTCTCAGACTTTAGAAAGCTACCCAATATGCATTGGTTTCTCTAAGTGCTTTCATAGGATATGGGGATCCTATTACCTATATTTGTGTAAATCTAGATATATACTAGACATGAAGTGTATTTTGAGATGTCCAATAGTAAACTTTGCGTGGCACCATAACAAATCAAGAAGATATTGATCTTTTGGGTCAGTCACCAGAACTGAGTCCAATATATGTGAGACCCTGACAAAAGTTGGAAATACTTAATGTTGGAGAGTTTGTGAAAGATGGGCACACTAGTGCAATGTTGGTAGAGCTGATGAATTACTTTAACTTCTGGAAAGCATTTTAGAATTAAGCAAAGAAAAAGAATGGGGGCTGCTAGCTCAGTGGATAGAACATGGGAATCAAGAAGACCCGAGTTCAAATTTGAACTCAAACACTAACTGTGTGACCCTCGGCAAGTTAATTTCTGTTTACCTTGATCTACTGAAGAAGGCAATGGCAAACCTCTCTAGTACCTTTGCCAAAAAAACCTCAAGGACAGTATGGTCCACAGGGTCATGAAGAGCCAAACACAACTAAACAACAACAAAGGAAGAGAATACATTTTGTAGCATTCACTTTTTATTATTTTGTTATTGTTTTTCTATCTACATAGTTGTAGTCATTGCATTTCTTGTTTTTCCTGGTTCTGCTTCTTTATTTTTGTGTCATGGTCATCATTTCTTACAACTCAGTAATATTCCATCATATTCACATTCACTGTTTGTCTATTCCCCAGTTGATGGGTATCTGTTTTGTCCATATTTTTAAACTCGGAGATTCTGCTTTTAAGCAGTCACATAAGGAAGTTAATGACAAAGGGAAGTCTCCATAAAAACCACAATATTTATAGCAACATTTTTTGTGGTAGCAAAGAACTAGAAACAAAAGAGATGCCTATCAATTGGGGAGCAGACAAACGAACTGTGATATATGAGCGTAATGGAATTTTACTGAGCTGTAAGAAATGATAACCATGATGCAAAATGAAAGAAGCAGAACCAGGAAAACGATAAACACAATGACTGCAACTATGTAAACAGATAAAACAACAACAAAATAATAAAAGATGAATGCTTCAAAATTAAACTGACCAAGAGTGTCCCCGTTAAGGTAAAGCTATGACAAGATACCTCTCTTTGCTTCTTTGCAGAGGTAAGAGGCCTGAACGCAGACCACTGCATATAACTTCAGACTTTTTTTTAATGTTATTTTGGTGGAGCTTTTTTTTTCCTTCTTTTTTTAAATTCTGTACTATAAAGGATGATTCTCTTGAGTGGATTGGAGAAAGTATACAGTGCAAAATATGAATGAAATTTTTAAAAAATCAATGTAATTTATATTAAAAAAGAAGTGCCAGGTTTCTTAAGGATAGAGAAAGAACTAATATTGGGGTGGAGAGAAGCTTAGGAAAGGCTTCATCTAAGAAACAGCATCTGAGAAGATCCTTAAAGAAAGCTAAAGATTCTAAGAGTCAGCGATGAATAAGGAGATGATTCCCAGCATTGAAAACATTTTTTCTCAGAGAAGAGAACAAAGGAAGAAAGAAGAGAAGGTAAGAGAAGGAGGTTTTAAGGTGAGGAGCTATGTGAATATTAGCTAATATTCTTCAGGCAAGGAGATCTTCTGGCCTTGCTGATCTATCCTGATTTTACTGATATGTTTCTTCCAATTCTAAGTCACTCTTGCTATAATTTAAATCCAGTCTTTGTTTTAACAAAAAGTAAATGGAATATACCTTCAAAGGGACAAGTATACTCTGAGCCAAAATCCTACTGTTGATGCAGAATTTGGCCTAATTCCTCAAACTGATGCATGAGAACCTTCTTTATTATTATCGTAATTATTCTATTGCTACTCTCGTCCTTTCTGTCCCCATAGTTGTCTGCCCTCCAAAGCAGCATATATACTGTTATCATACATCAAAAAGCATAGCCTTAAGCTAAACCACAGAATATTACTAGATAAGGCATCTTATATTAACAAGTGTCTTTATTCATTCTGCATGTTTAGAACTTATGACAAATTCTTTCTCCTAATTTTATTTCCAAAATGGAGATATCAAAAACATGGAATGATGGTTGTGCTGAGTCCGCACTTGTATCAACTGATTGAATTCAGTTTGAAAACAGATGAAGTGGAAAAAAAACATACTTATTTCAGTCAAAAAGGGTTACATGTTTGAAATGCGTGATGAAAAATAGCCAGTTTAACTGAGTTTGTCACTTCTAACTATCTGTTTGTTTACCTATATGAAGCTAAAGAATACACCAATGTAGTCAAATGGAAGACAGAAGCAAAGGGGAAATAAAATCAACTATTTGTTTTGTCTATACAGTGCCAGTGGACTTATTTGTCTAATTTTTTAAAAAACCACAACGACCAAATTGACTGGGTACTTGCCCATCACGTATACAATCTAAAGCTTGGTCAAACATCAGTAGTTTGGCCTAAAGACAGACAAAACAAAATAAATTGGGTACATTTCACGTCTACAGGAGGATCCTCCTTTGCTATATAAGCCTATATGCTTAACCTCTAAAGAGTGGGACCTATTGAGTATTCACAGCCGAAATGAAGCTCATGATTGTCAGATCTGGTGGCAGTCTGTTAAGAGGTAGGGGAGAAAATGCTTTATTGACCACAATAAAAGAATTGTCTCAGGAAGCTTCTAACCTCAAATAAAAGCTCAGCTGAAAGCCGTTGTGATCCTGGGAGCATGGCGAATTGATTTGGAAGGAGAAACAGTTCACTTTTTGATCAGAAAAGGTCACTGTTCATGCATTTTCTCAAATTTAAAAGGTGCAGAAAATAGGAATTACATTATGCCATCCTGAATTACACTATGCTATTTTGCAATTATACCATAAATTTTCTCAGGATGATTCAGGTTCCAGTCATCTAAATTAGGATAGGAGGTCATTAAGTTACATGCACTAAAATCTATTTTCCAGAAGTAACTCAGAAGTTAAAAGAATTGTATAGCAAACCAAAGGGGGTAATTGGAAAACTAAAGACTTACGTCTCCACTGTTCCTTTGTTAGGTGTGCAAAGGGAACGTCACTGAAAACCTAAAGATATACTACGAGGTTCATAGGAGGTAAACATGGGCTGGAGAAGGCAATAACCCCAGCAATGTGAGGACTGGTTTCCTGCTGTGTTGATTATCTCTGTACTACAAAATGCAATTAGCTCTTTTCTTAGAGCAGACTGGGTTTCTGCAGGCAAACCTGCAGAATTCCATGACTTCTCACCTTGAGAGCAAGAGGCTAATAGCTGATGAGATAGTGAAATGTAGTTAAAATATATGGCCTCAGAGAAGTAGCTGGAACTAGCTAATTAATGGATGCTTGGGAGCAGTGTTCTATAAAAACTGGAAATCAATCGTTGAGGGATTGGGTATCTAACGGAAGCATTTCGGTGGCCCAGGGGATGGGGAGTCAAGAAGTCTTGAGTTTGAATCTCTCCTTAAACTCTTACGTGACCTTGGGCAAGCCTCTCTAAACTTCTTTCTTCTTATCTCTAAAATGGAGATAATAATAGCACCTACCTCACATGGCTTGCATGAGATAATATGATCCACAGAGCTTCCCATTTTCCTTCTGGATATTTTAGTGTTATGTTCACAGGACTTATGTTGAAATTCCTGCAATGTGGAGATATAATGATCATGCCAATTCAGAAAAGAAAGAATCTTTAAAATGAAGAGAATCACACTGAAAACAACTGAAAATCAGATGTCAGTTCTAATCCAATGTATAAAGAGAAACTGGAATCATGAGATTCATATCATAGCATTGTTCATTCTCTCCTCCATAGTGAGCCCTTCGCAGTCTAGCTTTAGTCCTTGCCACTCAACCAAAATCATTCTCTTCAAGGGCATTGCAGATCTTTTTTTCTTTCACAAACTTGACTGACATTTGGGGACAGGGGTCCTGATTATATTTTCTGCAGCATTTTATGCTTCTGATTGTTCCCACCCTCCATCAGATTCCTTTTCCACCATAAGCTCTTTCATACCCTAGAGGAACTTCTACTCCAGGATTCTACTTTCCTGATTTGTGGAATATTAATCTCAGTCATGTTTCACTACCATACCTTATCTCTTGTCCTATCCTCCACAATCTCTTAGTGAGCCACCATACAGACAGGGACATGCCTTTCCCTTCCTATGTAGCCTCTAGTTCTGGAATCATGAGCCATATGAAGCATAATCAAATTCTACTCTACCAAGGAAATCAATTCTGCTTTTGTGCCTGGATGGTTAGTCTCAATCTACTCCCCTTTAGTCCCACTCATCATCCTTTTGACTTCCTGGACCAATGTGCCCTTCCCTAACCATCATCTTTTATATTTTCTTTTTCCCTTTAGATTATAAAGTCCTTGAGGTCAGAGACTCTCTTTGAGTTTGTGCTAGTTAATTTCCAGTACTTAGCACAATGCTTGGAATGTAGTAAATAATAAAGGTCTTTAAATGAATTAAATAATCCTTTCATTAATTATTCTCCTGCTTCTCTGACATTTCCATTCATTAGATAGACAACTAGATAGTGTAGTAAATAAGTTGCTGGGTTTGGAGTTAAGATGATTGGAGTTCAAATCCTGCTTTAGGCACTATATGAGACACTGGGCAAGTCAGTTTCTGATCTTGTAAAATGGAGATGATAATAGTTCCCATCTCATAAGGTCTTTGTAAGGATCCAATGAAGCAGTACATGTAACATGTTCAAATCTTAAAATTCTATAAATGTTCATTATAAGGATGAGGATAAAAATGAGAATGATGATGGCTATGCCTCCTGTCTCCAAAATGAGAAATCTTCAAGCATCCATCTTTGAAAGATTGTAGGGAAGTGGAGCCAAGATGGCAGAATAGAAAAGGGACTTCCATGTGGCTCCAGCTTCTACTTCCTCCAATACATTTAAAATGACTCTAAATAAACTTTAGAGCTACAGAACCCACAAAGTGACAGAGAGAAACAAATCTCCCACTGAAGGAAGCCCAACAGGCTGACAGGAAGCATTGTAGCATGCTGGGAGCCAAGTGCAATCCCAACTGAGTCATGGTTTTAGCCCCAGGGTGGCCCAAACAGCAGGGGCAGCTGGAGCAAACTTCATGAGAGTAAATCACCACCAGCTGTAACAGTTTCCAGACTTCTCAATCCACAAATGTCAAAGACAAAGTAAAAGGTTAGTATGCAACTTTGTTGGGAATATGGGGAATGTGGTCCAACTGCTGCCCCCAGAGCAAGCAGCAGAAAAGACACAGTAGCTACAGCCACTGCCTGTGGCTGCTTCCAGTGCTCCTGGCCTGCAGATTGTAGGGGGACCAAGGGACCACTCAGAGGGTGATCACTTTTGCTTTGACCTGCTTGGATTCAGATCTTGGTCTTGGGTGGTGGTCCTGGGGTGTATAACCAGTGAGCCAGAGCGTGGGGAGTGTAGAGAGGACACATATCTAATAGCTCTGGCAGCTGTAAAAACCCCAGTGATTTAGGACATAGCTCTCTCCATTCTGGAAGCAGAGTTCTACCATGGCAAAGAGCTCAAAAGTCAACTAATTGGCTGCCAATATGAGCAAGCAATGCAAGCACAAACAGACCATAGAATCCTTTTTTGGAGACAAAAAGGATCAAGGCATGGACCGTGAGGAAGACATTGAAGTCAGAACTCCTGCATCAAAAGCCTTCAGGAAAAATATGAATTGGTTACAGGCCATGGAGGAGCTCAAGAAGAATTTTGAAAATCAAGTAAGAGAAGTGAAGGAAAAATTGGGAAGAGAAATGAGAATGATGCAAGAAAATCATGAAAAGTGAATCAATAGCTGCTAAAGGAGATCCAAAAATACACTGAAGAAAATAACACCTTAAAAATAGACTAACTCAAATGGCAAAAAAGGTCCAAAAAGCCAATGAGGAGAAGAATACTTTTAAAAGCCAAATTTGCCAGATGGAAAAGGAATTTCAAAAACTAACTGAAGAGAATAACTCCTTCAAAATTAGATTGGAGCAACTGGAAGCTAATGACTTTATGAGAAATCAAGATACTAGGAAATAGATCCAAATGAATGAAAAAATAGAAGGCAATGTGAAATATCTCATTGGAAAAACCACTGAGCTGGAAAATAGATACAGGAGAGATAATTTAAAAATTATTGGTCTAACTGAAAACCATGATCAAAAAAAGAGCCTAGACACCATCTTTCAAGAAATTATCAAGCAAAAGTGCCCTGGTATTCTAGAACCAGAAGGCAAAATAGAAATTGAAAGAATTGACTGATCACCTCTTGAAAAAGATCCCAAAAAGAAAATTTCTATGAATATTCTAGCCAAATTCCAGAGTTCCCAGGTCAAGGAGAAAATACTGCAAACAGTCAGGAAGAAACAATTTGAGTATTGTGGAAACAGAATCAGGATAACACAAGACCTAGCAGCTTCTACATTAAGGGATTGAAGGACTTGGAATATGATATTCCAGAGGTCAAGGGAGCTAGGACTAAAACCAAGAATCACCTACCTAGCAAAACTCAGTATAATGCTACAAGGAAAATTTTGGTCATTCAATGAAATAGAGGACTTTCAAGCATTCTTGATGAAAAAACCTGAGCTGAAGAGAAAATTTGACTTTCAAATACAAGAAGCAAGAGAAGCATGAGAAGGTAAACAGGAAAAAAAATCATAAGGAACTTATTAAAGTTGAACTATTTACATTCCTACATGGAAAAATGATAATTGTAACTCAAGACTTTTCTCAGTATGAGGATAACTTAAAGGTATGTATATATGTATGTATACATATATACGTATATGTATATATACGTATATATATATGTATAGGAGGATGTATGTGTATACAAAAATATATATGTGGGTGTGGGCATTTGTATGCTCATGTATACATAGACAGAGGACACAGGATGAGTTGAATATGAAGGGATGATACATAAAAAACAAAATTAAGAGGTGAGAGAGGAATTTATTGGGAGAAGAAGAAAGGGAGCAATAGGGTAAATTATCTTATATAAAAGAGGCAAGAGAAAACTGTTACAATGGAGGGGAAGAGCAGGAAGGTGAAAGGGAATGGGACAACCTGATTCTCATCGAATTTGGCCTAAGGAGGGAATAACATACACACTCAATTGGATTTCTTACCCTAAAGGATAATAGGGGGGCAGGGGGAAAGAGGGGGGAGGATAGAAGGGAGGGCAGATTGGGGGAGAGGGTAGTTAGAATCAAACATTTTTGAAAAGGAAAAGGGTCAAAGGAGAAAATAAAATAAGTGGGGGTGGGATAGGATGGAGGGAAATAAAGTTCGTTTTTCACAATATAATTACTATGGAAATGATGTGGGTAATTACAAATGTACAATCTATATTGAATTGCTTATCTTCCCAGTGGGGGTGGGTGAGGAGGGAAGAAGGAAAAAAAATTTGGAACTCAAAGTTTTAAAAACAAATGTTTAAAAAAATGTTTTTTTACATGCAACTGGGAAATAAAATATACAGGTACTGGGGTATAGAAACCCATCTTGCCCTACCAGAAAGTTAGGGAGAGAACAGATTGGGGGAAGGGGTATTCAGTAGGCTTGCTATTTTGGGGTGGAGAGCAGGGGAAAGATGGGGAGAGAAAAAATTATAACTCAAAATCTTGTGGAAATGAATGTTGAAAACTAAAAATAAATAAATTAAAAATTTGAAAAAAAAAAGATTATAGAATTTAGAGTTAGAAAGAATTTTACAGATATAGTCTAAACCCTTTATTTTAAAGATAAAGAAACTGAGACCTAGTTAAGTGATTTGCACAAATTCACATAGATATTCAAAGTCACACCATTTGTTACAAATCCAGTCTTTTTACACTACTTCTCTTCTGTTCCTTGGCAATCTTATTTATTCAGGCACTCCCTGTTTAATCTCTATGAGGATTCCTAAATTGGACTGTCATCCTCAACATCTCAAACTCCTTGTCCCACATTTTCAACTGCCTACCAGGCATTTCTACCTGCCTATGTCTAACTCACTAGCATCATTAAATCAAGATGTTCAAAACTAAATTTACTGTTTTCTGAGAAAGTCTTGCTAGTGTCTTGATTGTCTTTATTTCAGTTAAGAATTCCGCTAACCTAGCAGTCACCAAGGCTGGAAACTTGAAATAATATTTGACTATTCTTTTTCTTATCCATCACAGCTAATCAGTTACCAAGTCCAGTCAATTCTATTTCCATAATAATGACTTCATCAATTTCCTATTTCCAACCCTATTGGTCTCATCTCAGTTCAGGCATTCATTACCTCTAGCTTACATTATCATGTTTTGCAAATTGGGCTACCTTTGTCCAGTCTCCCCTCTTTCCAGTTAATCCTTCACACCACTATCTGCATAATTTTCCTAAAATGCAAGTCTAGATTAATCATTTCTTTATTTAAAAATCACAAGTGGTAGGGGGCGGCTAGGTGGCACAGTGAGTAGAGCATGAGCCCTGGAGTCAGAAGGACAATAAGTTCTGATCTGGCCTCAGACACTTAATGCCCACACAAACAAAAACCTAGCTGTGTGACGTTGGGCAAGTTACTTAACCCCAATTGCCCTGCAAAAAAAATAAAAACAAAAATCACGAGTGGCTCCCTATTTGCTAATGAATAAAGTGCTTTTTTCCAACTCTACAGTATACTCTTCATTGGTGTGCTAGTGAATATTTAACAACCAGGCCTTCAAACTCCCCAAAATGTACATGACACACTTTCAAATTTAATCTGTATTATTAATGTTTCTTCATCATTATTTAATCTAGACAATCAACAAAACAATAAATCAAGTCCTCATTAGAGCATTTGCAAATTTCTGAGGTTCAAACATTCATATTGAAAATTTAACAATTAGCTCTCATGAGCTAGTCTGAGCTGGCTCCAGCATGCCCCCAATACTTTATACATTCTACATAACTAAAATAACAAATAACAAACAAGTATTTATTAAGCCCCATCCATGCAAAAGGCATTGTGCTATGCACTCGGGTAGCTACAAAGACCAAAATAATCCCTACTTGCAAGCAGCTTACCTTCTAATGGAAGAGAGAAATACATATGCAAGAAAATATGGAATAAGTAGAAATAAACTCATTTAGCTATTTTTCAGTCACATCTGATTCTTTGTGACCCCTTTGGGGGTTTTGTTGGCAGAGATACTGGATTGGTTTGCCATTTCCTTCTCTAGCTCATTTTGCAGATGAGGAAATTGAGGCAAACAGGATTAAGTGACTTGCCCAGGGTCACACAGCTAATAAGTATCTGAGGCTGGATTAGAAATCATAAAGATGAGTCTTCTAGACAACAACTCCAGGTCTTTACAAGGTATTTTGGGAGTTAGGGCAATAACATTTGGTCAAATATGGGGCAGAGATCAGAAAAGGCTTCATGGGTAATCTGGAGCAGGAGTTGAGTCTAGAAGCAAGAGGTATATTGGACAGACAGCGCAAAGACAAAGAGATGGCCATGCAGTATTATCTGTAGAAAATAGAGAAGTCAGTTTAGCTGGATTGAAGAAATTTAAGAAGGGTGAAAGAGAGTACTGTGAGGTTGGAAAGGTAGTTTGGAACCAGCTTGTGAAAAGCTTTAAAGGCTAAACAAAGGAGGTTCTATTTCTTCCTAAAAGTGATAGGGAGCCACAAGAAGGGAAGGGAATAAGCATTTATATAGTGCCACTGTACTAAATAGTTTACAATTATTATCAAAGTTTATCCTCATAACAAGCTTGCAAGGTAGGTGCAATCACCCCCATTTTACAGTTGAAAAACCTTGTCCAGGGTCACACAATTAGTAAGTGTGTAAGACCAGATTTGAATTCAGAACTTCCTGACTCCCGGTCCTGTGTTCTGTCCTCTATACCACCAGCTGCTTCATAGATGATACATCAGCATACATCAGCACAAGGAAAAATCTTTTGAGAATATTCACTATTTTACATTTCCATTCTGCTGTGCTGAATATATCTTGTTCAAGAAGAGATTTTAACTTCAATGTTGGTTGAATTGGTGTGGGGGGGGGGGGAGGGAGGGAGGGAGAGAGGGAGAGAGGGAGAGAGAGAGAGAGAGGGAGAGAGAGAGAGAGGGCGGGGTGAGAGAGAGAGAGAGGGTGGGGTGAGAGAGAGAGGGAGAGAGAGAGGGAGTGAGGGAGAGAGAGAGAGAGAGAGAGGGAGAGAGAGAGAGAGAGGGAGGGAGGGAGAGAGAGAGAGGGAGTGTGTGTGTGTGTGTGTGTGTGAGAGAGAGAGAGAGAGAGAGAGAGAGAGAGAGAGAGAGAGAGAGAGAGATCAACATGGACAGCTTTAGAAGATAATGAGTTCCTCATTAGAGGCCTCCAAGCTTGCACTGAATGAACCCTTGTTGAGAATGTTACATAGGGGAATTCTTTGTTCAGGTCGATATTGTACTAAGTCAGTAGTCTCCAAAGTGGGATGTGGATAACCTAGGGAATATACGAGATTATCCACTGGGACAAGGAGAGAAAATATTAGAATTCCAATTCCTATTCATACTTTAATCTAAAAAATTAATCTTTACTAATATTTATTGTGAGGGTTTACATTATTGCCTTCATTAAGGATTTATGTCATTATAGACACATTTCACGGGCTCCACAAGCTATTTAGTCTGAGGGAAAAGATGGAGTTCCACAACACACTGAGATAGACAATGGCTGCTCCATCCTTTCACTTGCTTTCAGTGTGTTATTTCCTATTGCAGTTTACACACGCCTAGTTTAGTGGATTTGTGCTAGGCATTTAATAGATGTTTGTGGATTTACTGACTGCCTGACTTTTAACCAACCTAATCCTCACAAAATGAATGAGTAGCTTTGAAAGATTCCTACATTGAGGCCATGTGTTAAAGATAGTACTAATGATGGCCAGCACAAAAGAACAAGAAAGTGGCAGACCCGACACCACTTTCGCTCCCATGATGAGCTGTTTGTCAGTCAAGTAAGAGATCAAAACAAGATGAGCTAATGAGATCCAACTTATTGGCAAAACAAAAGAAAAATAAAACCCTCCAAATGATCAAGAAGTTTATCTGAAATAATGGATTTACGTCCAATATCAATGATTAAAGTGCAGACTGTGTCAAACCTAGAGCCAATAAGATATCTTGGTTACATACAGTATGAAGACAGTTCAAAAGCATGATTTGGTTCCTGGAAAACAAACAAACAAACAAACAAAAAACGAAACGGTGTGTCACTTATAAAAATTCTCCAATCTGCACAATTCAACTTGGAAGGAGAATTTTCTGATCCACTCAAAAAAACCTTCCAAATGAAGAGTTCCAGTGGGTTTTGAATCCATTTATCAAAAACATAAAAATTCAGTACCTTCTGGATAGTTTGCAAGAATAACGGGGTTGAAATTGGGAAGATCGAAAATTACTAGTTGAATTTCAATTTTAAAATCTTAGTAAAGTTGGCAATTGGGATTAAAATTTAGGTATCATAATTTAGTAAACACAGCCTAAAGTTCCTTTCTTCCACTTAGTTCTATGTGTCTTTGTGAGGTATGTTTCAGTTACAACTGGTATTAAAACCAAATACAAAGTAAGCTTTAGAAGCAGGCTTTCTAATAACTTATCACAAAATGTTAAACCAAGAGTTTCAAAATAATAAAAAAAAACATTCACATTATTCTCCCTAAATAGTTATTATTAAAATTATTATTAAATATTGAAAGACTAAATTTTTTTTTACTGGTTGTAAAATAAAAATTTAATCTTTTGTAGGAGTTGTAGGACTATAGTTTCAATGGACATTTAAAGTCATCTTGTCCAACTCCCTCATTTGCATATGAGAACATTGAGACACAGGGAGGTGATCTAAACCTGATTGAGAGTAACTATATGCCTCAAACCTGTCAATGAGTTAGGGAGGTATCTACCCCAAGCATGTGAAGACTTCCCCCTAAAAATGGACACGTGAGAATGATTTTTTCCAATGGCCATGAAGGTGGTGAAAATAGATGCTGTGAAGCACTTGGAACTTAGTCAGGCATTGAAGAGGACAAGGTCTTTCATTGCATCCTAGGCCATTACCAGTTGTCTTAACATTGTCTTTCCACTGGACTTCAATGCTTCTGGAAGAGAAAGTAAGATTGATGACTTTGAATGATTCTCCCACTTAAATCCAGTTCACATACAAGTTGACACATCATCCATTATCCACCATTTTACCTTGACCCCAGCATTGTGATGTCATCGACCCACTTTGAGTATGAAGGATGAACAACAACAACTACAACAACAACAACAATCAACCAACATTTATTAAATATCTATGTTGTGCCAGGAACCACATGTGTTATGAGCTAAGGATACAAAACATAAAAAGTAAAAAGTCCCTGATCTAAATGAGCTTAAACTTTTATCAAGGGGGACAAGAATACATATAAGTGTACTTAAAAATATACAAAAGAATACAAGGTAATTTGGGTCGGGAGACAGTAGTAAGAAGGGGAAATTGGTAAGTCATCAAGCAGGAAGCAGTGTTTGAACTAAGCTTCAAACAAAGCCAAAGATTCTAAGAGTTTTTTTTCTCATCCATTAGATTTTAGAGTTTATGAGGGAAGTTAATGTTTTAAGTAATTTTTTTTAACCTCACCATTTGTAATCCCAAAGTTTAAAAATTAAATATTATATTAAAATATTATTAATTATTTTGACTTTAGTGTCAAAATAGCTAGATACATCAGACCTCTCCTAAACTACAATCTATCTTGAATGTAGCTGCAAAGATGATTTTTCTAAAGCACGTGTCAGATCATGTCATCCTTACCCAATAGACTCTAATAGCTCCCTATTGCCATTAAGATCAAGCAGTTAATAAGCACCTACTTTGTACTAGGCACTGTGCTAAGTTCTGGGCATTGTGCTCAGTATTAAATCAAACACAAATCCCTCTGTCTTTTACAACCTAGTCTCATCCTACTTTTCCAGTCTTCCCCACACTCTACGGTCCACCTCAGTATTTCCTGTACTAGTGAAATCCAGAGCCTGTCCCTGGATAGAAAGATAACTTTTGTAGATAGATAAATAGAGATAGAGAGATGATAAAACAATACTAGAGAGATGTACAAAACAATTATGTGATCCATAATATCTTCCACCAAAATGCTACTTAAGGTATTATAGAATCTCAACTTGTAAGAGACATTGCAAGTCAACAATTCTAACTTATACCTGACTTGGAATTCCTTTTCTAACATCCCCAATAATTAGTCATTCAGTTTTTGATTGATGGCTTCCATTGGAGGAGAACCTTCTACCTCCCATGGCAGCCCATTCTATTGGGGATCACTCCAACTGTTAAAAAATTTTTTTCTTTATATTGCTTTGAAATCTGCCCTTTTTGTTACCTCCACACATTGCTCTTAGTTCAATCTTAAGTGTCCAAATAAAATGAAGTTACCCTTCATTGTGGCACAGAGATGACCCAGAATTCTTAAAGGCTGTATCAGCTATATGTAAGCTCTGTTAAGTCCTCACCAGCTAGAAAGTCTTCAAGTTTGGGTTCACTAATGAGCTGTATCTTTCATTCCAGGATTAACCTGGCTAATTCAGAAAAGAGTGATTATCAGGATACTGGCCACCAATTTCCTTTTTTTGCCTTCTAGAAACTTCCAAAAATTAGATAGACTAGTTGTGATCTGGAATGGTGGAATGAGGAGTACTCATACAAATAATAGATAGTCTATATCATTTAAACTTTCCTGCTTCCTGTAGTGTTTACTTTTGGGGGAGTGTTTAGGAAAGTTTGAAAAGTTCAATGCCAGTCTTTCAGATATTTTATAAAACCTGGGCACCTCACTTTTTTTCCCCCTTTTTGGAGGGCAGTTGAGGTTAAGTAACTTGCCCAAGGTCACACGGCTAGGTTTTTTTTTTGTTTGTGTATGCGTTAAATGTCTGAGGCCGGATCCGAACTCAGGTCCTTCTGACTCCAGGGCCGACGCTCTACTCACTGCGCCACCTAGCCACCTGCACCTCACTTTTAAAATGGTCAACTCTGTACTGTCAACACAGATGGAAGCAAATCGGTTAATTTTATAAAGTATCATTAGTGGTCTTCTTTTTTTCCTTTGTCTAAATGATAACAGATATCTAGATGTTTGTCACCAGGTAGACAAATTGGATATTTTAGTATTCTGTAGGTACAGTTTTGGCTGTACATATGTGTCTATGTACATTCCATATCAATATGTAGCACTCAATTAAATTAAACAAAAATTCATTAAGTGCTTACTACAAGCAGAGTACTACCATAGGCACTGGGGAATTGACAGCATTTATGTAGACATGGCCCTTACCCTCTTGGATCTTAGATTCTTGTGGTAGTATTCATTCAAATCCTGCAGACAGATGTTTCAGATGTCCTTTCTACCATAAAGTTCAGCAGAATAATAAAAGTTTACCAGCTTGCCTACACACATCAATACTGCTCCCCATAGCCTATTAAACTCTCTTGCCTCATTGCATCCTTTTGACTTCAAGCCACCTTGGCTCCAGAAACATCTCATGCCTACCCAAACTCCTTCAACACAGTTCCATTTCCTTTTAATCACTTCAAAGCTCTATGAAGCTCTAGCAATGTGCATACTCTTATTCCATTTTCTCTATTTAGCTTAAATGATTCCACCTGCCTCTTTTACCCCTAGCATCACTCTGTCCATTCACTCATGCCTATGTGCGCGCACACACACACACACACACACACACACACACACACACACACACACACACAAATACAAACACATATCTTACCTACCATCTGACTGCAATCCAGGCTTCTGCTTTCCCTGAAAAAATATTAACTTATATTCCTTCTGTCTTTCTTTTGTTTCCCCTCCCACCAACCTCTTCAGTCTATATGTAATTGGAATTGGCAGCTGAACCAATAGTGAGGCGAGGCAAGGCAACAAGCATTAATTTCTCATTTACTATTTGCCAGGCATTGTGCTGGGGATACATGAAGAGTCCTTAGCCAACTGGGGTGCAGTGTGACAGCCTGGGAGTGGCAGGAGGGTCCCTGGCCTATCAGAAACAGGCTACAGGAGGAACCCGGAAGGCCAAAAGGACCGTCAGCAAAACAATCTTAAGTGTCTACGTGGCAGTAGAGAGACTTCCTGGTTAGGAGACTTCCTGGTCTGTTACACCGGAAACCTCTTAGCCAGATGAGCTGACGTGTCCATGTGGGCAGTGGGTTACCACCCCTCACTCTCGGGGCAGTATGCGATTGGCTCACAGTGGCGGGGAAGGCGGTGCTAATGACCCGGAACTGGAGGCTAGATAAAAGGAGGCTGCCTGATGGGGCGGGGAGTTCTGGGAGGAGTCCGGGGAGAGACCTGGCTGAGTTCGCGTGTATGTCCTAAGACAAATAAAGATAATTATCAAAATCAGAAGGGTGTTCTGCGTGGGTAAGATCTTCTAGAAAGTCTAGAAGCTGGAGACGTCCAATGCTGGGAAAAGGTAATATGTTCTTGTAGGTTCGAGAACCTAGGAACCCTAACAGATACACATACAAGAAAAAACAAAGGTAGTCCCTGATCTCAAGGAGTTTACATTCTAACAAGAAAGACAACACAAAAAAGGAAGCTAAAAAGGCAGGGAAGGAGGTACCAGTGTAGGGCTGTGGTGTTAAAATTCAGGTAGTGGGGGGTGGTTAAGTGATGCAGTGAATAGAGTGCTGGCCATGGTGTCAGGAGGACTTGAGTTCAATTCCAGACTCAGACACTTAACACTTACTAGCTGTGTGACCTTGGGCAAGTCACTTAACCCTAATTGCCCTGCCTGACCCCCTGCAAAAAATTGTTTTTAATTTAAAAAAATCCAGGAAGTCAGAAGCAGAACTGGTTGGGGAACAAAGGTGGGCCAGCTTGAGCGCTTCTCAAAATGGTGGCTCTGAGAACTCACCAATGGGAGAATAAGACTGGCATGGCAGAGGGATATTCCAGAGATATTTCAGAAGTCCAAGGCAAGGAAGGGCATTGATACCCCCAAACTAAATATAATCATGAGCAGCTGGAGCCTTTTTTGGCTCAATGAGCCACTTAAGTAATTTTCCTCTGGACTACTCTGGTTGCCACTACAAATGGTAGAGAAGCCAATACATTATTGTATGAGTGTCTAGGAATGGTGGGAAAAGAGTTATAACTTATAAGATTTTGTGAGGCCTTGTGCCAATGGAAAGAAGACACAAATGAGAGGTGGCCCCATCTCAGAGTCAGGGTTCCCAAGAAGGCCATGTCTGGGGGAGGGAGAGAATCGAAGGGCATTCTTTCACTAATACTCTAAAAGCAGAAGTGAGAAGGTGAGAGAGAATTAGAGAGACAGAGAGAGAGAGAGACAGAGACAGAGAGGGAGAGACAGAGACAGGGACACAGAGAGAGAGAGAGACAGAGAGAGACAGAGACAGAGAGAAAGAGAGACAGAGACAGAGAGGGAGAGACAGAGACAGGGACACAGAGAGAGAGAGAGACAGAGAGAGACAGAGACAGAGAGAAAGAGAGACAGAGACACAGAGAGAGAGAGAGAGAGACTTGAGAGGTATGACAGGTAAATAACAGAGGAAACAAAGGTTCAAACTTCTGAGCATATCAATTTATTAAGCAATATATGCCAATTGCATAACAAAAATAGACCAGGCCATGTTATTTCAAATTGGAAGAAAGATGATGAATTTTCCTTGTTGGAAGCGGGGAAGCATCAGTTTTAGTCAAGTTGGGAGGGGGTGAGTGCGTTTTGAGGTCTTTCTATTTCCAGAATTGGGAGATGCAGACTATTTGCATCCACCTGTATTGGTGAAACAATGGGTGACTTATATCATCTAGTTGTCCAGGGATGATTTGTAGAAAAACAACAAGATGGAAGACAACATATATGACAGCACCAGAAGGAGTCAGTGTTCATGAGATAGAATCTGACTGGTTCCCTAAATTCCCACACCAAATCAACTGTATTTTGTAACTGGCCATCACTCTATCTCAAACGGCAAGGATTTATGTTTTATCCTTACAGTGCTGGCTCAGCAGCCTGTTTGAAGTATTTTCATGGCAAAAAAGAAGTAGTCAGAAGATATCAGTGTTTGCTTTGAAGTGGAAAGTTGGGAGCAGGAGGAGTTTGTTTTCATCACATATTCTCAAGGGGGGTGTTATAATGTGAAAAACATTCTAACAAGGAATGATATTAAAGAATGGAATGTGCTACCTCAAAAGGGAATGGGATACCATTTATTTGAAGTTTTCAACCAAAGGTTGGATGCCCATTTTTCAATTATATTGTAGAGGTGATTTTCAGTCAGACATAGGTTGGATCTCTTGGATTCTTTCTAACTCATTGTAATGCCATGCACAAGCAGCTTTCCAGAGGACTGCAACTGTGAACAGCTTTTAAGGTTCTGATTACACAGTATAGTGAACACTCTATTCTATAACAAATCAGAGCAAAACATTCATAGTAAATCAAGGTACAGCATTCACAATATTACAACTTATCACAGAAAATCACAATACAGTATTCACAATGGCTCATCATTAAAATGGCTACATAGTTTTCACCAAAGTGGTCACAATATTTAGAACAAAGAACAATCATCTCAAAGTATAATAGTCAAAGTCTTCCACTCATGGGGCACACTAAGTTAACTCAATCAGTCACTTATTCATCTAAAAGTACAAATTCTTCCACTCATGGGGCACACTTAAGTTCACTCAATCAGTCACTTATTCAGCAATCAATTACTAAGTATCATTAATCACAAACCCTCCACCCCTAGGTCACTAGTAAAATACGATTTCATCATTACTCCATATCCAGGGAGAGGTCTTTTCATCTTGACTTAGGGCCGGTTCTCAGATTTTCTGGATCCCCTTCCATGGTCCCAGATTCTACCTGGATTCACCAGACTGTCACCTGGGTTCAGTGGCAGACAGCTCCCGGTTTCTTGTCCAGCTCTCTGGGTAGGTCCTGCTCCACACTGAAGTACACAGGGTCCAGTCCATCTCAAATCCTTCACAATTTCTGCTCCTGGGAATTCAAGGCTCAACCAAGCCACAAACAGACAAAGTCTCAGCATCCTGGTCATGCTATCTCAGTCTTCTGCTTCCTCAGGCTTCTCCTGGGCTCCTAAACTCCTGGGCTCCTGTTCAGAAGAAGCTCCACCACAAGTTCTCAGGAAATTCTGGATCAGTTCTCCATTCTCTCTTCTATAGCTGCTCTGCCTCCAGATGCTGGTCCCAAGAAATTCTGACTGTGCCTCCCTGGGGCTTTTCTTATATACACAGCATTAACTACTTCCTGTTTCAGCCAACCCCTTCCCGTTATGTCGGGAACAGGGGTTCATACCTTCTGTTTCTTTCACAGATGTTTGAGTAGGAGCCCAGGAGCCAAGAGCCCAGGAACCCAGGAGAAGACTGAGGAAGCAGAAGACTGAGGAAGCATGACCAGGATGCTAAGACATTGTCTGTGGCTTGGTTGAGCCTTGAATTCCCAGGAGCAGAAATTGTGAAAGATTTGAGATGGACTGGACCCTGTGTACTTCAGTGTGGAGCAGGACCTACCCAGAAAGCTGGACAAGAAACTGGGAGCTGTCTGCCACTGAACCCAGGTGACAGTCTGGTGAATCCAGGTAGAATCTGGGACCATGGAAGGGGATCCAGAGAATCTGAGAACCGGCCCCAAGTCAAGATGAAAAGACCTCTCCCTGGATATGGAGTAATGATGAAATCGTATTTTACTAGTGACCTAGGAGTGGAGGGTTTGTGATTAATGATACTTAGTAATTGATTGCTGAATAAGTGACTGATTGAGTGAACTTAAGTGTGCCCCATGAGTGGAAGAATTTGTACTTTTAGATGAATAAGTGACTGATTGAGTTAACTTAGTGTGCCCCATGAGTGGAAGATTTTGACTATTATACTTTGAGATGATTGTTCTTTGTTCTAAATATTGTGACCACTTTGGTGAAAACTATGTGGCTATTTTAATGATGAGCTGTTGTGAATACTATATTGTGATTTTCTGTGATAAGTTGTAATATTGTGAATGCTGTATACCTTGATTTTCTGTGAATGTTTTGTTTTGATTTCTTATGGAATAGAGTGTTCACTATACTATGTAATCAGAACCTTAAAAACTGTTCACAGTAGCATTCTTCTTGAAAGCTGCTCTTGCATGGCATTACACTCATGTAGTCTGAGATTCTACATTAGAAAGATACAAAACACTTAACATACATTATAGTTATCTCTATATCTCAGTCCCTGAACTATGTATTAAAGATATTTTTGAAGGAAAACAAAAGGACTAGGTAACCGATTAAACACAAACTGACTATAAGTCCCTATGTCTGGATAACTGGGGGAAATGGAGATGTCCCTTACTAAAATAAGGGAGTTTAAAGGGAGAGGTAAATATTTAGTTGGGAGAGTTGGAATGATGAAGACTTTGGATGTGGATTTTTTGTTGGATTGACTTTAGCATAACATTAAGACACACAGGTGAAAACCAGTATGCAATTGAGGACATGGAATAGAGTTCAGGTTGGAAGGAAATTTAGAGAAATATTTTAGTAGTCATCCACATGGAGAAGTGGCACAGTGTTACAAAAAGAGCATTGTCTTCAGATTTCAGAAGAGATATGAATTCTGAAATTTGAAAGCTATTTGCCCTTAGGCAAGTCATTTATTCTCTCTGACCATCAGTATCCTTATATGTTAAATAAGACTAATAATAGTAACACCACTTACCACACATGAGCTGTAGTTATGTAAACCTCAATATGTCATAGAAAGAGGGATCACTATTACTATAAATGTAGATTATAAACCTATACATCTTTGGAGTTCCCACCCAAGTGGATTAGTTCTAAATAAGTACAACAAGGCCACTAAAACTGAGGCTAGACCAGGGCACAAGATCATGCTTCACTTTTCAAAAAATTTTACTTATATTATTCTGAACTTAAGAAATAAAGCAAGCATTTCCATAACATATTAGAATGGAGGGTGGGGGGAGATGATTGCATCCTTCTTCCTGTCATTGCCCAGGCTTTCCCTGACTAGATCAGCCTCTGACACTTACTAGCTGGGGAAGTCACTTGACCTTCTCTGTAAGTCACTGTCAACCTTCTCTGTAAGCTTCATCATCTATAAAATGGGGATAACAGTATTAGAAAAGCACTTTGCAGATCTTAAAGATATAGATATAGATAGATAGGTGACACATACATGTGTGTGTGTGTGTGTGTGTGTGTGTGTGTGGTCTTTGGCATATAGTAGGCACTTAACAAATGATTGATGTCTGCCTACCATATGCCAAATCCCCATGATGATTCACAGATTCCTTTCTCATTCTCTCTTAATTGTAGTGCTTTCCTCTGTTATTATTTCCAATTTATACTGTATTTAGCTTGTTTGTACATAGCTATTTATATGTTGTTTCCCCCTATAGACTGCAAGCTCTTTCAGAGCTGGGGCTGGAATTTTTTAAACCTTTTTTTTGTATCCCTAGTGTTTTTCACAGTGCCTGATATATAACAGGTGCTTAATAAATGTTGCCTGATTGATGTGATGTTGTCTCCACTTTCAGACTGGGAGTTTCTTGAGAACAGGGACTGTCTTTTACTTTTCTTTGTATGCCTCAGGTCTGGCACATAGTAGGAACTTAAATGTCTGTTGACTAAATGACTGAGATACACAATGATGGTAATTAATATCCTAAAGAGAATTAGTAGCACTCTTTCCATGTTCTGAATTATTATGTCTCAGGATAGCTAGAAACCTTTTTATTTAAAGGAGAAGAGTAGGGGAGAAAGTGTGTTAATAAGTATAATGATGGAAAGAAAGCAGATGTGATTTTTTTTTAAATTAAAGGAATTATATTCTTTCCCCAGTGTTACCCTGCTGGACATGAATGTCCCTTGGCAGGGCTGAATCACATTCACACAAGCAGACTCCCTAGAATGGAGGGAGGGTAGGAAATAAATACATATGTAGCTCCTACTATGTGTCAAACACTGTGCTAAACACTTTTACAAATATTCTCTCATTGGATTCACACAACCTCCCTGCAAGGTAGATGTTATTATGATTCCCATTTTAAAGTTGAGGAAACTGAAGCAAACATAGGATTACATAACTTGTCCAGGGTCACAGAGTTAGTATGTGTCTGAGGTCCAATATGAACTCAGGTCTTCCAGGCTCCAGACCTAGCACTTTATCCATTGCACCACTAACTATCCAGTAGATAGCCTTAGCAGAATAACCAACATAGGCCACTTTCCCAAAGGGAGCACAGCAAGGAAGGTCATGGCAGCAGGTCCCTGACCTTATTTCTTTAAACAGTGATGTTTCCTCTTTGTCTGTGTTATAAAACAGTCAAGTAAGATGAATGGGACTGGTAATTTATACTAGAAACTTGCATTGAATTATACTTGGATAACTTATTAAATGAAGAATATTATCAATATTATATCTGTCAAATGAAAAACCCCATGTGTGGATGGATTGAATCCACTCATCATTTTATGGGCCCACTGGCCTCCAGGGAAGGACACAAATCCACATGATGTCCCTGAGTGATGGATTTTATGTTCCTTTCTCAGAGCTGGCTGGAAGATGTGCAGATATCATGAGGAGAGTGGGAGCACCCCATTGGCTAGGCACTAAAGAGCCTTTCCTTTGCCCAGCTTTATGAACCAAGTACTCAGAAAACCCTGCTGTCCAGCTGCAGTGATAACTGTGGGTGTATGGGAAAGACAGATGTGCAGTGCTAAACTCTCTGACCTTGGGCTGGGTCATGAGGAAAGGGAAGCAGGAGCCCAGATGAGGAGAATTCCTCTAGGTCTTTTGCTTCCCCTGTTCACTGTGCTAATTCCTTGGATGAGACACACTGGATCAGAGAGCCCTCACTCCCTTCCGGACACTTGGGTAAAGACTGAATAACCCATTTTGTTGTACTATAGAACAAAGTTCAGGAAATTCACATCCACAAACCCTCTCCCCCTATTCCTCCATTAATTCATTGCTTATTATTGATTATCTTTCTGTTGGGTTTATCATATTTAGTCCCTCCTTGGTGAAGCTATATTTTCCAAATTTCTAGCCCTTCTGCTCCCTCCACCCACCTCATCCAATCTGTTACCAAGGCCTATCACATTCACCTTTGCAACATCTCTCATATATGCCGCCTTCTCTCCTCTGCTGCTGCCTCTACTCTAATGCAAGCTCTGGTCGCTTCAAGCCTAGATTACTACAGCTGGATCTGCCTGCCTCAAGTCACTCCAACCCATCCTCTATTTTGCCACTAAAGTGATTTTCCTAAAGCGCAGATCCATCATTACACGCCCCCCTACTCAATAAACTCCATGATTCCCTATTGCCTCTAGAATCAAACACAAAATCTTCTGTTTGATATCCAAAGCTTTTCATAGCCTATCTCCTTCCTAACTTTCCAGTTTTCCTACATCTTATTGTTGTTCTGTTGAGTCCGACTCTTTGTGACCACATTTAGGGTTTTCTTGGCAGAGATACTGAAGTGGTTTGCCGTTTCCTTCTCAAGCTCATTTTACAGATAAGGAAACAGAGGCAAATAGGGTTAAGTGACTTGTCTAGGGTCACACAACACCTTACTCTTCAATATTTACCTTTCAATCCAGTGACACTGGTCTTCTGACTGTTCCTGAAAAAGACACTTCATATCTTGGATCTAGATGTTTTCTCAGGCAGTCCCTCGTGTCTGGAATATTGTCTCTTCTCTGCTCTGACTACTGACCACTCTAGCTTCCTTTAAGTCTAAACTAAGAATTCTACCTTCTAAAGAAAGCTTTCCCCAACCCCTTTTAATTCCCCTCATGCAAAAAGTTCTACCAAGATCCTCTACCATTTAGAATCAGAAATGCTTTAATGCTTATGCAGAAAATTACCTAAAACTTCTTCAACTAAACTACCAAAGAAAACAAATAATGGACAAACACAAAGTAGCTCATTTTGAAGAGAAAGAAACCGGGATTCAGAAAAAGTACACAATTTGCATAAGGTCAAATGGCTGGTGAGTCAGAGCTGAAACTTGAGATCAGATCTTAAAACAGGAGACAATAATGTTCAGATCTAATGGCAATTAAGAATTGGCTGTGGTTAAACCCACAGTTAAGATAAGACTTTTTCTATTATTGTATATTGTGGTATGGCTGCTAGCCTAGAAATAGAAGGTAATACTTATTTACCTTTTCCAAAATATGCAAATTAACATTGAAGAGAAAATCCCACCTGCCTCAGTTTCCTCAAATGCAAAATAACAGCACCTACCTGTCAGGCTTATTATGAGGATCAAATGAGATAATATTTGTAAATTTCTTAATATAGTGCCTGGAATATAATAGACACTTAATAAATACTTGTTTCAGAAAAACCTGGAAAGACTTACATGAACTGATACAAAGTGAAATGAGCAGAACTAGGAGAATGTTGTACACATTAACAGCAGTATTGTACGATGAAGAATTGTGAATGATTTAGCTATTCTCAGTAATACAATGATCCAAGACAATCCCAAAGGACTAATGATGAAGCATACTATATGCCTCCAAAGAAAGAACTGATATTGTTTGAATACAGACTGAAGCATGCTATTTTCACTTTCTTTCTTTCTTTTTTTCCCTTTCATTTGAGTCTTCTTGTACAAAATTACTAATATGGAAATGTTTTACATGATGCACATGTATAACCTCTGATTGCTTATCATCTCAAGGAGAGGAGAAGGGAGAGATGGAGAGATGAATAGAATTTGGAACCCAAAACTTTAAAAGAAAATGTTTAAAATTGTGTTGACATGCTATTAGGCAAAGAATAAAATGTCCATTTCTTTTCTTAAGTTATCACTAGGATAATGATTTATATACATCTTGGACAGATAATCCGAATGCTCTTTTTGCAGATTCAAAGACCCAAAACAGCAGAGCAGTATTAAGGAGCATGAAATAAAAGCAAATATGATCATGAAGCAAGAGAACTGAGACTATTAATAAAATGGTCAGAAACTAAAAATTTTAAAGGAGGTAGGTGGAACATGTGGGAACATACATTGGCTGTGCTGGGCTTCTAGTGGAGAGGTTGAATTCTTACAGGAAAGTGCCAACAGTGACTCAGTGCAAAAGACAATGAAAATTTGTTCAGAGTTGGGTCATGTGGGAATTTTTTATATGCAGGGGATAGGGACAAAACCTAGACCTATGATCTCATTTATAGAGGGAGCTCCTAGGTGAGGAAACTGGATCCAACAAAATCGGCACCTTCTCTCCAACAAAGAGAGTTTGAGAACATGGGTTCTTTTCTTGAGGTCTGGGGACTTGTTTTTGTTTTCCCCTAATACCTCAACAACCACATTTCAATATAATCGGTTTCCTTTTTGGTCCCATGTATTTTGTTTTATGTATTTAAAAACATTATTCTCAGAAGGGGTCCATAGATTTCACCAGACAGGGTTCTTCACACACACACACACACACACACACACACACACACACACACACACACACACAAAAGCACTCCTGTCTTAAAGAGTTGTCTAGAAAAGCCAGAGGTTAAGTGATTTACCCAGTATCACAGTCAGTAAGAGCCAGGAACAGGATGTTAAGCCAGATCTTCCTGACTCCAAGGCAGACTCTTGTTCCACTATAGCATGAAGCTTCCTCAATAAGAATAACTCCCATTCATGTAGTGTTTGAAGGATTGAAAAATACCTTCCTCAAAATAGTTCTCTGAGGTTTATGATACCACATTATCCCCATTTTACAGATGAAGAAGCAGAGGCTCAGAAAGCCTTCATATGTTGCCTAGAATCATCTAGCTAGCAGGTGTTAGATCCAGAACTTCTGGTAATAAATTCTGGGCTTTTTCTTCTAGACCACACTGCTTTGCTTCTCTTTGAGAGAAATGATTATTTCTTTCTTATTAATGACCAACTATTGAATCAAGACTAAGGTTCCCTCCTCCCCTCCCCATTTCCTCCTTCTCTATAGACTATTAATCAGCCTTTGAAGGACAAGGCTGATAAAATCTGGGGCAGACACACCCCACTGAGAAAACTTAGATCTGATCAAAAGGTAAAGAGATTGGGGCAGCTAGGTGGCGCAGTGAGTAGAGCGTCGGCCCTGGAGTCAGAAGGACCTGAGTTCGGATCCGACCTCAGACACTTAACATCCGACCTCAGACACTTAACGCACACACAAACAAAAACCTAGCCTTGTGACCCTGGGCAAGTTACTTAACCCCAATGGCCCTCCAAAAAGCAAAAAGGTAAAGAGATTCTAGTCAGGTGAAATCCATCCCATTGTATTTTAGTCTAACCAGATCTGAGTAGAGGTCTAGATTACCCTAGGTGGGTAGTCTGGATAAGAGATGTCTCTTTGTTAAGAGTCATGTCCCCCATCCCTTCATTAGATTAAACTTACCTCTCATTATAAGATTAATTTTCTCATTAACTGTTACCAGAGTTGATTTCCACCTTCAGGAACACCCACTCTTCCAAGGGCATATAAGTGTTAAATAAGTTCTGTTAGGGGATTTTGGCATTTGAGAGTGCCACTGACCCCCTTTATTAATCATCCTCTAGCATAATTAATAAAATGATTAATTGCCCATAAACTATATCTTGAAAACATTTTATGCATCGCTTCATCCCTAACCAAACTCTATGAATGGTGTTGTTATTTGTTCTCTGCTTCCATAATTGAATAACATTAACTAGGACATAAAAAATCTTTAATCCCACCATGTTGCACTTCTCCAGACTTTTCCACCATGCCCCTTCAGTCCTGGAATTCATATCTCTAAAATACCCTCCATCAGAGGGTCCCTCCTTGGGATTTGATGACTCTTCCCTGAATCTCTATTTTAAAGAGGGGACCTGAGCCATACACCTATTCATTTCCCACTGGGCTGTGCTCCTCCCAATTTCTCTAGCGTGTTCCCTGACCAAGTACCCTTTTTTCCCCTTTCCCATTTCCCCTTTCCAGTTTCCTTGTATGTGTTCTCTTCTCCACTAGAACAAGCCACACAAGGGTAAAGGGTGTTTTTTTGTTTTTTTGATTGGTATTTGTATTCCCACTGTTGTTGTTGCTGTTGTTGTTGTTGTTGGGTCTTATAGTCATGTCTGACTCTTCATTCTATCCATGGGGTTTTCTTAGCAAAAATACTGAAGTAGTTTGTCATTGCTTTCTCCAGCCTGGCACATACTGAATGTTTAATAAATGCTTGCTGATTGACTGACTGTAAGTCCTGAGATGATCATTTTTATCACCACAAAAAGTTTAACTAGATGACTTTGTCTTCAATTTCTAGAGGAGACAAGGAGGGTGATGCTGAACCATGGAAATGATCTTTTCTAATAGTCATTTCTATAATTGTTTGACATTGTGACTGCTTCAAATAACAGTCAGATAACAAAAGGAAAAACACAAAGAAGTGTCATACAGGAATCTGTAAGGAGGGAGTCAAGGGTACTAAAGCTCAGAATATATGCCTGGGCTATTCAGGGATGCTAAGGACAAAGAAGGGGGGTTGTGTGCTCTTTAAAGCTATATTAGGGGAAAGAGGAGGGTCAAAGACAGATGAGAAAATGACCAGTAATAATAGAAGACAAAGAGAAAGCAGAGCTGCTCAATTCCTATTTTGCTTCTGTTTTCTCTGCCAAGGACAATGATCTTTGGACTGGAAAAATGACAGAAAAAAAATAATGAAGGGCTCTCAAACCTAAGGAAAGTCAGGGCATCATAAAAGCATACATTGTTGCCCTTGATGAGTTCAAATAAAAAAATTATAGATGAACTACATCCTGGGGTCCTGGAAAACCTGACAGATGTTTCTGCTGAGTCCCCATTGCTGATTTTGAAAGATTATGTTGAACAGGAGAAGTGCCACGGTTCTGGGAAAAGGCAAATAGTATTCCAGTTTTCTGAAATTGGAAGATAATAGAGTCTGCCAACTACAGGCCAGTGGGTTTGAATCAACTGTAGGCAAAATTCTAAGATTTATTATTCAAGACATGGTCGTTTAATATATAGAAACTGAAGCAGTGATGACAAAGAGTCAACATGATTTCATTAAGAATATGTCATGCCAGATTAATGACATGTCCTTTTTTGACAGTTACTGGATGCCCAGATCACTAGATCAGGAGAATTCTATAGGTTTGGTTTATCTTGATATTAATGAAACCATTGACAAAATCTATCAAGTTATTCTTGTATAAAAGATGGAAAGATGTAGGTTAAAATGCTAGGTGATAGGAATGATGAGTTTGGGAAATAACTGAACAGCTAGACCTAAAGAGTATCTGTGAATGGTTTGATGTCAACTTGGAAGGAGGTCTCTAGTGAAATACCTCCAGGAGGATGAGTAGAATGAGCTACCTCAGGGATACTGTGTTTCTCCTCATTAGGAGTCTTTAAGTGAAGGCTGGATGATCAATGAATGAATCGATTCCCAAGTATTTATTAAGCACTTAGTATATACCATGCACTGGGAGTACAAAGACAAAATTAAACTGTCCCTACCATAAAGGAAATTACATTCTGAGAAGACAAGTATATGCAAGGTATTTTGAGGGAGGGAGGAGGCAATAGCAGCTTCTAGTGTTTGGGCTGAATTTTGAAGGTTTCTAAGAGGAAGCGGCAAGGAGGAAACTCAT
The DNA here is from genome assembly GCA_011680675.1 of Gymnobelideus leadbeateri. Lineage (NCBI taxonomy): Eukaryota > Metazoa > Chordata > Mammalia > Diprotodontia > Petauridae > Gymnobelideus > Gymnobelideus leadbeateri. Next base: position 231,059 of record WOXC01009138.1, read on the forward strand.
TACAGTCATGGGGGTACAGTCTGTGCAAAGGCACAGAGTAAGGATAACAAGAGAAACAGCAAGAACACTATGACAAAGCCGTGGAATGAAAAAAGTGGATTAATGGAAAACTAGCTGTAAAGTGCTTTGGATGACAAACAGAAGTTTACATTTGATCATACAGATAATAGGGAGCCACTGGAGTTTATTGAGTAGGGGAGCAACACTAGAAGCTATATGGAGGATGTATTTTAGAGGGGAAAGACCAGGTAGAGAAACCAATTAGGAGACTCACAAAAGTTCAGGCAAGAGATCTGAATTAGCATGGAGCCTGAGTAGAGGGCACGTGCAAGAGACTTTATGGAGGGAGAATCAACAATATTTGGTAGCTGATTGGATATGTAGGTGAAAGTGAGTGAGAAATAGAGGAAACACCAAAATTGTAAGCTTGGTCTACCAGAAGGATAAGAGTTCCCAGAAGTGAAACAGATGTCTGGAAGATGGATGGGTTTGATGGGGAATAAAAATTCCATTATGGATATACTGAGTTTTAATTAGCTACAGCAGTAGCATACTCTAAAATTGAAGCTGGATCACTGCAGGATGCATATTGGCTTAGAAAACCACAAATTAACATTATGCATGTTGTGTTGTATTTTTATTTATCTTATTAAACATTTCCCAATTACATTTTAATTTTGTTCCAGCTGCACTGTGGAGTTTTGTGGCACAAATTTGGCACCTCCAGATCGAGTTCAAAATGTTCAGTAAGCAGTCAATGATTTGGAACAGGAGTTCAAGAGAGACATTTGTCAGAGATTGTGGAAAGAAGATTCTTGTTTAGGTGTGAGTTGGACTGGGTTATCTCTGCAGTCCCTTCCAACTCTGAGATTCTATGATTCTGTCAAAAGTTTATACCATGCAATCTCAGAGGCCAAACCACTGTCGAGAGAATCCATTAAGAAACCCCACTGAGAGGAAATCTTGTCATTTATAGTTGGGTAAATGACTAGTTTGAAAACAAGCCTGTTGGATGTGCCTACACCTCACACAGTACATGTGCCTTAGCCTTTATGGGTATCCCCTTAAAGTGTCAACATCAGGCAAGCTATCATGGGGGAAAATCATAGTCAGCTTTTTGCTTTTATTACAGAAGCCACAGACTCTAAACTGTTTATCAACTTAGCATAATAACTACACATGTAGCAGCTTCATAGGCAAAGAGAGTAAGTCTATAATCTCATTGGCACAGGAGATTTCCACAAGAAATTCCTATCTATGCATGCTAGCACCTTCTCTAAAAGTGATTGTTGTAGAGCCATGCCTAGGGCACTGAAATGTTAAATGACTGTTCAGGGTCACAAAGCCACTAAGGGTCAGAGGGAATACTTGAAACAAGATCTTTCTGGTTTTTAAGCCTGCTCTTTCACATGAGCCCCAGAAACTTCACATGAGTGTTTATTGTTGTGTGTCCAAGTATAGTCCTGGGGGAAACAAGAGAGTCCCAGTTTCTGAAAAGGAGTTAAACTGTTTCAAATGAAATAGCATTTTTTATTTAATTTTTATTATTTTTCCAATTAACAAGCATTTATTTTTTTTCTTCTCACACGTCCCCTTCCCTCAGTTGAACAAAATAAAAAACAAGCAAAAAAGGAACTCCCATAATAAATATGTATAGTAAGAAGAAGCAATTCCCTCATTGGCCGTGTCACATCCAAAAATGTATATTTCAGTCTGTATTTTGAGTTCATCACTTATCTGTCAACAAGTGAGTTCTGAGCTTCATCTTTAGTCCTCTGGAATCGTGATTTGTCAATGCATCAGAGTTTTGAGGTCTTTGATTTTTTTTCTCCCTCACAATGTTGTCATTTTAAAAATTATTTTCCTGGTTCTGCTCACTTCACTCTGCATTAGTTCATATAGGTTTTCCCTTTTTCCTCTGAAACTGTCCATTTCTTCATTGATTATGGGGCAATAATATTACATTATATTCATGCAACACATTTGTTTAGCCATTGCCTAATAGGTGGTTATTCCCTTAGTTTCTAATGTTTTGTTACTATGGAAAAAAGTTAGTATAAATATGAACCTTTTTCCTCTTCCTTTGATTTTTTTTTTAAGACTATATGCCCAGGATCAAAAGATATGAACAGTTTAGTGATTCTGGGGGTTATACTTTCCAGTTGCTTTCTAGTATATGGACCGATCTATAGCCCTGTGAATAGTTCATTAAGATGCCTGTTTTCCCAGAGTCCTCCAGTGTTTATTATCTTCCTCTGTTGTCATCTTTGCCAGTGTGATCATTTGCATTTCTCTACTTATTGGTGATTTGGAGCATTTTTTCATTGGAGTGTTGATAACTTGTATTTCTTCCTTTGAGAACCATCCACATTTTTTGACCATCTATTGTTCATATCTATTGAGAAATGATGTTTATTCTCATAAACTTGAATTAGTTCCTTATATATCTTGGATATGAGACCTTTATCAGAGAATCTTGCTGCAAAGAGTTTTTCCCCAGTTACCCATTCCCTTCTAATTTTAATTACATTGGTTTTGTTTATGCAAAATGTTAATTTTGTTTAATCAAAATTGCCCATTTTATCCTCTTTTATCCCCTGATAGCAGCTTTTTTTTTTTTTTTTTTTGCCATGCTCTATCACCTTTATATTCCTGCTGACTTCCAATGGGGGATTTTCAAAGCATTTTAGATATAAGGAGAAAATGCAACATGATAATGAAGTTAGATTGAGGGATGGGATTGTTTGCTCACATATATTCCACACAAAGTCCTACTGTGCTGTGAAATAAGGGTGCCCCATTAAATTTGGTCCTATATTTGAAGTGGATAGGGATTAACACTGCAGGAAGACAAGCATGAATGAGCAAACCAAGAACTCAGAATGATGGGAAAAAGAACTTTGTAAACTTCTTCCAATGGATTTCCAGCTGCATTTCAATCTCGACCCACATTTATGCCAAGGAACTTAGAAACTTTCAGAGAGTCAGAAGAATGGAAGAGAATGATGACAGTAGGTGAGCTCGTCTGGATGCTCCATAGTTAGAAATCTATGGTTATTTATTTAATGAAAGAATTATGATGTGTGTATATATGTGTGTATGTGTATGTGCATGCACGCAATTGCACAGTCCATTTAACCCACCCTGAATCCTGCTCTTGCAAAAAGATGCATCAATACTGTTTATATCGGGGATTTCACTGGAGGGAATGTATTGTACCAGGACCTAAATCCTGGTGTGGGACTGAGCTGAATGTCAAAATGTGTCTCTGTAGGCAGTACATTCTGCTGATAGTCACACACACAAAAGGAAATTATTTACTTCATTCCTTCCCTTTTAAGACATTTTCAAGAGGATCTGATATTATAGAAGTCTCCTTTCTTGTGAAAGGGGAACACTGACATCTTGTGGAAAGATCTAGCTTCACCTCTAATGTCAGCAGTATTATCTCCTCTCAGATAAATTTTAAAATAAATATATTTTCTCTCCCTCTCCTTCTTCTTTCCTCTACTGCATATGAATTATGAAACTGCCACTTTCTACCCCATCTGAACGGCATCTCACTAAGGTGGAAACGTCGGATACTCGAATCTTCCTTCCAGGATATTTGAAATATTGAAGAGGATGTTCCCAATTTCAGGTGTCAAAATGTAACACAAATAATGATTGAAAAATGTGCTTTCCTCCTTCCTTCTAGTCATTTAAACAATATAGACCTAAGAATATTTGTAAGAATAATACACATATGCACTTCCATGTATATACATATATATGTACACACACACACACACACACACACACACACACACACAGACTAATTTTGACAATATGTAATTTAGAGTATAGTTTGTAGGTCGGAAGACCCAGAGGCAGAGCTCCTGGGTTTTACGAGCCTCTGTTCTAGATTACTGCCTGTACTTGTCAATCAACCCTGACAGGAGGATAAAAATATATGCCCATATCACATGCATATTCTGAAAATTAATAGTGACTCCTAAATTACTTTGATATACTTGCATTAAATTTATAAGAAAGGTATGAAAGCCTATTATAGAAAAGGTCAGGAAGAAGGAAAGTAGAACTTTCACCCTTTTATTCACTAGGAAAAAAATTTGGTAGAGATGTATTTGACCTGGTTTTGGGTCCTAAAGAGTGAATGAGGAAAGTCATCACCAGTGAACTGCAAGGGATGAGGAGAGTGTGGGGTTAATTCCCCTTGGCATGAATTGACTAAACAGGCAAAGATAGGTCACCTTGAAGTTTCATGTAGTCTTTGCTCTGAAGAATGCAAAGGCCCTTCATCCACTATATAATTAGAATCACCACATGCCACTTATGGGGTAGATAGGATCAGCTATTCTTTCATTCTTCCCACTTCAACAGGTATTGAGGCAAAAGGATGCTAATTGACTTGTCTAAGGCCATACAGTGGCAGAGCTTGGATGAAAACCTTGCTTCAGTTTAACCTGCTTCAGCAAATATTTACTGAGCTCCTGCTAACAGGACAGGCATTATGCTAGGCATGACAGTGGATACAAAGAGCTTATAGCCTAGCCAGTGCAGGTTTGAATGCAAAATCTTGGAAAGGTACAAGAGTATAGAAAACTATGGTATAAAGTAGAATAAAATCAGTGCAGAAAGCACTGTAGGGAGTCAGATGGGGGAAATCATGTCTACTTGGGAAGATCATGGAAGGCTTCAATAGAAGAGGCAATAAATGCGCTGAACCTTGAAATGTGTGTTAGATTCAAACAGATATAGATTTGGGGGAAAGGAGAGGAGAATTATCGGTAAGGGGAAGAACAAGGGCTTGTATTTGGATAACAGTGAATCATTCATTTATGCATTTTTTCATTTCTGGAGATCTGAGTATGTGTAAGGGAGCAGTGAGAAGGAAGGCTAGGCTGTATAGGGTATATCTGAAATACCAAGTTGAGGAGCCTGCCTTTCATTCTGTAAACAATAAAAAGGAACTGAATCTTCTTTATTAGGGAATGTATATAATTGGTGGGCTTAATTCTACTCTCTTGGGTCCATTCACTATTACTTTATTCATTTTTTGAGCTTGTAGATCATTTATGTATTGTTTTTCATGCTCTAGATCAGGGGTGGGGAACCTGAAGCTTCAAGGTCACATGTGACCCTCTAGGTCCCTGGGTGCACCCTTGTCACTGAGTCCAAGTTTTACAGAACAAATCCTTTTATTAAGAGGGTTTGCTCTGTGGACTTTTGTAATGGAAATTCAAATTTAAAGATCTTCCCTGCCCCTAGGCCCTTTGATAGGCTTAAGAGACTCTGAGAACCTTCCTTGATTTGAAAATATACTCTGTCCCCTAATAGGCTGAATGTGGTCACATGGAGCCTATGGAAGGAGGTTTGGTTTTCAGGAACATCCACACCTTGATGCTTTGTGATTGGGCTGTGGGTCAAGAGGGTGGTTACATTCTCTGAGCCTGGAGAAGGCTATATAAGCCCAGATGGGAGGCTTTCCTTTGGGGGCTCACTTTGAAAAGTGTTGTGTGACTTGACCAAATGTGGGCAAGCATTGAGAGTCTCTCTCGATTGCCCTCCCTGCCCCCCATTTTGAAAATCCAGATGTTGATGCTTCCCTCTCTGGTAACTGTGATTTGGTATTGATGTAATGGTTGGGCAGTTTGGAAGCCTGTCTGCTTGATCTGTTTGTTTCTCTATCTTGTAAGTTCTGTCTGTATACTTTGAAGTTCAGGGTGCTGACCTTTTTCCCCTGAACTAGGTAAACGATATATGTTTGATTGATTAAAGTAAGCTTGTTAAGCCATTTTGAGTTGCTTTCCTTTAGAAAAGCAGATCTAAGAACCTGTGTTGGCAGCCACCCTGGGGATGCTGGGGTGCTTGCTGCTACAACTTTGGATTCAGTCAAAGAGCCACACTTGAGGACCTGGAGGGTCACAGGTGGCCTCGAGGCTGCAGGTTCCTCACCTGTGCCCTAGACCTTGTCTTAAACTCTCTTAAACTCTTAGACTCTTAAACACTTTGTCTCCTGTAATAGCAAGCAGAAGGCAATCATGATCAAAGGATCATGGATTTAGAGACAGAAGAAACCTTAAAGGTCACATGGTTCCTTCCCCCATACACAGCAGAGAGAACAACTTTCCCTGAGTCATTCAGTTAGCATCTTAGGCAAGATTTGAACCTGGGTCTTCCTACATTCAAATCCATTTCTCTACTCACTACAGTGCTATCAAACTCAAATAGAATTGGGGGCATTAATTGTATACAAGGATCCCTTCGGTCAGCATATTGACTTAATTTTAAAATGTAATGTTATCTATTTAGTTAGTTAAATATTTCCCAATTTCATTGGGGGGGGGGGGCGGCAAGGCAACTGAAGTTAAATGACTTGCCCAAGGTCACACAGCTAGGAAGTGTCAAGTGTCTAAGACTGGATTTGAATTTAGGTCCTCCTGACTCCAGGGCTACTGTCCCACCATGCTACCCCTCCCAATTACATTTTAATCTGTTTCAATCCAATCAGGAGTGTTGCAGGGCAGTATCTGTGTATTTGACACCTCCTCACTACACCATGCTTCTCTAGAGGCTAGAAACTAGGCACAGACTATAAACTACATTGTCCTCCATACACAAAAGAATTCCTAATCGATACTTTGTGGAGCCACATTTCTACCAGGATCAAGTAACACTTTGTAAATCATTGTCCTAGCTCATAATCACTGCTTCTTTTGGCTGTTGTCATAGGTGTAAAACTTTTCATGGGCACATTCACCAAGATCAGATTCCCTCTTATCTTTTTAAAGGACCCAAACTTTCTGCCTTGCCCCAAGAGTAACAACCAAAGAGTTCTTTCTCTGCTTAGATCATTTTTCCAAACCTTCAAAGAGACCATCTCAGCCTGGGTCCTTCCATAGGAAAGCAGTCATGTAAGAGAGGGCATCAAAGTTAGGTCTTCTATTGTAGGGAAGCCAGAAACACTTACATGAAAAGCCACATGGGATTCTAAGCCTAAACCAATAAAAGAAGAAAACTATCCAAACTTATGAATCAATCAGCAAGCATTTATTATCTACTATGTGGCAGGCACTGAAGAAGGTACTGGGAGTTTTTAAAAGGCTCTACTTGCTCGTGATCATATTTAGTTTGTGGTAGCAAACTTTTCTTGCAGATTGGAGTAACAATACAGGGAAAGATACATATTCCAGAAGTCTAAGGCAAGAAAGAACATCACTCCTCAAGGAGCTTAGATCCTATTAAAGTATACAGGTTAACATAAAAGTATATACAGAATATGTATTGCAATGGATTTGTGATTCCATTAGCATAGAGGACTCTTAAAGAAGCAATACCCTCTACCAAGGCAGATTGGTGTCTTTTCTTTTCTTTTTTTTTTGCTTTTTGGAGGGCAAGTGGGGTTAAGTGACTTGCCCAAGGTCACATGGCTAGTTTTTGTGTTGTGTCTGAAGCCAGATTTGAACTCAGGTCCTCCTGACTCTAGGGCCGGTGCTTGATTCACTGTGCTACCTAGCTGCCCCATATGTCTTTTCTTTTTTAAAAACTTATTTCAGTTTTAACTTAAGGAACAAAGCAAGCATTTCAATAATAGCATAATAAAAAGATGATTGCACAAGAAAGTACAAATCTACACATATACAACTTGCTATTTCTTTTAAATATACAACAAAGTTATGTAAATTTCTTTTTTTCTTTGTTTTCTTTTTTTCTTCCTTCTCCCACCCCACCCTAGAGATGGCCGCCATAAGACACAATAGGTATATATATATATATACCTATTGTGTACATATATATAATACATATACCTATTGTGTACATATATAATATATATTTCTATATATGTATATGCATATATGTATGTATATGTATATTTCTATATACACATATGTACATGTGTATGTGTGCATGCATATGTGTATATATGTTATATTTACATACACACACACACACACACACACACACACACACATATATATATATGGAGAGAGAGAGAGAGAGAGAGAGAGAAAGAGAAAGGATATATGCTCTCTCCTCACCTCTGCCTCTTGGAATACCATTAGTTCCCTTCCTTTGTGTCATCTCCCTTCCCTCAGGCATTTTAAATGATTTGAATTTCACAACTTCTGATTTTTGCATCTTTTCAGACATACATGTCACAGAAAATAATGTATACCTGTAGTGTAAAACCTTAATTTGAGTTTACCTATTAAAGTTATTTCGATTCTCAAGTAAAAAAAATAAAAATACTGGAGTGATTTGTCATTTTCCTTCTCCGGGAAAAGAAACATACACAGACACAGACATAGATACAGACACAGACACCAACACACACACACACACACACACACACACACACACACACACACACCACCAGCCAAGAATAAAAGAGATGTAATATCAAGTGTGAAAAATAACAAAAAATGCCAGATTGATTAGACCATGACTTGCAGGGAGGGGAGTAATACATAATAATAATAATAACAGCAAAAATAATAACCAGTAAGAGAAGAGGAATAATGTAAAATAATAATAAATGATATCCAATAAAAATTGGTCAACAGAAAAGTATAGAATTTCAGAGTGGAAGACATCTCAGAGTTTCCTTGAGATCAAGAACGTTCTTCAGCCTTCCTTTGTATTTCCAGTGCTAAGCACTATCTATGGCACATAGTAGGTGCTTAAAAATATTTATTGACTGACTGACTTAATCTAACTTGTGCAACCCATAAGCAAACAGAATTCCTTCTAAAATATACCTGACAAGTAATGATCATTAATGTTTTGCTTGAAGCCTTCCAATAAAGAACACATGAACTACAGAGGCAACCCATTTCATTTTTGTCTAGGTAGGTAGGTATTCTGTTCTCACTTCAAGCCTAAATCTGTTCCTCTGCTACTCCTCCCAAATTTTCATAGTCCAGTTCTTTAAGCCCAAGTGAAATATGCCTAATCTGCCATCCATTTGACACCTTTCAAATACTTAAGGTCCTCTTAAAGCTTTTCTACATTCTGAACAACTTCTAAACATCCATTTCTCATACAGCATGATCTGAAGGACCTTCATCATCCTTGCTGATCTCCTCTAGTTTGTCAATGACACTCCTAAAATAGAGAAACCAGAACTGAACACATTACTTAGTGATACTGGGACAAAATGACTATGGAATGTTCATTGTTGTTATGGAATCTCAACACATTGATGAATTAATGATCTTAGTCATCTTGGCCATGTCCTTCAGAAGGTCGTATTCTTATTATATATATTCTTTTATATTATTGTTATATTATTATATAATATTCTTATTATATATTCTATTATTTTATATTATATATTAAATTCTTGATATATATTATATTCTTATTCTAGTCTTATTCTGCTAAGCCCTAGAGACCAAAACTAAGAGCAATGGATGCAAGTTGAAAAGAAGCAAGTTTAGGAAAAACTTCCTAGCAAGTAGAGCTATCCATAAATGAAACAGGAGAACTAGCTGTTAGGAGAAGTGGCTGTAATGAGGCAGGTTGGTGGTACAATGTAGTGTACAATGAATCTGGAATCAGGAAGACCCAAGTTCAAATCCAGTCTCAGAAACTTAATAGCTGTGTGATATTAGGCAAGTCACTTAACTTCTATCTGCCTCAGTTTCCTTATTTGTAAAATAGGGATAGTAATAGCACCTAACTCTCAGCATTATAATAAGGATGAAATAAGACAACATTTATAAATTTATAAACATTTGTGTTGTAATGTTGCCATTACAGTATCTCACAAATTGTAAAGCACTATACAAATTCTAGCTTTCATCATTGTCATTATTATTAATATTATTATTTTCCATTATCATCTTTTTGTTATGCTACAACATTTGGACATGGATAATAATCCCTGGGAGCCAATAACCAACCTTCCCCTTCACCTAGGTAGTCCCAGATGATCATTGTGCTTTGGATCACAAAAGTTATTGATATAATGGGAATCAATTGGTATAAAGAATGTCAAACATTGCTTGTAACCATGAAAAATATAATCCTATTTTGTGAAACTCTTTCCCCTGCCAATACTGTTGCATTCTGACACCTGAAGCTGAGAATATATCCTTAAGCTTTCAAGCTATTCCTGGGCAAAGAATCTGTGATCTGACATTTGCATTTCTTTCATTATATTTGAGTGGCATATTGAGATCCATAAGCTTCTGGTTAATATATTACCAGGGATTCTTAATTAAACTGATCATCTAAAAAAGGCACCGTAGCCTCCTGAGGAAAGTGTGATCTTTGCCAGTCATTCACTTTGAATCTGCCTTACTCCCAGGATGCTATGGTAGGGGTGCCTCTGGGGTGATTACAGATGCTGGATACCATGACCAAATGCTTTCAATGTCTGGTACTGCCAATGGAGGGAGGCTGGCGGAGAGGGAGAATAGGAAAAGCAAACCAGCATCGTTTAGCTCAATTTCCCAGCTGAAGAATCAAGCCAAATAACAAAACAAACAATGGCTAAAGCAATCTGGCTCTGAGGAGCTTTAAAAAAATTATCATTTTTAATTTGCACTGACCCTTGCCATTAGTCTTTCCAAGAAATTGGCCTTCTTGTAAATCTGCAAAACCAAAGGGGCAAAAACAACAAAAACACACTCTTTGCTAAGCAGCATGATTTCGTGGAAAGATCTCTGGCCCTGGAATCTGAGGCCCTTGGTTCAAATACTGTGCTTCCTATCTATGTGACCTTGGTTATAGTAGAAAGAACACTGACTCTGGAGTCAGAGAACATGAGTTCAAAACCCACCTATGTTTCTTCCTCCCTGTGTAATCCTGCCTCAGTTTCCTCATCTGTAAAATCAAGGCCCCTTCAAGCTCTAGTTCTACGGGCCAATATATAACTTTGGATAAATCACTTAATTCACCATGGCCTCAGTTTTCTCGCTGGCAGAATGAGGAGGTTGGATTAAGTTGTACTTCAGAGGTACCTTTCTTCAAGTTCTAAATCTTTAAGCCTAGAATCTCTTCCCTTCTTCCTGCATGTTCTAATGATAATGGCACAGAATTCCAGGCCAGTGAACCCCCAATTTTGTGTGACTCAGTGATCTAGAGCAGGGCAAGCCCCCAAACCAGGCTGAGAGTATTTCCTGGCTTTCTCTTTCCCCAGACACCTGGCAGCCTGGTTATTATAGGAGCAACATCAGCTGTTTGGCACCTGTAAACAGTATTCCCAGCAGGAATCAAAGGCCTGAAGGATTCCCCTTCAGGTATCAGATGTGTCTGGGAGACTTAGCACAATGAACATTTCTTCCAAGTGACCTAGATACTCTTTTGGAATTCAACTGCTTGCTAAGGCTACCCCCACATATGCTTGAGACCATCAAACTGTCCCACTGGGATGGAGAACCCACACGAGAGAATGAATTGGTCTCTCATGACCTCATGTATCTACTCAGTTCCTCCTCCCTCCTCTCTGGATTCCCTCTGGCAATCCCCTTTATGCCCATGTGAGTATGGAGAGGCCTGACTTTGGCAAGCTGCTGCTGCTGCTGTTTGAATGAGGGTCATTCAGTGATCAGTGCACCACTGGGAGCTATGTTCATCTGCTTCACTTGTACCCTGTTGCTTTCAAATTATCCCATTCTCAGCTTTGTTCAAAACCTCTAGGTAAAGCTTGCCCAGCACACAATTGCTGAGGCATCTCTGCTGTGCTGCTACTCACTGCTAACCCGTTAATGGCAAAGAATGGAGTGTGGGCTGCAGTCCAAGGAGGAAGCAGTGACATTTTCCTCATTGGGCTCATACATGATGTGTCCCTAGGACACACACCACGCATGCAATCACTACCAGGAGGCCTCTGAACACATGCTGAACAAGCACATTCAAATCTCCCCTCTCTGTTCATGTTCTACTTGTGTTCCTTTTGCAGCTCATTCACAGTGTGTCTAACCTTGGCCAAATCGCTGCTGGGCTATGTCCTGGCCCCAGGTTTCTTCAGCTGCCTTGTGGTCATTTTCAACTTCAAAGCAGACACAGTGGCTGTGGGAAAGTCAGTGGAAAGTGAGTTTGTGCCCAGTGCATAGTCTGGAAGCATGGTCAGTACGCCAGAAAACACGGAGGTGAGGGAGAGGGCTACGGACTTCAAAGCTGAATATCATCCACTAGGAGTCTAGAATCTAGCCACCTCCCAGATTTTTAACACAAACCTCTCCACCTACTTAATTTTAGGGTGGGAAATGATAAATGCCCAAGTCGGAGTGCTACATTATCATCAGCAGCATTGCTTGGTTGTTCAGTAGCGCCTGACTCCATTTAGGGTTTCCTTGGCAAAGATACTGGAGTGGTTTGCTGTTTCCTTCTCCAGCTCATTTTACAGAAGAGGAAAATGAGACAAAAGGGTTAAGTGACTTGCCCAGGGTCACATATCTGGTAAGTGTCCGAGGCTAGCTTTCATCTCAGGAAGATAAGTATTCCTGATTCCAAACCCAGGGCTCTCTCCACTGTACCACCTAGCCACCCATCACCATCACCATCGCCTTTACCATCACCATCATCATCATCATCATCATCAAGAAAAATATCTCTTATTTTATATTCATTTAATTATATATTTATTATATAGCATATAAATACATTATATATTTATTATTTAGCTAATATTTACATAGTGCTTTAAAGTTTGCAAAATGCTCTATGAATATTATCTCCTTTGATCCTCACAAAAATCATAGGAGGTAAGTGCTATTATTATCCTCATTCTACAGCTGGTTAAACTGAGGCTGAGTGGGTAAGTGTCTTACTCACAGTCTCACAGCTAATAAAGGCCTAAGGCTGAATTTGAAGTCATCTTTCTGACTGTAGGCCATTGTACAACCTGGCTGTTCCATGTGCCTCTGGCAAGTTGTTTCCGGTCTGTCTGAAGATTCAGAAAATTGCCTGTTTGATCTTAGTCTTGCTCCAATGTCATTTCAGTGCTTCTGTTTGACAGTTTTCTCAGAGTACTCATACCAAGAAGAGTAGGAACCAGATGCTTGCCCATGTCCTTTCTGCTTATACTTGACACTGTTTGTGCATCTCTTTTTTCATTTGGTCACTAAATGAGCACTAAATGCTCATTCTGTCCAAATAGTTCAACGTACAAGTATTCCAAAGGTAGAGATGGAAAGTGGAGAGAGGCCTTGTGCAAGCCAGGGTGTAGATAGATAAGTCATGTTTTTAAGGGAAGTCAATTAGAAAAATGATGTTACAAAGCATAGATTTCCACCTCCGTTAGGGATAGGGTATACCTGTGATTTCACTGGTATAGAGAATTCCTGGTAGGGAGACTCCATTACCAATTCAGATTAGCACTTTTTCTGCAACTTGCAAACTTTGAGAACTAACTGAAGTACTGAAAGTTTAAAAGACTTGCCCAGAGTCATGTAACTGGTATATGTCAGAGGTGGCAAATGAACTCGGGTCTTCCTTACTTCAAGGCTGGTTCTCTATCCGCTAGACAAATAGTATTAAATCCAAACAGATATATAAACATTAAACCATATATAAGGATCCTTGTAGTCACATATTGATATAGAAAACCACCCTATTAGTATTATTTATTGTATTTTTATTTATTTTGTTAAATATTCCAATTCCATTTTATTCTGGTTGGAGCAGCACCAAGGAGAGTTCAGGTCACATTGTAGACTGCCTATTTGACACCTCTGCCCTATAACATGCTGCCTCTTAGCATTTACCCCTGCTCTCTCCAACAAAGAACACTAAAAATGTCTCTCTCCACTGAGGAGTATTCTATAATCAACCTTGCAACTTTTCTCTGTTTGCACTGACGGAAAATCAGGGCTCTATTCATTGCCTGATCTGCTTTTACATTTGAATTATGTGTGTTCTTTATGTCCTCATTCACTTGGCAAACGTATTTTAAGGCTTCAGTTTCCTCCTCTGTAAAATAAGGGATTTGAAATCGATAATCTCCAACCCTGGATCCATGATGCTACTAGGTGCAGAGCCTTGTCTTTGGCACTGATTAAAAGTTCCTCTCTTTATGGGATTTATAGTTTAGTAGGAGGCATGACACAAGCACAGATAATTAAAAAAAAGAAAAGAAAGACTATTACATAAAAGTGCATTGTAAAGCCACAAAAAAAAAAAAAGCTAAGTGAGATAAGAGGTAGAAGTCTGTAACAGGCCACAGTCTAATCAGGGTGAGCTCCTTCCTCTGGAAAAAGTTCCCAAGTACAGAGATTCTTACTCTGAGGGCCATAGATTTCAGGAGGCGCCTGAAGTTGCATGGGGATTTTTGTCTGTGTTTTTGTTTTTAGTTTTTGTCTGTGTTTTTGTTTTCTTTTTTTGTTTGTTTTTGCATAGCTCTTCCATGGGGGATCTACCCAACATATTAAAGGACTTCCTTTATATTTGATGGCTACCAATGTACTTAGATTATCCCAATGTTCTTTTTTCACTTTCACTGCATAATATAGATATCTTTTCAAAATTCTATCTCTACTTGTACCTTTATTTATATCTCTGTCTTTACCATATACTAGCACGAATAAAATCAGAACACCTATTTTCAAAGTAATTTCCCCCCGTTAGATTATTATTATGAATGTTACTATACTTGTAAGCCATGAAAAATTGATAAAGTTTTTTGAACAGAGAAATAAGTTGATGGTAATTTTTCCCTTAGGGGAAAGACAATTGAGGAGAGCTCAGGACCCAGATAAGTGTGCCATAGTGACAAGAGCTTGGAGTTGATGTCTCTGCTATATATGATGAGCAGAGTACCATGAAGAGAAAGGGAAAGGGATAGTGGTTGCTATGGAGATGAAGTACACTGCCCCACCCCCAACCATGCAGCACCCTAGAGAAAACCCTGTTTGCTTCATGCTAGTTATGGCTCTGATCAGAACTACAAATTGCATTTGTAAGGTTGCTGGTTAGTGACTAAAAACAAAACAAAAAACACAACCACCAAAACAACAAACAAAAAAAACCCAAACAACAAAAAAACACAAAAAACAACAACAAAAACCACAACCAAAAAAACCCACAAAACCAACCCACCCAAAAAAACCCACAACAAAACACAAAAACAACAAAAACACCCACCCAAAAACAAACCACCACCACAAACAAAAAACAAAAAAAACAAAAAAAAAACCCAAAAAAAACAAACCAACACAAAACCCAACAAAACAAACCAAACAAAAAACCAAAAAACCCACCCCCCACCCACACCACCCCACCAAACCCAAAACAAAACCCAAAAACCAACCAAAACCCAACACAACACCCCAAACCCCAACCCAACACACAACCCAAAAAAACAACCAAAACAAACAACACACAACAAACAAACACACAACCACAAAAAACAACCCCAAACCAAACAAACCAAACAACACCCAAACCCCAACAACAACACAAACCAAACAACCAAAAACACAACACCAAACCCCAACAACCCCCAACCACTGGTCAATCACACAACACTTCTCAAAGTGAGCCCCAAAGCAAAGCCTCTCCTCAGGGCTTATATAGCCTTCTCTTGGCTCAGAGAATGTAACAACCTCCTTGACCCACTGCCCAATCACAAAGTATCAAGGTGTCGGCTTTCCTGAAAAACAAGCCTCCCACCACAGGCTCCAGGTGCACTTATGCTAGGGGCAGGGAAGATCTTTAAATCTGCATTTCCATTACATCCCACCAAATCTAATGCAGCTTTATATTCCTTTTTCCTTGGCTGCACAGATTTTCCCTTCACAACTTCCCCTTTACTGTCCTTTCTTGATGCAGGCCACCTACTTTGGACCATCATCACCTCATAGTCTCATAGACCTCATAGATTCCAAGCTATCTTCATTCCATCCTGAACGCTATTGCAAGATTACTCTTTCCAAGTCACACTGCTTTTAGAACCTGTAATGACTCTCTATTGTCAGTCAGGAGTAGCTAGGTGGCTCAGTGGCGGCAATCAGGAAGACCTAAGCTCAAATCTGGCTTCAGACATTTAACTAGCTGTGTGATCTTGGGCAAATCACTTAACCTCTTTTTGCCTCAATTTCTTCAACTGTAAAATGGGGATAATAATGGCACCTACCTCACAAAGCTTTAATAAGGATCAAATGACATATTTGTAACATGCCTAGCATAGAGTCTGATACATAGCATGCACTTAATAAAATCATGTTCCCTTCCCCCTTCTCAATCAGATTGTCTGTCTCAATCAGATAAGATTCAAGCTACTCAGTCTACCATATCAATTACCTGCAGTATCTGCTCAATCTTTTCTTTCTCTATGTTAACCCTAATAAGGTGAGTCTCATGACCATACCCTTTACATACCACATTCTGTTCTTTATTTATTCCTTGACTCCTGATGTTTTCCCCTACAACAATCTCTCTTCGCTTTTTGCTCTGCAAATAAAACTTCTTTACTTTGTATAAAGTCTAGCTAAAACCAAAACTATAACCAGGGTAGGACAATTGAACATTTGACCCAGGACAAAAGACATTTAGAAGGTGAAGACAACACTTTCCCCCTTTCAACAGGGCAGAACATTTGACCTTTAGCATTTAATTATCAGGAAAAATTGGGTGAAATAGGAAGCTACCAGACTGTATACTCTTCTGTTCTATACCTTCCTCTCTCCTTTACCTTCTGACCACTGCATTCCTTACTTATGTGTCTGGGTCTTTACAATAGTTACTAGTGTTTTAAGTTTTCTGTATACTCCAGCTACTGAATTTATCTTTTTTGTTGTTGTTGTTTTTGGAGGGATATTGGGGTTAAGTAACTTGCCCAAGGTCACAGATTTTTATTTGTGTGTGTATTGTGTCTGAGGTTGGATCCGAACTCAGGTCCTTCTGACTCCAGGGCCGATGCTCTATTCACAGCGCCACCTAGCCGCCCCCTACTGAATTTATCTTAAAAAGTTTATCTGAAAGCCTTCTTTTTAAGATGTCAGAGTAACCAATAAATTTCCTTAACTCTCCTATATTCATCTTCAAACAGCCATAAAATAGCACCCCAAAACAAATCCTGGAATAGTAGAACCAGCAAAAATATGATGTGAAACAATCTTTTAGCCTAAGAAACTTGGAAGATTGTCAAGAAAAGTCTGTCCCCTTTGGGTAAATAGAGAATGCTATCCAGGACAGGAAACAACCCAGCAAGCCAGCAACAAGACCCACCTCAGTAAACCAGCTGGAGATCCTGAGTCCCAGAGCATCGAGTAGACAGACAACAACACCAGGATCCCCCCATGTGCCTAAGCATAGCTAAGGACCTGGCAGACTCAAGTTCTGATAACTACCTTGTGCTTTAGTGTAACCCTGGGCAAACAGGCAGCCTTCAGTGGTCAGACCACCATATGCTTCAGTGTAGACCCAGGGAAACACAGAAACCTGACCACCTTAGCAAATACCAGGCATGAACAACAGGACCCCAACTCATAAGTTGTAAGATGCCTATGGCCTCCTCCAATAGTGCCAGCTCCTCCCCACTCGATCCCTTCAGGACAACAGACATGAGGGTCCCCCAGAGGCCTCAGGGAAGCATCAGTAGGGTAACAGGTAAACAGCCAGGGATCGTAGCTCCTGGTACAAGAAGCCTAAGACAGTGCCCCCTCTGCCCCAGGAGCAGAGCTCAAATTTAAAAGAAAGGAAAATGACCAAAAAAGAAGAGTAAAAAAGAAAAGAATATGACCATAGAAATTCCCAACGGTGACAGGGAAGGTCAAGACACAAACTCAGAAGAGGACAACAATGTCAAAATGGGCAAACCCCCAAAGAAAAATGGGAAGTCGTTTCAAGCCCAGAAAGAACTCATGGAAGAACTCAAAAAGGAGCTTAAAAACCATTTAGGAGGTAGAAGAAAAAATGGGAAGAGAAATGGGAGTGATGCAAGAGAATTATGAAAAAAGAGTCAACAGCTTGGAAAAAGAAAAGAACTGCTTAAAAAGTAGAATTGTCTGTGACCTTGGGCAAGTCATTTAACCCCAATTGCCCTGCTTTTCCCCCTCAAAAAAGCAACAACAACAACAAAAGTACAATTAGCCCAATGGAAAAGGAAGTACAAAAGCTAACTGAGGAAAACAAATCCTTAAAAGTAAGAATTAGACAAGTGGAAGCTAATGACTCTATGAGATATCAAGAATCAATAAATAGAATAAAATGTAAAATAATTCATTGAAAAAACAACTGACCTTGCTTATCAATTGGGGAATCACTTATTCCAGGAGAGAAAATGTCAGAATCATTGGACTACCTGAAAGTCATAATTAAAAGGAGGCCCTGGACAGCATCTTTCAAGAGATTATTAACAAAAACTGCCATCATATCCTAGAACTAGGTGGCAAAATGGGCATAACAATCCACTGATCACCTCACAAAGAGATCACAAAATAAAAACTCCAAAGAACATTATTTCCAAATTATAGAACCATCAAATCAAGAAAAGAAAATATTGCACATGGCCAGAAAGAAACAATTCAAAGATTGGGGAGCCATAATCAGAATTACACAGGATTTAGCAGCTGCAGCATTAAAGGACTGGAAGTCATGGAATATGATATTCTGGAAGGTAAAGGAGCTAGGACTAAAACCAAGAATCACCTACCCAGCAGAATTAAGCATAATACTTCAAGGGAAAAAAATGGTCATTCACTGAAATAGAAGGATTTCAAGCTTTTATAAGGAGAAGACCAGAACTGAGCAAAAACTTTGATCTCCAATATAAAAATTCAAGAGAAGCCTAGAAAGGTACAAAGGGGAAAGAAAATATAAGGGATTCAATGAAGTGGAATTGTTTATATTCCTACGTGGGATGATGATACTTGTAATTCTTAAAGATTGTACCACTAATAGTACAGCAAGAAGGAATATACATGTACAGAGGGTGTGGGTATAAAGTGGATTTCAGGGAATGATATAAAAAGTAACTAGGAGAATCCTAGAGAGAATCTAGAATCCTGAGAAAGAGGAGCACACTAGGTACAGAAGGAAGGGAAAGGTTGAGTGGGGTAAATTATTTCACATGAAGAATCGTGAAAAACCTATTTCAGTGGAAGATAAGATGGGAGGCTGGGGGTTGGGCACTCTTGAACCTTACTCTCATCAGTACTGGTTCAGAGAGAGAATAATATACACAATCAGTTGAATATAGAAATCTATCTTACCTGACAAGAAAACAGGAGTGCAGGAGATAGAGTAAGGAGCAGAGGAACTGACAAAAGAGAGGGAAGAAGCAAGGGAGATAGTAGATAGAAGCAAAATACTATCAAGGAAGGAATGAGTGAAAGGGGAGGGAGGACAAAAGGAATAAAAACAGGACAGAGGGAAATACACAGTTAGTAATCATAACTGAATGTTAATGGAATGAACTTTCCCATAAAATGGAAACATATAATGAAGGGGAGCAAAAACCAGAATCCTACCATATGTTGTTTACAAGGAACACACATGAAGCGAAGACATACACAGAGTAAAGGTAAGGGGCTAGAGCAGAATCTACTGTGCTTCATATGAAGTAAAAAAAATAGGGATAGTAATCCTGAACTTAGACAAAGAAAAAGCAAAAATAGTCCTAATTGAAAGAGGTAAGGAAGGAAACTACATCTTGCTAAAAGGTACCATAGATAATGAAGTCATATCAACACTAAACATATATTCACAAAGTGGTATAGCATTCAAATTCTTAAAGAAGAACTTGTGAGTTACAAGTCCATGACCAAACAAGAGAGAGAGAACACTGTGTTACAAAATATAGAATAGATAATTTTGATTATATTAAATTAAAAAGGTTTTGTACAAGCAAAAACAAAGCAACCAAGATTAGAAGGAAAGAAAAAAGCTGGGAAACAATCTTTACAGCAAGTGTCTCTAATTCATTTTTCAATGTATAGAGAACAGAGTCAAATTTATAAGAATATAAGCCATTCACCAATTGATAAATGGTCAAAGAATATGAACAGGCAGTTTTCATATGAAGAAATCAAAACTATCTTTAGGCATATGAAGAAATGTTCTAAATCACTTTTGGCTGTAGAAATGCAAATTAAAACAACCATGAGGTATCATATTGACTAATATTAAAAAGGGAAATGATAAATGTTGGAGAAGGTATGGGAGAACTGGTGAAGCTGTGAAGTCATCCAACCATTCTGGAGAGCAATTTGGAACTATGCACAAAACCAAACTATGCATCCCTTTGAACCCACAAAACTACCATTAGGTCTGTATCCCAAAGACATCATAAAAAAGGAGAAAGAACCTACATGTGCAAAAATATTTATGGCAGACCTTTTCATGGTGGCAAAATATTGGAAATTAAGGGGATGCCCATCAATCAGGGAATGATTGAACAAGTTGTGGTATACGAATATAATGAAATAGTATTGTGCAATAAGAAATGGTGAATAGGCAGATTTCAGAAAAATCTGAAAAGACTTGTATGAACTGATGCAAAGTGAAATGAACAAAACCAGGAAAACATTGTACACAATATCAACCACATTGTGTGATAATCACCTATGAATGACTCAGCTCTCCTCAGCCACACAATGATCCAAGACAACTACAAAAGACTCAGGAAGGAAAATGTTATCCACATCCAGATAAAGAACTGATGGACTCTGAGTGCAGATAGAAGTATACTTTTTTTCACTTATTCTTTTTTTATGTTTTTTTCTTTTGATTTTTTTTCTTTCACAACTGTGCCTAATATGGAAATATGTTTTACATGATAGCACATGTATAACTGATATCAAATCGTCTACCATTTTAGGAAAAGGGGAGGGGAGGGAAGGAAGGAGAAATATAGAGACCTAGTTAATAGGTTATTGCACTGGTCTAGAGTAGAGGTTAAGAGTGGTTTAATTAGGCTGGTGATTTTGTGTGGGAAGATGTGAAAGATATTGTGCAGATAGAATTAACAAAGACTTGACAACTGACAGGATATTTAGGGGAAGCCTCATTATAAGTTATTCCTCTTCATGCCTTCTTCAATTCAGTCAAATTGGCCTTATTCTTCATCATTCATTTACAAATAAACATTTATGTGTAGTGTGAGGGAGAGTCAACAAGGACAACACAAAGGTTACAGGAAATATGATAGTGCCCTCTGTAAAAATAGGGAAATTCAGAAGAGGAATGGGGAAATTCAGGTCATGTTTAATTGAAGATGCCTATGAAGCATCTAGTTTGAAATTGTCATAGGCAATTGGTGATATGGGATTAGAGCTCAGGACAGAGTAGATATGGTTATATGCACCTGGGAGTTACCTGCACAGAGATGATTCTAGAACCAATGGGAACTGATTAGGTCACCATGTGAGAGAATGAGAAGGCTAGGGCCCAAAACAGAGGCACATAATACCCACATTTAAGGGGTAGGATACGATAATGGATAAACAAATGAAACTGAGGAACAGTCAGAGATGTAGAAACAAGAGAGATCAATGTCATGAAAACACAGAGAGGAGAGGGTTATCTATATTGTCAAGTGCTCTAGAGAGGTCAAAAAGCAGCAAGACTGGGAAGAGACCACCCGATTTGACAATGAAAACATAAGTGGTAACCTTAGAAAGTAGTTGCAGTTGAGCAAGGGGGAGAGAGGGAAGTAATAAGCATTTATAAAGTGCCTATTGTGCTAAGCACTTTTACAAATATTTTCTCATTTGATCTCTCCCAACAATCCTGAGTAATGAAGTCAGAAACTAAATTGTAAGATGTTGAGAAATGAGGAGAGCAAGTGGAGGCTTATTCTATGGATTGAGTGATGAAAGGAGGAGAGATACAGGACAGAAGCCTGAGGTACTAAAATCTACTGAGATCATTTTAAAGACAGAGAGACCTGGGGATGTTTGTAGGCATCGAGAAAGGAACCAATAGAATGAGAGACTAAAGACTACAGAGAAATGCGGGACGGTTGTGGGCAAATTTTTCTGGAGGAGATGGTAGGAAAGGGATCAAGGTCGAAAGTAGAGGGGTAAGCCTTGATAAGGAGTAGGGCCATCTCTTCCTCAAGACTCAAGGAGGAGAAAATGGACAAGATGTGAAGGGGTTTCTGAGAAGATTACATTTAGATTAAGAATATCTAGAATAGCCCTTCCGGTGACTGCAGGACCCGGCAGCGCAGCGCCGGCCCGTGTAGCGGGTTTGGGCAGCTGTCTGGGCCGATCGCGGCCCCTCCGGACTCGGAGCCGGCGAGCCGTTCTCTCCTCCTTCTCTCGGGAGCAGGAGCCAATGCCGGGAGCCCAGGAGGGACCTCCGGAACGCGCTCCCTGGAGCCCCGGCGGCCGGGGCGGGTCATGAGCCTCCTGGGCAGCTTCGCCTCCTCTCCTCTGTCCCCTCTGCAAGCGAGCAAGCCCAGGATGAAAAAGCCCCCAAAGAAGAGTCACAACGAGAAGTACCGGCTGAAGTACCTCCGGCTGCGGAAGGCAGCCAAGGCCACCGTGTTTGAAAATGCAGCTATTTGTGATGAAATTGACCACCTTGAGGAAAAGTTTATCAAAGCAAAAGAAGAAAGAAAGTACCTCCTGAAAAAGCTACTGCAGCTACAAACTCTGACTGAAGGGGAGACCCAGACTGTAGCAACCACCCACAGTTCTAATCTGCCTTTGAGTTATGGTGTGGCCACTTCCGTGGGTCCCATTCAAGGAACCGGACCTGTTCCAGTATCTAGCTCTGTGGTTGAAGAACCATTTGGGAAGAAACCCAAGAAGGAAAAAAAAAGAAAAAGGAAAAGAAAACAAAGTAGAAGTTCTGAAGAAAGCATCCAAGAAAAAGAAAATGGAGGGAGGTGCTCGCAAGCTGGTTCAGCCCATTGCCCTGGATCCCTCAGGACGGCTTGTGTTTCCCATCGGACTAGGGGGTCTAACAGTTTATAGCCTAGGGGAGATCATCACTGATCGACCTGGCTTCCATGATGAGGGCGCTATCTACCCTGTTGGTTTCTGCAGTACCGGAGTGTATGCCAGCATGAAGTGCCCAGACCAGAAGTGTTTGTACACCTGTCAAATCAAGGATGGTGGTATGCAGCCCCAGTTTGAGATTGTGCCTGAGGATGACCCTGAGAATGCCATTGTGGGCTCTTCTGCAAATGCCTGTCATACTGAACTGCTCAAGACTATCAGTGCAGCTCGGGGGAAGCTGCTTCCCAATGTGCTTCCATCTGGAGCTGATTTCTTTGGGTTTTCTCATCCAACCATCCACAACCTGATCCAGAGTTGTCCAGGAGCTCAGAAATGTGTCAATTATCAGTGGGTGAAGTTTGATGTGTGTAAACCTGGGAGTGGTCAAATGCCTCAGAGGCTGCCAGATGATGCAACTATGAGCTTTGAGGCCTTTCAGAGATAGGCTTTTGAAGAAGATCACAATGATCCCATCCTACCACGAACTTTGGATCTCTCAGGGCTCCAGCCTGCATCATTTGTGTCATCCTATTAGCCCATGGTCCTGACACATGAGCCCCTGCCTGCCACTCACCTGCAGCACATTAAGTCTCCATCCCAGTGCAGCCCAGCCCAGTCCTCAGACTGAACAAGGCAACAGAGACTACACCAGGCTTATCATGGTGAAATTTTTCTGTTAAGATAAAACTTAGAACATATGAAAGTAGCAGAACCCAGCACGATGATGGAGGCATTGACATCCTGTATCATTGTATCATAGAAGCTCTCTTGGCAATGGTTTTCCCTGGTAAAGACTTTGGTTGTTTTTATCTTTTTAAATAAACTTTTCTCATCATTAAAAAAAAAAAAGAATATCTAGAATACCCACTGTGAAGAGTGTAATAGGGGCGGAGCCAAGATAGCGGAGTAGAAACAGCTCATCCAAGCCTCTCTGCCCCCAGATTCCCCACAAACTATGTAAAAAAGAACTCTGAACAACTTCTGGAGCCCCAGCACCCACAGAACGACACAGAGAAGCTAACCTCCCGCTGAGGACAGCCCAGCAGCCCTGCAGGAAGGACCAGCGCAGCGGTCTGGGAGCCGGCAGCGCGAAGAGCGCAGAGCGCAGGAGCCGAGTGAGCCGAGTGCAGGAGCCGAGCCGAGCCGAGCCCATGTCCTCGTGAGCCGAGGTTTTAGCCCCAGGGCGGCAGGGCCAGCAGCCAGCTGGAGGAAACCCAGAACACCAGGAGCAGTGGCGACTCCAGAATTATCAACATAGACACGCCTAGGACAAAGTAAGAGGTTAGTGTCCTATGGACTTTGGGACCTGTATTTGGGGAATGTGTCAGCTCCCTCCCCTGGGGGCTAGAAGCAGCTGAGGACAAACGCTATTTTGTAGTTTTCAGAGGCAGCTCTGGCTCCCAGCCTACAAATAGTGGGGAGATCCAGCGATCAATCTTGGGGGGTAATTGCTCTTGCATTAACCTCCCTGGATCTGGATTGTGATCTAGGGTGGAAGTTGTGGGTGGGTTTACAGCTTGCCAGAAACGGAAGTTGCACCCCACACGTTCGGGACGAAAATTCCTCCAGCTGGCCTTAAAGCCATAGTGTGGCAACAAGCCCAAAAGTCAAGCAATTAAGTGGCAACATGCCAAGGCAAAGGAAACAGAAAAATGCAACCCTAGACTCCTATTTTGGGGGCATAGAGCGGGAAAAGGACTGTGAGGTCAGAAGTCCTGCTCCAAAAGCCCCAGGGGAAAACATGAGCGGGTTGCAGGCCATAGAGGACCTTAAGAAGGACTTTAAAAATCAAATAAGAGAAGTGGAGGAAAAATTAGAAAGAGAAATGAGAAGGATGCAGGAAAAGTATGAAATGAGGGTCAACAGCCTGACTGAGGAAAACAACACCTTAAAAAATAGACTAACTCAAATGGCAAAGGAGGCCCAAAAGGGCAATGAGGAGAAGAATGCCTTAAAAAGTCGAATTTGCCAGATGGAAAAAGAATCTCAAAAGTTCACTGAGGAGATTCATTCCTTCAGAGTTAGACTGGAGCAAATGGAAGCTAATGACTTTATGAGAAATCAAGATGCTGTTAAGCAGATCCAAACAAATGAAAGATTAGAAGGCAATGTGAAATATCTCATGGGAAAAACCACTGACCTGGAAAATAGATCCAGGAGAGACAATTTAAAAATTATTGGACTACCTGAAAGCCATGATCAAGGAAAGAACCTAGAAATCACCCTTCAAGAAATTCTCAAGGAAAACTGCCCTGATGTTTTAGATCCAGAGGGCAAAATAGAGGTTGAAAGAATCCACCGATCACCTCCTGAAAAAGATCCCAAAAAGAAAACTCCCAGAAATATTATAGCCAGGTTCCAGAATCCCCAGATCAAGGAGAAAATACTACAAGCAGCCAGGAAGAAACAATTTCAATATTGTGGAAACACAATCAGAATAGCCCAGGACCTGGCAGCTTCTACACTGAGGGATTGAAGGGCATGGAATATGATATTCCAGAGGGCAAAAGAACTGGGAATGAACCCAAGGGTCACCTACCCAGCAAAACTGAGTATTTTGTTTCAGGGGAAAATATGGTCATGCAGTGGAATAGAGGACTTTCAAGCATTCTTGAGGAAAAAACCAGAGTTGAATAGAAAATTTGACATCCAGACACAAGAAGGAAGAGATGCCTGAGAAGGTAATCAGGGAAAAGAAATCAAAAGGAACTTATCAAAGTTGAACTATTTACATTCCTATATGGAAAAGCAATAACTGTGACTGATGATATCTTTCTCACTATGAAAATAATGGAAGAAGGGGGTGTGGTCATATGAATACATATGTGAATGTGTGTATATGGTTACAGTTATATATGGATAGAGGGCATAGGTTGAATTTGTTGGGAAGGGAGAATACTCAAGGGATGAAATTATGAGGTGAGAGAGGAAAGTGGCAAGAGGAGATGGGGAGAGACATGGTAGGGTAAACTATCTCATGTAGGGGAAGTGGTTGCAAAGGAGGGGGAGAATAAGGAAGGCTAAAAAGGCAAAACCACATTCACATTGAATTTGGTTCAGGGAGAAAATGACATACATACTAAATGGGATATCTCAACCTGCAGCAGGATAGGGGGAAGGGGGATGAGAGGAGGGATGATGGATGGGAGGGCATCCTTGGGGTGAGGGGAGGTTGGAAGTACCCACTATAGAAGAGGGACAGGATCATGTAGGGAATGGACCAGGTGGGGGGTGGGATGAGTGGGAGGGAATTATAAGCAGCCTTGTACAATATATCTACTATGATAATGTTTTGCATAGCTAGACATGTACAACATATACTGAATTATTTATCTCCCAAGAAGGAATGGGTGACAAGGGAGGAAGGAAATGGATCTGAAATTCGAGGTCGTAACATTAAATGTTTCAAATATATATATAAATACTATTATTAATACTCTTTTGCCTATAATTGGGAGATAAGATGTGCAGGCATTGGGACACAAAGATTCATCTTCCTCTAATGGAAAAGTCGATGGGGGTATGGGAGAAGGTATGGGAGAGAGCAGATTGGAGGAAGCGATATCTTGTGGGACTGCTATTCTGGGAGGTTGGGTAGGGGAATAATGGGGGGAAAATGATTGTAACTCAAAATCTGGCGGAAATGAATGATGTAAAACAGAAGTTAATAAAGCATTTGTTTAAAAAAAAAGTGTAATAGACAATCAGTTAGAGAGAAGAGAAAGGATTGCCTCATTGCAACTGAGTTTGGATAGCATAAATTTGCATTAGACCCAGTCACAATGGTTGGTTAAATGCCTTTCTTCAGTCCCATTTATTGCACACAAATAAGAATGGAGAAAGTCGGTGGTAAGAGTCATATGCAGTTGGAGTTTGGAAAAGCATGAGAGGTGATAGGACAAGAGGAGATATGAAGGAGAGGAGAAAACAGTGTACCCAAACTCACTAACGATCAGTTCAAGACTGAGAAGGGAGGACAGCAAAGTCAGAGCAGGAAAGGATGACCTGGGGTAAAACTGAAGAGTAGAGTTTCAGGAACTGAGGATGTTTAGACTAGACAAGAGATGATTCAAAGGAGCTATGAGAACTGTTTTCTAAGATGATTGTATAGGGACGGGGCTAGTGATTGCACAGGAAACTCCCAGATGAGAAGCTTCCTTGAGCAGTGCAGGTCAGCACTTTCTCTACAATTTAGGGTCTTAGAGACTGAGAAGTCAAATGACTTTCCCAGGGTCACACAGTCAGTAGGTATCAGAATTGGGACCTGCAATCCAGTCTTTGTGAATCTGTGGCATTCTTTCTCTTATCTACTATATCATGCCGCCTCTGACTTTCAAGTCTTCATGCTCCAATCCATTATACACACACTGACAAAATGATATTCCAAAAGCGTGGTCTAAACATCCATCCCTTGCTTAGTAAGCTCCAGGAGCTCCCTGTACCTTTAACACCACATATCAACTCTGCTTGGCAACTTTTTATGTCCTGGCTCCAACCTACCTTTTTAGCCATATTATTTCTGTTTATGCACTCTTCAGTCTAGTCAATTTGTCTTTCTTATTGATCCTCATATAGCAACACTCTATCCTTAACTCTTCCTCCTCCATGTAAAATTCCCAGTTTTCTCCAAAGGTCATTGTAATGGTAATGGATTGTAATGGTAATGGATTTGAAGATGTTCCATGCCCCTTGAACTTACTGACATAGTAGAAAGGTGTGGGGCAGGAGGGAGCCAGAGCCAAGTAGGGACTGGGCTGGAGTCAGCAAGGTGACTGAAATGGCACTAGAAGCTCATACTTCTGAGAGCCATTCAGAACTTCTGTTGAGGACTGCCAGGGACTGAAACTACAGGGGATGGGGAGTAGTGGGGAGAGGGGGCAGAGCTGCTGGGAGCCAGCTACTAGGAGTCTGAGCAGTTACCTTGAGTGAGAAGTGGAGGATCTTTGCCTGTTTTGTTTTGAAGGCTTGAGAATGTGGGTGTTTACTGCATTAACTATGTGTGCCAATTCCTTGGCAACTGTAATGGCTTTGACTTTCTGGTTTTGGGACTCAGCTTTCTAGCATTCGAATAAATGTTTTGGCTATGTCTCCCTTGTAGAGGTCCTCTTATATTTTGTGATTAATAACTATACCAGCATATTTATAGTCACTGTAGGCATTGTGAATATTGCATTGTAGTTACAGGGACAGGGTGGGGATATTGTTCCAATCATACTTTATATTTATATCATACATACTTCCCTGGTAGAATACAAGTTCCTTTGGGGAAAGGATTACTTTGTTTTAATTTTTATACCCCTAGAGCTTAGGACAATGACTGGCACCTGCTAGGAACTTGATAAGTACTTGTTAAATGATTGGTTAATTGATATTAAATGAACTCAAGGCCATTCTCCCTCTTAGTCATGCTGTTTTGGATGCTCTTCAGTTTATGAGTGTCCTTCTTAATTTACGGTGTCTAGAATTTAGTCAATGATAATGCTAAATCTCTCCTGACAAATGCTTTCCTGAAGGGTCTTTCCCCTTCTTTAATTCGTTTCACCTAAAGATAAAAATGCATTTAAAAATCCACTGAAATAAATTGCAATCAGGCCAAGTGTAAGTTAAAGGGGCAATGAGGCAGATCCTAAATGCCTCTTAACTAATTGGCTACCCAACCCCTTCTCTCCCTGCTTTCCAAAATTCAATCTGATCTCCAGTATCTGGGCCAGACCACAGACTAAGGTACATCAGAGCTCAATTACTGGGCCTCTCCCATCCCTTATGCACCACATTAGATGACTACATAGCCTAAGCAGGAACGTTTACAAAAAAAAAAAAAATTAAAAGGTCAGAAAGGTAAACAGAATCAGGGCCATCAAGAGCTTTATATGTTATTAAAAAGATTTGGCAGCCTTCTGCTACCAAAGAGGCAGCCAAGATTGAGATTATAAAATGGGAGAAAGAAGATTACATCCCTGAAACAATCCTTGCAGCAGCAGCAGCAACAGCAGCAACAGCAGCAGCAGCAGCAACAGCAGCAGCAGCAGCAGCAGCAGCAACAGCAGCAACAGCAGCAGCAGCAGCAGCAGCATGCAAAACCATCTGTAGCCAGTTTAGGAAACAATCTAGAGGACCGCCAGGAGCAAGTTAAGAGTCAATCCTGGAAGTAATGAAAGTCTGGGTGAGTGAGAGCATGGATGAGTGAAACCGTGTTTGAAGAAGAATGCAGAGCCCATAATCTTACAATATTCTTGAAACCATAAAAAGGATTTTTCACCACAAATTTAATGTGGAGACTGAAAGCTAAATTGAGGGTCGTAAAGAGAAGCCTTCCACACAGTGCTACAGTTCCAAGATAATGAAAGTGAATCCTGATGCCCCTGTTGGCACTCAGAGAATGTGTTTCATCATGAATATTCAAAATGATAAAGCTGGCCTTGAAAAATGGGAATTTTTCAAGTCCATTAGAGAGCTTGGATAGGCTTGCATTCCTAACCTGCATTCAAAGAGGAACAGAATTCAACTTGAAATTGTTTAGTTTAATTTAAATTAATAAACATTTATGAAGCACCTGCTCTATACTAGGGCACCTAGGTGGTGCAGTGTATAGAGCACTGGTCCTGGAGTCAGGAAGACTCATCTTTATGAGTTCAAATCCGGCTTCCAGATGCTTACTAGTTGTGTGACTATGGGCTAGTAATTTAACCCTATTTGCCTTAGTTTCTCATCTGTAAAATGATCTGGAGAAAGAAATGGTAAACCATAAACTAGGTGTCCTCAGTGCCTCTCCTTGTTGAAAGTCCTTTTCCTGGGGCAGCTAGGTGGAGCAGTGAATAGAGCACCAGCCCTGGAGTCAGGAGGATCTGGGTTTGGATCTTGCCTCAGACACTTAACATAAAAATTAGCCTTGTGACCTTGGGCAAGTTACTTAACCCCAATTACCCTCCAAAAAGGAAAAAAAAGGAAAATCCTTTTCCTGCTCTGGCTAAGTAAAATCTCCCTCTCCCTCCCTCTATTCCTCCCCTTATCCCCACCCCTTCCTCTCCCCTTCCCTTTTCCTTTCCCAATACTGACTGTTAATTATTAAGTGACTGGCCTGAGTCAGGCTTAGCCCACAACACAAGGTAACCATTTTTTGGTATCTCTGCCAAGAAAACTCTGAATGGGGTCTTGGAGAGTTGGATATGACTGAACAGCAAAAATGTACTAGGCTTCTTCATCATCATGAGGTGATAGATTTTTTTTTTCCAGGCTGCAGCAAGTCATAAAATAGCTTATTGAGGGATGGCATAGCCATGGCCTTCATAGGTGGCAGGGGATCAACCTGTGTTGTTGAAATCACTCTGTACTAGCAATAGAAAGATGAAAAATGACTGTTTGGAATGTCAAGAACTTTTCAATTCAATAGGAAGAATTCAGGAGGAATAGTGATAACTAGAGCAAAAGTCATACAAATTATAGAATAAAAGTGTGGAGGGAGGTTTAACCAGAGGCTGAAGAAGGGAGGAATCGTTTCAATATTTGGGGTGGGGAGGGCAGAGGGACAGAGGAACAGCAAGGCTGAAGGAAGCTGCTTCCTCCAAGGTGACCAAGATCTCTTTAAAAAACATTATTCATATAGCTTATTTTTACATCATATTAATTTCCAAATATCCATTCCCTGCCACTCCCACTCTCACAGAGTCATCTCATAATAAAGAATAAAAACTAAAATATAGGTCAGAGGGAAGCATTTCAGTAAAAACTGACCAGTACAACCAAGGAGTCTAACTATGTGTGTAGTATTCCACATCCATAGGCCCCAACCTATGTAAATCATGGAAGGAGGTGCATTTTATCCCCTCCTTTTTTAGGCCCAAGGTTTAATCGTTATAATTCCTTGTATTGAAGTTTCCTGTTGTTTTTCTTTCCATTAATATAGATTGTATTTCATATGTTGTTTTAATGGTTCGGCTTGTATCATTTTATATCAGTTCATTGAAGTTTTCTTGGGCTTCTCTGGGTATTCCTATACATCTTCTCTTACATGGATATTAATCATTGGTTTGGCCATTTCATAATTGAAGGGCATCTCCTTTGTTTCTAGTTCTTCACGACCACAAAAAGTGTTCCTTTAAATGTTTTGGGACATACAGGAACTTGCTTTCTGTCTTTGACCTCTTTTGATGTAGAGGGTCATAGTAGTGGGATTTCTGGGGCAAGGTGCATGAATGCCTTAATGACTTTCTTAGAAGAATAATTTCAAACTGCTTTTCAGAATTATTAAACTAATTCACAGTTCCACCAACAGTGTATTATTATTGTTCCTGTCTTCCCACAGCTTCTCTGACTTTGTGATTATTCCCATTTTTTGTCATCCTTTACAATTTTCTAGGCATGAGATGAGACCTCAAAGTTGCATTTCTTTGTTTTTGGTGATTTGGAAGAATCATGCATATGGTTGCTTATAGTTTATAATTAAGAATTAGTGGCTCATATCTTTTGGCCATTTATCCATTACCAATGATTCATTTATAACTTAGATGGCCTGCGACTATGTCACTTCACTATGTCACTTCACAGTGGTTCCCTATTGTCTTTCTGATAAAATACAAATTCTTTAGCTTAGAATATAATACCCTTTCCAATTTGGTTCCATCTTGGTTTTCTTCTCTTATTTAATTTCACTTCTAATAACAAACCACACTCAGCATTTCTGCAAAGCTGACCTACTTGCCCTATACTTAGCCCTGTGTCTCTTACCTTTGTCTACGAGAATTCTTCTATATGTGTAATAGAATTCTGTATCAGCAAGCATCCCAATATCCCCAGGGTAGCTGCCAACACAGGTTCTTAGATCTGCTTTTGTAAAGGAAAGCAACTCAAAATGGGTTAACAAGCTTACTTTAATCAAACAAACATACATTACCTAGTTCAGGGGAAAAGGTCAGCACCCCAAACTTCAGAGTTACAGAACTTACAGATCAAACAGACAGGCTTCCAAACTGTCCAAACATCATATCAATACCAAATCACAGTTACCAGAGAGGGAAGCATCAACATCTGGGTTTTCAAAGCCGGGGGGCTCTCAACAATGGCTTCCCAGAGTCTCATCTGGTCAAACCACACAATACTTCTCAAAGTGAGCCCCAAAGCAAAGCCTCTCCTCAGGGCTTATATAGCCTTCTCTTGGCTCAGAGAATGTAACAACCTCCTTGACCCACTGCCCAATCACAAAGTATCAAGGTGTGGGCTATCCTGAAAAACAAGCCTCCCACCACAGGCTCCAGGTGCACTTAAGCTAGGGGCAGGGAAGATCTTTAAATTTGCATTTCCATTACAAATTCCTCCCTCCTTCCTCTTAGAATTCCTAGATTCCTTTAAAGCTCAGTTGATTTGGGGTGGCTAGGTGGTGCAGTAAGTAGAGCGTTGGCCCTGGAGTCAGAGGGACCTGAGTTCGGATCTGGCTTCAGACACTTAACACACACAAACAAAAACCTAGCTGTGTAACCTTGGGCAAGTTACTTAACCCCAATTGACCTCCAAAAGGCAAAAAAAAAAAAAAAGCTCAGTTGATTTGCCTTTTCCTATCTAGCAAGCCCTTTCTGATCCTCTTAGTTATTTCTGTTCTATAATATTCCCATTTCCCCTTGGCTACAAGTAGAATGTAATCTTTTTGAGGGTAGGGACTATTGTTCCTTTTTCTTTGAATTACCAATACTTAACATAAGGCATTACATATAGCACGAGCCTAGAAAAGACCTGCTGTAATGGTTGGTGGTACCTACATGTGATTTAGAAGGAGAAAGATTTTGAAAGAGTAAAGACAGCAATGCATCCCAGTACTAGAGTAACTGAATGAATGAATGGAGTCAAGTCTTCAGGAGAAGATTCAAGATAGCTAGTAATCCATTTTGGCCATTTCACTGAGTGCACTCAAGTATGGGTCATGAAAAAAGGCTGGAAATATAGACCATGAAAGACCTTGAATCAAATAACAAGTATTTATTAAAAGCCAGTTGTATACCAGGCAGTGTCCTATGCCAGGGACACAAAAAGGTACGATTTTTACTTTCAAGAGCTAATATTCTAATGAGAAAACAAGTACCAATATAAGATATATTCAGAATAAATAAAAATAAATGCAAGGCAATAAGAGGGAAATCCTATTTGAAGGATTCAGGAAAGCCTTTATGAAGAAGGGAGTGTATGAGCTGTATTCTTAAGGAAGGCAGGGATTCCATGAGGCAGAGATCAGGATGGAGTGTATTCCAGGAATGAGAGCTAGCCTATGTAAAAGCATGGGGAAGAGATTGAGGACCATGTGAGGAATAGAAAGAGAAGACCAGTTTGACTGCATCTCAGAGTATGGCAGGGGATGTAATTTGTAGTAAGACTAGAAATGCAAGTTAAGGCCAAAATGTTAATGACTTCAAAAACTAAACAAAGGATTTTATATTTCATTTTATAGAATAGGAAATAGGGAGGCACCAGAATTTATTGAGTTGGAGATGAAATGGTCAGGATTATGTTTAAGGAAAATCACTTTGGCATTTGGGAGAAGAATAGACTGGAGAGCTGGGGAGAGATTTGAGGAAGGAAGATCAATTAGGAATTGGTTGCAATAATCTAAGAAAGAGGTAATGAAGGTCTGACCTAAAGTTGTAACTTTGTTAATCTAGAGAAAGGGTCTGATGAAAGAGGTGTTGTGGAGGTTGCAATGGCAAGATTTGGAAAATGATTAAACAAATGAGTGAAGGAGGGGGATGCATAAAGGATCACACAAAGGTTACAAATTTGAAAGACTGGAGAATCAGTGGTGCCTTTGACAGAAATAGGGAGGTCTGGAAGAGGAGTGGGTTTGGGAGAAAGGGGGAAGGCTTTTGGCATTTTTTGTGTTTTTAACATGTTGAATTTGAGGAGTTGAATTTGAAATGTCCAGTAGGTAAATAGAAATGCCAGACTGGGATAGAAGGGACTGGATATTTATACATATCTGAGAATAACCTGCAGAGATGGTAATTAAACCCATGAAAGATAGTGAGGACACTGCAGTTATGGGGATAGAAGAGGAGAAAGCACAGAACATAGTTAGGAAGTATGATATGAAAGAGAGACAACAAAGCAGTCTTAGAAGATCTGGTCAGATAGGTGCAAGAAAGCAGAAATTATTCAGGAAATTCTAGAGAGGAAAGAGTATACAGGAGGATAGGATGGTCATTATTTGCACACGCACCACAGAGTCCAAATAGGCTGACAACTAAGAGAAGGACAAGAAATTTTGTGAGTAAGAATTCAGTGTTAACTTTGGAGACAGTAACTTCAGTTGAGTCATGAAGTTGGAAGCCAAATAATGGAGAGTTGAGGTGGACAAGAAGAAGTGAGCAATGAGGATAGTATATATTTTTTAATAGTTTGAGAAAGAAAAAATGTAGGACAATAGCTTGAAGGAATGGTAGAGTCTAGTGAAGGTTTTGTTATGTTTTGTTTTTCAAGAAAGAGGGAATTTTGATCATGTTTGTGGGTGGTAGGGAAGGACTCAGAAGATGATATTTTGGAGGAAGAAAGTCCTCAATTTGTCTTCAGTCTGCTGGATAAGATAGGACAGATGGGATCAACTCAAACCTTGTAAGCAATGTGGAGCTATAGAGTATTTAAGAGCAGGTGAGTAATTATATATATATATATATATATATATATATATGTATATATATGATTTATGATGATTACTTGACTGTTTTTCAAAAAAAATGTATTGGGGTAAAACATACAGATAAGAAGTAGGAAGACCAGTTAGGAGACTATTATAATAATGTTGTGAGAGTTAATGAGATAATGATTAGAGAATGTGCCACACCAAATGTAATGTACAACTTAATGCACAAGACATTTTTAGTAATGATTATAAAAGATGGAAAAGTGTAAACGACACATTTTCAAGAGAGGCTGTTTCTTTGTGCTTTGGAGGTGGGGAGAGTACAATATTTAAAGATGTTTAACTGTACATAGATTTAGTTTAGACTCTGATATTTTTATGGAGTAGTCTTTTTAATTCAGCTCAAAAACATGGTTAGAAAGCTTTGAAAATTATGGTAGAGATTACATATTTTAATTCTGAAAATTGAAATTACTATGTGAAATTGAAAATTACCAGAGATTATAAATTTTCAGGGGATAGGGGGACAGTAAAATATCTTGATTTTGGAGGCATTTTCACTTTCTCGAAAAATAAACACATTCCATTCACATCCACAAAGGCATCTAGTACTGAAATGGCTAGCAATCAATACTTTGAATTGATAAAGTTTACAACAGAAATGGAAGGTATTTTCTTGCAGGCTAATTGTCTTTTTACCACATCACAAATAATATGGATTAGAATTAAGGGCCGTCAGAGCTGACTCAGCTGAATGGATTTGATGATTATTTCAATTTAAATTAAGCACAAACTGCCAGTTTCCTGAATTTATATGAAAGTTCACAACAGCAGAGGAAGGTACTAGAGAAAGAAGCTAGGATAAGATGAAATAGACCAAGTTTAACTATTGCTAATACTAATGTCATTGTGGTAGCATTTAAGGGATCTTGAATTAGCATTCACAAAAGAAATGGGATACAATCAATGAAGTTCCCAACGAAGTCCTATTGACTAAAGCCTCTTATTCCCAATCTGGTTGAAGATATTATTTTTAAATGGTCACTTCAGCCAACTATAATATCTCAAGTGACAATCCTCCCACACACACCTGTCAACAAAATAAATACTTCAACAAGCTCTTAGTAAGCAGTTAAGGATTGAAGAGAATTTCGTGGGGCATTTAGAAGCTACGAAGCTACTATGTGTCAAAGGCAAGACTTGACCCTGGGTCTTTCTGACTCCAATATCTCCTCTATCCACTTTACCAGTCTATCTCTTGACTACCTTCATTTTACAGATGTATAGGACATTGGAGGTACAAAGACAAAAATGAAATTTTCCTTGCCATCAGTGGCTTTACATTGTACTGGGAGGATATGAAATTTACACAGATAAGAAATTATAAAGTAAATACAAAATAATAAAAAGTGATTCCAAAAAAGAAAGTGCTAAAAATTAAAGGAATGGCAGCTAGGGAATTAGAAAAGGCCTCTTGTATAAGACAGCCCCTGACCTTGCTTTGAAGGAATTCTGTAAGATGAAAGTGAGAAGGACCCAGGAATATAAAAAGATTTAAAATGATCCCAAATAAATTCTCTCGAAACCTGGTTAACAATTATTCCTCTACAAATGAAAATATATGTTTAAGAAATAATCACCCGTGTCATTAAAATGTTATGAGGTTTAGTTCTGGGCAGTGTTTGGAAATTTGGGGACAACAAGCAATGCATCTCCTCTTAATTAGTGGACAAATGCAAGTGTAAATTAAATGGGGTTACAAATATGGCAGGTATTTGCAGAGTGTGATGTAGCTGCCAGATGTTAGATTTAGAGCTGAAAGGTTCCTTAGAGATTGCTGGTCAACCTCCTCATTTTTTCAGAGAAAGACATCAGAAAAGTTAATGACTTATCCAAAGAAACATAGGTAGAAAATGGCAGAGTCAAGGTTCAAGGGTCTCTGAGAGGGCCACTCTAAGAGGAAAATAGCAGAGTCAAGATTCAAGAGCCACTCTAGGGAGAACACATGTTCCACCCCACCATATTGTCCACCATTATTTTTTGTCATTAATAACCATTCAAAAGTATAAAAAAATAAGCTCTCCATAGTTTAGAATTATTTCTATTTCATGTCTCTTGCCCTCCAAATATAAATTTTAAATCCTTTGTGACTTTATTGAAAGTAGGTTTAGGAAAAAGGTTATAACCCTTTATATAAGAATTAGAATTATATATGTGTGTGTCTACATACATATACATACATTTGTATGTGTGTGTATGTGTGCATGTGTGTGTATAACAGGTTTATATGAGAGTAAGAGTTATAACCACTGCATGCATTTTCTAGCTTGTACATTTTAAAGCAAGTCAACAAACATTTATTAAGGCTAACTATATGCCAAACACTATACTAAGTACCGACAGTACAAATATAAGCAGAAAGAAAATCTCTGCCTTCAAGTAGCTTTCATTCTAAGGGGGAAGAAAACACACAAAGGTAATTTGTAAAGTGTGTGGAAGAGGGCAACATTACTTACAAGGTAGAATTGGAGATGACTAGTGGAGAAAGTTAGGAGTCAGGAGTGAAGTCTGGAGAGGAATGAAGACAAGGCTGGCCTAGCAATATCCTTAAAATGAAAAGTTTCCAGAATGAAAGTTCCTGGGGGGAAGGGGAGCAAGAGAAAGGAAATAAACATTTATTAAGCACCTACTGTGTGCCAGGTACTATGTTAAGTACTGTGTGTGTATACATATATATATACATACACATATACATATATACATATAAAATCTCATTTGATCCTTACAACAATCTTGAAAGGTAGGTGCTACTGTGAAATTCATTTTACAGTTGAGGAAACTGAGGCAGAGATTAAGTGACTTGCCCAGGGCAGAAAGCTATGAAGTATCTGAGGTGAGATTTGAACTCAGGCCTCCCTGACTTCAAGCCAAGGGCTCTATCCTCTATACCACCTAGTTGCCTTTACCTGAACATAAAGGAATATGACTGCACTATAAAAAATGATAAATATAATGAATACAGAGAAGCATGGAACAATCTACCAGAATTGATGCAAAGTTACTAAAAGGGCTAAGAAAACAGTACACACACACACACACACACACACACACACACACACACACACACACATACACACACACGCTTCTGAAAACTGAGATATAAACAGGACTCAAGAGAAGCAGGAGAAGGTCCAAGCATCCAGTTTGCATACATTTCCTGGGATCAAAGGACTTTAGGATTTAGAAGGATTGTGAAAACATAAGAATTTATCCACCCAAATTCCATTTCTTATCTTATCACTCAAATCCCATGTTTCCATGGGGGAACTGGGCCTACATCACAAGTGATTTGCCTAAGGCCACACAGATACTATCTCTCCCATATTTTGGCTCCTTTTGTCTCTTAGAATATGCTTTATGAAAACTCAGAAACAAAGGGCATTTTCTTTAAAATTTCATTCAGGGAACCTTTTGGCTCTTATGAAATATAGTTTTGATGCCCAGCAGGACAGTTATCACTTGGCTAAATGGCCAGTGTTAATTGGGATATAATTCTGGTAGTGGTAGCTATTAATCTCTTTTTCAAGTTGCAGGTTTTATCTGAGTCTCAGAACCTGCAGTTTGACTATCATAGAATCTAGATAAAGCTCCTTGGTAAGCTACAGGAGCTTTCGGTCCATTATTCAGGCCTAAGAATACTTGAATTTTTTTTCACCTAAAGAAAGATTAAGGGAAGCTTAGCAACCTCATTAATATTCCAAGTAAAAGTGAAATCATCAAAGACAGGAGAATGACATTGAGAAAGACATAAAGAACTCCACTATGTTTGATATTGAAAAGCACTCCAAAGTTCATTTAGCTCACTAAGGGATTCAACTCTATGTAATGGAAACAACCCTGTCTTTGGAATTGAAGGGAACTTGCTTCAAATCCTGACTACCTCTAGGGATGGCTGCGAGATGAAAGGAATCTCAATTAATCCTTTTTACTCTCAGTTTTATCATCTGTAAAATGGGAATAATGTCAGCGTCAATTGCCCTGAAAGTATTTACTAATAAGTCAGTACTGATTAACTTTCCCTCTCCTCTAAAATCTCAGCAGGAAGCCTCTTTCCTCTCTTCCTGTTGCCAGAAAATCACTGGCCTATTGATTCCATTTTCTGTGCTGATCACACTGAGTGTTCTATTAACTCCCCTATTTCTGTTGTAATTCATCTGCCTTGATATATGAAGCTAATTTAGCCCACTAGCCTTTGGTTTTTTGATTGTTTGGGGCAAGCACTGGAAATAAAGAGGGAGAGCAGGTGTGAAATAAAAGCAATAGGGAGAACATGGAACACTCACCATGAAAGCTAGACCCACACAGGAGCATAGTCAGTAAACTTTGAGTTCTACCCAAATCTACTGACCCCATAGATCTGGCTTCAGCTATTGTCAAAGATATTCCAAGGTTAGAAATGGGAGGAATAAAAACCAGAGAGAGAAATTTTCATCTACACCTTCATCCTCTACCAAGGGAAGGGAGGGGGAGTGGAATCTGCAGGTTCAAGGCCACATGTGGTCCTCTAGGTCCTCAAGTGCAGCCCTTTGACTGAATCCAAACTTCACAGAACAAATTCCCTTAATAAAAGGATTTGTTTTGTAAAACTTGGATTCAGTCAAAGGGCCACATTTGAGGACCTAGAAGGCCACATGTCTCTTACCCTCAAACATGTGGCCTTGAGGTGAAAGTTTCCCCACCCCTGCCTAGACCACACAAACAAATCTATATACACACTTGCAAATATATACATCAACATGTATACATGTATATGTGTATATATGTATTTCAGAGAAGGAGATGGCAAACCTTTGCAGTATCTTTGCCAAGAAAACTCCAAATGTGATCATGAAGAGTCCAACATGACTGAAAATAACTGAACAACAAATATTTGTATGTGTGTATATAATATATATGATATATGTGCACATAAATATGTGTGTACATATATACACATATGTATATGTACATATGTGTGTATATATACACATACATACACACACACACAAGCAAGGACAAAAGGGGGAATGATGGAAGCAATAACAGGACATGGATTTCCTGGGTTCATCTACCTCTAGCTTGACACTGGACCATGCAGAGGGAATCCATCCACTTCCCTGATAGTGTATACAAAATGCATACCACCGGGGTAGAACAGCTTGCTACACCAATGTGGTTATTTTTCTGTCCTTTATTTTTTTTTTTTTGTGAAAAGTTATACTATGGTCAATACAAAAGGTCCTGATTATATAAATTACAAAACTGATATTTTAAAGAGAAGCAGTTGTTAGGAAGAAAATTGCCCTCTGGAGAGAAATGCAAGCACAGGAGGTCTGTACCTTTCTGTTGTACCACATCCATCAGACCAAGTAACTGCATCTTCATCCATCATTTGACATAATAGAAATAAAATTGTTCTAACAGGACATCGTCACAAGATCAATGTCTCCTGCTTTGAAACTAAATACCTCATTTCAATAAATGTCTTGGCTCCCCCTCAGATTACATCTCACTGGGCAAGACCATTATCCCCTGACCATATTCTGTCCTACTCATCTTCTCTCTTAATTAAAGTTTAAGAACATTTGATTAGGAAGACAAAAAAAGTGCCTCTTTTGCAAAGCTGTAGAGACTATAACCTTTAAGTGGATTCCCACCATTTCCCTCTATTTCTCTTTTGTTGAACTATTGAAACAAGTTAGCCTGTACTTTTACTGGTAACCAATCGATGTTATGTAATGGCCTTCCTTTGGCCAACATACATTGGACCCTTTTCTCCCTGTTGGGCCCTGTCCAATTGTGTTAGGTCCATAGTTTTGAGGACCTTTCAACCATGACACATAATTGTGGCCCAGAAAAGCAGTCTGCACATGAGGTTAGCCAATCACTTATCTGATGACAGCAAATGAGCTTATAATAGTTGAAAGAATGTGGGAAAAGACTACCTCTTCCAATTGACTGCTTGCCCACTGTGGCAAAGACTGGAAATAGTCTTTCCTCAAAACTCATGTTTCCAAAGAATAATAGAAGCCTGGTTTTTATGTATTTATGTGGCATAGAAAATATGCTTCCCTCCATAAACAAAGCTGACATTTCAGGGAGAAGAATATTATATTTGGATTTTTTTTTTCTACTAGCCATGATAGATTGGTGCTGAACTGCAGCATTCTTTTGCATGGTATCTTTTGTGACCAATTACTCCCAATAGAGTTCTGTGAACTAAGCACACTAACTCTTTCACACAGGGAAATGTCCATCATCTGGGTATGGGGTTAAAAGGAATGAGTTAGAAGAACCCTCTAGGTTCAAAGAGTACAAAGCATTATTTCTTACAATTCAACTAACCTTCCAGTTCCTACCCAATGTCATGAGGAAGGCCTTCATTAGAAGAATTCAGTTACCAAAGGCAACCCTAGGCAAACTGAAGGTAGGAATCAATTGTCTCTTGGGGGCTTTCCCTCCTTTACTTATTGAACTTTTCTCCCCTTTACCCCCAACTCTGTTGCTGTCTATGGGTGCTAGGAACCCTGAAATACAAGGGTACAGGGTGCGGGCCTACCTCAAAAGAATTCAACCGCTCAAGCCTTTTTTTTTTTAGCCCAAGTAGTGAGTTTAGTAAGACACCAGTTGGGTTAGATTCCTAGTGAGTCTGTGGTATTTGTGATGCCAATGCAAGCAGGCCAGATTCTTAAGGAATCTGTACAGCTTAATGGGAGCAAGACTGTTATTTATAAGGAAAGAATGTGTGAAGATCTGAATGAGATTAAGGAGTGGCAAGTAGCTTAGGTGGGCCAGTGGACCAAGTTCAGATAAGGAAGGTCACAATGAAAGGGCAATTAAAAGGATTATACTGGGATGGGCCAGATGCCTCAGGGAAATACCTGGGACTTGACTGCTGAAATTTGTGGGAAAGTTCAAGGGCTTTTCATTTATAGGGATCCCATTGGCTCCCCATCAACCCCAGATCCTTGGTGCTCTCACGAATTTATCCTCCAGCTACCCTACTGTAATGTTAATGTAATATAAGATCTTCCCCACCCCTTGATAGGCCTCACATGGAGCTCATTAAGGGAAGCTTGATTAGGGAAGGCTTTTTTGTAGGAAGCCTTTAACAACCTTTTTCTAATTTCTAATTAGGCACTGAGTGAGGAGGCTTTGATGCCTTTTGCCTCTGAGAAGCGTGTATATATATATATATATATATATATATATATATATATATATATATATGCTCTGAATTGTTATTTTGCTTTGGGGGCTCACTTGTGCAAAGGATCTTGTGAATCTTGTAATTCCCTGGTCACAATTCTGAGTGGTCATATGTTCAGAGCTCCCCTACTGGTCAGATGTAAAGGCTCTCTCAATCCAGGGATGTATATAAAGTGTATAGTTGATTCAGGCAGTCAGAGCCCTGTATGTTGGTCTTTATTTCTCTACTTATATATAAAGGCTCTCTTCATCTAGGTATGTATGTAGAGTATATAGTTGATTCAGGCAGTCAGAGCCCTCTCTATTGGTCTTTATTTCTCTGCTTGTATTTTTTCTGTTTGTATTTTCTCTGAAGTTCAGGGTACTGACTTTTCTCCTAACTAGTGAATGTAATTAAAAAAAAAAAAAGATTGTTGACCCCTTAAACAGCTATATTTCCTAGTAAAGCAGACCTGTGCTAGCAGCCATCCTGATTATGCCAATGTGGTTACCGCTATACCTACCTTCTTCTAACTGTATGGCAGTTTATGTTCCAAATTTCTTTTTTTTCTTTAAGAAAAAAATTGTACATATCATGAAATATACCTGTCTCTTCTCCCACTAGTGAGGCCCTTCATTTTGAGGATAGGCCTATGCTAGCCATGCTTTTTATCCTGGCCTTACTCCTCCCTTTCTCTTCTTCTGTCCCTTTCTCCATCTGAGAAGGGGCCAACTCTTTAACCTCTCTGGGTCTTAGTTTCCTTATCTGTAAAATGAAGGAGCTAAGTAAAGATATTTCTCAAATCCTTTACATTTCTAAATTCCATGATCCTCTCCACTGGGTTATCACTAGTTTATCTGTGAAGCTAAACTTTTCTACTATAATAATGGGTGAATTAATATCTTATGAACCATTTGTATCTGAATGAGGAGTTTCTAGAGACAGTTGTTCCCCAAAGGAATGAATTCAATGTTCAGAATCTCAGGTTGGCAAATGATGTTGTTTGGGTCATGGAAGTCTTTCAGACTCTTTTGAAACATACCCAACAACAACAGAACAACAATAAGACTGAAGCTGGGAAAAGAACTCTTCATATATTGTCTCATTTGATACTCAGAACAACCTTTATTATCCCTGAAATACAGAAAAGGAAATGGAGGCATAAAGTTAAGTGAGTGTTCCACAGTCACATAGCTAGAAAATGTTGGAGGCCATATTTAAAACTCAAGCCTTCCCAACTCCAAGTACAATGTTCTATCCAAACCACCACCAAACTACAGCGGCATCCTTTAAGATTGGTCATATTAAAATACAATGTGTTTAATAGAATCTAAATTGCCCTAACTCAAAATGGCTTATTGTCCTCTAGTTCTCAACAGATCTCCAGTAAACCAATCTGAATTCCTCTTTTATCCTCCCTAACTCCTGTGCCTCCATTTTGAGAGGTCACATGGCAAATGTCAGATGTGGAGGCAACTAGACCTGGGGCCACATCCTGCCTCTAGCACTCAATGGTTTTGTAATTAGAGTCAAGTCTCTTAATCTTTCTGAATATCTGTTTCCTCTTCTATTGGATAAGGATACTTAAAGTGTCTATTTCATAGGTTATTGTGAGGATTCAATGAGATAATATTGTATAAAGTGCTTTGCAAACATTAAAAGCCATATAAATGTCAGTTATTTGTTTGTTTTGCTTTTTGGAGGGCAATTTGGGTTAAGTGACTTGCCCTCATATGGCTAGTTTTTGTGTTAAGTGTCTGAGGCTGGATTTGAACTCAGGTTCTCCAGACTCCAGGGACCATGCTCTATTCACTGCGACACGTAGCTGCCCCCAATGTCAGTTGTTTATAGCAGGATCATAGAGTAACTCCTTGGGTTCTGTAGTTATTTTGTAGTTAACTGTGCAGCTGAGGCAGGTCCCCACAGGTATAACTAAAGTTTCCCAGTATTGTTCAACAACTAAGGGGAAACACTCAAGAGCAATATGGAACATAGAGGGTTGGAATTATTCCCTTAATCTCTGTATCAGCAAAATAAGGTTTTTATGTAATTCGCTAATTAATTTGATTGCTATCTAAAAAAAAAAACAGTACAACATAGAAAATTCAAGTTTCAAAGTGGATTTTGAGAGGACAAGTTTTAAGTTTTACAGTTTAACAATCTAAACAAGTTGGACAAATATTAAATTCCATTTATGATCTGTTTTATAGACCTAGTTAAATATATACACTGAGAATACTATATATTTTATTAGTGATTCCAAGTTCCTCAAAGAATATTAGAATTGTTCCCCTCAAACAAAAACACCCTCAAAACAAAATAAAATTAATATTGTTCTCATTTTATTAGTAGGTGTCAGTCATCTAAACCTTTGCATTATATATCTACAGCTAGAAGATGCTTCAGAGACCATCTAGCCCGGTCCCCTTTTTACAAATGAATATATTGAGGCCCAGGGAGAATAAATGATTTGCCTGCCTAAGGTCACAGAAATAGAAATCATCATAGTACAGAAATTTGAACCTAAGTTCCTCTGACTCTAAAACCAGTGCTCTTTCCATTATGGTACCCTGCCTTCTTTGTGAAACTAAAAGTGTCACAATCAAACAATATTAGTCTGATAAATCTTTTGCTGCCAACTGGCACTTCAATCCAAAGAAGGTTCATTTGACATTGACCAAGAACATAATATACCGGTGTGGTTTCATTACCCAATCTCACCATCTCTAC
This sequence comes from Gymnobelideus leadbeateri, assembly GCA_011680675.1. Classification (NCBI taxonomy): domain Eukaryota; kingdom Metazoa; phylum Chordata; class Mammalia; order Diprotodontia; family Petauridae; genus Gymnobelideus; species Gymnobelideus leadbeateri. Next base: position 275,532 of record WOXC01009138.1, read on the forward strand.
AAAAGCCTATAAAAATAAGAGAATTGAGGCAACTAGCAGATGCCAGCCAAAGAACCACTTTATGACATCTGATTTTTTTTTCAATTAAACATGGTTATGTCTGAGTGAATAAGATAATTGACTAAATTTTCCACTCAATGAGTAAAGATATAGGTACTGTGTGCTCACCTCTAAAACACAGATATTCCTGCTAAGCTACATCGTCAGTGGTCAACAAAAGGTTGAAAGAATGCTTAATACAAAGACGTCCTTCCATTTCCTCCCTACTAACTTCTTTTGAATATAGTACAGTCTTCTGCAAAGTGTCCACTCTGCCTTACTCACATATCTAACATGGGGGGGAGAGGGTAAGGGGAAGAGGTTAAATTTTTTTTCAGAGTTTCCTGACCAACCCTTATTTAAAAATGTTACTGTTATCTATTCCTTCTTTTTTTTGTTTGGTCCTATCAAAGCTGGAGTAAGTTAACTGAAGTTAACTGAAGAAAAAGGACCATTTCTTAAGCTTGGCTCACAGATGATCTTCTATTCTTCCAGTCCTTCCTGGGAAAACAAAACAAAAAAATGAGAAGCAGTAACATGAATTTGGGAAGGCCTATTTGCTCACACATTCTCACTCACTTAACTGTTTTTAGCTCACTGCTATTTCTCAAAAGTAAAAGAAAAAAAAAATCTCCTTTGGGCAGTGGTAGCATAGTTAAGAGCTGTAAGATTTATGACTTTAATTGTTTAGTGAGATGGCAATAATACATCATGACAGGGCTGGTTGTTGGACGACTCAGCTATGTTACTGTTCCTTTTGGAGAAATCTGAAGTTAGAGATAAGTAAGGCAAAAAAAAAAATCTCTGTTCAACATTATTGTACTTTGGAAAGAATCCCAAGAAGATTTTTCCATTTCCCTATAGGATAGAGTCAGAGTTCATTGATCCAGACTATTATCTCTGCATAAGAGATTAAAAGCAGATGGTCATAGATCTGTTTCTTGGCTGAAAACCTCCCAAGAAATGAGAGGTAGTGCAGTGGTGGTTGACCACAAATGAAAACAAAGAAATGGTTTGATTTTTGGCTCCTCTGCAGCTTGATGGAGAGAATTATCCATTTTAATGCTATCATCTTTAGCACAGTGTTCTACTACCATGCCAAAAGTAACTACAAACACACTAAAAATATACAAATATTGCTAATAGAATTAAAAAGATGCTGTCTGCAAGGAATCTGACCTCAATCTCTTTGGCTAAAATTTACATACACACAACATATCTTAACCATTAACAGAACATAGTCTTAGGTGAAATAAAATAATACCAAAATACTTAAGCTCTATTCTGTTAGGATCTAAAGAAATCAATAATACAAAGCATTCCAAAATGAGGAACAACATATTATCCCTTGGTCATTTACCTCAAATGGAGAGAAGCCATTTGAACATTCTGTGAAACTCACCAACATATGAAACTCCACCTTGTTCAGTCACTTTTTCAGTGACAGCTGACTCTTCATGACTGTACTTGGGATTCTTTTGGCAAAAATGCTGGAGTGATTTGCCATTTGCTTCTCCAGCTCATTTTACAGAGAAGGAAACAGAGGTAAACAGGGTTAAGTGACTTGCCTTGGGTCACATAGCTAGTAAGTGACTGAGGCCATCCTTGAACTCAGGAAGATGAGTCTTCCTGATTCTATGTTAGGCACTCTATTCACTGTGCCACTTAGTTGCCTATGAGCCTCACCTCCTCCCCAAAAAGTCTCCCTTAAAAATCATCATTTCTGCTCAGCATGTGAATATACTTTCAACTGTTAATCTTTTGATGAAGACACTTATAAAATAAGTTAGAACAGGGGTGGGGAGCCTGTGGTCTCAAGACCACATGTGGCCCTCTAGGTTCTTGCGTGCAGTCTTTTGATTAGTCCAAGTTTTATAGAACAAATCCTTTAATTAAGAGGATTTATGTTCTCTGAAATTTGGATTCAATTCTAGAGGTTCTAGAGTCCACATGTGCTCTCAATGCCACAGGTTCCCCACCTGACAATATGGATTATGATTATTATGTGCAAGATTTAACAGTGAAACTAAAAGATAACTGGGGTTGGTGTTTGTCCTATACCATTGTAGTGTAGCGTTTTTGGAAACTGATCAAAGCTCTGCTGCTTTCTCCAACCTTCTCTGCCCCTTTTGTGCTCAGGGGCCTCATGAGATCCAGAGCTCTACAAATCCTGTTATGAAAAGGCTGGACCCCATGGACCATAGCCCACCACTAAATCAAAGCAGAGTTAAAAGAAGGTTACAGATATTTTCTAAGTACCTCTCGTATATCCCATGTTGCTTTGGACATTATGGAGAGGATAGGATACAAGCAAAAACCATGTACAATGAAATAATCAGAGAGTATAACACAATAGGTAACCTGTGTGCTAAATTGCATAAAATGGAGAATCAGTGCTAGTGAGAGTTTAGGGAAAAGAAAGATGAATAAGGGCAGGAACCTTTCTTAGAGGAGACTAATAGGATAATAGATTAAGAGTTGGAAAGGACCTTATAGGTTACTGAGCCCAACCTTATCATTTTAAATATAAGGATCCTAGACCAATGTTAACTGGCATACTAGTAAGTGTCTGAGGAGAGTTTCAGACCTGAACCTTTTAAAGATAGGTAGGATATGGATAGAGGTAATAGAGACAGAGAAGACACTCCAAGTAGAAGCAACAGTAAGGGCAAAGATGCAAAGATGAGTAAGTTCAATGCATGTGGATGGATGGGTAAAAATAAATAAAAGATGGTTCTGACTGGAGTGGAGAGGTCATACTTATTGGTAAATTGGATAGTAGAGTCAATCACACAAGCATAGTTTGTTTTGGACCATGCATTGGTTTAGAAAGATAGACCAAGACCAGCCTGTGAAGAGCCCCAAATTCTATGCTGAGCCAGATGGATTTCATTCATTAGGTGAGAGGGAACATTGGAAGTTTTTAAGTAAAGCAATAATGTGAAAAAAAAATTTGTTCTGATGCCATCAAGGATTCAGTCAGTAACTTAGGAGGGAATTTCTGTACTTGGGCTATTCCACCTCCCCACAATCAGGCCCACCCTCTCTCTAGAGCTACCCAGTTTTTGAGGAAAACACTATTAATCAGATATGCTAGAGTCAGATCAATTTGAGTTGCATCACATAATTTTTGTTATCATCACCAGTTTCAAATTTTAAGTGCACAGAACTCTCAGATTCTTAAAAAAAAAAAAAGAAGACTACTAAAATAGCACATGAGAGAAAACCATGAAAGAGAATTCACATCTCTGAAAGAAAAATGAGACTCCTTAAGTATAATTTGGAAAGATTTGCTACTGGATTCTTGAAAGTAACAGCCTCAATTTGCACATATCAACCCCCACACATCATTGTAAATCATATAGGCCCCTTCCTGCTCTCATTCTATGATCCTCTGGTTTTTTTAGTTTGGATGCCATTTTAAGCAAGTTGTAATTAAAATTAAAAAGCAAGTGTTCAATTATATTATCCACCAAGACACCTGATCTTAACTTTCCACTTTAAATGATTGTAAGGAATAAGGCATGTTGTTACTACCACTAGATTAGTCTATCTACACAGTACAAATAAAGAGAAAGATTTTGGGGGGGCTAGGTGGTGCAGTGAATAGAGCACTGACCCTGGAGTCAGGAGGATGTGGGTTCAGATCTGGCCTCAGACACTTAACACAAAAACTAGCTATGTGACCTTGGTCAAGTCACTCAACCCCAATTGCCCTCCAAAGAGAGAGAGAGAGAGAGAGAGAGAGAGAGAGAGAGAGAGAGAGAGAGAGAGATTTTCATTTTAATTAACCTAGGTAGACAGGTGGCATAAATCAGATCCCAAGTGGTTTGTACTTCCAATTATACAACAAATTTGTAATTTAATAAAACTAATAAGTTTTCTACCTAAGTTTCACCATTTGATAGAATGTAAACTGCTTGAGAGTAGGAATTTCAATATTTGTATCCCCAATGCTTAGCACTGTGCCTGGCATATGGTAAGTGCTTTATAAATGTTGATTGATTGCGATTATGATATAAAGTGTCCTCAGCTCCTTCCATTATTCATAATACAATGAGCTTGATAATGGATAGCATCAACTTACCTATTAAGGGAAGGTATTATGAGCTCATACCATCTCTTGCAATGTCATAATTATCAATTGACACCATTTGACTGTTCGAATGGGGATGAGCATAGCATGCTCCTTATCCCATTTAGTTTCCTGCCATTTAGGAACATTTACCAAGGGTTTTTTTTTTTTAAAGAATGTTGTTTTCCATCACAGATATAGGACAGGATCTTCTTGATTCTTTATTGGGCCCTGAGGAGGGAATTACATCACTATTCACTTAATGGGGAACAGACCTTCTTCCAAATTAACTTCTGCTAGCAGTTTTACAATATGAATATGCATTGTCTCACCTCCAAGGGTTAGAGCTTAGAGAAGACATGTGACTGAGCATGGGACCTATTTTGACCAGAAGTGGGTAGAGCTACTGTAGTTTCAGCTCTTGACCTCCCTCTCTGATGCTTTCTCACTTGCATGCTTGAAAGGAGCAAGAATCTGGCTGCTGATCTCCCTACCTTTAATCCTTTGCCTAGTGGTGTGTTGTGTGAATGGACCACATTGTTATCTATGTTTTTACTTCCACCCTTTGGCAAGCTGACTGTAGTGGGGAGTCTGATAGTTCTGTTCCTACCTTTGCTCTCTGGCCTTTGGGCTACAAAGGGCTTACATCTTAGCCTTGCTTGCTGGCTTAGGTCTTCTCTGGCATAAAGCTGAACCAAGTAGCAGAGTTTTGTGTTCTCTCTTTATTTCTCAATCTCTGTGTCTCTTTCCCTCTCTCTTCCACATCACTTTCTTTCTCTATATCCTCTCCGTCCCCTACCCTTTCATCACCATCCTCATTGTTGTTGTCATCTGCCTTCTCCTCCTCTTCCTCCCTCTCCTCCTCTTCTTCCTCCTCTTCTTTCATTTCTTCCTCTTCTCTCTCTGTCTCTCTGTTTCTCTGTCTCTCTCCCTCTCTCTGTCTCTCTCCCTCTCTGTCTCTGTCTTTTTTTTTTCCTCCTTCCTACCCTGCTCTTCATCTCACTCACAGATCCACATAGATGTAGTCCAGAAATCCAGAAACACCCAAAAGGGGCCAAGAGGCAATACAGTGCCATTTTCTCTTAAGGATAAATGTGTGTCTCTTGGATTATTGAGTATTGAGTTTTTATTACACAGACCTCATTATTTATTGATAGATTAGTAATTATATAGTGTGCTATCCCATGGACCATGTGCTTGGCAGTTAAACTTTGACTAGATTCTCATTACTGAGTTAGATACTCCATTACTTACTATCTATCTTTATAGGCTTCATTGAATAACTTTCTTTAGAGCAAAATAGTATGATTACGTTGTAGGTTCAGTTTTTCTGGTGTGCTAATATCAAGATCCAAAGATCCAGGAATCCTGGCACCTCAAAAGATTTAGGGATTCTACAGACTCAATAGCTTTTTGAAATTGAATGAAGGTTGCTCCTAGTCCAACAGACATGTTAATAAATAGAAATATTTGTCCCTTTATTACTTCTCAAAGGGGTTGGTAATGATTAGATCATGTTAAAAGGGTACTTTGAAGAAGGAAAGATCATGTTAACAGAGTAATTTGAAGAAGGAAACAGGGTACTTTGAAAGAAGGAACCCAAATATTATTATTAAAATATAATCCACATCCATCCTTTCACTTCTTTCTTATTTCTATTCTATTTTATAAAACATGATTCACTTCATAAAGATTATTCCAACAAATTACTCTTAATCATTTGGCAAAATGTTGAAGGGAAAGAGGTCTGGATATGGACCAAAAAGGCCTGAGTTTGAATCCTGTCTCTGCTGATAGCACATAAGTAGACTTGGCAAATCAATTAGCTTCTTAAGTCCTCGGTTTCTTGATCTGTAAAATAAAGATAAAGTACAAACTCTTCAGCCTAGCATCTAAAACCTCCATTTTCTAACTCCAACCTATCTCCCTAGTTTAGTTTCCTATTATTCCTATTCTCTCACTCTATATAATAAAGGCAGACTAGACTCCAAATATAACTTTTCCTCAAGGTCAACATTCTGTATCCCACCTCTGAGTGTTTGCATGAATGCCCCCCATTGTCCTCCATCCCTGGAGTGCCCTCCTTTCTCATCACAGCTGATAAAAATCTACCATATGTGACACATAGTCAAGTACTTAATAAATATTTCATCTGCACATCTTTTTTAAAGACTTAGTTCAGATGCTACCTGAAGAGTTCCTTCACTACCTCTACCTGGTAGTGATTCTTACCAATTTTAATCACCTATTTACTTATCTGTGTGTATTGTATTCTCAGGGGAGAATTTAAGCTATTTGAGGACAGGGAATGATTTGTTCTTGTCTTTCTGCCTACAGTCTCTAGCCTAAGTGCTCACAGATAATAGATATTTGATAAATGTTTGTTATAATGTACTAAATTGAGGTTGAACTCATTTACTGCAAAGACCCCTTCCAGGTCTAGATTCTATTATTCTTTGATCCTGTCTTTTATCCTGAGGGCCCAAATGAAGTCATATAATGTATGCTCAAGTATGGTGGATGTGGTTCCCCAGTTCCAGGTATTAGTGGAAGGATGACCTACCTCTAAGCTTAGTCTCATGAGTTTATCATTCCTATCATCAAAAAACATTCTCAACAGAACCCACAAAATGACACAGAGAAGCTTACCTCCCATTGAGGACAGCCTGGCAGGCCAATAGCAAATGGCCAGCACAGCCTTCTGGGAGCCGACCCCAGACCCTCCCAAGCCAGAGGTTTTAGCCTCAGGGCAGGCCTGAAGAGTCCCCGGCTGGAGGGACTTGAGATCACCAGCAGCTGTTGTGGTTTCAAGAATTATCAATCCATAGATGCCAAGGACAAAGTGAGACTTCAGTGCAGTATAGACTTTGGGACAGTAGCTGGGAGTGCATCAGCTTTTATCCCATAGAAGGAGAAGCCCCTGAGGTGCCATGGCCACCACCAGGAGGCATCTTCAGCTCCTGGCCTGCAGAGTGTAGGGGGACCAAGAGACCAGGATGAGGGATAATTGTTCTTGCTTTAACTTACTTGTATCTGGATTGTGGTCTAGGATGGAGGTCCTAAGGTGTGTGACCAGCTTGCCAGAGCATGTGGAGGCTTCAGAGACGGCACCCAAATAATATCTTTGGCACCTCAGAATACCCCAGCATTTGGGACAGAGCTCCCCTAACTGGTGGCAGAGTCTTACTGTGGCAAAAAGCCCCCAAATTAAGTAATTAAGTGGCAACATGAGCAGGCAAAGGAAGCAAACCAAGCAGAGCACCCAACTTTATACTACTATTTTGGGGACAAAAAGGATCAAAGCATGGAACAGGAGGAAGACAGGGAAGTCAGAACCCCTGCACCAAAAGCTTACAAGAAAAATATGAGCTAATTACAGGCCATAGAGGACCTTAAGAAGGATTTTGAAAATCAAATAAGAGAAGTGGAGGAAAAATTGGGAAGAGAAATGAGAACAATGCAAGAAAATTATAAAATGAGAGTTAACAACCTGACTGAAGAAAATAACACCTTAAAAAATAGACTAACTGGGCAGCTAGGTGGCGCAGTGAGTAGAGTGTCGGCCCTGGAGTCAGAAGGACCTGAGTTCAGATCCAGCCTCAGACACTTAACACACAAACAACAACAACAAAAAAAAAACCTAGCCCTGTAACCTTGGGCAAGTTACTTAATCCCAATTGCCGTCCAAAAGAAAAAGAAAAGAAAAGAAGAGAAAAGAAAAGAAAAAGAAAAAAAAAAGAAAAATAGACTAACTGAAATGGCAAAAGAGGCTCAATAAGGCGATGAGGAGAAGAATGCCTTAAAAAGCTGAATTTGCCAGATGGAAAACGAATCTCAAAAGCTCACTAAAGAGAATAATTTCTTCAGAATTAGATTGGAGCAAATGGAAGCTACTGACTTTATGGGAAATGAAGATACTATTAAACAGATTCAAACAAATGAAAGAATAGAAGGCAATGTGAAATATCTCATTGGGAAAACCACTGACCTAGAAAATAGATCCAGGAGAGATCATTTAAAAATTATTAGACTACCTGAAAGCCATCATTAAAAAAAGAACCTAGAAATCATTCAAGGAATTCTCAAGGAAAATTGTGCTGATGTTTTAGAACCAGAGGGCAAAATAGAGGTTGAAAGAATCCACCAATCACTTCCTGAAAAAGATCCCAAAAAGAAAATTCCTAGAGATATTATAGCCAGGTTTTGGAATTCCCAGATCAAGGAGAGAATGTTACAAGCAGCCAGGAAGAAACAATTTGAATATTGTGGAAACACAATCAGGATAGCAGAGGATCTGGCAGCTTCTACACTGAGGGATCAAAGGGCTTGGAATATGATATTCTGGAAGGCAAAGGAGCTGGGATTACAACCAAGAATCACCTACCCAGGAAAACTGAGTATCATGTTTCAGGGGAAAATATGGTCATTTAGTGGAATAGAGGACTTTCAAGTATTCTTGATAAAAAAAAAAAAACAGAGTTGAATAGAAAATTTGACATTCAGATACAAGAAGCAAGAGAAGCATGAGAAGATAAACAGGGAAAAGAAATCATAAGGAACTTATCAAAGTTGAACTACTTACATTCCTACATGGAAAAACGATCATTGTAACCTATGAAACTTTTCTTATTATGAGAATAATTGAAGGGAATAGAAATGTGTGTATGTGTATGTGTATATGTCTATATAGGAGGGTATATGGGTGTATGAATACATATGTGAATGTATGTATATGTGTGTATAGGTAAACATAGGTAGAGGCCACAGGACCAGTTTAATGGGAAGGGATGATACTTAAAAGGTGAAATTAAGAAGTGAGATAGGATTATAATGAGAGGAGATGGGGAGAGACATATTGGGGTAAACTATCTCATATATAAAAAGTAAGGGGACATGGTGACAATGGAGGGGAAAAACAGGAAGACAAAAGGGAATAGGTCAACCTTATTCTCATTGAATTTGGCTTAAGAGAATGACATATACACTAAATAGGGTATCTCACCCTACAGGAGAATAGGGGGGAAAGAGATGAGAAGGGGGATGATGGAAGGGAAGGCAGGCTGGGGGAGAGGGAAGTTGGAAGCACTCCCTTTTGAAAAGGGACAGGATCAAAATAGAGAATAGAACAAATGGGAGGTGGGATAGAAGGGAGGGAAATAGTCTTTTACAATATATCTACTATGTAAATGTGTCTCCATTCTTTATCAAATGTCATCCTTAGAAAATTTTCAGAATTTTTAGGTCATGTCTGAAGGATTCTGCTCATGTCATTTGAGGATATAAATAATCTATCGAGGAAAAAGAAGTCTTTATAATTTTAACGAGGGCAGCTAGGTGCCACAAGGGATAGAGAGTGGGTCTGGAGTCTGGAAGACTCATTTTCCTGAGTTCAAATCTGGCCTCAGATTGGTACTAGCTGTGTGACCCCGGGCAAGTCATTTAGCCCCATTTGCCTTAGTTTCCTCATCCATAAAATGAGTCGGAAAGGGAAATTGCAAACCACCCCAATGTCTTTGCCAAGAAAACCCCCAAAGGGGTCACAAAGAGCCAGACACAGCTGAAAAGACTGAACAACAAATAATTATAATAACTAACTTGGCCGCCAAAAGAAATATGCGGGTGTACCTCCGTCCCTTTTTTGCAAATGTCAGATATTATGGATGGTGCATATGTTTGGTTTAGTTTTGCTGGATTGCTTTTCTTCAACTCTCTCATATAGACTGGCTCTTTGGGTGTGTGGAATGATAAGGGATTTGGAAGTGAAAGTTATATTAGAACCAAAGATACCAATAAAAATAATAAAATAGAATCATGATTCAAATTCTGGAATGGCTTTCAGAAGAATCATGATAGTAGAGTAAGAAAATGCCTTATTTGACTTGTCAGATTATGGTAAAAAGTAACAATTCCATAGAGTTAGTGTGATGTGTTGGAGTTTCTGATAGATTTAGAGGTAGGCCATCTGTGTTTAAATTCTGACTTTTCTATTTACCCCATAGGTGACAATGGCCAAGTCTCCCTGGACCTCAGTTTCCTCATTTGGACAATGAAGGAGTTGGGCTAGATGATCTCTTTTTAGCAGTAAATCTATGGGTTAAATGGAGTAGCCATATAATAATTCTATACAATCATAGACTTAGGTTTGGCAAGGGCCTTGGAAATCGTCTCATCCCATGAGAAGTATTCATCAAAGATTTAATTTAAATTCAGATCCTCTGATTCTAGATTTGATGTTCTTCCTATTGTGTTGCCTAATGATCATTATTAGAATCACCTAATTATCATTCTTTGGGTCCAGAAAGTCAAACCCATCTAGCAATTTTTATTATTTAGTCATTTTTTGTCATGTCCAATTCCTTGGGGTTTTCTTGGAAGAGATATTGGAATAGTTTGCCATTTCCTTCTCCAGCTAAATTTACAAATAAGAAATCTGAGGTAAACAGGGTTAAATGACTTGCCCAGGGTTACACAGTTAGTACATATTTGAGGCCAGATTTGAACTCATAAAAATGAGTCTTCCTGATTCCAGGTCCAGCCACACCTGCACTCGTCTGATCCGCTGCAACATGCAGGTACCCAAATCTATCTGTCTTCTATAGAATTAGAACTGCCATAATAATAATAAAGAAAATAAAAATAACTGTCAAAAGTCACGCTAAAACTCATAGATTCCACACCCACAGCATTATCCTTGATCTGCTGCTAGTCTTACAGACCTACCTTAAATATGGAGACAAAGATATTATTGTTCTGGAACTGCAGAAAGCCTTTGGACATGTTTTGGACCCACTTTGGAAATCATGGGCCAATTGAATTAAATGACTTATAGGAAGCAAGCAATCTAGATTGTTTTGGTTCAGTTGGAGTATGCAAAGAAAGCTGACACAGCTGAATTAATCATACACTCCAGCTGATTCTGTTTTCATTATTATTAATCAGGTTAAGGATTTGATTTTATGAGCATAAACATAGAAAGGTCAGTTATTTCAATGAGGCGTGTTTCAGAGCATGGGAACTTAGCAGTTCACCATGCTGGTATTTCTCAGGGTACTAGAAAAGGTCCCCTTCCTTCATCACTGAGCATTAGATAATTTGACATGTACTGTATACATAGAGCATATAGTTTTAAAGGACAATGAAGGTCATTTCTTAAAGCAATTGTCAGCCAAACTCACAATGCTTCTTTGATTAGTAAAAATGGTTTTTGTATGTTTTGCCTTGGGATATTTCTTTGAGTCGTCTACCCTTCACCCCACCCCCTCAGTAAGGTTTTTATAAACTCTACACATGTGGGCTTTTTAGCTACAAGAGTTATTACATAGTCTGCTATAGGTGACTGAAAATAAAGAAAAGATCAATCCTTCTAAAAGAGAAAAGACGACTTTCTCTTGTGGGAAAATACACTATCCTCATTAAGGCTCCTTCATAAATGGCAGCAGCATGGAAACATTGTGTACCAAGAAGCTTTAAATTCTTAAGTCTAAATTTTTTTAAGCCATTTTGAAATGGTTACAAAATGGTGGGGCACTTTGGAATTTTTAACATCTGCCAGGGATTGGCAAGAATTCATTACTTTTTTTTTTCTATATATTTTTTTTCTAACAGCCGCTATTATTTACAGTTGATGTGGAACAGAAAGGGCTTTGCAGAACTAGCCACGGGGAATCCAAGTTGTCAGATACCTTTTCCCTAGTTCTGCACAATAATACTAGACATCATAATTATTACAGAGGATGGGGTAACTACATATGGAGATCCACTAGCTTGACAATCTAAAGCCACACTCACACTACCTTTCCTCCAGTAGGGATGAGTCATGGTGCCTCTCCCACTTTATTTATATTTATTGTCCTTTGGTAGGGACCTGTGATTTAACTGGTCTGGAGAGCTCTTGTGTGGAAACTTGTTCCATCCGCTCGGATCTGCAACTAATTTATAACATACTTAAAGGATGTTGTCTTTAAACACTGAGAGTCTAAGTGATTAGCCCATAGTTTCACAGACAGCATATATTGATGGGAGGCAAATCTTGAACCTAACTGTTCCTGTGGGTGTCACAAGGTTCTGTTCTGAGCTCTCTTATCTTCTCTTTATATGATCTCTTTTTGTAATTTCATTAGCTTCCATGTGCTTAATTATCATCTCTATACAGAAGATTTGTGGTTCGGTCCGTATCCAACCCTTCATGACCCCATTTGGGGTTTTCATGACAGCAAAGATACTGGAGTGGTTTGCCATTTCCTTCTCCAGTTGATTTTACAGATGAGGAAACTGAGGCAAACAGGGTTAAGTGGCTTGTCCAGGGTTACACAGCTGGAAAGTGTCTGAGGCCAGATTTGAACTCAGGTCTTCTTGACTTCCAGCCTTGGTACTCTATTTCCTGTGCCACCTAGTTGCCCCACAGAAGACATAACTACCTAACCAGCCCCCATTGCTCTCCAGAGCTTCGTCCTCACATTATAAACTCTTTCTTAGACATTTCAAATAGACATATCAAATTAATCATATCCAAACCAGAACTTACTGTCTTTCCCTCAAACTGATCTTTCTTCCAAATACCCTTTTTTCTTTCAAAAATATCAGCATTCTTCCAGTCTTTCAGATTCATAACATCAGGGTCATCCTCTGTTTATCATTCTCCCTCACCCCACACATCCAAGTTAATTGCCAGAACTTACCTTTTGTACCTCGGTATCTCTCATTCAGAGCCTGCACTCTATTCACATAGCCAACATTTGTTCACAACCTCATCACTTCTCACTTAAATTGTTGCAATAAACTCTCCCTGCTCAACATCTCTCCCCACTCCAGTCTATCCTCCGCATAGTTCCACAACTCATCCTCATCTTCCTTGAGTACAAATCTGATCTTGTAACTCTCCCACTCACTATACATTTTTCAGTGACTATTATATCTAGACTAGAATCTCTTCTGTTTAGTCTTTCAAGCCTTTCACAATCTGACTCAAATTTATCTTTCTAACCTCATTGGATGTTATTCCCTTTCTTGACCTCTGCAATCCAGAGAAACTAGAGTCTCCCTGCTTCTCACACATGGAATTCCATCTCCATCTCCCATCACTGTCTTTGTACCAAATGCCCGTATGCCTTGAATGTACTTCCTCTTCGCCTCTGCCACAGAAAATTCCTCTCTTTCTTCAAGTGTGACTCAAGTTCCACCTTATGAATCTCACACCTGGAAAGTTGGAAGGGACCTCAGTGGGCATCAAGTCCAATCCAGACACCAAAAGAATCGCCACTATACCATACACAACAAACTGTGATCCATCATCATCTTGAAAATCTCCAAGGAAGGGAATTTACATACAACCTCACAAGGGTACTCATTCCAACTTTAGATAGCGATACTTGTTAAGAAGTTATTTTGTTTGTTTTAATTCATGACATCAAGCCAAAATCTTTTTCTCTGTAATTTCCACCCATTGTTCTTCCTTATTCCCTCTGGGTCAAACAGAGAAAGTCTAGTTTGTCTTCTATTTGAAAGTCCTTCAAATGCTTGAAAACAGTCCCCTTCCACACCCACTTCTCTTCTCTGAGCCAACTTGCTCCCTTCCTCTAACAAGTTCTCATATGACATGGATTCGAGGCCCCTCACCACCCTAGTTGACTTCCTCTGGACATCCTCTAGCTTACTAGAATGTGGTGACTAGAACTGAATATTCTAGGTAAGGTATGACAAGAGCAGAGTACAGCAAAACTATCACCTCCCTGTTACTGGAAGCCACATGCCTCTGAATGCAGCCAAAGATTACATGAAGGAGGCTGAACCAGGCACCATGAAGTGCTTAAAACTTGGTCAGATGTTGAAGATGCCAAGGTCATCCACTTCATCCTGACTTTTGTCCCACCACTGAACTTTGGTGACTTTGGAAGAGAGAGTGAGGCTAACAACTTTGTGCAACTCTGCCTCACTTAAATCCAATTCATGCAAGATTCAGGACATCACCCTGTGATGTCATTGGTTCTCTTCTAAACAAAGGACAAACCAGCTTTTTTTGGCTGCCCTCACATACTGTTGACTCATACTGAGCTTACAATCCATCAAAATATACAAGTTCCTTGTTTCAGAATACCAGTTATCAGTCCATGCTTCTTTCATCTTGTACTTGTGAAGCTAAAATTTTGTATCCAGTGCAATATTTTATATTCATTCCTGTGGAATGTTGTCATATGTGATTAAGTCCAATACTTTACTCTCTCAAGATTTATTTGTATCTTGATTCTGTCATCCACTATATTAGCTATTTCTCTTAGCCTCTGTCATCTCCAATTTGATAAGGATACCTTCCACACTTTTGTAAAGGCAAGCAAAGAAGTCCTTAGTACCTTGTTTCAGCTATTTAATTATTTAGCACCTTATTTCAATTCAAGTTTCTTTTGAATCTTGCCCGTGATTATATCAAGTCTTTGTTAAGGAACAGAACTTGCGAACCCCACAGTGGGAGGGACTTGCTGATGAAACAGGAAGGGGTGGAACAGGAAGGAGCAAATGACCATATAAAAGGAAAAGCCCAAGCTGGGAGAGAGCAGAATTGAGAAGGGGAACTTTGTGGTGGCCAGGCACTCTGTTTGTCTGTTCTGTTTGGTGATTTTTGTTTGTCATACTTTCTACAGAAGCCCTGGGACCTTACTAGAAGCCCTGAAAAAGGATTTTCTTGTTGTCTGTTTACAGAGGTCCTGGAGGAGGGTTTCAGAGGTCCTGGAACATACTGACAATTTGTATTGAGTTCTCAGACCTAGTATGTGTGTCTGTGTTGATTTCATAGGCAGATAGTGAATTGATGATAGTGACAGCAATGTATATGAATGTTGTTTTGGCTCAGTTAAATTTTGTCTTCCCAGAAACAGAAACTATAAAGGACTTGAGGTAGACTGGACACTGTGAGCTTCAATATGGAATGGGAACTGTTTGAGGAACTAGACAAGGAGCTGGATGAGGAGCTGAGAGATGCCTACCTTTGAATCCAGGTGACAGTTGGGTAGATTCAGGCAGGAGCAGGGACCATGGAAGAGGAACCATGGAATCTGAGAGCCAGCCTTGAGTCAAGATGAAAAGACCTCTTCTGGGTACTTAATGCTGACTAAGAAGATCATGATTTACTGTAACCTAGGGGTGGAGAACTTGGACCTTTGTAGGTTGGTTCTTTAAGGAGGCTTGCTCCTTAAGGATGATTGAGTTAAGGACTTACTGAATGATTGTACTTTGTGTCCCTTAAGGAGGTTTGCTCCTTACTGAATATTTTTTGCTTAAAACTATGTGGCCACTTTAGTGAAAACTATGTGGTCACTTTAGTGATAAGTTGTTATGTTATAACATATAATTGTGAATGCTGTACTTTGATTTCTGTAAATGTTTTGCTTTAATTTACTGCTGAATAAATAGGGAGTTCACTATACTATGTGATCAGAACCTTAAAGCTGTTTACAGCAGGAGTCCTCTGGAAAGCTGCTCATGCTTGGCTTTGCAACCTTGACCCAAGTCATGATAAAACTGTTAAACATCACAGAAAGAAATATAGATCCTTGGAGCATCCTACTAGTGGCCACTTTCCACTTAACTGCATTGAACCATTAACTACTACTTTTTGAATCTAGTTAGTTCTGAATCCATTTCACTGGATCATCAACTAATCCATATTTCTCCATTTTTCACACAAGAATAGTATAAGATTTTTTTTATTACAGATAACATATAAATCCAGGTAAACTATATCTATAGAACTCTTCTCCTCTACAAGTTCAGTAACCCTGTCTTAAAAGGAAATGAGATCAGTTTGGTATTACCTGTTCTTGATGAAGCCATCCATCCTAGCACTGTGTGATCATTCCTTCCTTTTCTATATGCTTGCCAACCATCTCTTTAATGACTTGTTCTAGATTTTTATCAAGAATCAAAGTCAATCTTAAGGGCCTATAGTTTTCAGACTTTCTTACTTTCTTTTTTTGAAAACTAGGAAAATATTGATCCTTCTCCAATCTTGTAGTGTTGTTCCTCAGATGTTTTTCAGTCATGTGTTACTCTTTATGACCCCATTTGGGGTTTTCTTGGCAAAGATAATGGAGTGGTTTGTCATTTCCTTCTCTAGCACATTTTACAGATGAGGAAACTAAGGCCGAGTTAAGTAATTTGCCCAGGGTCACACAACCAGTAAGTGACTGAGGCCAGATTTGAATTCACAAAAATAAGTCTTCCTGACCCTAGGCCCAGCACTCTATCCACTGGGCCATACAGCTGCCCCCAATCTTGTAGTATCTCTCCCTTTTCTCATGATCTTTCAGATGTCACTGACAGTGTTTCTAAAGTCACATTTACCAGTTGTTTCAATAATCCAGGATATGTTAATCTGGACTAAGTGACTTGAATTCATCAAGGGCAGCTAAGTTCTTTCTTGCTATGTCTTTACTTATCTTGAGTATTTATTTCCTATTAGTCATTTTTATTCCATTATTCCCAGTGTAAAATATCATTTTCCTCTCTAGAGAAAACAGAAACAGAATTAGGATTGTCCAGTTAAACCTTCTAATTATAATTAATTATCATTCCATTTGCCATAAGCATATTCTTTTTCTTCCCAACACAGCTAAAAAAAAAAAAAAGGTCAAAAACACAAACAAAAAATTAATGCCTTTTTGATGTTCTTGGCTTCCTTCACCAGCCTCGGTTCGTTCTGAACTTTAGCATTTCTGATATTATTTTTCTAGGATTATATACAGTTTTATTCATTCTCTGTTACCTGACCTTGCTTCTATCTTATGTACGTTACTTTTTTAAATAATAATTCATGTTTCCCCCAATTACACACAAAAACATTTTTTTAAAGCAATTGGGGTTAAGTAATTTGCTCAAGGTTACACTGCTAGTCATTATTTATGTGTGGGTGCTCATTTTCTGAGGCCGGATTTTGATCTCGGGTCATCCCAACTCCAAGGCCGGCACTCTTACTCACTGCGCCGCCTAGTCGCCCCTTTTAGGGCAATTGGGGTTAAGTAACTTGCCCAAGGTCACATGGCTAGGTTTTTGTTTGTGTGGGTTAAGTGTCTGAGGCCAGATCCGAACTCAGGTCCTTCTGACTCCAGGGCCGGCGCTCTACTCACTGTTCCACCTAGCTGCCCCCAAAAACATTTTTTTAACATTAAAAAAATGTTTTGAGTTCCAAATTCTATCCCGTTCTCCCTCCCTCCCTCCCTGAGATGGTAAGCAATTCAATATCAGTTATACATGTACAATCATGTCAAACATTTCTATATTAATTATTTTCTATACATTTCTTTTTAAATGTTCTATTGGTTAGTGAGTTCCCTGTGCATCCCCATAAGTCTCTTTGAACAAAGCTTAAAGGTTTCTAAATGAAGCTTTTCTTAATTTATACCCCTATTTATATGCCTACTTCCAACTCATAGGTCCTTCCCTCCCTGTCTCATGTTTATTTTTATTTATTTCATTTACATCTATTCTATCTTTTAATATTTATACACACACCCATGTGTGCACGTGTATCTATATGTATATATGTATATATAATATAATATATGTACATTTGTCATTTTCATATTAGAATGTAAGCTCTTTGTATTTGTATGCAATACTGAGCACAGTGTTTGATGTAAAATTGGTGCTAAATAAATAAATACTGTATTGATTGATTTCTGATTCCAAAGTTGTTGGCCCTCTATCTCCTATGCCATGATGCCTCACTACTTCTTAGCATTATTGGTTTCCTTAGACACACACACACACACACACACACATGCATGTATGTATGTATAACTGCATAATGATACCTATCGCAAGTATTATACAACTAAATCCATTCACAGATACTAACCATAACCTTTTACAGGTACAAGAAATTCTTCAATTTTACCTATCAAAGAGCTAAGACATGTTCCCTAAAGGACAAGTGTAAATATTCCTAGTCTATTTTCATGGTATATTTCAAATTCCATCTTCGTATAATGAAGTTTTGCCTTAAGAATACAAAGTCCCAAAATACTGTGGGCAGAGATATACTTATTATACTCATACAGCTAGAGATAGGACACCTATGTGGCAGGGTGGATAGAGTGCTGGCCCTGGAGTCAGGAGGGCCTGAGTTCAAATCTGGTGTCACACACTTACTGTGTGACCCAGAGGAAATCACTTATCCCTGTTTGCCTCAGTTTCTTCATCTATAAAACAAGCTGGAGAAGGACATGGAAAACCATAGCTCTAGTATCTTTGCCAAGAAAACTCCAAATGGGGTCACATAGAGTTGGATGCAATTGAAAACAACTCAACAACAACAATGTCCAGAGATGTTGGCAATAAGTAGAGTTTTATAAATTTAATCAAATCCTGGCCTATTTGAATACAGAGCTCTGTTCATTGTATATTATATATTGTAAATATTTGTTATTGTTGTGGATATGCCCAGAGGTACTGGGAGTTTGAAAACAAAAACACAAACACACACACACACACACACACACACACACACACACACACACAAATATCTGGACATTAGACATTACCAAAAGCCTCTCAGCAGCATTCAATTCCAAATCCCCTTTTTTCACCATCCTAATTCTTTTTCATCCTTAGTCTCTCTCTGCAGCACATGTCATGGAAACACCCAAAGGATATGTGTTTGCAACAAAATTCCCTGTCTGAGAATTTCCTCTACTATTGCAGATGACTTACTGAATTTTCCCTGATGGAAAAACAGGAATAGGCATGTTCCAAGCAAGTCATATCATCTCTACCATTACCTCCAACCACCACCCCACTTCAGACCCTGGTGAAGAGAGCCCAGCAGACTGAATCCAAGAGCCCCAGGAATGAGTGCCCTTCCCCCACCACCTCCCACCAGAACTAGTGGCTGTGATTCAAGTCAAGCCTCCAAAGTCTTTATTCTAGGGCAATGATCTTTGTAGAGATGTGACTTGTCAATTTTGCAAGTATTTCAGCAATTCCTCCTCAGTAACCAGAGCTTATTACCTAGAAAAGAAAATTCTTGCCACCAACATAAGTCCTTGGCACTGTCAAATGGTTCGACAATAGAAACCAGTGTGTTCAACAGGGTATTGTTATTTCAGACAGGAAGACTCCAAGATTACTGGAGGCAACTTGACACTGGTGGTCAATGGCATGAAGGCATACAGCTTGGCCTGGGAAGGCACTTGTACCATGACATTGCGAGGAGGTATCTATTTTTGATGAGGAGCAGTCTACTAGTTTGTAGAGAGAGGGTATTATGGCTATGAGGAATTAGCTGGATTCATACAATATAGCATTCCCAAAGGCAGCTGTTAAGACTAAGGAGGAATCCAATCTGGTCCCTTCCATCACTGATGAGAAATAATTTGTTGTATTTGTGAAGAAAATAACAGTGTGATCATCTGGTTCTGGCATCACAAAGATCAGAAACAGTACAACCCCAACTGTGGAACCCATTGCAAACTGGCACCCCACAAATTGAGCCACTTAGCCCCTAGATTAATTCATTTGAGATGTATAGTAATGTTTTCTACCTGCCTTCCAATAAAGGATAGCCATCACTCTGTTTCTCCTCTTAAAAATAAAAAAGAAACCAATAAGCTTTTATGAATACAAATAACATTATATAGGGTACGTAACCATCTGCTTTTCCATTGCGCCTAAACATTGGTCTCCATCTAATTTCCAGCTGAAATTTATATGTTATTTTCCTTCTTATAATGTGAGCTCTTGTAAGAAGAAGCTGTCTAGTCTTATTCATTATATCACCAATACTTAGCACAGTACATAATAAGTGCTTAGCAAATTTACTTGTTCATTCATTCTGTGATTTCATAGGTAAGTGTTCCTGAGACTCACAGAAGTTGACTTGTCCAGTGTCACAGACCTAGTAAATTTCAGAAGTCACATTTGACTCCAGGTCAAACCAAACATTCTATCAGGCCATGTGATGCCTGTTGTAGGACACATTATTATGAATAAACTCTGACAAATAAAGACAAGAAACAGCATTCATTATCCAGTTGATGGACACTTATTTTGTTTTTAGTTCTTTGTTACTACAAAAAGTGTTGCTTTGAATATTCTAGTATTTGTGGGTAGTTTCTTTCTATCTTTGATCTCCTTGGGGTATATAACTATTACTGAGTCAAAGAGTACCTAGGATTTAGTGACATTTTGGGTATAATTCCAAATTGTTTTCTATATTGTGTATTGGGCTAAAAATTATGCCCATTGCGTGCTTAAATATCATTAGTATGATCAGGTTCAATCTAATTTCTGATTGCTTCATTATTATTATTTGAGGAAGGAGAACCAAACCTCTAAATTAAGGCTTGCCCTCTTTCCCACAAAATACCAATTCCACAATGAATGAATACAGCAAATACCAAAGAAAAACCATTTATTCAAGTCAGTAGCAATTGTATCACTGAGTGAAAAGGTAGATAAAATTTAGTGACTTTTGGCATATAGTTCCAAATTGTTTTCCAGAATAGTTGAATCAATTATAATGCCATTAACTATGCATTAATGCACCCGTCTTCCCACAAACCCTAATTATTATTTTCTTTTTTCCTCATCTTTACCAATCTGATTACTATCTGGTGGAACTTCAGAGCTGTTTTTATTTATATTTCTCTAGTAAAAATTTTGAGAAATTGGGGGTGTGTGGTTGCTAATAGTTGGCATTTCTTCATTTAAGAATGCCTATTCATATTCATTGATCATTCATATATTGGGGGAAAGGGTCTTGTTTTTATATATTTATGCCAATTGCTTATCTCAGATATTATACCTTTATCAGAGAAATTTGCTGTGAAAATTTTTTCTCAATTAATTTTTTCACTTATAATTTTAACTACACTTATCTTGTGGTAACAAAGTTGTTGGTTTGGTTTTTTTTTTCATTTTATTTTGGATAATTGACATTGACCTTGCATTATGTATCATCTTCTGATTTTTTATGATATAATCTTTTATATCTATATCCTATATCCATTTGCAGTTTATATATAGTGTAAGATGTTGATCCTAAACCTTATTTCTGTCAGATCACTCACTTTCCAGTTTTCTCTGCATTTTTTTCAAATAAAGAGTCCTTATCCTCATAGTTGATGTCCTTGAGTATGCTGAAAGTGATGATACCATGTGTAATTATTTCTGGGCTTTGTTTACCTAATCTATTTATTGATCAACCTTTCTCTTTTTAACTAATGCCAAATAGGTTAGATAACTGCTTTGCAGTATAATTTTGAGATCTGCTATTGCTAGCCTCTTTTAATTTCTACATCTTTCATTAGATCTATTGAGACTGTTGACCTTTTGTTCTTGCAAAAGAACATGGTCACAGCAAGCCAAAAAATGCAAAAGAAGCCTCAGGACTGGACAGCTCTCTTCTGTTTCTACAATAAGTGATAGAGTGATAGGAAAGGTGACAAAGGATACAGGTATAGGCTTAGAGAGGAACCAAATGTAGAGAGAGGGCAAAACAAAACAAAACAAAACAAAACAAAACAAAACAAAACTTATGTGTAGCTGAGGCCCTCCTGTGGCAAGGCCCAATACATAAGAGGGTTGTCCTTGTGTGGTTCAAAGGGATACAGAATAGAGAATAGACATCTCTAACCTTTTTCCTCCATATTTTCTCCAAGGGAGATTTTAATTCCTGCCAAGAGGGGAAGCAGAAGATTAGATACAATAGAAACTTATTCATTCCACCTTCCTCAGAGACAAAAAGTCCCTGGCTAGAATTATATCTAATTGTTCCCTTAGCCTAGGGGATATGATCAGGTTCAATCTAATTTTGGATCACTTTGTTATTATTATTGGGGGTAAGGAGGATCCCACATTTTATATGCAAGGGTTTACCCTTTTCCCACCAAATACTATTTCCACAGTGAATATCCATAATGAATAGCAAAGAAAATCCATTTCTCTAAATCGGTGGCAAAACAGAAATCAGAGGGCTACCTACATAGGAGAGTATATACCAGACGACATAGAGTGAAAGAGTTTTTCCCATTGGGAGTGACATAACTAAGTTCAACCAAGAGCTGAGATCTCTTGGATCTCATGCAAGGGGAAACTCCCCAAAGTCTCTACCATAGTTACCTGGGAATAGGGACATGATGAAGACTACCAGCTCCTCTCATGTTTTCCAAGTCCTTTCACTTAGCAAACTGAAATGTGTTTGACCTCTTCCATATTCTCAAAGTTGGAAGCCAGAAACACCCAGAGCAATTTGAAGCTTAATGAATCCCCAAGAAGATATGAAAACTGCAGAGTCCTAAAGAGGACTGAAGAAGACTGTAATTCTCTTGCTTTCAAACAGGGAAGGGCACCAATACCCACTGATAAGGAGAGAGTCCCATACCAGTGGGCCAATCAGGACAAGGGTTATATAAGAATTCATAAAGTTCTTAAAAGTCTACATATAGTAATTGAATAATTCAAATGAATGTTGTTCAATGGGCCAGTGAGTATTAACATCAAGGGGGTATATGTTAAAGCAAGTAATATGTTCACCTAAACTGTATGTTAGTATGAAAGGTATTCTATACAGACTTTAAACAGGAGAAAGATGCCCTATTGAGAAAATTCTCTAAATTCTCCTATTCACTGATGGAAAACAAACAAAAATAGATGACAAGACAGACTGACAAACTGATAGAGACAGATAGGCAGATAGGTGAATGAATGGATGAAGTAAATGAATGAACAAGCAATAAAATAAAATCCATAGGAAGGAATAGGAAAGTAATAGGGGGAAAAGGTGAATGAAAAGTTAAGTATAGCTGAATTGTAAGCCCAATAAGTTTGAATGAGTTATTCAGATGGAATTGATTTCAGCCTCTCATTGCACACTATAGGAATGATGGGATGTTGACCAGTAATGGATTCCACCTAACAAGGTCTATAAATCTGTAGTTCATTTAAGTCTTTCACATATAATTTAAAATATGCTGAGAGAGAGAGACAGAGAGACAGAGTGAGAGAGAGAGAGAGAGAGAGAGAGAGAGAGAGAGAGAGAGAGAGAGAGAAGGAATATGAGCGGTAGATAAAATTTCCTTTGTATTATCTGTAGCATGGAACATATTTTCATTGTGAGAAGAATGGCAGTTCAGGAGCCTATAAATATGCATGGGACAAAATCCAAGGAAAGAGCCAGACTGAAAAATTAGCAACCTCGAATGTCTAGGGACAAAATTCATAAAGTACAAATACAAAGAGAAATGAACTAGACATCCTAACATAGAAAAGAATTTGAGAAAATACAAATCATTGAGGCTGAAGACGCTCACTAGCAATAACTCTCCTAACTAAAAAGAAAGCAAAAAGAAACCAGGTTACTGGACAAAAACAAACAATGCTACAACATCCAACTTCACGATGAAGGGGACAATTCTGCTGAGAAATCTTGGTGTTCATAGACACACAAGTTATGTAAGTGGAAAGGTACTCATTACCTAGATATGGAAAAATTGGACAACTGGCCCATTTGCAGAATAGCCCTAGAGAGTGGAAGGTACCTTGTAAAGACAATTCACCACAACCACTTATTACCTATAGATGAATTGGTTGGACCACTTCCTGAACGCATAAACTAATGGGCAGTAGTCAGTAGATTAAGTCAGTAGATTAAGCAAAAGAAACCGTCTTCCAGCTACATAGATTGTCTGACCCACCAATTTCAAGAGAAGAAGAATCCATGGATTATCTTTTTCCTGAAACATTCCCCCTTTCCAAATGTCAAAGGCATCACCATCCTCTCAGTACCCTCAGCTAACAAACTAGGTTGTTTTTGACTCCTCACTCTCTCTCTTACTATGTGCAACCTATTGAAAAGGCCTGCCAATTTTACTTTTGTAATCTCTTTCAAATATACATCCTTCTCTCCTCTAATATTGCCTCCTGCTGTTGCAGGCTCTTATCACCTCACATTTGGACTACTGCAATAATTTGTTGACTGGTCTGCCATAAGTCTCTCCCCACTCCAGTCCATCTTCCACTCGGCCACCAAAGTGATTCTCCATAAAACCCAGGTC
The DNA here is from genome assembly GCA_011680675.1 of Gymnobelideus leadbeateri. Classification (NCBI taxonomy): domain Eukaryota; kingdom Metazoa; phylum Chordata; class Mammalia; order Diprotodontia; family Petauridae; genus Gymnobelideus; species Gymnobelideus leadbeateri. The sequence goes on from WOXC01009138.1 coordinate 299,688, forward strand.
TGACAATGTCACCCTCATACTCAAACTTCATTCCCTATCATCTCCAGTTACAAAATCTGGCATTCAAAGCCCTTCATATTCTAGCTCTGCCTAACCCCCCGCCTTTCTAGTCTCCTTACATCTTATATCTCCATCGATTTTTCTCCCATCACCTATTCTTTAATCCAGTGACATTTGCCCCATTCTTGTTCTTTTCCAACTCTGGGCATTTCCAATGGCTGTCCCCTCGTACCTGGAATGCTCTTTGCTTATCTCCAATTCCCGAATCCTTGGCTTCCTTCAAGTTCCAGCAAAAATCCCACCTTTGATATGAAGTCTTCCCCAATCCTTCTTAAGTCTAATGCCTCCCCTCCACTGATTATTTCCTATTTATCCTGTGTACATCTTGTCTATACATAGTTGTTTGAATGTTGTTTCCCCTGGAAGATAGTGAACTCTTTTAGGGTGCAGACTGTCTTTTGCCTTTCTTTGTGCTCCTAACACTTATCACAGTGCCTAGCACTTAGTGGGTGCTCCATAAATGTTTATTGAATGACTGACTAAAAATCAAAAATTATTTAAAAGATAAAGCACTAAAATCCTTCTTTTACCCCTTTCTCAATCATCTGTCAGTCTGGACAGTTTTAGTTTGCAATAGCTTAAAGTCTAGAAAAATGGGTACTGTTTCACGAGATTTTTGCAAATACAATACAAAAATTAATTTTGGCCATTTTCCCCCATTATAACTTGACAAAATTTTCCCCAAGGTGGCTTCTTTTTTTTTCTTCCTTTGAAAGTGAATGCTAATTAACTGTAAAATAATTGACTAATACTCAAGGGTCAAAGTATCCAAATGACCTGGAGGATGTACTGTATTAAAATTAACTTAATTCACTTTTTTCCAATTTTATCAATCACTTATTTTTAAAAATGTTTTATTATTTCATTTTATTTTTTATATATTCCCTTCATATGTTTTACAGTTATATTCTGACTAAGCCCCTCATAACAGAAACAAAAAGGTGAAGCAACACCATTCCATACAGAAATCCTGAATTACAATGATTGTCTATACATCTAGAACTTGAAAAGGTGTTGGAGATCTTAGAGTCCAAACCCTTCTTTGTATATTTCCCACACCACCAGGTATTGTATACCAACTTTCACTTTCATTTCAGTGCAGAAGGTGTAATTGAATTTGAAGATATGCCAAGTAGTAATTTTGGTCTCCAATCATTCCACCATAACTCATCTACTATGGGTAATTATGGGTTATACATATGGAAGCAAAATCGATTACTGAATTTGATCTGAGTTGTCTATTGATCTATTTATCTGACATAAGTTTTTGTTCTTAGCTGTTCTCTTCTGTTACTGTAGTCATTATTTATACTGTTGGTTTAGTTTTCTTTGTTCTCTGTCAGTTTATACAAGCCTTCCCATGTTTCTCTGAATGCCTCATGTTTTCCATTCCTTAAGGCATTTAAACTTCATTTCCTTCATATTTACTGAGTGATTCCCCAATCAAAGTATATATTGACTGTTTGCTGTTTTTGTTAATATAAATTCTCCTAGATAGATGAGACAGATAGATAATAGAAATATAGTTGTAGATTTTCTATCTATATGAATATGTTAATATTTCCCTAACAGGAGGGTTTGTGAGTCAAAGGGTATGAACAGTTTAGGAGCTTTTCCAGCCCAGTTCTAAATTATTTTCTAGAGTGGTTTAACCCATTCACAGCTCTAAAAATAGTACATTATTTGCTGATCTTCCCACAGCCTGTACAAATTTGACTCTTTCCGTATTTTATCTTTGCCAGTTTAATGGGTGTGAGGTGACACTGCCAAATTATTTTAGTTAAAATATCTTGATTTGGAACTTTAAAAAATATAATTAGAGATGATTTGCTGTCCTTTTAAAATTATTTATACCCTTTGACCACTTATCTTTGGGTATTAGACTTATAGTACTTAGTTATAATTATATAGATTTACTACAGAATTAGGATGCCAGTGTTTTATCAGAGATATTTTACAAAAAAATATTTCTCCCTCAACCTATGGCTTTTCTTTTTGCCCTAGAGTATAGCACTTTTGTTCACATAAAAGCTTTTAAATTTTATATAATCAAAATTGACTTTTTGTAACTTGTAATCTTATCTATCTAACATATTTATTAATTTTTCCATGAATTCCACAATTAAGCATAGTTATGAATGATACAAACTTCCTTTCCCATTTTTAAAATAATGTGACTTTTCATATTTAGGCAATTTATTAATTTGGAATTTTCTTGATAAATTTTTTCTGGGTCTCGTCTATCTTTCAATCAAATCCTAGTTGCAAACAATAGCTGTGTTTACAGGATATACAATTTGGGGGTTCAATCATAGTTTATATATGGTGCTGTTCTAAGACTGTTCCCTGCCATATTGCTTTCTGGTTTTCACAATAGTTCTTCTAGAATAAGAAGGCCTTCTCTCACTAATTTGTGTTTTGGGATTGTCAGTTTGGTTGGTTTGGGGTTTGTTTGCTTCTGAGTCTGACTTATTCCATTGAACTACCTTATCTTAAATTATTTTGATGGCTATCATTGTATCACATAATTTGAGATCTAGTGAATGCTAATCCCTCTTTTCTATTTTCTCATTATTTCCCGTGAAATTCTTGATCTTTTTTTCACTTTCCAAATAATTTTTATTCATTTGTCTAGCTCTAAAAAAGTTAATCCTTGGGAGCTTTGATAGAATAATATTAAATTTTCAATGAAATTTAGGTAGTACTGACATTTTCACTATATTGGTACAGCCCAGCCAGGAACATTGATAATCTCTATTCCCACCCCATTTGAATCATTTATTGACAATTATTTTCACAACTAAAATGAGCTCTGTAAAAAAAAAAAAAAGACACAAAGCTTTAGTTTTTTATGCCATTTGTCTAATTGTAGTATAGAGAAAAAGAAAAAGAATATATAAATTATGATAAACACCATTTAGCACCATTTTTAAAAATTCTCAACTGCCTGATACTGCATTAAACATAATTGCATGTGGTACCACAACTCTGCTGCACTTTGCCAAGTTTCAGTCGGATGTGATTTGCAACAAGCAGCATATTAAGCCCCCATAAATAGTCATTATAATGTAAACACTCAAAAATCCTTATTGTAGCAGTAAAAAAGCAGCCTCTCCAAAATATATAAAACAGAAAACAAATCTTTGCATTTCATCTCAGGGCAGAAGGTGGATTTGAATTTGAAGATATGCCAAGTAGTAATTTTTGTCTCCAATCATTCCAACATAGCTCATCTATTATGGGTAATAGAAGCATATGTTAGTTCCTAAGTCAGTTTGTATTATATCACAGGGAGCACAACCGATTAGTATGTGAGGGCATTTGTACTTCAGTTGACTTATTAACAGTGAATCATAACAAAAGAGGTAGGACTTAGTATATATGTGATACTTTAAATATACATGAAAATCTGAAACCAAGGAAATAAAATAAAGGGAAAAGATAAAACCTCCTGATTCATTAATCAAAACTGCAAGTTGATTTTTTGTTTTTTTACCCATAACCAAATCCTATGTACTGATTGCGTTTCAGAGAATTAAAGGCGACATTTGGCCTTCATGGGTCTGTGACTGAACTTGCATATCCCGAGGAGAAAAGGAACTTTAAAGAAACAATTGAGTACCAATGAACAAGCATGAGTTTGGAATGCTGGAGTCATATTTTATGGAACAGATGTTGTGTCCCAGAATCTTATAGCTGCCTCAGGCTCTCTCCGGTGCCAACCCTGTGGTAAATGGGTTTTCATAATGAATTTAGTTGTTAATTCTCACACACACATATAAACCATTGGAATAATATTAGACTGGCTAACTATGACCAGACTGGGGAAAGCCAGTCTGCTGAACTTGACTTTTTATATATACCTGACAGAAGCCTTAATGGAGAGAGAATCAAACATTGATAATTCAATTATGTTTAATTCAGTTATGTTTATGAAAATTCATTTAGTATAATGATCCATAAATGTTTATTGATTGTTTATTTTAGTCTTGAAGAAAACTACAAGCTTAATGGTACAGATATATCATTTCTCTTCAACTAGAGGTAAGTGACTCCTTAAAAAGAATAGGTAAGGAAGGCAGAGGGAGAAGGGGAATAATTCTTTCCCTTAGGACCCCAATCCCCTTTTTTGCATGAGTAGCTCCCCATATCTCTTGAAATAAAGGGTGAAGATGATGAGTTGGTTCTGGAGTCAAGACAATTTGAATTTGAATCTTGCCTCAACTGAATGACCCCTGGCCAGGTCATTTAACCTATCTCAGCCTCAGTTTCCTCAACTGTAAAATTGGGCCAACAAAATAGCACCCACCTCCCAGGGTTGTGGTGAGGATTAGAAGATACAGTACATGTAAAACATTTCGCCTTAAAGCCCCATATGAATGCTAGCCAACATTATTCTCAGCAATGAATTTTTCTTTCTTTCCCCCACAGGTTTACTGTTGTCGTTGTTCAGTCAGGTCCAACTTTTTATGATCCCATTTGGGGTTTTCTTGGAAAAAATGTTGGAGAGGTTTACCATTTCCTTCTCCACTTCATTTTATAGATGAAGAGACTGAGGCAAAGAGGGTTAAGTGGTTTGCCCAGGGTCAGACAGCTGGTAAGTATTTGAGCCTAGATTTGAACTCAGGAAGATGAGCCTCTCTGAGTCTAGGCCCAGCACTCTATCAACTGCACCACTGCACCAAAGGACTAAGACTCATTTAACTATCTTTCTGTCTATTTCTTTTATCTATATCTGTCTGTGTTTTCTGTATCTTTTTTAGTCTCTCTGTATAAATAAATAAATATACATATATGTATGTATAGATGTGTGTGTATACATACATGTATACATATATATGGGGAGAAAGAGGGAGGGGGAGAGAAAGAGAGAGAGAGAAAGAGAGAGAGAGAGAGAGAGAGAGAGAGAGAGAGAGAGAGAGAGAGAGAGAGAGAGAGAATTTCATTGCTCTCTTTAAAATAAATTTATACAAGCAGGGGGAAAAACACTTTCGGTTAGAGTACAATAGTTAAAAGTCTCTTAGAGTCAAATGTTTCCAAGGGTACCTTTGCTCAGCATGATGTCTTAAAAAAGACAAAGGGCTTAATGCTTTTCCTCCAAAGAAGGCTAGAACAATAACAATGACAGAGGAACTGCAGTAGAAATCAGCAGTCTAAAATAGAACCTGGAAATGAGAGGGGTCTCTCCTCCTAGCTCTGGCTATATAGTGCTGTAAGATTCAGGGGGCTGGGTCACAGCCGCTAAGGTGTCAGTTCTATTATAGACCCACAGCACCAACTTTTCAAAGGAATGCTCAGGCTTTGATTTTTGCAGCCAATACACAATCTGCTTCAGCACAGTACTGAGTATTGTTCTTGTGACCCTATCCATTCAGCCAAATGTATCCTCAAAAGCACAACTCCCCTTTCCCACCCCGCCACCCCTGCCTGGTAGGTAAGGGATAGAAATGCTAGGGCTGCTTCTTCCCGGAGAGGTAGCTCTCGCTGCCTAGTATCCCAGGGAAGAGAAATTGATCTTTGGTTCTCACATAATGATATTTACACATGAAATGTCATGTCCCTTGCAGAACCGCACTAATTTAGTCCATCAGAGAGGAGGGTTAATGTCTTCACTGCCATAAATTATCTGATGCATTTCTAAAATGGGACAAAGTACACACCTCATTCTTTGCCATTAGTACTCATTTTAAAATGTTTTATTTCAGGCAGCCTGATTAGTTTAACCCACTAGAGTCTCATTCCTCATTACCTTTTGTTTTTCACTTGTTCTGGATGCTGGAAGGGAATGCTAGTTAACTACAGATCCCTGAGACAGTTTTCAACATCTTTGATAGATTTATTCTGACTTAGAAATAGTTTCATCCCAACACCACTTAATCGAATCCATGCATTCTTTCTTGAGTACTGACCCAACCTCAAACCTCCCCATATCTACTTTTTACAGTTTCACACAAAATTCAAGATAACTTATTCCCTTCTCAACCTGACATTGAAAATCTACTACAATCTGGTTCCACAACATGGATCCAACATTATTTCATATTGTTACTCTTCACATAATCTCTGTCCCAAGCAATCTGAACCACTCTAGATGGTCTGAGTAGTTTCTTCTGCCTTAAAACCTACTTGCAGGCCATCCCCTATGCCTGGAATTCATTTCTTCCATAATTTCCTCTTTCTATATTCTCTTTTGCCAAGGATTAGCTCACGTGCTCCTTGCCCATACCTTCCATTCTATCCATAATTCCAGCTCCAAGATAAATGTATTCCCTTATTCATCAGATGTTCCTAAAGCTTTTTTGCCTTTTCCCTTTTTCACTCTTTCCTTTATATTTTTATACTGTATTTACTTGTACCATGTTGTTAGTCTCCACACTCCCTCATCCCTACTTCCCCTTCCCCACAATGAGTAAGATCCCTGGAGGGAGGGGGTGGAAATGACTATATTTTACGTTTGTGTCTCAAGTACCCTTCCTCAATCACTCCCTTGTCATGGAGGAGGGGCTTGTGTATGTAGTTCAATGAACTATGAGCTATGCCATGCAGGGTTACCCAACGTGGACAGGCAACAGTGGTGTGTTCTGATAAAAGTGTTCTCCACTAGAGAAGGAAATGGGCTAACCACACCAGCATATTTGCAAAGAAAACCCAATGGACAGTATAGTGGAGGACAGAAGGGCCTGACATGTGATGGTCCACAGGGTCATGAAGAATCAGACATGACTGAATGATTGAAAAGCAACAACAAAAATCTCAAAGTTGTAGCAAAATACTTTACATGTCACTAGCACTTCATAAATACTTGTTCAATTGAAATGCAGTGAATCAATTAACCAGTTACTAGTGCAGTGGATAAAGCATTGTACTTGGAGTCAGGAAAACATGAGTGCAAATCCTGCATAAGACAGCTACTAGCAGTGTGACCCTAGACAAGTCAGTTTTTCTTCAGTTTCCTCATCTGTAAAATGGGAATAAGCGTTCATGTGAGGATTCAATGAGATAGCCTCTGCAAAATATGTTGTAAGTCTTCAAGCACTGTATAAATGCTACTAGCTATTATTATCATCATTGATGGTGTGTCTACCATGTATGTGTTCAGCATTGTTCTAGGCACTGTGATGGACTTAAAGGAAGGATAAGAGAGTAGCAGATCCCAAGGGGTCTATGGTCGTGTAAGCCTATAAGGTGAAATTTATAAACATGAAGTAATGAGAGGATAATGCAAGGCTGGATAGAACTACTTGCTAATAGTAAGAGTCATGCTATAGTTTTGAGGGTATTTAAGTAAAGGAGAAATCAATGAGGACTAGTGTTAGTAAAAGTGGCTTTCTGGAGAAGAGTAGGATCTGAGTTAAGTCTTCAAAAATGAGTTGGATTTGGAGAGCCAGTACTAGGAGGGAGAAGGGGAAAGAGGAGAAAGGAAGTGAGCAAGCAGATTTTTGTATAATTAGGAATAGGTCTTAGCAAAGGTACCAAAGAAGCAATAGTGAAATTTCATCACCTCCCATGAGTGGTACTCTATATTTCTATTAATATAATCTAAGATTCTTGACCCTAAGAGTGTGTCCATAGGAACCCACTAAATCAAAAATTGAACTACAAGCTTTTTTTTATAGCACTCATCCCTATGGCAAATACAGAGTTTTATAAATGAGCCTTTCTATACATTATAAACAGCTGTTTTTTCCTGAAATTATAGGTTTTTATCTATTTACATAAGAGGTAGGTAGCTGGTTCAGTAGATGGAGCACTGGGCCCAGAGTCAGGAAGACCTGAGTTCAAATCTGGCCTCAGGTACTTATTAGCTGTGTGACCAAGTCACTTATCCTCTTTGCCTTAATCTACTGGAGTAGGAAATGGATAACCACTCCAATATCTTTGTCAAGAAAATCCCACGAACAGTTGTTAGTTCTTCATTTTCAAAGAGGACCAATGACATCATGAGGGTAATGTCTTGACTTGTGCATGAGTTGGATATAGGTGAGGCAGAGCTGCATGAAGACATCAATCTCAGTCTCTCCTCCAGAATTTTTGAAATCTAGTGGCAAGACAAAGGTCAAGACAGGCTGGTCCATGAGGTGACAAAGAGTCAGACACAACTGAATGACTGGACAACAACAATCTGTTTACATACTCTCTCTCTCCCCAGTAGAAGCTAAGTTCCTTCAGGACAGGAATACTTTCATTTTTGTCTTTGTATCAACAGTGCTTATGTAAAGCCAAGCATGAGCAGCTCTCCAGAGGACTGCTTCTGTTAATAGCTCTAAGGTTCTGATCACATAGTATAGTGAACTCTATTTATTCAATAGTAAACTAAAGCAAAATATTCACAGAAGCCAAAGTACAACATTCACAGCAATATAACATAACAACTTATTACTAAAGTGGCCACATATTATTAAACAAAAGATATCATTCAATAAATCACAATCTGAATCAATCAATATAAAGTACATATCTAAAGTCTTCTTTCATCTTGACTGGAAACTGGCTTCCAGTCATCCTTAAGGTGTAATCATCCTTAAGGAATACAAAGTGCAAAGTACAAAGGTCTCCCACCACAGTCTTTTTTTTTCTTAAGAATCAGAGGTTTGTTTTTATTTTTTCTTAGAATATTAGTTTTATTTTATTTTTATTTTTTATTTTTGCTTTTTTTTTGGAGGGGGGAAGGTAGGGCAATTGGGGTTAAGTGACTTGCCCAAGGTCACACAGCTAGTTGTGTATTAAGTGTCTGGGACTGAATTTGAACTCAGGTCCTCCTGATTCCAGGGCCAGTGCTCTATTCACTGTGCCATCCCCTGAAATTATAGGTGCTGCCCCCCGACAAGGTCACAGTCTTAATCTTGTCAGTCAGCACTAAGTATCCAAGTAGAGGTCTTTTCATCTTGACTCGAGGCTGACTCCCAAACTACATAGTTCCTCTTCCATGCTCTTACCTGAATTTACCCAACTGTCACCTGGATTCACAGGTATGCACCTCTCAGCTCCTAGTCCAGCTCCACACATCAGGCTTAACAGAATTACAATATTCACACACATTGCCGGCACTAACATCAATTCACTTTCTGCCTATGAAATCAACACAGACAGAACAGATAGACAGAATGCCAGCACCACAGGTCTCCTTCCTTCCAGTTCTATTTGGTTCCAGTTCATGCTCCTTCTTTTATATGGTTCTTCTCTTTCCTGTTCCACCCTTCCTATTACACCAGCAAGTTCTTCCCACCTCCAAATCACAGGCAGGGCACTTGAAGAATTGAAACAAGGAGCCAAGTACCATTTTGGTTGCCATTACAGCTTAGCACATTACTTGTGCTATTGGCACATAGTGAGCAATTAATAAATTTTTATCATTAATTCATTTAATAAATGTTTGTCTAATTGAATCAAACTGATTTAGCATATTTCCTCTCTGGGTAGCAGCCAGTTATTAATTCTTAATAGCAGTATTTATCATCAATTTAGCCCTCTGTTAAAAATATAATTCATTAGTGGGTCAGCATTACCTACTGAGTAAAGTTAGAATGTCTTTTCTTAGCATTAAAGAGGGCCTTCAAAATCTAGCACCACCACACCCTTTCTCATATTTCTCTCCATACACTCTGGGCATCAACCTAACTGTTAATCTCTGTTCCTTCAATGGTTCTTACATTTTCCTATCATTATGTTTTTATTCTCACTGTTCCTCTTATCTCAGTCTCTTCCCTTTTCTCCAATAGTTGAACTACCTTTCCTTTAAAGGCCAACTCAAATGTCACTCCTTTCAACATTCTCTCAAACCCTCCTGAATGATTAATTACCCATTACCTTGAACCTGATTTCCATTTTGTTGTATACCTCTCTAATGTGGTTCCCAAAATAATATGTACTTTGTATCTGTAGAAGACAATGAATGTGTCATTTTCTGATTAAACTATAAGTTTCATGAAGGCAGGGGCTGTGTGTCATCTAAAACTTATCTCTCCCCCAGCACTGCACAGAGATCTCTGAACACAGGAAGTGCTTAATAAATGTTTGTTAAATAATGTGCAAATAAATGAATGGTGACCAAATTTGATTACAAAGAATTGTCTTTATTGGAATTTACATAGGAATTTTTATTGTTGTTTGGTTGTTTTCAATCCTGTCCAAGTCATTATGACCCCATTTGGGGTTTTCTTGGCAGAGATACTGGAATGGTTTGCCATTTCTTTCTCCAGCTCATTTTACAAATGAGGTTAAATGACTTACCCAGAGTCACACAGCTAATAAGTACCTGAGGCCAGATATGAACTCACGATGATGAGTCTTTCTGACTCCCAGTCTGGCACTTTATTCACTGCCCCACCTAGCTGCCCACAGTGACTGCTTTGCTATATTTGTCAGTTAGGTCTAGTCATGAACCAGCGGTGTGGAAATAACAGTAGTAAAATCAGGTAGATAGAGAAAACAAATTAATTTACTACTGACTGAACACAATTTAATTTTTCATCTTTCCTGGAAAACTATTTTTGTCAAGGTTTTGGGGCATCTTCTGTGTATGTCACCAATGCCACAAGTGTACTTCATGTCTAATTTAAAAGTTAGTTTAGTCATAGTATTTATAACTATAGTCATTATCTCTTTTTTTAGAATAAAATATTTTAATGGCATTTTAATTTCATGGATTTGAATAATGTCAATTAGTAAAATTTCTGTCCTCCCCTTCAGTAAAATTAAAACAAGTAACAACATCTTTTTTGTTGTTGTTCAGTTGTTTTTAGTCATATCTGACTCTTTGTGACCCCATTTTGGGGTTTTCTTGGCAAAGATACTGGAGTGATTTGCCATTTCCTTCTACAGGTCATTTTACAGATGAGGAAAACAGGGTTAAGTGACTTGCTCAGGGTCACACAGTTTCATGAATATCTGAGGACCAGATTTGAACTTGGGAAGATGACTCTTCCTGACTTCAGGACTCTATCCACTGTACCACCCAGTTGCCTCAATAACATCTTTACTTAGGGTTAATTTCTTAGTGTAAGCAAAAGCATATAAAGTCTGGAAATATCAAAAGTATAGCTATCAATGAGATTCCATGTCCATATAGTTAAGAACATAAGACTGCCCTCAGCATCTAGAAACTTTCACACCTTTAGCAAACTGGGAAGAAGATAGAGGGCACTGTTATGGTCATATCAAAGGTGTACTATCATTATCTTGTTTATATATACACACATATATATTATGTTATTGCAGTCATTTCCATAGTATTATCTTGGTTCTGCTTACTTCACTCTATATCACTCATTTCAAATCTCCCCATGTTTCCTTGAATTCCTTGTATTTGGTGTTCCTTACAGATCAATGATATTCTATTATATCCATATAGCACAGTATGTTCACTCATTAATTAATGAGGACTCATTTTGCTTCCAGTACTTCACTACTATAAAAAGTGATGCTACAGATATTTTGGCATTCATGTGGAATGTTTTGGTCTTTGATCTCTTTGGGGTATATGCCAAGGAATAGACTTTCTGGGTCAATGGGCATAACTTATCTAGACATTTCCCTCAAGTAATTCCAACCTTCTTGCCAGAATGGTTGAACCAAGTGAGAGATACACTAAGGGTGGATCTGTGTGTTGTCTTTCCACAGTCTCTGGAAAGCTATTTCTGCTTTTGTTACCTTTGCCCACTTGCTGGGTTTGAGGTAAAACCTTAGAGTTGTTTTAATGTGCACTTCTCTCATTATTAGTAACTTTCAACCAGTAAATTTAGACATGAGAGGAAACATAACCACCAAAACTTCTTGGAACCATGCTTCACAATAGTACAAACATAGCACAATGGAGTACAAGAGATGGAGACTGGGAACAGGGTCAGACACCAGGCTCTTCGAAGTGAGTTCAGTGGGGCTGTGTTGGTTTGGGGTCACTGGGCATTCTCCTTCCTGTGTATGCCTTCATGTGCAGTGTATGCCTTTGTATGCCATGTTGTCACATGGTCCCAAATTTTACATATAGTCAGAAAGATTAGGGAGTTGGTCTGTGACAATTCTCTACCTCTAACTTCAGGAGACGTATATAACTGATTGACTTCTTGAGAAGTCATTCCTTCTTTAAAGTGTGCTCAGGGATAGGAAGATGGTGCAAGAACACTTGGTACAGTTTGTGAGCTGTCCAGGTAATTTCCCCAGTAACATGTTAAAACAATTTGTTTACCTTAAAAAGTTTTGTTCTCCAAATTCTATATCTACTCCCCTCCCTGAGGTGCTAAGCAGTCTGATATAGGTTATACATGTGCAGTCATGGAAAATATTTCCATATTAGTCATTTTGTACATTTTCAAACAGAAAGTGAAAATGGTACTCTTCAATCTATATTCAGACAATTTCAGTTCTTTCTCTCAAAATGGATAGCATATTTCATCATGAGTCCTTTGGGACTGTCTTGGATCATTGTATTGCTGAGAATACCTAATATTCTTCATTGTACAGTATTGTTGTTACTATGTACAGCATCCTGCTTACTTCATTTTGAATCAGTTCATATAAGTCTTTACAGGTTTTTCTGAAATCATCTTACTTGAAAGAGCATCTTTCTTAACCAGTTTTTCACTTCTTTCTATACCTTTCTTTTACTTTTCTTCTTCTAAGATCAATTGACAACAATGATGAAAATACAGTGTTAATCTTTAAAGAAAAAATTCAATCCAAATAATTGTAGTGTTCTTCTTCAGTCTTGTTTCTTCTTTTTCCATGGTCTTTCAGATATCTCTGTCCCTGTGTCCCTAAGTCTTCAGTTTCTTGTCTAAGATGTCATCAATTTTTCTAGCACTTTCCTTCCCAAGGGAGAGTTATATTCAACCAATTCATATCAGTTTTATAGATTAATTGGTCCAATCTCTATCTCTTATCTATCTTCTGTTTAAGGGACAAAGAAAAATACGTGGTAATGCATGATATATTTATGTGAATGAGAATGAAAAGTTGGAGAATGACAGAGAATTTGAGAGCCTAGATGACTGATGCAAATTGTATAATACCAAGCCCTTATGCTGTTGAGCAATCTGTAGTTGTATCTTTCTATCTTATTCAGATGTACAATTTATTGCTTATTGGGTCTTCTTTGGATAACGTTAAATCTAATACATTACCCATAAGAAAAGAATCATCAAGCACATGAAGAATCAAGTAGAGGAAACTCCCTTCAAAAGGTAAACCTGAGGATGGATAGCCACAGGGCTTCATTTCTAATTATTATTTCACCCCTAGTTATAGTTCACATAAGCCCCAGGCCCCAGGTCGAATATCCCTGAGTAATATTGTTGGTATCCTCTCTGCTTCCCAGTCCATATACTCAGCATCAGAGGTTGAGACACTATTCCCTAGGGTAGCATCACAGGGGGAATGTCAATAATGGTATTGAGAGGAAAATAATTATTCATGGGACTTTGGTCCAGAACAGGGAAGGTAGTTCCCCATTTTACTATGTGTCTCTAATGCATATATTGAAGGAACTGCCAAGGAGATGGGCTCATTTTCCAGTTTGAGAAGATCTCTCAGTTGGCAAAGCCTCCAGGCTCTCTTTTAATTTGGAGTAGCTTGTTGCCAGGAAAATCAATTTACTTTGATGAAAGCTCTTGTATGGAACCCCTTGATCTCCAGAAAACTCTATTGAATAATTACCAAAGAACACGTGGATGGGGAGGATATATGTCAGAAATGTATTGGGATGAATAAGAGCATGTTTCAGAGGAAAACTGAAGTTAACTGGATGATTTAGGAGACCATTTATTTTAGATATTAGTAGCCTTTAACAATATAGCAGTCAGTCACTCTATAAGCATTTGTTAAGTGCGTATTCCATGCCAGGTTCCGTGCTTAGTTCTGATGACACAAAGAAAGTAGGAAACATTTTCTGCCCCCAGAGAGCTCACATTCTAATGGAGGAAGCAACCTGCAAATACTTAGGTTAACAGGAAATATGTATGTATGAGTGATAAATGGAAGGTGATCTCAAGAGGGAAGACACTAGCAATAGGGAGGATTGATAAAGACCTCCTATAGAAGATGGGATTTAAGCTGAGTTTTGAAGAAAGTCAGGAGGTAGTAGTGAGGTGGGAGAGTATTTCAGGCAAGGAGGACTAACAGTACAAAAGAGGAGATGAGGTGCCAAGTATGAGGATCAACAAGTAGGCCAGTATAACTGGATTTTACAATGCACAAGGGGATGTCAAAAGTAGGAACTGGAGTAGTTGGAATGAGCCTGTTTGCAAAGGGCTTTAAAGGACAAACAGGGGATTTTATATTTTATATTTGATCCTGGAGGAACTAGAGAGCTAACTGAGTTTACTGAATAGTGGGTGATATCATTAGACCTGCCTTTAGGAAATCAACTTTGGTAGCCGAGTAGAGGATAGAGTGGAGAAGGCAAGATTTGATGGAGGGAGACCAATTAGAAAGTTATTTCAACAATCCAGGTGAGAAGAGATGAGACTAAAGTTGTGGCTATGTGATTGGAGAGAATGGGAAATATAAGGAAAACACTGTGAAGGCAAAAACAATACCTGACAATAGATTGGACATGTGGGGTGAGTGAAAGTGAGGATTTAAGCATGACACCAGGGTTATGAACCTAGGCATACTGGGACAATGGTGGTACCTTCCATAATAATAGGATAGTTGGGAAGAGGGGAGGGTTTGGAGGGAAAAATAATGAGTTCTGGTTTGAACATACATAATTTGAGATTCCTATGGGACATCTAGATTGAGATGTCCAGAAAGCAGCTGTTGCTATAGGACTGGAGCTCTGGAGATTAAAGATACACACACACACACACACACACACACACACACACATATACTTTTTTATACATGTATATGTATATATACATCTCTATGTAGATATGTATAGGTCTGTGTGGATACACACATGTGTGTGTATGTATATGTGTATATATATTTATACATACACATATAAATATGGAAATCAGCTACACAGAGATGATAGTGATGAAATCACCAATCACTAATAGCATAAAAGGCAGAAAAAAGGGTCCAAGAAAGAGCTTTAGCAGACATGTATAATTAATTGACATTACCCAGATTCAACAACAGGAGACTGAGAAAGAATAAGCACACAGGTAAGGAGAGAATCAAGGAAAGAATCGTGGTAGGAAAACCTAGAAAAGCATTTTTTTTGCAGGGCAATTGTGGTTAAGTGACTTGCCCAAGGTTACACAGCTAGGTTTTTGTGTGTGTTGTGTTTGAGGCTAGATTTGAACTCGGGTCCTCCTGACTCCAGGGCCGGCGCTCTATTCACTGAACCACCTAGCCACCCCAAAGAAAAAGAATTCTTAACAGTGCCAAAGACTACACAGAGTTTAAAAAGGATAGGTATTGAAGAAAGGCTATTAGTTATGATAATGAAAAGATAATCAGTAACTTGAAGGGAACAATTTCAGTTGAATGAGTTTGGAAGCCATATTGCAGGGGATTTAGAATCAAGTGAGAGGAAAGGGAGTGGAGGCATAGAGTAGAGATTGTTTGCTTAAGGAATTGGGCAGAGAAGGGCAGGAGAGGTAAGGGATAATGGCTGTTAAGAATGATGGATCAAGTGAGGGTTTTATTTTTCTTTTAAGGATGACAAAGATATTAGAATGTTTGTGGGAGTCCAGGAGAAGCCAGTAGATAGAGAGAGACTGAAGGCAAAAGAGAGAATAGAGATGATGGGGGGGACATTTGCTAGAGGAGTCAGGAGGAGATGACATGAAGGGAGCATATAGACAGGCTTGCCTTGGTAAGGAGAAAGGCTACCACCTCTGCATCTGAGCCTGGAGTTAAAGAAGAGATAGATGAGGAAGATGTCTAAGTGATACTAGAGGAAGATGAGGAAAGAAGAGGAAGTTTTGGAAAATGGCCTTCACTTTAATGAAGTATAAATCTAAGCCCCCAGATGAAAGATTGGGAGAGAAAGTGCCATGGAAGGATTGAGATGAAAATGTCTGAAATGACTGGTAGTAACCAGATAATAAATCAAATAATAAACTGATTATAGTAAGGTATAAAAAGGACTGCTTTGATGATGCAGTGAGGGCCCAGTAGAGATTATGTAACATACATATGTGAAGTATACAATCAGCATGATTAGGTCACATAAATTTGTAGTGGACTTAATCTACAATGGTTCCTGAATTTTCAGCTCTATTCATCGTCATGTTAGTAAGAGTAAAGTAGGCTGATGGCAGAAGTAGTCCAAAGTTGGCAAAGCATGATTGGTGATAGGACGAGAGGGCAAAATATTTGAGTGAAGAGCACAGTGTAGAGTTCAACTGGTTCACCAAAGGGTGGAGAAAAGTAAAAGAGAAAATAGTGACGGCAGGAGTGATAGCCTGGAAAAGAACTGAGGGATGGGGGGGATTAGACGCCACAGTGAGGCCAAATAGCAGGAGTAGATGTCATTAGGCATGGGGAAAGATAAATGATAAAAGATTATGATCAGATAAAGGAATTTAGGGATTCATGAATATGAACATAAAACTTTTGGCAAATGGCAAGATTATCCCTATGTGGTAGCTGAGATAGAGTTGGAAGAATGAGTCTTTGAAACTGAGTAGATTAAGGAAGTTAGGGAACATCATTATGTATGCTGAAGTTCCCTAATATGAGGGCAGGAATTATAGCAGAAAGACTGTAAACCAGGTACTAAATTGATTGAGGAAGGAAGCGAGATGATCTGGAGTTGACAGAAAAAGATCACCGAAGTCTGAACTGTGTCATAAATTTGAATAGAATGTCCCTCAAAGAAGGAGAAACTGTTGAGTGATGGTGGCAGAGTGGTAGAGTGGACCAAAGAGTATTCTAGCTCCCAGGGGTTATTTCAGGGCATAACCAGTTAGGGAAGAGAGGTGGTAAGAAAGAGTTTGCAACCAGTACCGGAAAGCTTGGCCTGTAGGGCCAATGCTATCAATAGGAATTCATGTCTCAGTATCAGAAGACGAAAGGAATCAGAAAGGAAAAAGTTTAAAGTAAAAGCAAGTTTGTTAATATGGAACAATCATTCCAGAGAACACAATGGAAGTTATGGATAGATTCCACATGAAACAGATTGATGAAATGAGCTTGAGGGATCAGCTAGTTGGGGTGGCAAAGAGAGTTTTTATATAGGAAGCAAGGGATTCAGAATCACTAGGATAGGAAGGCAGATTATGAAGGGGTGGGAGTATGCTAAACAAAGAGGAGTAAGTCTAGACAGAATATCACTGGTCAACATATGGTCAGTTAAGGGAGGATTAGACTATTCAAGGTCCTTTCAAAATCTTCTCTCTGCCAGAAGCAGTCAGCATGGTCTAGTTTCAATGCATTGCTTAACCCACTGGCCACACTTTACCCTGGTGGTTATGATGTCTATGGAGGAAAGGAAATTTGGAAAATACAGTCAAGTTCTGTGATGTGGACAGAGGCTCAGAGAGGGGACAGTATGAGACAAAACAGGGTTGGAAAATATTAGTTTGGAAGATTTGGAATTGCAAGAGTTGACCTATTCTGAAAATATTAGCATTCTATTAACTTGTACTTAATGCAAATAGGAAAGACCTCTTACATCACTGGGCTGGCTTCAGAAGACCAGAAAATTTTGCCTATTAACCTCAAGGGAAAATTAGGGTCACTACATATTTTTGCTCTCCTCTATGGTAATAACACTTTGTTTTTTTGAAGGTAGTGCATTCAGACAACTGCAAACTCTTTCTGGATAGATCAATTATCTTATTTTTAAATGTGGCCATAAAACCTCTATATCCTCCAAATGTGAAAATGCTAATAGCTTCCTATATTTATTGCTACAAAGTAGCTTTTATTATTTAGGAGAGAGGAGATGAGACAAAAATTAAGACAAAACAGGAATGGGTCTAACCATCTTGGTCTTCTTGAGACCGAATCAATAGAAAGCTAGTGAGGATTGTGATATAATGATGACTTTGAAAATTATTATTTCAGGAAACATAGGCCATTTCCCATCACTCTGCATCTATTTCTGTATTTTTAAAAGAGGGACTCACCACACTAGTCCACAGCAGGGTTCTGGTAAACAGGCAGATGTTCCGGGAGTAAATTAATAAAATTTCACATTTCCACTACTTTTTCCTTTTACTTAAGTTATAGGATTATCATATAAATAAAGTGGGCTAACGATTCCACCCATTTCAGTTGGGTTATGCAGCATTAGGGAAGTCTCATTTTCCATATTAGAATTGGGGGACAAGTAGAGCAGAGAGGAAAATATCAGCTTTGAGGCAGAGGAGCTGGATTTGGAACCCTGGTTTGACCAGCTTGAATAAATCACAACCCCTGTGCCTACATCTGCTCATCCGCAAATGAAGGGATTTGGACTAGCTGATCTAGAAAATCTTTTCTAGCTCTAATCGACGACCCTATGACCCAAAGTTCATCGCAGGTCAGTAAAAGCTAGCCTTTTTATGTATCACTGGCCACAAAAGAGGCAAAACAAGAAAGAGTGAGGAGTTAGGATTGGGACTGGAGAAAACTAACTAACTAAAAGGATTGGGGCAAGCAGTGGGAGAAGAGAGGGACAGAACTTATCGTAGGTGACAGAAAAACTTCAAGTGCTCGACTGATCTCTGTACTAGTGTGACCCTGGGCAAGTCACTTAATATTTGATTGCCTCAGTTCCTTCAAATGTAAAAGTGAGGATAACAGCAACTTTGAGGATTGTTGTGAAGAACAAATAGGATAATATCTGAAAAAGTATTTTGCAAACCTTAAAAGTGATATTTAATTGGTTGCCTTCATTATTATTCTTGATGATTCTGACTCTGAGGAAGTAATCTTCAAAACACTGAAGAAAACTAGACATGTTCCAAGAAAACATTGGAGAAGCAAGACCATAAATTCAAGGCAAAGTAAACAATAAAAATGTAGTACTTGGTCTTCCTATCCTAAATAAAGGATTCTTCTTGCCATGTTATTCTGCCTCAAGTTATATCTGGAATTTAATTCCAAAGCTTGGAGCAGAGGCTTAATCCTTTTGTGACTTGAGTGACCCACTTACCATCTCTGGTTTTTGCTTTTGTCCATGGTAAAGCAAGGAGGGAATAAGGAAAGGAGAGTGGGCTGAATGACTTCCAAAGACCAATCCAGCTCATAATCTACAATCCCACCATCTCTAACAAGTCAGGGTGGCAGGATGGATAAAGAGGTGGCCTTAGAGTCAGGAAAATAATTGGTTCAAATCCCTCCCCTACCACTTGCAGAACAGTATGAATTCACCATGGGCAAACCATTTAACACTTCAGCTCTGCAGTCAAGCATCTAAAACTGTAAGTTATAGTTAATTTCCAAGTGATATTATTGGTGAAAGAACTTTCTACACTGATGAAATCACATGTCCAGAATGCCAACCTCCCTTTCTGCCTCCCACCAATAAAAATAACTTAAAATTATTTTTTTTGGAAAAAAAAAGAGAGAAATAGTATTTGTTAAGCAGAAAATGTGCTGACCAACCTATAGATTTGGGCACTGGAACTCATGGTTCTGGGTTGAAATTCTTTAAGTACAAAATCTCATGAATAATGGATGCTTCCAGGAATTTTAAAGCTAGAATGCTCTGTGGTCAGCCAGAGAAAATAATATCAATGGACCATTCTGAAGGAAAATAAATACTTTTGGAAATAATGGACACTATTTTAACCATGACAGATATTACATTTCAATTTATTTCCAAGTAAATTGGGTGTTACACATAGCATTAGTACAAAGAATTATACAAAAAATTAAATGTATTGTAAAACATCCCCAAAAAGGTGCAGAGTATTAGACTATATGATTTTAATTAAGAATCCTTTGAATTGCGAAAGCACCATTTAACTCCCTATCTGAAACCTGGCACCACACTCACTGCCAAGAAAGCATTTTCTGTACAGAATGAGATTATCATTCCACCTGAACATAGAAAGCATATTTCCCAAGCATATGTATGTTCACCAACTTGTTAATTTATTTTAGTAACCACTAAATGTCAAACATTACCCATATAGGCTATTGACACATTAATGTTTTCATTAAACAAGGAAGATCCCTTTCCTCATTACGTTACATATTTTTAGATAGGATATCTGTCAAATAAATTACTTCAAAGTACCTTAAGCTAGACCTCACTCCACTTATATCATATAATCAAGGGGCAAATAACCTTTAAAACAGAAGACAAATGATGAAAATTAAAGACATTTAATTTGCATAAGTGTAATGTTAACAGTCTTCTTATTACATATTTTATGCTTAATTTGTAAGTGTCACCACATTAAGTCCTTAATACTCTTGTAGGTCAGTTTTCATATTTTTTTCTTCTTATTTTGCTTCTCTGTAATGTTTGATAGGAAAGTAGTATGTCATTGGCAGAAGGAGAGAGAGTGAAAAAAAGTAAGGTGATCCCAAAAGAAAAAAAATTTTGTGGATATGTACTTACTACAGAATTAGGACAAAATTGCAGTTGAAATTATGTCAATGCAAGATGTATGGTCAATATTTAATGGGTTAGATCTGTGCCTAAAATGAAAGCAGGGCTGTCCACCTCTCTGGATGCAGTTCTACTGAAGTGTTATTTCCCTTTTAAAACGTTAAAGACATCTTCACTTCATTAAGACGAAATGGCATGTAGGAGAAGCAATACAGCAGGAGGAGGATTGCTTCTCTATTCTGAAAGGTTGATAATAAACAAGCTCATTCATTTTAACCTGCTTTTACTTTAAACATAAATTAATACAGGTTCTGGGACACTGGCTTATTTTATTTTTTAACACCTTCTACTTTCTTCTGCAAAAATGGAAGATACTCAAACATATAACTGTTCTGTCAACACGATCACATTTAATAAACAAAACAGAACAAACAAACCTAGATCCCAACTCTGATGATTTTGATGAGCTCCATTACTATTCCATCAGATAATGCTTTCCCATATTATGCCTTCATTAGAGGACATAGTCACCTAAGTCAGAAAACATTAGCTTACAAGTTAAAGAGACTCTCCAGTGACCTTTCTGAATCTTTCATTGATTGAATCCATTCCAGCACATACCCTCATCCTTCATTTCTATCACATTCCCTCAATTGGGACAATCAATTAATCAATAAACATATATTGAATAATTCAGCAGGAAAAGTGGGAGTTAAGCTTTTTCCCTTAAAGCAAACAAATTATATTTCCAAAGACTTCAGTTTTCAATGGAGCTTTATAGGACAAAGGATCTTGGTTGGCTTCACCTTTTTCATGCCAAACCAGATATTCAAGGGTTTTGGTCATCTGGGACAAAGTGGTTTTTCATTTCTGGAAATATGTATAAATCTATGCTTCCATCTCATCCTTACATTATCCACAGGACTGTTTCCTGGATAATATAGTGAAAAGTTCACGTCTATTATACTCTTCCCCTCAAATATGTGGTTTGGTAAGACTAAAATATAGTGCCATCTGAATGGGCATCACATTATTTTGCAAAGAAGTTCTGATAAGTCAGATGGTGGGAACTTGAATTTACTTTTGGAGAAGCTCACAAAACTTACTTTATGATGCTCTTGTCTAAACATGCACTCTTTTACTCTTATCCACAAACTGCTCCTTAATTATCTTATTGCAAATTATTAGAAATACACTAAGCCACTAAGTTCTTTCTAAAAAGGTTGGATTTCCAAAAGCTTTCAATTTTTACCGTGTCTACACCTGCTACCTTTCTAAATGAATATGCTTCTTACATATACCAATATGCTAGATAGAAATGTGAGGCTCTATATACATACATATGTGTGAATATATATTCAAAATATGAATAATTTATGTAGCTCAGTTTAGCTTAGGATAGCTATCTGCCCGTTATTCTTTCAGGTCTGTGGATTTGAAGGGCGTCATAATACCAAGTTCTCTTTGAACAAAAGGAAGAAAAAATACTGTGATGTTGACTGCCCTTGGGAAATAGAAAAGTTCCCTAAGGGGTCATTTGTCACAAACTCTCATATTTGTAGGACTTACAAATATCCTTGAAATGAAAGAAGAAACAATTAATATGCAACTAAGTAGTTATATGATCTCTGAAAAGTCACATCGACTCTGTGGGTTTAAATTTCTTTATATATCAAACTCCACAAAGATGATGTTTAAGGGCCTTCCAATACACAGATAAAATCTGATGGTAGTATTCTTGCTTCCAGAGGCCTTATCAGTGCTAAAAGATTAGGCACGGAATGTCCACATTCTTTGGTACTGACCAAACTAAATCTAGGCAGCATGGCATAGTAGAGAGAAAGATTTTTGAATCGGGAAGAACTGGGTTTCAATCCTGTTCCTGATACATACTAGCTATGTGATCATGGTCAAGGCACTTCATCCTTCTGAGCCTCAGTTTCCTCATCTATGAAATGGGGCTAATATTACCTATACCTCAGGATAGCTGTGAGCTCAAATGAGAGTATGTATGCACAATACTCTGCAAACTTCAAAGTCTTATATAAAGCCAGAAATTATTATATTTTACAATAATATGGCCCCAACTGCAACTTTCAAGACTTGAGATCCTGGATATCTCTTTAATGCCCACAATAAAAATAAAGTCACCTAGGCCATAAACGTGGCCCCATAACTTTATATGCCTTTACATAACTACAAAAACTTCTCAAGAACTCAAAGTTTCCAAATTGTACTAGATATGGGGTGAGGGTGGCAGGGCTAAGGAGCTTTTCCTTGATTGGTTATTCATTCTTTGTTCTCATTAAATTTCAGGGGCTTTCACAGTTGGAGGGAGCATTCATGCTTCATACAATCATAGAATCATAGATAACAGAGCTAGAAGGAACCTCAGAGACCATTAATTCCAACCCCCACATTTTACAGATGAGGAAACTGAGGCTCAAAGAGGTTACAAGAGTTGTTCAAGATCACACAGGTTTAGTAAGCAGCAGAGGTCAAAACTGACCTCAGGTCCTCTGGTCCCTTCCAATACTAAAAATATATGTTCTACATTAACAGATACAAGCTTTGGTTAACTATATTGTTGAGTCATTTCAGTCGTGTCTGACTCTTTTTGATCCCATTTGGGGTTTTCTTGGCAGAGGCACTAGAGGGGTTTGCCATTTTCTTTTCCAGCTCATTTTACAGATGAGGAACTGAAGCAAACAGGGTTAAGTGACTTGCCCAGGGTCACACAGCTAGTAAGTGTCTGAGGCTGAATTTGAACTCATGAAGATGAGTCTTCCTGATTGCAAGCCCAGTTGCTCTACCCATTGCACCACCTAGCTGCCCCTCTGATTAACTATACAGATAGTTATATACAGATAACACAGGTTGAATGCTGCTGTCAAATGATTTTGTTCTTTTTTGGGGGGGAAAGAAAGAAGGGGAAAGGCACTTATTTGAAACTGTTACAGATGGCCTATAGAACTTCCTATAGTTTTACAAGGGATGCGAAAAGGGTACCTGATGTGTTATTCCAAGAGAAACATGTACCTGTACTTTGCAAATTAACTTTTAATAAAACAGAATTAAAACAATATACAAAATGAAAGCAACAGGCTGAGCCTTCAGGTTAGTCTTTCAAAATGCTGTACTTTAAACACAATTAAATTCTCTATAAAAATATTTCTACAGGCCAACCAACTCCTCAACTATTGCTACAGGCCTCCTCAACATTAGGAAAATAGAGATAAAAAAAACCAACTTTTTGGTAAATATAGATTAGTAGCCACTCAGTCACTGAATCTATTTATTACATTTGGTATAAAATGTGTTGCCCGCAGGAGTTCAATAACAACAACAAAATATCATGTAAAAATGCCATGACTTGGTTGATCCTGGGGAGCTACTGAGAGAGAAGAGATGAGCTGTAACACATGGGGATCAGACTTCACTGTGGTCACAGAATTTGCTCAAATTCTGAAACAAAAGAAATATCAATGAACAATTACAGGCAGCATCGAAAGGGAACAGCGATCCAAACAGAAGTCCTGCCAAGAAAATGAAATGAGAGATTCTTTCTCTCGGTAGGTCCACACTCTTATATCTTTGGAGACCACAGGGGCAGGTGCCCAGGGAACCGAATGATATTGCAGGGACAGGGAAAGGGAGTCAAAGATGAAAGAGAGTGTCTGTGATGAGTTGAATTCCTAGCACACATACAAATGGAGTTAGAGGGAGACTTAGAGGTCATATCATCTAAAACCTCCATTTTTCAGATAAGGAAGCTGAGAACCAGATAAATTAAGCAGCATGCCCAAGATTACCTAAGAAGTATATTACATGACTGGGATTCAAACCAAGGTCCAATTCCAAGGCTCTCTCCCAGTGCACCAAGATGGAATCATGAAATACTAGGTTACCCAGGGTCTCAACTACTCCTCAGGTCAGAGTGGATGGAATCTGGCACACCTAGTACATTTAAAGGTACAGTCCCAAGAGGTGGCCATGTTCTGTACATAGCAGCTACCAAAGATAGCTATATGAGTTTGGAGATAGAAGCATAATAGTAGGAGAACGAAAAGTCATACTTAGAATTTGGCATTCACATATTGGCCAAACTAAGAAGAGACATTCGATTTAAATGGCAGGTGTGGAGCTTTGCATCTTATAAGTACATAATAAACTTTATGATTAGACCTTATGGATTGGGGAAACCATTATTAAATACCAGAGTCTAAACAGCCAGAAAGGGGATTATGGGTTTTGTAGAAAGGATATCTGAAAACACAGATCCTCAATATGTTTTTGAGATCCAAATAATGCCTGTGGGCAAATCTCAGAATGTGGCTATTTAGCATATTCTACAAATATTCCTAAACATTTTCCCCTTTAAACTCACCTTATTTAAATGAATGGCACCAATTGCAGCAGATACTGATTCAAAGAAAACGTGTTTATCAGACTCTAGGTGTCCGCAGTATTGCACTGCTTTTTTCAAGGAAGCTGAAACAGAGAATGAATATTAAATGCCATATGATGAATGCCTCCAGCATCACAGTAAGTGCATTTACCGAAGATTACTTACTTACCCGTGCAATTTGCTAATAACAAGTCGACATTTTGGCTTTTGCAATCCATGTAAGCCTAGATGGATTAAAGTAAGATATGTCAGTCAACTCAGTGAGGAGGGAAATGGTTTGAAAAAGTTACTACCAGTGTGACTGTGGGAAAGTCATTTCTCAGTGACTGAGTCTCCTCACTTGTAAAAAAAAGGATAAATGAGGGAGCTGGACTGGCTCTATGATCTTAAATGTATTGATGAAATTACACCACAAGAGGGAGCCATTGTATACCCATTCCTACACACATTTCCCTGAAGAGCCGTAAGTAAAAAGGACTAGCTTTAATCAAATAAAACATTTATCACTTCTGTAACTACATTTTCTTACTTCAGTGTTTTCCCTTGGTTTGGTGTTAATAAAATTAAAATATTGCCTATTTCCCCAATCCAAGTTAAACATTTATGTCCTACTCTATCTCCTCTGAAAGCACCGAGAATACATAATGAAAAGTTAAATGATATAAGTTGCAGAGATTTACAATTTTACTAATTCTGACTGATTTATTTAAGCAGCAAAAAGGATGCACAAAGAAAACTAAATCATTTAATTTGCAGAGATCGAAAATACAACTAATCCTGCCTGATTTATTTAACCATCTGAGACTTTCAAGAAAAACCTAGATGACCACTGGTTGGTTATGTGGAATTCTTTTAATGGTCTATGTTGGATCCCTTTCAACTCTTTCACACATTTGCACTCAGTAGGAAAGCCTCATTTCTAGTTCTGAGTTTCACTACACATGGTCACAGGAGAGCAAATGGTAAAAGGAAAACTATAGGCAAGTTAAAAATACTGCTTAAATTTCCATTGGATTTGAAAATGTAAACCCCTAGAAGGAAGGGACTGTCCCACTTTCACATTTCTGTCCTGAGTGCAAGAATATATATATATACATACATATATATACACATATATACACACACATATATATGTATATGTATATGTATATGTATGTATTTATGCTTCCTGTGCTTAGCAATACAAGACATTAAATAAATGCTTATTGATTAATAGATTCCCTCCAACTTAAAAAATAGAATAAGTTTGGATACTTTTGAGTGAAAGGCAGTATAGCAGAAAGAACTCTAGACTTGCAGTGGGAGAGACTTAGGTTTTAATCCTCCTTTGGACACTTATTATGAAACCATGGGCAAGTCTCTGAATCTTACTTATTTCCTCTGTAATATAAGCATATTAGCTGTATTACCCATTACATAGGGTAGTTGTGAAATTAGTATTAAATGAAATTATGTGTGCAAAAAAGTATTAAATGAAATTATGTATGCAAAATCCTCTGAATATCTCAAAGAGCTATATAGATGTAGCCTAATACAGTGAAAACAGATTATTAGAACTAGATTTGAATCCTGGTCCCTCCTTCCTCCCTCCCTCCTTTTCTTCCTTCTTTCCTCTCTCCCTCTCTTTCCTCCCTCTGTCCCTCTCCTTTCTCCTTCTTTCCTTCCTTCCATCCTTCCATCCTTTCTCATGTACCTAAGAGATACCATGCTGCCAAAGATGATACAAAGTTTAGCTAAGATGATCACTGGGAAAAAAAAGATTTTTAAACTATTTTTACTAATGTGAAGAAACACTGATTAGAAAGGGAGAAGCTCAGTCTCGGGATCTGTGTGTAAATACCTACTGGATTTATAAGGTGACAAGGATGAATTCAAAGTGACATATGGATATTTGGTTTTTCATAAAGCCCGATGAAGCATGAGAGCAGAGTCATGGCTGGTTTACTGGTGCTGATAAACATATTCTCTACCTCAGTGACCTCCCTGACGTCCCACATAGATGACTAAGTAGAGGTCACCTCACTTTTCCCAGACAACAAGTCTCAAACATAATGTTCCTGAACCTGTAAACTACTTAGGAAACAGCTGAGTGAATTAAAAAGTGGAGACTTAAGTATGGCTGAAGAGAAACTTTCCCCTTTCATTCCAGTCACCCTATTTGACAAAGTCTGGGACAAAAAGGGACATAAGGCCTTACATTTTCTTTAAGAGTCGTTACTCAATACCTTCCTTCCTTACGGCTATATTATCCCCATGCTCACAAAGGAAACAAGCAGATAAATCATTTTGTTTGTAACACCACAGAACAAATCGATGTTAGCATTAGTGTGCAGTCACTGCCTTTTCTTTATTTTGGACTGAAAGTGGAAAAGATGAGAACAGATCAAACCACACTTTACTGAAGTGGTTTCTGCCCTCTTGACAAATGAATTTGATCATGAGAATGACTGACTCAATCAACTGTACAGAGGTTCTCCATTAAGACAAAGATTTACTGTTGTTTTCTTAAGATTTCATTGAAAACCACTGAAGCAGTAACCACACATAGAGGTATCTCCTCAACAGTATTCAGGAAACATGTATTTGTGAATAATATTTATATATCTAAATATGATATACTTATTATCATTTATTCCACAATGTCTGAAGGCTCCATACCCTACCAGGTGGATTCGTTTGTGAAGGCAAAGTAGGCCATCTCTGACCTAGCCTTAAACTACTGAATGGGAATTGCTGGAGACAAATAAAGACCTGGGAAAGATCTGAGCTTAAAAAGTCCAAGGTCTCCCTCTGCATCCTGGGCCAGTCAGTTGTCCTGACCTATGTCTTGCCACTGGATTCTGATGACTCTGGAGGAAAGAGTGAGGCTGATGACTTTGTACAACCCTGCCTCACTTAAATCCAATTCACTTGCAAGTCCAAACATCACCCTCCTCATATCATTGGTCCTCTTTCAGAACTAAGGACAAACATCAGTAATGACAACAACAACAACATCCAACCCTTCATGACCCCATTTGGGGTTTTCTTGGCAAAAATACTGGAATGGTTTGCCATTTCCTTCTCCAGCTCATTTTACATATGAGAAAACTTGGTCAAACGGGTTAAGTGACTTGCCTGGGGTCACACAGCTAATAAGTGTCTGAGGTCACATCTGAACTTAGGTCTTACTGACCTCAGGCCTGGTACTCTATCCACTGTGTCACCTAGCTGCCACTGTTACCATAGGTCACCACCATAGGTGGCCCTTAAGGTTCACTGAGTCTAAGATTTTATTAAATTAATAGCACAAACAGGGAGAATATTTAGCCAACACAGAAGATAAAGTCAGCTGACTTTAAGCACTTATGAAACCAAACTGAGCATGACTAGTTATACTCAACGAATGTATTCATTATAAACAGTAATCCACCATACTATTAATAATAATAGCAGTAAGGTCTAAGACCTATGAGGTGGCTAGTTCCAGTTCCATTATCCTCAGTTTACAAATGAGGAAATGCAAGCTCAGAGATATTAACTGATTTATCTGTGGTCATACACAGCTAGGTCAGAGTTCTCCCTTATACAGGGCTTTAAAGTTTTAAGGTTACTTTAAACACAATATAAAATTCCATCTAAACAATAGGCTTTTTTTTCTTTGATTTTTGGAAGGGGAAAAGCAGGGCAATTAGGGTTAAGTGACTTGTCCAAGGTCACATGACAAGTATAAACAATAGGCTTTGGGGCAGGTAGCATAAATAATGTTATTTGCATTTTGCACATAAGGAAATTGGATGATTTAGCTTTTTTTTACCTCCAGACCTCCAACCATGAGGTCTCCAAAGTTCTGATTGGTGAGTGTCTCATTAGTTACCCCTTTAAAGTAGGTCGGATGCTCCAGAAATGCTTCACTTTTCTTAACTCTGCCATCTATAGGAAGCATAGCATAGTGGAGAGAGGGCAAACCTTGGATTTAAGTCCTCCTATGATATATACTGGGTGCATGACTATGTGCAAGTCACTTAAACTCTCAGGACCCCAAAGTAATACTCTAAGACTGTATATTATAGGGGAACTGCCCATCTGTACCAGTGAAGAAAATTCTAGTTCCAGGAGTTCCCTATATTTAGTTTTATATTTAGTTCCCTATATTTATATTATATTTTATATTTAGTTGCTTATATTTATATCATATTTTAGAAGCAGACTCCATTCCAAAAGAAATATGTGGGTATTTGTATGTAAGTGGGTATATAGCAACATTGTCTTGCTATCCCTATCAGGAACCAAAATGGATAAAATACATAATGTTACAATGACCTCTAACTACTTGTCTGTTCAAGGGAAGAGAACGTTCACTAGGCACATAGAAGAGGAAACACCAAACTAACCCACCATTTTTCTACTCTTGAAGAAAAGGGTCAAGAGGTGCAAACCCACTTTGTCCATCAAAAGTAGACTTTCCCTTCAGCTTAGAAGAAAGAGTAGGATGCTTAGGAGAACATTAAATGATGATAAATTATTTAAATACCTGAACAAGTGTAGACACTCCAGTATAGTCAAAGAAGGTCAATCCAGTGCAATCCAGTATCACAGAACATTTTTCATTAGGATATGGCTGTGGTGTTTCCCCTGGAGGAAGAACAGAGAGACAATTTGAAGAGAATTTTTAAAGAAAAGAGTTCCCAACTTTCTAGGAAACACAAGGAAATGATTATAATGTGTAATGATAATTCACATTATTAAATTTTCAAGGTGCTTTCACATGCTTTATAGAATATAAATACCAAGTAAATAAAGCAATTATGAAAGATAAAGAGGTTCACAGTTTCAGATATAATCTTTTTCTATTCTATTGCATATATGGGAGTGTTCATTTTAGTTGGTGTTTGTTAAATTTGTTAAGATGGAGGCATCTACTTGACCCAGAGGACACAGCCCTGGAGTAAGGGAAACCTTAGTTCAATCCTGCCTCAGATACTTACTTACTAATTGTGTGACCCTGGGCAAGTCACTTAATTTCTGCTTGCCTCAGTTTCCCCATGTGTAAAACAAGGATCATAATTCACTTGCCTAACTTGGTTGTTGTGAGGATCAAATGCAATGATATTCGTTAAACATTTTTGCAAACCTTAAAGCTAGTAAGTGCCTGAGACTGGATTTGAAGTCAAGTCTTCCTAACGCCAGGGTTGATACTCTATCTACTGTGCCACCTATTAATTATCAGAACATAATAATCATAATTATTGAATATTATAATTTTTGTTTTAATTTTGTTGTGTTATGTAACTATATGTTGTTTTAATATATAATTACATATAATACATGGCTATATATTACCTTAATATATAATTATATAAAATACATAATTACATATAATATGAATTTGATTAGATATGTGTTATAAGTGTAGTATAATTATATTATATATAAATATATAATAGTAGAAATATAATTAAATTAATAAAATGTATACAGTTCTTTATCCATAACTAAAAGTGATTTTTTTAAAGGAACAAAACCAAATAAATTAAATACCATGCATGGATATGGTACCCATGGCTTCTCTTCCCAGACCTGGAAGCTCAAATCTTTTGGAGTCTATAGGTAAGATCAGTTCTCAAATTCAAACCTCCCCACCTCCATGGGTAAGGAGGCAAGGTAAGCCAGACAGTACTGGGTGGGGAATTCTCAAATGAATTCCACCTGAGGAACACTTCCCAGAAATGTTGCCCCTCTTTCCTTCACTCTGCCCTTCTTCCTTCATTCTCTAATTTTGGCAACTAAAAGAATCTGTGGGTCCTCTGTTCTCTCCTTAGCACCAGTGAACAAAAGGGAAGAGATACAAAGCTATGTAGGATACAAGGGATACAAGGTCTAATGGTTAGAGCCCAAGAAGACCTAGATTTAAATCCTCCTTCAGACACATACTAGCTATGTGACACTAGGAAGGTTGATTTAAGCTCTCTGGACCTATTTCCCCTTTGTGAAATAAGGGGGAAGGGGGAGGGAACCTAATAATCTTTAAGACTCTTTCCAGATCTAAATTATGACATTATAACCTCTACAGGGTATGATCTTCTTAGATCTTTCAGTTATCTGAAAGGAGTCAGAAGAGAGAAAGGTGCCCCTAACTCAACACCCATAACCTAATTTTTTATCCTCTTTCCTTTTTCCTTCTTGGGGAAAAAAATGTACCAGTGAATGTCACTTCTCATTAACCAAAACCTTTTGTATTACCAAATTCATTGCTTTTGCAGCTGAAACTTTATGTTTAGGGTCTACAGCATCTACCCTGGCCATAACCTCCTCCTTCACTCCCATCCACCTCTAACCCTACAAGGGCAGTATTTTACAGGTCTACCCCTAAAAACACCTGTTTCCACTCTTTGCCTTGACTTCGTCACTTCTTAACCCGTTGCTGTCCAATTGCTGATCTCATCACTCAGCGGAAACTGATCTCTCCAAAGCTATCAATGATCTCCTCGTTGACAAATTAAATGGGCTTATTTAGTTTTCATCCTTCTTAACGTCTTTACAGCTTTTGATGCTGGTGATCACCCTCTCCATATATTCTTTCTTCTCCTCATTCTGGATTTTGAGTGACATAGCTTTCTCTACTTCTTTTCCCACCAGTTTGATTGTTCCTTTTCAGTATCTCCTTTGCTGGATCTGTTTGTTTTTCTAATTTCCTTTTTTTATTATGGATTTAACAAATATGAACAAAAAAGAGTGTTGTGTATGAAACTGTGAACTTGTTAATTGTGGTTTTGTTGCTTTAAAGTGTATATTAAATCTAAAACAATAGTACAAAACAGCCCTGCTTATCTGTCTCCTTCTTTCTTCTCTCTTCTATGTGTTTTAATTGCTTCATTGATTCTCTCATTACCCGCCCTTTTCACCATATCAATAGAAGCTCTCCCTTGTAACCAATGCATATAGTTAAGGAAAGCAAATCAACATATTGACTATGTCTGTACATCTCTGTCTGCACTTTTAATCTACCACCCCTCTGTCAGGAGGTGGGAAATATGCTTCATCATCAGTCTTCTGCAATCATGATTGGTTGCAGCATTGTTCAGAAATTTTGAGTCCTTCAAAGTTGTTTTCCTTGACATTCGTTAATCCAGGATACTGTTCCATCCATCCATCTGTTAGTGTTCCTTCTGTGTGCAGTCCTCTTCTCGTTTCTACATTTTCTCATTTGGTAACTTTATCAGCTACCATGGATTCAATGATCACTGTATCTATGATTACCCTCTATGCAGATGACTCTGAGAGCTGTATATTCAGCCTCAGTCGCCCAGTCTCCAGTCACATGTCACCAACTGACTCTGTAGTCATTGCCAACTGGATTATCAAACTCAACATTTTCAAGATAGAGCTCATTATCTTTCCCAAATAAACATACCCTTCCCCTGAACTTCACTATTTCTTTCTGGGGAAATACTATCCTTAGCCTTACCCAGGTTCTTAGTGTCATTCTAGACTCCTTACTCTCCTTCATTCCACATGTCCAATCAGTTGCCAAATCTTGTCATTTTATCCTAAGCTTACATTCTAATAGGAAGATACAATCTGTACACAGATTAAGTCCATACATGAAAATTTGAAGAGGAAGGAGAGAGTAAGGGAATCAGGAACTACAATAGCTCATATTTGAGAGAAGTTCCTCAAGCTATATAAAAGCTTGGGACCCATTACTTCCTTTTACATTATTCCAATGTCCAACTAAACTGGCCCTCTTGCCGTTCCACATAATACAACATTACAATTCTCATCTCTGTGCTATCATACTAGCTGTCACCTTCTGCCTCTGCTATATTCTCTCCTCCTTTCAAGCTCAGGGAATCCCTGACTTCCTTCAAAGTTTGGCCCAAGTATTGTGTCTTACTATGCCATTCCTGATCCCCCACCTGATAGTGCTTCCACACCCCAAAATAATAACAAACTTACTGTTTATTTCTTCGGTATCTATTCTCACATGACTATATATTGTTTCCCTCACAGAATGTAAACTCCTTGGTGGCAGGAATTCTTTTTAAAAAATCACAGTCTAGTATGCAATAGTCATTTAATAAATGCTTGATTAATAATGGTCACATGCTTTGACCAAGCAACTTCTCCATACTGGGGTTCAGATTCTTCATCTGTAAAATGAGAGAGCTGGACTAAATGGTTTCTAAATTCCCTTCCAGTTCTAAATATGGAAAGAATCCTGAGATAAAGTGAATGAGTATATGATCCATGGGATACTGGCAGCAATGATTTGTGCTTGGGAGGAAGAAGCACATCAAGAATGTACTTCAAGACAGGTATAACCCCAAAAGGAGATGAGTCAGTCATTAGTGAGAGTGAAAGACATAAGGGACACCCCAGGGCTGCCTTGGTTTTCATGAAATATTAAAATAACTGGAAGGAGTCATCTAAAGTTCACATAAATGGTTTGTTTGTTCAAGAAAACAAATGGGTAAGAATTACATAAAATGAAGTCACCCATGAGTTTAAATTTCCAACAGTGGAAGCATAGAAAACAATGAGAACAGAGCAATGGACACACCATTTTTGCATTTAGTTACCCGTCAAATATTAAAAGGCTGTTTGTATAAAATAGCAGTTGTCAAAGTGTGATCTGGGGATCGCTGGGGGTCCCTAATACCCTTTCAGGGGGTCTTGGGGGTCAAAACAATTTTCATAATAATTCTGACATTTTAATTTCGAATATGGCAAATATCAATAAATATAATTCACATAAACAAACACATATTGACTATGTCTGTACATGTGTCTTGAGGGGTGGGGGACTGTCAATATTTTTTAAGAGTATAAGGGGACCCTAAGATCTAAAAGTTTAAGAACTGCTGACCTAAAGAAATGTGTTTGTGCAGGACTTTTTATATTTGGGAAATTAATTTTGCTCTTCCTCCCCCAACTAATATAAAGTTATTACTTTACATATTTACATCTGAGTATATATGTGTATGAATATGTATGTGTATGCATGTAATTGTGCATCTACACACTTATTTGTAGCCTTGGGGGAAAGAGGGGAAAAATAAAGTAAAAAGCACACAGCAGAGGGCAAAAGAAAACCTACAAGGAAACAAAAATGGACAACTTTGAAAACAATGCATAATATTTATTATATAGTTTTCTTGAAATGGAAATGTGTTGCTTTATATTGAATCCTCTCTTATGTTCTGCTAGAAATGTTTTGTTTTCTTATTTTATTTTTAAATTTAAAATAAATCTAAAACCTTAAAAAAAGAAAAAAGTAGCATTACTATCTCTCAATTTTAAAGCTTTAAAGCCTTGATACTAGATTATTCTTCAGTCTATATGCCTCAATTTTCATTCCAAATAAAGATTTAATTGTGTTTTAAATTACCAATGGTTCAATATAGGCAAAGAATAAAGGATACCAGACAATTATTAATTAACTTAGACAAAGTCACAATGACTTGGGTTTATACCTCTTGATATCTATTATGTGGCTACTCTAGGCACTGGTAGAGAGTTGGATTTAGGGTCAGAAAGAGATGATTCTACCCCTATTCTACCCCTAAGCCCCAGTATCGGCATAACCCAAGGCAAATCATTTAACTCTTTCTCAGCCTCAGTTTCCTCTCCTGTAAAATAGTGATTAAAAAAGTATCAACTTCACAGAGTTATTGCAAGCATCAAAGGAGATCATGCATACAAAGTTCTTTGAAAACCTTAAAATGATATATAAATGATAGTTACTATTAACATTACAAATCCTTCAAGAGACAGATTTTTTCCTACTTCTCCCTCTAACTATTATAACCTACAAATTTTATTTTTGTAAGAGGGAGGTAACCTATGTGAGAATACTATCATGTTATTTTTGGTACTACACCTCCTCAATAACTTTGTACAAGTGTTCAACAGGCATCATCAACACCCAGGGATATTTCACAAGAAGCTAGCATTTGAGATGGGAACTTTTTAGAGGAGCTCAGTGGGCACAGTTGAAAGTAAAAGGGAAGAGAAGGAAAAGTATCCTGCAGATAGGAGCAGCCCTTGAAGATTTTGCCTCTTTGGGGCTGGAAATTAGCAGCTGCAGAATCCTGATGACTTACTGGTCCAGTGAAAATAAAAATAGGAGGTCCCAGCAAATGAGATCAGTACCTTTATTGTTCATATTAGGGGCCTTTTACTGCCCAGTTTGAGTGTCAAGCTGACAGAGGGATGAGCAAGACTCAACATTTCATTGCTGGAGATAAAGCTTTATAAAGGCATTTTTTTCAGGGTTTGTTTTTTTTTTGGTAGGGGAAGGCACACACAACGATGATGGATATTTATGGCACAGGGTGATATGGTGGGGAGGAGAGACATTCAAAGGGAATCAAAACTACTGCTGCATCCTTAAAAGACAAAGTAATTCAAATGAAGCATTTAATGAGTTCTCCTGAATGCTTTCCAGAAAAGGGAAAAGGTTCCATTTTGTACCCCTTTCCTCTCAATTTCCTTATTCCATTTGTCTTCATTTATGGCCATAGTTGCACTCTAAGCTTCTAAAGTAAAGTAACCAAAGCAATTATATTCATACAATCCAGGATAAAAGTAAGAGAAATATTGAGATGATAATACAAAGCTTTTCTAACCAGAATGACAGCAAGCTTGAACCATATTCAAATGAGGTAGCTTAACCTGATCACTGAAGCATCTCTCAGTGCAAGATAAATGCTGCTAATTCCAGACTACATACCAATAAACCGAAATTTTGACAGAGGATTAACCAGCATCTATGACTAAAGACATTAATTTTATGATGAGGGAACCATCTCCTTCCCTACAAAGTAGTTCATTAAAGCTTTTCATTCAGGATATTTCCCACAAACGTCTATTAAAAGCCTTTATGTGGTCCATCAATGAGTCTGACAATAAGTTATTTTGAAACAAAATACTACTGACAAAAACTTCCCCAGTGGTTGTCAATGGACCACTCCTTATTTAAAACCTTTATGTAAAAAAAAAAATTAGAGGCTGGGAAAGAAACATTTGGGGTCAAATAAACCCTTAAATGCAGTTTAAGATTAAAAAGCCATAATCATACAAGGTCTCATTGTTTCTAATAGTCATTTCAATTTTCAAAGAAAAGCTCATTACTGAGCCTCCCCACAAAAGAAAACTGTTGTCTCTATTTTCCCCCACACCATTATCACGAACATTTTTCTCAGTCTAGCTTAAAGTAATACCTCTACTACCTACCAGCCACATGATGTTATGCTCTCAGTGACCCAGGCAACTTTCTAAGATTCTATGTTGCAAAATAGTTGTGATGTGCATGGAAAAATAGGGAAAGTTTCCTCGCCTACACCTGTGAAATCATAGGTAAGAATGAAGAATTTCTCAATCTCACTTCACTTCCCTCTCCTTTCTTTCTAGGAATCCTTACTTTATTCATCACAACAAAGAAAGTTTTAGCACCACAATTATCTTTCAAAAGAATATTATTATCTCTAATCTATCTATCTACCTATCTATAGACATATAGACATATACATATACACACACATGCAGTTATCCTTTCCACATCGTGGAGCTTAGAGGTGTGGTACAGCACCCCTGAGATTTGGAAAATCCATGTATAATATTTTGGCTTTCCCTTTGTACCAGAGAAAAAGTCTAAATTATTTCTTTTTCTTTTGTGGTGTGTTTACAGTACCTTATTGTAACATTTGGGTTGATATTATATAAAACTACACATATATTTCATGCATTTCTGAGTTTCTATATTTTTTCTATGTCACATATGGGCCTTTCTGTATTTTTTGTCTGCACCTTCCATAAAACTCTCCAAAATTCCCATTTAATTTCTTATGCCAATCAGTGATACAGCAAAACTGTGATAGGAAAAGTTGTGATGTGGAAGGGATAACTATATATATCTTGTTTGTATACAGTAAGAGTAATGATTATTAATCACAAATAATTTGGTGAGATTCATAGTTCTCCCCTTTTTCTAAAGACCTGATTTTAAAAAGTTAAAAATTCAGTCTCTTAAAGGACATTTCTGATAATGAGATTGAATCAATTCTCCTCAATCTTGGTCAGACTCCACCCAGCCTTGCAAGGAATTTAATCAAAGGTAGGGAAGTCCATCGTGTTCCACTCAGGTTTGGGTACATATAAATTCTTTTATTAAATTGCCCAAAGTCCGGGATGGCCTTGGTATAGAGATAAGATTCTCTGTCCAAAGGTGACATAATGTCACTCCACTCTCAGCCTTCCATTTTAATAAAGCCCACATTGTGTTAACCAATCAGAGTTGATTGCTACTCATCTTCCAAAAAATATATAAGCCCTGAGCCCACCACCATGATGCTCTTTGGTCTAAAAGAGATAGCCAAATGACCATACTTTTATTAATAACCTGCTGATTGTATTAATATAATGATCAAATTACCCAAAAACTGTCTCTCAAACCTTTTACATTGCCACAATAGTTGTTTGCATGTTAACCTACCCATTATATTCTGAGCTCATTGAGAGCAGGGACTATTATTTTTCATTTGTTTTTGTTTTTTTTTTACTCTTTGTATCCCTATCAGCATGGTACCTGGCATAGAGTAAATGCTCACTAACAGTAATAATAATTGTTGTTCAGTTGTTTCAGTTGTGTCTGACTCTTCATGACCTCTTTGGGTTTTTTTTTTTCTGGCAGAGATGCTGGTGTGGTTTGCCATTTCCTTTTCTAGCTCATTTTACAAATAAGGAACTGAGGCAATTATGGCTTGCCCAAACTCAAATGCTAATAAGTGTCTGAAGCCAGATTTGAACTCAAGGAGATAAGTCTTCCTGACTCCAGACCCTGCTATCTGGCCACTGTGCCAACTAGTGCCCAGATAGTAATAAAGATAACTAGTATTTACATGGCGTCTTAAGGTTTGCAAAGCACTTTACAAATGTTACCAAATTTGATCTTCACAACACTGCTATGAGATAGGTGCTATTATTAAACCCATTTTACAAATGAGGAAGCAGGCTGACCAAGGCCAATAGATTTGTTCAAGGTCACACAACTACTAAGTGTCTGAGGCAAGATTCAAACTCAGAGCCTTTCTGATTCTAAATTCAAAGCTCTAGCCACTATTCAACCTGGCCTGTTGGAGAAAATTGTCCAATTTTTTTTTCCTTTTAAAGCTACCCTTGCCTTTTATTATCTGGTCATTAATTATGAATATAAGATGTTAGACTTAATTATACTTATAAATGCTTTGATTTGCTACTGAATTTTTTAGTGTAACCACAGCATCTGACTGTATTAGAGATACACCATTTACCAAGAAAAGGTTAAAATGGATCCATGACCTAAATCTAAAAAGAGATTTTACAAGAAAATTAGAAGACCATGGAACATACTTATCAGACCTGCAGCTAGGTAAAAAAATTATCAATAAATAAGAGGTAGAGAGCAAAGTTAGCTGTAAAATGGATGACTCTGATTACATTAAATTAAAAAGGTTTGTACAAATAAAACAAATGTAGCCAAGATTAGAAGGAAAGTAGTTGTTAAAGACAGCTTATCAGAGAAACGTCTCATCTAAAACACACAAAGATTTTTGTCAAATATGTAAGAATACCAGTCATTCTCCAATTGACAAATGGTCAAAGGATAGGGAGAGGCAGTTTTCCAATGAACAAATCAAAACAATTTGTAGTCATATGAAAAAATGCTCTAAATTATTATTGATTAGAGAAATGCAAATTAAAACAACCTTGAGTTATCATTTTATACCCACCAGAGTAGCTAAAATGACATTAGGGGAAAGTGGCAAATGTTGGAGGAGGTTGTGAAAAAAATGAGACACTGATTCATTGTTTGTGGAATTGTTAACTGATCCAACTATTTTGGAAAGCAATCTGGAATTATGCTCAAAGAGTTAAAACTACCTATACCCTTTGACCCAGTAATATCACTACTTGGTCTATTTCCAAAGTTGATTAGGAAAATAACTTATATGTCCTAAAAACTTTATAGAAACTCTTTGTGGTGGCAAAGAACTAGAAATTGCAGGGATACCCATCAACTGGGGAATGGCTGAACAAGTTGTGGTATATTATTGTGATAGAATACTACTATGCTATAAGAAATGATGAGCTCAGGGCAGCTAGGTAGCACAGTGAATAGAGCACCATCCCTGGAGTCAGGAGGACCTGAGCTTAAATCAAGCCTCAGACATTTAATACTAAACTAGCCATGTGACCTTGGGCAAGTCACTTAACCCCGATTGTCCTGCTTTACCCCCTCCAAAAAAAGCAAAAAAAATGGAAAGACTTGCATGAAATAATAAAGAACAAAATTAGCAGAACCAAGAGAACACTATATACAGTAACAGCAATATTGTTTTAAGAATTCTGAATGAGTAAGCTATTTTGACTATTATAAATACCCAAATTAACTATAAAGGACATATGAAAATGCTATCTGCATCCAGAGAAAAACTGATAAATAGAAGTATGTATAGAACAATTTTACATATATACACATATATATACATGTGTGTATATATATATATAAATACATATATATATATATATATATATATATATTTGTGTCTAATAGTAGCCATCTAGGGTGGGAGGGGGAAGGAAGAAAAAAGGAAAAAAAAAAATTTACATGATAATTTTGTTGTATATTTGAAAGGAATAGCAAGTTGTGCATAGCAGATTTGCAGTTTCATGTGCAATCATCTTTCTATTGTACTACATTATATAAATGCTTGTCTTATTTCACAAATTTAAAAAAAAAGATATTTCAGAACATGAAAACATCTTATTTTGAGACTGTATAGAAATTCACATTTCTATTGTTATGTTTGACAGAAAAACAATTAGGTACATTTCATGAACAAAACAGTCAGAAAATTAAAACAAAGAGTAAAAAGTGACTCCCCAATCCCCCAACTTTATCTTTATTCAGATTAGATTGTTTAATTCACAGTATCAGTGGCTAACTTACCATTGCAGGTACCATTGGATGTTAAGTTGAGCAACATGTTTTGTTCACACTGAAAAGAAAACAATGTGTAAGAGAAACAGTTTTCTTCAAGTATTAGTTCTTATCTCTCAATCAATTCTCCTCTTCTTTTTAGGTTAAAAAGAAAATCAAATTTTCCTCAATCCAAAAAGTATTTGCCAAGGACTTAATACAGACAAGGTCCTGTCCTAGAAATAGCTATATACCAAACAAACAAATGAACAAACAAAACTATTCCTGCCTCCAAGGATCTTACATTCTACTGAGACTTACAAGGACCATAGTTAACAGAGCTAACGACCATCTCATTTTAAGATAAAGATGCTGCTTGTTTTTGTTCAGTAGCTTCAGTCATGTCCAGGTCTTTGTAACACCATTTGGGGGTTTTCTTGATAAAGATACTGGAGTGGTTTGCCATTTCCTCCTGAAGTTCATTTAATAGATGAGAAAACTAAGGGACACAGTTAGTGTCTGAGGCCAGACACTGAATTAGAAAGCAGAGTATTCCTGATTCCAAGTCCAGTGCTCTATGCACTGTAGCACCTAGATAAGGAAACAGCTTAAATTAAGTCATAAGGAATAGAGATAAAAATCAAATTCAGGTTTTGTGATTCCAAGTTCAGGATACCTGCTACCTCTTTCTGATGTTCTGTTGTCGCAGACTTTGGATAAGAAGAGGACAGGTTTGGGATTTGTGTTCCAGTCACAGCTATATTATCATTTCACTATACCAGGAAATAACTACTTAATCTTGGATGCATAGATCCTTAAGGAGGTCTGTGAATAGATTTCAGGGAGTCTATGAACTTGGATGGGAAAAAAATTTTCACTAACCTCTAATGTAAATTTAGTAGTAGTCCCTTCTATTATGAATACAGGCATATTCTGAGAGGGCTTCATCAGAATGCCAAAGGATCCATTACACACAAAAAAAAAAACTATTAAGAACCACTGCCAATGACTGAACCATAAATTACCCAGTGGCAATTTCAACAGGAATATTTAGTTCATATTAGGACAACAGCTTAATGCGCATCTGTGGAACTTCATAAAAACATGCCAAGGTATTGTTACTCTTTTGTGGAAATTCTGTAGTATGAGAATTTGGGTCAGGATTCTGACATTATAACATATTCCCAAATGACAATTAGTTTACCTGGAGGGAATAGCAGAAGCTTTTTTGCCTGCCAGTAGACATTGTCTTCAGTGTCCTGTTATACCCTAATGAGATTGTATTCCATTTACTTTCAAAAGTAAATCTGAGAATGAACCATAGGAAGGATCCAGTCCAAAAACCTCATTTTACAGAGAAGAAGATAAGGCTTTCAAACAGCGCTCAGTCTTTAAGTGAAGTTTTCATCACTATCCCACTGCAATCTTCCTTCAAACTCCTACTCTCCATAACTCTAAAAATACCTTGAATAATCAAAAAGTTGTTTTTGTTTTTTAAAGAAACAAGAGGGATAACATCTTAAATCACTAAGTTAACAGCTTTAACCAAGTTAAAGCTGGAAAGGCACAAAATGCTGGTTCAACTCATTTATGTTCATACAGAAGATTTTTAATTTTCCCTAAATTCAGGATAATAATCATCGTAGAAAAAGAATTTGAGAAAAACAGTCTCACCCTCAACTGCAAACGCTGAGTACTTAAACAGTGTGCAAGGGACTGTGTAAGGCACGGAGGGGAATACAATATCAATGACTAGTTTTTATTAAGTGCTTACTATATGCCAGGCATTGTTCTAAGTTCTGGGAATATAAAGAAGGGCAAAAACATGATCCCTGTTCTCAAAGAACCCACATTGCCATGGGAAAGACACATACAAATAACTATGTACACACAAGCTATATACAGTATAAATGGAAAGTAGTCTTCCAGGGAAGGCACTAGGGTGGGTGTGGAGGAAGATGATGCTTGAGTTGAGTTTTGAAGGAGTCTAGAGAAGCCAGAAATTGGAGGTGATGAGGGTAAGCATTCCAAGTATGACGGACAGCTAATGTGTGATAAACAACAAGTAAATCAATAGAGCTAGATCATACTTATGGAAGAACATAAACTATAATCAGAAGACTGAAAAATAGGAAACACAAAGACTACAAAGGGCTTTAAATGCCAAAGAAGATTTTATATATTTGATCCTGGAAATAATACATTGCCCCTGGCAATACCGAGTAAAGCGGTAATATGGTCAGACATGTACTTTGGGAAAATCACTTTGGCAGCTGAGTGAAGAATGAACTGGAGTGAAAAGAGAGTTGAGGCAGGGGAGACCAATTAGAAGGCTATTGCAGCACAAATGAGATGAGAGGTGATGAGGGACTGTACCATGCTTGTGGATGTGTGAGTGGACAGAAGTGGACATATACAAAAGGTATTGAAAGCCTTGTCAATGGACTGCATAAGTGGGGTGAATGAAAGTAAGGAGTCAACCAAGGTTGTGAACCTGAGTGGCTGAGGATGGTCTTCAAATGTAATAGGAAATTGGGGAAAGGGGAAAGTTTTGGAGAGAAAAATAATGGATTCTATTTTGGCATACTGAATTTGAGATGCCTACCAGACATCTAAATTGAGATGTCTAGGAAATAGTTAATGCTACTGGACTAGAATTCAGGAAGGAGCTTAGGGCTGGATGTATATGTGTATGTACATATGTATATATGCTGCAGTGAGGGCCCACTTGAATACATTTGTAGAAGACTCAATCAGTACAATTTTATGATTTT
Organism: Gymnobelideus leadbeateri; assembly: GCA_011680675.1. Taxonomy (NCBI): domain Eukaryota; kingdom Metazoa; phylum Chordata; class Mammalia; order Diprotodontia; family Petauridae; genus Gymnobelideus; species Gymnobelideus leadbeateri. Next base: position 342,311 of record WOXC01009138.1, read on the forward strand.
CTCTAGTTTAATTGAAAATTATATGGACATGAGCAAAGCAAGTTGATTGTGGAAGTAGTACAAAATTGGAGTTTGACAATGCATGACTGTCAACAGGACAAGGAGCAAGGGATCTGACAGAAGCAAATAGCCTAAAATTGAACTGATTCACAAGTCTAGTCATGAGGGCCAAGGAAAGAAACAAGGGGTAGAGGAATAGGTGGTCACAGGGGGCCAAATAATAGGGTTAGGGGTAAAGATGTGGTAGAGTCAGATCTTACTGGTTTTAGAGAGCCAAATGTTAAATTTTTAATGTGAATATTTACACCTTGGAAATCAGCAAAACTGTTGTGGATTGTCTAGACTTAAGAAAATGATTAAGAATATATTAATAACGAAGATTAAATTTAAAGTGTGTGGTTTTTGGAGAGCTGGTTGTTAAATATTTGCCAGCACAACCATGGTCAGAGGTCATAAGGAATGGAGAAAAATGGAAAGATATAAACAAATAGAAAAGAAAAAGAATTTTGGAGCTCATGGACATAAAAAAACAGTTGTGGGTAATATCAAGACAGGTATAGCCCCTGTCCTCTTGGAGTTTGTGACCTACCTGGGAGATAAAATAAATACACAGTAAAATAAATTAACAATAAAAAGTGCTATCTGCTCACTGCCTTTATGAATAGTACTCTAAATACCCACTGCTAAAATGGGATATGAGCTAGGTCTTAAAGATTCAATTATTGTAGGTGCAAAGAAAGATGATTCATTCAAACTAAAATGAACATTCAGCTTTATGGATACTTCACTCATCACTTCATTTACATCATCTGTGACTTGATAAGGGAAGTTAAATTTGTACCATAATAATCAAAGTCCTATACCTCTCTTACCACATTTTCCCTTGCCTTATAGTTTTTTGGGGGAGAGGGAGAGGAAATCTGTACATGTCTTATGTTGCCTACTAGATTGTAAACTACTTCAACACAGGAATGATTTATTCATCTTTCACAGAAGGACAAACTCAGGAAACAAGATTAGATGGGACTTCAGCAGCTATCTAGTACAAACTACACCCAAAGAGAAATGTCACTATGACATACTTTGATTTCCTCTCAAATGATGGGATTAAACAAGATGGTTTCTAAACTCCCATAGAAATCTATAATCCTTTCTCTCTCTCTCTCTCTCTCTCTCTCTCTCTCTCTCTCTCTCTCTCTCTCCACACACACACACACACACACACACACACACACACACACACACACACACACACACACACACACACACAGAGGATATGGTCATATGGCCTTTTCTTGAAAAGTTCCATAGAGGGGAACTTTTCAAGGGAGCCTATTCCCTCTTGGGATGGCTCTAATTGTGGGAAGGTTTTTCCTTACAATAGGACTAATTTAGACTAATCAACCTCTTGAAACTTTTGTTTCTAGTTCTGCCTTCTGAATAGACAAACAAATGTCTAATCTTTCAGTCCTTTAAATATTTAAAGATAGCTGCCTTGTCCCCTGAGTAATTTCCTTTTATCAATCAATCAACAAGCATTTATTAAGTACCTACTGTATTCCAGACACTGTACTGGGGACTGGGACTATAAATACAAAGACTGAAAATATCACCACTTCTGAGGAACTCAGATTCTATTTTCCCCAAAGTACTTAGCACAGGTTCTTGAATATAGTGGTCATTCCATAAATAATTTGTTGAATGAACAAATGAATAAAAGTTAAAGCAAGGAATAATAGCATTTTAGTTTTTATTGGAGGTTTCTCTGAAGACGTACTTGAATTTCTATCGATAGAACAGCCCATCCTACCTTGTTGATATCTTCAGGTAGCTGGTTAGTGGCATTATCCTTCTGGATTGTACTCATTAAATCAGCATGAAACTTCTTTGCATTCAGGAAAACAAGTGAGTTGTTTATTGAGATAACTTTCACCTGTTGTAAATTTTCCTTTTGGGGAAGAAAAGGCAAAGATTCAGAGTTGTGCATTCCATTATTTGAGATAAGAAATGATGTCTTCCTTTAACAAGACTGAATGATACTGATAATTAATCTTTGAGATAAAGGAAAGTACAAAGTTATGAGAGGAGGCTTCTGGGTCATTTGTGTTTTCTTCATAGTTCCCTATCTGAGAGATGATATACCATAAGACATGGTGGTCAAAATATTTTAATTAATCTCCACTAGAGGTCTTTAATATCTATGATACATGTTAGCATTCTTTTTTTTTTTTTTGGAGGGCAATTGGGGTTAAGTGATTTGCCTGAGGTCACACAGCTAGTTTTTCTGTTAAGTATCTGAGGCTGGATTTGAACTCAGGTCCTCCTGACTCCAGGGCCAGTGCTCTATTCACTGTGCCACCTAGCCACCCCGCATGTTAGCATTCTTTTGGAAAAGGAATATCGTATTGAAGGATTATGTTTTTAAAGTATAGGGCTGGAGTGAGGGCCAAGAACTAGAAAAGGAACATCAACAATTTACCTCTACTCATAAATATGCTCCCACCTATTTCATTTAGTTGGGTTCCCTCCTTCAAAAAGAAATCCTGAATATTAAATCCTCTCAGTCATTCATACCTTTGAGTTAATTACCTTTGTCAGAAAATCAGGGTTTATTCCTTCTACCTGAGAGCTTTTACACTAAAGGAATGAGAAATCATGATTAGTGGAGGATAGATAGCGCAAGGGAGAGCAGGCCAATATGCTGCCGGGCTTTGGACAGCCAGGGAGCAGCATGAGGGCATAGGGTGCCTGGGAATCAGAAAATGGGGTTTCTAGGGGGTAGGAGAGTGGCATGTAGATAAGGAAGAAGATGAGTGTTACAACTTTGCCTGGGGCTTTGAGAGCAGCAACTTCGGGCATGCCATTGAAAACGAACCCCTGAGTTACTCCTGAAATGAGTAGTTGACAATCTCTTATCTAGGACATGTTATTTTTCAATTGTTTTTCAGTTGTGTCCAACCCTCCATGACACCATTTGGGATTTTTGTGGCAAAGATACTAGAGTTTTTTGCCATTTCCTTTTCCAGTTCATTTTACAGAGGAGGAAACTGAGGCAAAAAGGGTGAAGTAACTTGCCCAGGGTCACACAGCTAGTATGTTTCTGAGGTCACAGTTGAACTCACAAAGATGAATCTTCCTGACTCTAGGACTGGTACCCTACCCACTTTGCCATTTAGCTGTCCTATCTAGGGCATGAGATGGCAATTTAGGTAAAATGGTAAATCCTCATTACTTTAAAAAAATTTAAATGACTTCTTAATACTCAGGTGCTACCTTAAAACACGCTATGCAATGGATAGACAGAGAAGCAGATCAGCAAACAGAATGATTTTTTTTTAAATGATCTTATGCCCTAAGGAATCTAGTAAGTCACTGATTATATGACACTAGTCAAGTAACTTAAATTCTCCAGGCCTAATTTTCCTCATTAGTAAAACAAGGGAGCAGCACTAGAAAATGTCTTGGATCTCTTCCAAATCTCTATCTCTGGTTCAGGCTTTAAAAAACCACCACCAAAACCCCCCACAAAACCACCCCCAACACAACACAAACAAACAAAAAAACCACCACCCAAACAACCCCAAACCCCCAAAAACAAAAAAAAAAAAAAAAAAAAAAAAAAAAAGAATCTGCTTAAACTTTGGTAAATCATTAGATTGTCTCTAAAGAGCAGGTCAAGACTAAGCTTTAAGTTACAAAAATAACTTCAACTGAAGTTAAGTCACAAGCACACCACAAAAGAATAAACCCCTGGACATGCCATATTCAATCATCATAATGTCCTAAACTATCCCAGAGTACTCTAAATCACCCATTATTAGGAGCACGCTAACCTGTTGTTTTAGGTTGAGCCTATACAAAGAATGACATAGCTTTCTTAAGAACAGATCTTAAAGTTATTCTGGAAAAGAAAGGATCGTTATGGTGTGGCTTTAACTGGTGGGAACATATTTCCTAAGTTTGGAAAGGCTATATTTAAGGGGTGTTTGCTTCTACTGGGCCCAATTCAATTCAGTTCAAAACCATTTATTAAGTACAAGGCCCTGGGTATACACAGGCAAAAATTAAGACAGTAATCTACTGGGAGAAAATTACATTTATGCATATACATTAACAGCAAATAGTTATCTGTTCCACATTGCGACTTTCCCCACTGCGGTTTTGATATATCACAGGTCAGCATAAGAAATTAAATGGGAATTTAGGGGGGGCGTGGATTTTGTGGCTATGAAGGCCAGCAGATGACACAGAAAAAGTTTAGAAACTCAGAAACACATAAAATATGTGTATAGTATTGTAAAATATCAGCATGTTTTATCTTTTAATACCATAGTGCCAGACTTCTCTGGTACAAAGAGAGGGCTGAAAAATTTTATGCAGATGAATTTTCCAGATTGCGGGGGTGGGCAACCCACCCCAACCCCTGCAATGTGGAAGGAATAACTGCATACACATAGTAGAAACAAAGTAATAGGGTTTGTGGTGGATGAAATGCTAACCATTTGGAGAATCAGAAAAGGTTTCATGTAGGAGATAAGACTTATGCTGAGTTCTGACTGGGGGTACTGATTCCAAAAGGCAGAAATGAGGAGGGGAAGGAAGAAAAAGAAATGCGTACCAAGAGAAGGGCCCCAAAAGAGTTTTGGTGGCTTGTTTCTATACCTTTATACTCAGGCAAAAGTATGTTCTTCTGTCTCAGAAAAGTCTCTTTTCCCAACAGTCAGTGAGCTATTAGCGTCAACAAGCTCACTACCCCGTGGGAATCAATTAGGAGTTTTATGTCACCCCAGCAAAGAACATGACCCTCTGCAAAGGTCAAGTACAAAAGTCCAGTTCATTAGCTGGTGCTCCAGGCTAACAAAACAGGGATTCCTGTGATTGTCCCTACTATATTGGCATGAGGAAAAATCTCTGCAAAAATGATGCAAAGCTCGGAGACAGTATTTTTACACACAGGAAAAAGAAAATAGGACAGTCTCATAGAGTTTGACTCTCTCAGAAATCACATCCAGGCATTTTTATTCTTTTCCCTCACAAACTCTTATCTTGGAGCCCTCTGCTCCTGGGAGGCTTTCCCTTATACTAATGCCAAGCTTAGCTCGAATAATCGATCTCTTAGCCCACTGCAGCTCAGAACTCTGGAAGTCAAATCTTCAGGCCTCAGTCTTGCTGAATGTAGGAATGATTGGCATGTGCCACTCAGGCAGTCTGATGTCCATTTTCTGAGTAGCAAACTGGTTGAGTTTGGTGGTGCTTGCTAGGAGATGTGTATGTCACTCGAATTTTCAGCCTCAGGAACATGTAGTCATTATCCATTAAAGCAGAAGTTTTCAAAGTGTGGTTTGGGGATACTTGGGGTCCCTGGGACCTTTTTAGGGGGACCATAAAGGATAAAAATATTTTCATAATAAGAGAAGTAAATAAATACTTGTTTAGTACCTACTATGTGTCAGACATTGTGCTAACAGCTTTACAAATATGTTCTCGTTTTATCCCTACAACAACGCTGAAGTGTAGGTGATGTTATTATCCCCATTTTACAGTCAAGGAAATTGAGACAGAGGTAAAATGACTTGCTCAAGGTTGCATGGTTCTTAGTATCTGAAGCCAGATTTGAACTGAGGTCTTGCTGACTCCAGGACCAGCACTTTATCCACAATGTCACTAGATGTCTCACATGCCTAATAATACTAAGACATTCAAATTTCTAATATGATCAATGTCAATAGATTTAACCTACATAAACAAAAGTCCTTTGGGGGAGGGAGGTACTCCCTCAATAATTTTTGAGAGACCAGAACATTTGAGAATCACAGTTCTAAGCCATGGAAGGCTTGTGATCCATGTCAGTAGAAGGGATTCCTACATCAAATACACATTCTGGTACAGTGGATTTAAGCTAGGCTTGGAGTCAGGAAGACTTGGTTTTGAATCCTGCCTCATCCTGTTAACTAGCTTTGTGACTTTGGGCAAGTTACTTAAAGTGTCTAAGCCAGATTGGATGATCTCCCTTCCAGTTCTGATACCATAACAATATAGATCCTCAAAAGTTTAGGGTAATTTTTTTTTCAGAAAACCAGTTGTGACTATATTCTTTCCCGATTCATAATACACCTAAAATTAGTTTCTCATCTGATAATTTAACAGGTGGCTGAGCATGGAAGAATGAAGAAACAGGAACTGAAAATGATAGAAGGGAAATATTTGAAGAGTTGAGCCAATGATTTCCATTTGATTTTTGGTCTGTCTACTTTGTTTCCCACTCCCAGCCCTGCCAGGCCCTGCATCATCCCTCTTTCTGATGATTCATATTAACTCTCTTGGGATGAGGAAGAAAAAAGCAATGGTATTGAGTGGCTTACTAAGATACCTAAAACAGGGATGAGATGCCTGTTTTGTTATGAGCCTTGAATGACAGAATATATGTGGAAGACTTAGGAAACTTTCCAGGGCTTTAGTCAGTTGCTGGTATTGTTGGTATTAGATCTATTACTATATGGGTTTGAACTGGCTTATTTGGGAATATCAAGGTCTTTATAGGGCATGTTTTAGAATTCATGTTTTGGTAACAGCAAACCTAGTAGAGTGTGAGAAAAAGGTGTTTGTCCTTTCTATTCTGACAGATTCTCCCTGGTTCTCTTCCTGTCTGGTGGATAGTATAGTGCCTGGCACACAGTAAGTGTCTAATGAATGCTCCTTGACTGAATGACTTACTGACCTGCATTTCCTGTGCCAAAAGCACAGGAATCATCTTGTGGATAGTGATTTCTGAGCTAAGAATGGTGCCTGTACCCAATGTCCCATTTCATGGTAAGGGTAAGAATGCCAAAGCTGGCCCTCAGGATTGTACCTGCCTCAGACTCTAAGACAGTCAATCTGGGACATTTCATAAGCTACTAAATTCACATCAGAAAAAAAATAAAGACAGAAAAGAATGGTATAGAAAAGCAAAGAAAAGCAGAATCAGTGGCCAATTAGAGACTCAGCAACCATCAAAGACTCAGAGTGATTCTAATAAGTGGAAGTGCATTTTAATGCTATTCCTCTACTCAAAAAACTCCAGTAATTCTGTATTGCCTCTAGGATCAAATAGAAATTCCTCTGTGTGACATTTTAAATCCTTCATGACTTGACTTTTATTGATCTTTCCAGACTTTTAATGCATTACTCATCTTTGGTCCTGCTAAACTGGATTTCTTTCTATTTATCCTACATATTTCCCATCTCTTAACATTTGCATTAGCGGTGCCCTATGCCTGGAATGCACTTCCTCCTAACCTCTGCTTCTCAGAATCCCTAGTTTCCATCAAAGCTCTGATCAAATATATCATCTCGTGCATGAAAACTCTCCTTTTCTTTGCCCAATGCTAGCATCTCCCTCCTCTAAAATTACCCCTAATTCACTTTCTGCCTGTTTGGTGTACACTTATATGTGTACAGCCATCTTCCCTTGAATTGAGTCATCCTTTTTCAAAAGTACAAGATTTCTCAGGATGATTCCTAAGGCTTACTCCTTCCAGCTAATTTTGAAATACCCTGAGAATAGTTTTTCAGGCAAGGGGCCAGTTCTTTCAGTTCCAATAGGAACTAGAAATAGAGAGACAAATGAATTTGAAAAATAACAAGGAAAAAAGTTAACTAAATATGTGCAGGGCAGGTTAAAAATAAGGTCAGTTTAAAAAATTTAAAAATATACAAATTAACCTTCCTACCTTTACCCTACCCCAAGTTGGTTTACTTATCCCTAATGAACAAGAAGATAAAATTAAAAACATGGATTTTAGACATGTTTACAGGTAGGCAAGATTGAAGAATTATGGGCTATGATCTTATAAGAGATGCTGAACCTGTTACAAGTCAATCACATGAAAGAGTTTCAAATAACACCATGGCATTGCCATGAAAGTGATTCATGATTAAAAAGTCCCAGGTTCAATTCTCACCTGAGAGATTTACTAGCTATATGACCCTATATAAGTCACTAAACTCTGATCCTCTTTTACTTATCTACAAAACTAGGATAATGATAGTACTGACCTCCCAGGCTTGTTGTGAGGGTCAAATGAAATAACGTATAAAGCATGTTGCAGATCTTAAAATGCTATACAAATGTTAGGGACCACCATCATCACTACCACCATCACTGCCACTGTTATCTCATTCACTTGGTAAAAACAATAGGTAAACACAAGTGCCCTCTGAGGTTTCTACCTGCCTGTTTCCAATTTCCTCCTTTCTTTTCCCAACCCATCTACCCTCCTCTCCATTTCATATCAGGGTTAGAGATTTGGTTAGAGAATTTGAGGCCACCTGGCAATGGAAAAAAATACTCAGGTTGATTTTGATCATGATTCATGGTTCCCCTGTGACCAATAGCTCTTCTTTTCTCCAATATGGTCTGGTTTAATGGTACCTGGGATTGATCATCAGATAAAAGGAAGTCTTTCTTTGTTTAACTGATTGGTTATGTTAGAACTATATACAAATTGTGCATATGGTGGTCATATGTATAGCACTACCATTTCACAACAAATAAGAATTGTTTTTTTAAAAATGCTTTATCAGCTTCTTACAATCCTCCTATAATGCTAATAAAACTATCAAGACCTAACACAAAATACAAGGCAACTGTGAAACAAAAATTAGAAAGGTAAACTTACACCCTCGACTTCTATCTTCACTCTATCTTCCAATTCTTTTATATTTTTCAGATTCAGTGTCTTGGCTCTGGAAATGTGGCAAATAGAAAAAATTTTAAAGGTCAAAGTAAAAAAGTCTTAGTTAACTTTTTCTGAATGTTTATATGACTATGAATATTTACATTAGATTAGAATGTTTAGCCACTGGTTTTTAAGATCTTTTCTTAATAGAGACAAATTAAAATTAATTGATAGTGTTTGATTTCCTTCAAAGCTCCTATTAATGGAGAAGATGAAAAATTTCTAGGTGATACATTATCCTAGTCTTTCATCATCAATGATAAATTATAAGAATACTAAATCATAAACTGGTCAAATTGAACTCAGCTTCCCTTTGGTGCAATTGTGATTTTAAGACTAAAAAAAAGTTATTCACACATCGGACATTAATCTGAAATTATGAGGAATAAAGTCTACTCTAAGTCTAAGCAGGGCTTCATCTCAGTTCTTTGCTTAAAATATTGACTCATAAGTGGTGAAATTTGTTTTTCAGTTGTGTCCAACTCTTTGTGACCCCATTTATGGTTTTCTTGGCAAAGATACTGGAGAAGTTTGCATTTCCTCCTCCAGTTCATTTTACAGATGAGGAAACTGAGGCAAAAAGGGTTAAGTGACTTGCCCAGGGTCACATGGCTAGTAAGTGTTTGAAGCCAGATGTGAACTCAGAAAGATGCTTTTTGCCTGACTACTGTGCCACCTACTTGCCCTGAAGTTAAACTTAGTCAATAATTATCTGGCATTTTTTGGATTCAACTAGACCCAACCCAACAAGGCTAAAAGAAGAGATTAAAGAATAATAGTTTAATATTTCTGAGGCAATGACTTCTTTGTGATAATAACCTATTCTTTATATAGTCATAAAATATTTTACCCTATTAGCTATGTAGGTGAGGTCTTATGAGACCCCACTTTAGAGATAAAGAAATTAAGCTTCATAAATATCAAGTGATTCTATCAAGGTCACGTAGCTAACAAGTACGTGAAAGCATAGAAAGCATTCTATGTCTTTTGGCAAGCCTTGTTGTTCTCAGGCACAGTAGTGGAATGTAAACAGACCTTTAATTGAGGACCAATGACTATTACTGCTTGCTTCTACTAATGTTCAAATTTCCATGACACCAGAGCAACCAAAGTAAGAAAGACTTACCCAGAGATGGGTCTAAGAAATTATCAAATTAGGAAAGATAAGATCACAGAGAAAAATTGATAGGATAGTAATAAATGGTAATGATAACATCACCTTAAATATGTACTGTGCTTATTTGTAGTTTTTACTTTTCCAGTCCTTTCATGTATGTTATCACTCTGTTATCATTCTAGAGAGGAAGCTGAAGGTCCAAGGGAAAGAAATGTGGATCAGAATGATAAGGGGGCCAGGGGAGGCTAAAGAGGAGGAAGGTCATAACATCAGGGTTTTTGAACTGGAAGGAACCTTAGATGTCAGTCAGTCCAGCTAAGCCCCTCATTTTACAGATAAGGAAAGCATCCCAGAGAAATGAATGATTTGATCAAGGTCACACAGCTATGTGTCTAAGGTTGAATTTGAACTTGGGTTTCCCTAAGTCCAACACTGCATGCATTATACCCCGTTGCCTCAAGATGGGGGTAGAAGGAAGAATGGCCCCTTCAGGGAAGCAAAAGGAGCTTCAAGAGGGAGAATGGATCACAGAGGGAAGTGAGAAGAGAGAAAATTAAGAGGGAGAATGGATCACAGAGGGAAGTGAGAAGAGAGATTGTTGGTAGAGAAAATAGGTCACAAAGGCACAGGTGCTTCACTTTAAAAGACGTATCTGGTGTAGTGCTTGACAAATTGTATGATGCATTAGGAAAAGCCCTGGGTTGGTAGTTAAGATGCCTGGGTTCTAGCTGGGTCAGGGAAAGTCACTGATTTCTCTCAACATTTCAGTTTTCTCTTCTGTAAAATGAGGACATTGGAGCAGATGATCTCTATCTAAGGTTCCTACTGGCCCCAAAGAGCTGTAATTCTACAAAATTTTCTGTGGAGTTTAGATTCCATCTGATTTCTAAGCATGCAGAGTTTGGATGATAAGCAAATTTTGCCAGGAAATTACACAATTTACCATTAAATATTGACCTGTGATCTGTGTCACTGACATTTGATGATACTGCCCCAAAATTGCACATTCTGAAATGACTTCAGAATCCAAAAAATGCAGATGTTTTGCTATTTTCCTGACTTTCACATCCTTTCACATATTCCATTTGATACAAGTACTAAGACATTCCTCACACTATAGTTCAGAGCCAGATATTTATTCCTTATGTAGGCAGGGGCATTTTCTATCTTCATGTACTTCCTTGTGTGTATAACATATATATATATATATACATATATTATACACACATATATACAATACACATATATGCATATGTGTGTAAATATATAGACACACACAAGAAATGTACATAAAGGTAGAAAGTACCCCTGCCTACACATGAAATAGAATTCTGCTTCCCAACTATAGGATAAGCTGAACTATCTTACCTATATAGAAAGACAAACACACAAAAAATATATAGAAAGAGACACACACACACACAACTAAATGTCTACACACACACACACACACACACACACACACACGCACACACACACACACACACACACCTAGCAAAGCCTGCAGCTAGGCTATCACAGAGAGTACAGGAAGAAACAGAAGACAGAACACATACCAGGCTTCTTACCAGAATTTATAAAGTTCATAAATAAGTAAACTGAATGCCTTACCTTGGGAAACGGACAATCACAACAGCTATGGTGCAGACAACACCAAAAAGCAGCCCCACATTAGCCGCAAAACATATTGTAAATATGTAGGTGCTGACCCATATGCTCTGGAAAAGAAACAGATTTTAGGCATCCTTTCCCCCACAGGAGTTCAGACTTTATCTTCATAATACCCTTGTGACCAATTCTGGCCTACCCCTTCCCCCCCCCCCCCCGACTACTCTAGGTCCCCTGGGAGGCATGATTTCACTTAACAGATGGAAAAACTGAAGCCCAGTGAGAGAATGATGTCATCTGACCCAACAGAAAAGTGGGTGGCCAAGTAAGGAATAGAGATCCATTCTTTATTACTAGGCAACACAACCTCTTCTTGCTTGAAGTCTCATTAAAGGCTATATATGGTCATTAAACATTGTAATGTGCATTCCCAAGTGCATGCAGTAGATTCCCAGAGCTTTCCCATTTAAAAAGAAGTATTAGCACATGAGATGGTCCCAGATTCATGTTCTGCCTATGACATATATTCTTCATGTGATCAAGGTTAAGTCACTTCCTGAAAGCTATAAGTTACAGATGAAACTAAATTTCAGATAAGTTTTAAATATACATTGGGGGAGTTTATATACTGAGGGTTCCCACAAATATGAAATCACAGGTCTGGGCCTCCTTACATACCCATGCACACATAAATAAATGCACACATGTATCGATCTTTATCGATCTTTTTACATGCTATTATTCATGCATCAGTACTATTATTTAGAGACACTATGTGAATATGCAAGGAATTGGAAGCTCTACAGAACAATGTTGTTAGTACCACTTTGAAGGAATGATATGAAATTCATGAATGTCTCTCATGAACTACTTGTTAAAACTAAGTTTTAAATGGGTGATCCCATGAATGCTGCAATACCCTATTTTATCTTCACAACAATGAACTTGATTTTACATTCAATTTGCAAGGAACCATTTATTATGAAAACCAGGGTCAGCATATTCCTTCAAAAGGAAGAATGCAGGAAATCTTATTTCTTTTTAGTTGAAATGTAAATTCCTCCCCTAGAAACAACAGTTTGCATCAATGTGTTTTATTACATGCATTTCTTACCTTAAAATACTGGGGGGAGGGAGAAAAAGGGAAGGGTGTGTGGCTGGAAGGGGAAACCTTCCACCTCCCTGGAAGGTTAAGTATTTTGTTAAATCCAGGAATTTCTTTTTTTTTTTAAGCAATTGGGGTTAAGTAACTTGCTCAAGGTTACACGGCCAGTCATTATTTATGTGTGGGTCCTCATTTTCTGAGGCCAGATCCGATCTCGGGTCATCCCAACTCCGAGGCCGGCGCTCTTACTCACTGCGCCACCTAGCCGCCCCAAATCCAGGAATTTCTAAGCACAAAATGAAGACTTTACTGAATTCAGTAATTAGGCAGTAAAACTGATATATACCAAAATATTTTTCTGTCTTCTTAAGTAGCATAATTTTTGCTTTAAATATCTAGATAAAGACTTCATCAAATCTTTATTTCATTTACTCATTCAACAGTTAAAAGCCTGTCCATTTCGTATTGGCTGAATAATCATAAAACATCTTCTACTCATAAAAATTCTTTTCAATGTCAAAATAGAATATTTAATTGTTGACTAAGACATTTGTAAGGGTAGAGACTGTTTCATTTCTGTATCCCCTCAGTTAAGTACACTGTCATCAAGAAATGTTTGCTGATCAATGGGACAAGATAATCATAACTGCAAGCCATCCATCATCCTCAACCTCTCTCAGTGCTAGAGATTACAGATAAAAACACCCCCAGCCTTTTCTTTTGATAACAATTCTTAGTACAGGTTATGTTTCCCTTAGTGGAAGACCACATCCTAACTTGTGGTGACTATCTAGTATATTTCCTAAATCTTCACCTCTGCAAGCCATGCTCTAACTAGGTAATGGATATTTACCCAACAATCACCAAATAGCTCTGGGGTTCCCAATTTTTTAAACTGAGTCTTTTCTTTCAGGCTATTCAAATGAGGGGCAGTTAGGTGGCACAGTGGATGGAGTGCTGGGCCCAGAATCAGGAAGTCTCATCTTCCTGAGTATAAATCTGTCCTCAGATTCTTACTAGCTATATAACTCTGGGCAAGTCACTTAACACTGATTGCCTCAATTTTCTCATCTACAAACTTAGCTAGAAAAGGAAATGGCAAACCACTCTAGTATCTTGGCCAAGAAATGACAAATGGGGTCACAAAGAGTCTGATAGGACTGAAAATGACCGAAATGCAAATGAGTGGGTGAGGAAAAGGTAACTAGGAATTCTATTCCTTAGGAACAAATTCATTCTCTCTGCTGGCTGCTCAGTTCCATTTTTGGTTTTATGATATGCAAATGAGCCACTCAAAGCCTCATATCCTTTATAAGAGCAAACAAGCCTATTCAAAATTCAAAATGATCAACTCACATCTAAAAGGAGTTCATCCTTTACAAGGTACAAATATTTTCTGGATGGGAAGGGCACCTATATTGCCTCTAAAATTTGTCCCTTGCAGCTTTAAAATTTCCAGAAATTTAAACGGGAACACTCCCTTATGTGTATATATCACCTATTTAGTCATATATGAACATATTATATTCCTCTAGTAGAACATAAACTTTTTGAGGGCAAAGACTAGCTCATTTTTGTGTTATATTCCTAACACTTGGCACAAAGCCAGCAACATAGGAGAAGCTTAATAAATGCTTTTTAACTGAATGATTGGTCTATTATTTTTATTATTAGAAACAATACTATCATATCAGATAAAGTTCTCCTTCCCACTCTGGTACTTATCAATAACAATCAAATCTATGACTCTACAGAGAAAGTAATGGAAAAAATTCCCAAAATGGAATGGATCTCCTTAGAAAAGGGCTCATTCCCCATCACTAGAAATAACTACATGGAATGAGCATTTGTTGAGCAAGCAGTGGCAGGAATTCTTGCTCAAATATGGGTTGGACTAGTTGACCTTTGGAGTGCCTTCCATTTCTTAAGTTTCTATGATTCCATAATTTCCTGGAGTTAAAACTATGTGCATTTAATGTGATATTAAAAATCATCATTTATTGTGTCCCACTGCATGTTCAGCTCTATATTGCTGCACATATCCACATCACTAGATTTGACTCTGCCCAAAGGGACTGCATATTTTTTTAAATGTTTTCTGTTTTCCTGGGTTTTTCATGGACTTCAAACTAGAGAAACACTTAATGACAAGGCAGCTTGGGAAGCAGATGCCTTGATACTAACTCAAGGGGGTTTGTAAAAGTCCCCTTTGATTTGGAGGAAACAAACATTTTGAGACACAAAGTTGGAAATGGTTAAGACACTATTACCCATAGTTCTTGGTACTAGATTATACCCTACTGAAAGAGTGCTTATTACTGAATCATCATCTTCAGTATTATTGCAGTAGGAGGATTCAGCTGTTCTGTGCCGACCACATATTTCAGCAGTCCCTCACAACTGTATAATTTTGAAATGCAGCTGCACATGCTTAAGTAATAATAATGATTCACATTTATATAGCTCTTTATGATTATATAGCACTTTATTTTCATTTACTCTTTAGGCCAGCCAAAGTATTATTATCTTCCAAAAGGTATCACCTATGAATATCATTCCATTAATCTCAGACCATTTGGGGGACATAGGAGGAGGAGAAGAAGGGGACCAATGATCTCCTGATGAAGAAACACCCTCCACTAGTGCAGACCTGCATCAGCTCTGCTACTCTACCTAATAACTGGGTTATTTGGGGGCAAAGACACATTAAATGACTTGACCAGGGTCATATCACTAGCATGTGTCAGAAATAGATCTTGAATTTCTGACTCTAAAGTCAGTTTTTATCTTTTTTTATCTCTTTTGTTGTTGCTGTTTCAGTTTTGTCCAATGCTTTGTGACCCTATTTGGGGTTTTCTTGGCAAAGTGGTTTGTCATTTCCTTCTCCAGCTCACTTTCCAAATAATAAACTGAGGCACACAGGGGTAAGTGACTTACCCAGGGTCACACACCTAGTAAGTGTCTAAAGCCAGATTTGAACTTAAGTTTTCCTGATACCAGGCCCAGCATTCTATCCACTGTTTTACCTAGGTGCATTATTCTAAGAGTTCTTAACATTTGTGTGTGTGGCATGGACCTCTTTGGCAGTCTGGCATAGCATATGGAGTCATTCCCAGAAAAATGCTTCTAAAAGTTCAAAATAAAATACAGGAAACCAATTATATTGGAATATAGTTATAAAAATATTAAGAAAAACCAGTTCAAGGACTTCATGTCAAGAGCTTGGCATTATATCATGTTGTATCTTTGACCATTACTCTAAAATAGTGCAAATGATCTTAGTCATTGTGAATTTTACCCATGTCCTATGTAGCAGTCCAAGTCTATCTGAATGTTGCAGGGAAAAAAAATGAGTGCACTGAAGTCCCCCATCCATTCTTTAATGGTTTGGCTTATGGTAGTAAACTGAAAGTCTTGCTCCCAGTCACTAATGGAGTTACACAGACAGGGGGTGGTATTTAACATCAATCAGATCTTTTGGTCCAGTCTAGTTATATTTTAATGCTATTTTCAGACCTGCCTAGAACTTAATTTTTCCTCTTAAAGCCGAAAGTCACTCCTAAGGCAAATTAAATCAACTTTTAGGTCTCTGGGAAGTCATTTAGCAGACTGTGCCACCACCTATGATGGTAGAATATTTCTGAAGAGCATTCCAACTTTAATTTTAAGGGAGACTAAGTAGTACTACAGAGGGTAAAATATTGGTTTCAGTGTCAGAAGGTACAGGGTTGAATGACAGCTCTGCTACATAAGGATTTACTCAATTCTTCTCTGATTTTCTTTTCCAAGGAGAAGCTTTGAATTGCAGAGGACAGAACAAAAAAAATGGCTGACAGGAAACTGAAACCCAAGATAAACAGGGAGCTATTAATATCTAGTATTTATATAGCACCTACAATTTGGCAGGCACTGTGCTAAGTGTACAACAAGTACAACGAGAAAATTAGAGCATTTGATGCTCACGACCGCTGTGGAAGGTGGGTAGTATTAAGATCCCCTTTTTATAACTGAAGAAATGGAGGCCTACAGAAGTTAAGTGACTTGTCCAAAGTAACATAGCTAATAAGGATCTAAGGACAGATTTAAATTCAGATCCTCCTGACTCCAAGTCCAGCATGGTATTCACTGGGTCACCTAGCTGCTATTAAGATAGCATTCAATTTTCTTAGATGTGTTCAAGTCACCGAAACAAGGAGAATGACATCCCAGTTTACTCTGAAAGAACTGGGAGATCGGGGCGGCTAGGTGGCGCAGTGAGTAGAGTGCCGGCCCTGGAGTCAGAAGGGCCTGAGTTCGGATCTGGCCTCAGACACTTAACACACACAAACAAAACCTAGCCGTGTGACCTTGGGCAAGTTACTTAATCCCAACTGCCCTCCAAAAAGCAAAAAAAAAAAAAAAAAAATAAAGAACTGGGAGATGTCACTGCTGAGCCACTATTAGTTATATGCTAAAGATGAAGAATGAGAAAAGCACTAGAAGGCTTTCATTAGGGAAAATATTATGATATTTTTCCAGAAAGGGAAGAGAGTTGGGATTGTAAACTATAAGCTATTGATTCTAATTCTTGTCAAAATTCTAGAAATTATTATTAAAACAATGGCTTGTAATCATCCAGAAGATGGAGCAATAACACAAAAAGTAAAAATGGCTTCATCAAGACCAAGTTATGTGCTGTTCATGTGAATGGCAATAGTAGAGATGTTTCAAGTATAACTCTTTTTCTCCAACAATAGCAAAACCAGAAAAAATGCCCCAAATATACATTAGGTAAAATTCTATTAGGAAGGGGATAATGTCATTGGTCTCCATAGTAGATAAAGCCTTGTGAAATAATAAAAGAGAGTCAAATGCCCTAAAGTTCCCAATCATCTGAAATCTCCTGGCCCTCCCATGCACTAAGGACAATTAGCACAGAAAACTTGATAAACTTTAGTTTTAAGGTTCTGCTGGTGAGGGTAATGGGGTCTAGCTACTTCCCTCAAGAAAATAATCCATTTTGAACCCTCCATACTCACAAAAGAGCTGAAAAACTTAGACCTTGTCCAGGTGCATGATAAAAATGAATGAAAACACAAGGAGAGAGAAAAAGTGGTGGTGTAGACGAAAGGGGTCTTCCACACTTTAGGAAAAATATATTTACTTTCTGTGGTTACTATTTCATCTTCTAGATGATTATCAACCATTGTTTTAATAATAATTTCTAGAATTTTGACAAGAATTGGGATCAATCTCATTAACTTATAGTATACAGTCCTAACTCTCTTCCCTTTTTGAAAAATATGACAATATTTTCCCTAATACTTCCCTGGTAAAATTTCCACAGGGTAGAGATCTAGCTGAGACTCTACAACTCCCAACTGGAGGAGGTTGTGGACAAACAATCTCTGGAGTCTATGCTAGAGAAAATGTGGGTATCATGGCAATGGAAAGGGAAGGGTCAGACTGTGAGAAAAGATATCTGAGATAAACTATAAGCAAGAAAAGAAATGTTATAAAGATAAAAGTCAAAAGAAAAGGAATGAGCATAACTTCATCTCCTGAGGAGACAAACCAACAGTAAGACTCATGAAGAAGGAAAACAGCAAAAAAATTTTAAATGGGCCCAAACTTATTGAATAAGTAATGCTTCAAAGAAACCAAACCAAAAACTTCTGAAGAAAAAGAAAACAAGACAAAACATTCTTTGGATTCCCAGCGCTTGTGTTATAACAGCAATAAGATTTTGCAGAATGAGTCAAAAGATAAATAAAACTTTTAAAAGATGATATTAAGATGAAGGGTAGGTCAGAAATAAGAGTTTTCAAAGGCAAAATAAATAAGATGAAGAGTAGGTAACTTAGAATGTAGTATGGAGAATAGGTACAAGTAGAGACTTTGAGAAAAGGAATTTAAGATCTGGAATTCAAAAATACAGGAGAAAAAAATTAGTAGAAGAATAACATAAAACAAGTTTGAAAAAAACTGAATTCCATATGAACCAAAATACAAGAAAACTGCCTAGAAAATTTAGAAACAAATGGCAATGTAACAGGAATCTGTATGTGATATTAGAAAAAGGAATGAGTTTAGGATCACAGGACCTAAATTCTAATCCTGGCTCTATCACTTGAGAAAGTCACCTAAACTTTTTTTTTTTTTTGCTTTTTGGAGGGGGGAAGGCAGGGCACTTGGGGTTAAGTGACTTGCCTAAGGTCATATGACTAGTATGTCAATTGTCTGAGGCCAGATTTGAATTCAGGTCCTCCTAACTCCAGGGCTGGTGCTCTATTAGTGAATAGAAATAAGAACAAGATAAAGTTAATATTTCTTGGTCAAAGATGCCACAAAGTAATATTTAAGAAATGGGAATGATGACTCAGAATTATAAGCGCCACCTAGCCACTCCCACCTAAGCTCTGTAAGTCTACTTTTTAATCCATAATTTGAGAGGTGTGTGGACTAGATGATCTTTAATTCTTTTTCATCGCTAGATCTATGATACCATGATTGATAGAATCTGCACATAACTGACAAAGAAAACCTCAAACTTGAAGGTCCAAGGCACATAATGATTCAATTCCACAATTTTGCAAACAAATAAATATACATATATATGTAAATGTAAAATATTTACACCCCAAATGCCTTTGCTTTTTATAATATATTCCAACATCTTCTATAATATATACATATATGTATATGTATACCCTGGAAAGCTAAGCATAATTATTTTTTTAAAAACCAAACACATGGAACTTCAACAGAAAGGAAGTATATGAATCATTCCAATCAAAGAACCCTAAAGTGCACAGAGCATTCACATTGTGGACATTCCAAACATGAGAAACACAAGAAAGATAAATAAGTAGAATTATTGAGAAAAGGATAAACTATAAAATTATTTCACTATTGTGTATGTAGGGCAAGCAAAGCTATTGTTCCCCCCTCTCCCCCCAAAAAGAAAGAAATATGATCGAGGGCTAATAGAAAGAACAAAGTGGGAACATCAAGGGACAAAAAGATCTAAGAAACTTAAAGCTCAGGGGAGCTTAAAAAGAGACCCATATGTATGGGGAGAATAGGTAGCTGGTCTCAAAGTAGAAATAAATGGAAACAAAAGAATGACATTGAAACTCATTTACAGCATGAATTTTAGGATGGATTTTCTTTGGAAAGAATGAACATCTTAGTTGACCAGCTTCTCTGGGTAAGAATTTTGTTTTGGGGACTACATTCTACTAGAGGAGAGTGGGTATGTGGGTCTCTTGGATTGTAAGCATCTAGGTAGCAAGTGTCAAAAGTTCAGAGATAAAATATACTGTGCTTAGGGAGGGCTAAGTGTTTATGATGATATTAAAAAGTAATTGTCTCATTCATGACCTGGTATTTCTAAGAGGGAAGCCCAGCAGACAAAAGTCCTTCCAAATATAAACAAATAACATACAGCAAAGTAAGCACAATAAAGATAAATTTGGTTTCTGTGATAGCTAACATAGGAATGTGCACTAACACAGGAATGGACTACCAAAGTGATTTCAACTTTTGTATTACTGAATCCTTTTCATGGGGGATTCATAAGGAAAATTAAAGAACTTTATCTATCTACATTCACACATGTACATATATCTATATCTACAAGTATACATTTTCCATTGATAGGAAAATAGATTTCAGAATAATACAGATGAGAATAGTATTAGAACAAATTAAGAAAAATAGAAATAAAAACAAAATAAAGTTAATATTTCTTGGACAAGGATGCCACAAATACTACTTAAGAAATGGGAAAGATGATTCAGAATTATATGCTTATTTGGATGGAGAAGGCATTTAGGGTTAAAAGGAGGTAAAATAAATGAAGGAGAGAAAAAGAGCAGTTTAAATAAATTCAAAGAACCTAGCGATAGACCAGGTAAATTGGTATGTTAGACAGAACCTAAGGGAATTGACAAACTCAGCATTAGTGCAAACAAAACTAATCATATAAGCACTGATTTAAAAAGAGGGAAAGGAGGATATATTAATACAAAACAAATAAATGGAGGAAAACATAAATTAAAAAAATCCTATAGTTTTAAGTAAAAGTTGATTAAATAACCTAGTAAAAATGAAATAAAGTAGTATAAATGACGTCTTAAAAACCCAACAGTTAGCTATATGTGAGAAACTTCTAAAACAAAAAGATGAAGGAAAAAAAAACAAGAGGTTATTTCCAAGTAACTTTATTTCCTTTTTTGTTTGACAGGGTTATTAGATTTAGATTTAGGCAAATCATTTGACAAAGTATCTTTTGCTATTCTTATGGTAACAATAGAGAAATGTATACTAAGCAATGGTCCCATTAAGTGGCGTGAGCATTGGTGGAATAGCTAGATCCAACAAGTAGTTATGAATGGTTCAATGTCAATTTTGAAGGAGATCTTTAGTGGTATGCTTCAGGGATCAGGGATTGGTTCTATCATTTTTTTTTTTTGCTTTTTTGGAGGGCAATTGGGGTTAAGTGACTTGCCCAAGGTCACACAGCTAGTTCTTGTGTTAAGTATCTGAGGTTGGATTTGAACTCAGGTCCTCCTGACTCCAAGGCCAATGCTCTACTCACTGCACTACCTAGCCACCCTGGATCTATCATTTTTCTCACTGATTTCGATAAAGTTAGATGGCAAACTGATCAAATCTGCAGTTGACACAATAATGAGAGGGATAAATAAAATTCTAGTTGACAAAGTTGGGATTTTTTTAACAATATAATGCACATTTATTAATAACATCCTTTAAATTTCCCTTAAATTTGACCTCATTTGTGTACACCATATTAAATAATTTCTGGGCTACATTTATTATTATTTGGAATGAATTCAAGAGGGTAAGTGCAGTGGATATAGTTTTGGCCCTGGAGTCAAAAAGACTCATCTTCTTGAGTTCAAATTTAACCTTAGACATTAGTTTAATGACCCAGGCTGAGTCACTTAACCTTGTTTACCTCAGTTTCCCCATATATAAAATGAATTGGAGAAGGAAATGCCAAACCACTCTAGTAACTTTACCAAGAAAACCCCAAATGGGGTCATGAAGAGTCAGACACAACTGAAAATGACTGAATGATAGCATGTTTAGTCTAAGTTTAGTATGTTTAGCAAGTTTAGTAGTTTTTGCTGACTTAATTCCTCATCTATAAAATGAGTGAGTTGACCTTAGATGACCTCAAAAGTCCCTTCAAGATCTAGACTTATGATCCTATGGACTTATGATCTATTACTTGATTAATCAAAAGCATTTATTAAGTATCTAATTTGTTCCAGGTGCTGTGCCAGACACTATCTACTCTGAATGAGCTTATGTTCTCTCTGGAGATCCTATGCCTTTGATCTGAACTTTGTTTTCATTTTTTAAAAAATTGATGCATTCATTCTGGAGTTTTACTCAAATTTATTCAATGATGCTGGCCAATGCTTCACGTTCCTCTTACTCCTGTTCTAGAATCTCATTTCCTTCTAGGCAGGGAATAGCTTACAGTTTGGAAAACTCTGCTTCCATAAGAAAACAACTGCATGTGAAGACTCTGCTTATCCCACAAGTCAGAAGATAATTTCCTAGGGACAATGTTGAGAAGTGACCCTGTCATCATGATGGCCAGGTCTGGTTCTGTTTGAGGTTGCCAGATGATCAGCTTTTTTTTTTGCCTGGACATCTTATGAAACATTTAATTTTAAAACTTCGATTTTCAGACCCATTCCCTTCCTCCCTTGTCACCCACTCCCTCTGAGAAGATAGGCAATTCAGTATGTGTTGTACATGTATAGCTTTGCAAAACATTACCATAGTAGATATATTGTAAAAGACTGCTTATATTTCCCTCCCACCTGTCTCACCTCCCACCTGGTCCATTACCTACTTTGATCCTGTCCCTCTTTGATAGTGGGTACTTCCAACCTCCCCTCCCCGCCTGAATGCCCTCCCCTCCATCATCCCCCCTCTCATCCCCCTTTCCCCTACTCAGGAGAGTGAATGAGGGTAAGATATTCCATTTAGTATGTGTGTGATTCTCTCCTTGAGCCAACTTCAATGAGGATATGGTTTTTCCTTTTTGCCTTCCTGTTCTTCCCCTCCCCTGCAACTACTTCCCCTTGCCTCTTCTACATGAGATAGTTTACCCTACCCTGTCTCTCTCCTTCTCCTCTTGCCACTTTCCTCTCTCACCTCTTGACTTCACCCCTTAAGAATCATCCCTTCCTTGGGGCGGCTAGGTGGTGCAGCAAGCAGAGCACCAGCCCCGGAGCCAGAAGGACCCGAGCTGAGATCCAGCCACAGACACCCAACACACAAACAAAAACCCAGCTGTGTGACCCCAGGCAAGTCACCCAACCCCAATTGCCCTCCAAAAAAAAATCATCCCTTCCCATCAAATTCAACCTGTGCCCTCTATCCATGTATACCTGTGAACATATGCCATGCACCCTTCTTCAATTATTTTTATAATGAGAAAGGTTTCATCAAACACAGTTATTGTTTTTCCATGTAGGAATGTAAATAGTCCAACTTTGATAAGTTCCTTTTGATTTCTTTTCCTTGATTGCCTTCTCAAGCATCTCTTGCTTCTTGCGTCTGAATGTCAAATTTTCTATTCAACTCTGGTTTTTTCATCAAGAATGCTTGAAAGTAGGGGCGGCTAGGTGGCGCAGTGAATAGAGTGCAGGCCCTGGAATCAGAAGGACCTGAGTTCGGAGCTGGCCTCCTACACTTAATCCATACAAACAAAAACCTAGCCGTGTAACCTTGAGCAAGTTACTTAACCCCAATAGCTTTAAAAAAAAAAAAAAAGGAATGCTTGAAAGTCCTCTATTCCACTGAATGACCATATTTTTCCCTGAAACAAGATACCCAGTTTTGCTCGGTAGGTGACTCTTGGCTTCAATCCCAGCTCTTTTGCCCTCTGGAATATCATATTCCATGCTCTTCGATCCCTCAGTGTAGAAGCTGCCAGGTCCTGGGCTATTCTGATTGTGTTTCCACAATATTGAAATTGTTTCTTCCTGGCTGCTTATACTATTTTCTCCTTGATCTGGGAGTTCTGGAGCCTGGCTATAATATTCCTAGGAATTTTCTTTTTGGGATCTTTTTCAGGAGACGATCTGTGGATTCTTTCAACCTCTATTTCCCCCACTGGGTCCAAAACATCAGGGCAATTTTCCTTGAGAATTTCTTTAAGGATGATTTCTAGGTTCTTTCTTTGATCATGGCTTTCAGGTAGTCCAATAATTTTTAAATTTTCTCTCCTGGATCTATTTTCCAGGTCAGTGGTTTTTCCATGAGATATTTCACATTGCCTTCTAATCTTTCATTTGTTTGGATCTGCTTAACAGCATCTTGATTTCTCATAAAGTCATTAGCTTCCATTTGCTCCAGTCTAACTCTGAAGGAATGAATCTCCTCAGTGGGCTTTTGAGATTCTTTTTCCATCTGGCAAATTCGACTTTTTAAGGCATTCTTTTCCTCATTGCCTTTCTGAGCCTCTTTTGCCATTTGAGTTAGTCTATTTTTTAAGGTGTTATTTTCCTCAGTCAGGCTGTTGACTGTCATTTCATACTTTTCTTGCATCTTTTTCATTTCTCTTCCCAAACTTTCCCCCACTTCTCTTATCTGCTTCTTAAGGTCCTCTATGGCCTGTAGCCAGCTTGTATTTTCATTTGGGGCTTTTGGTGCAGGAGTTCTGACCTCACAGTCCTCCTCCATGCTTTGAGCCTCTTTGCCCTAAAATAGGAGTCCATTTTTGAACTTTTCTGTTTATTTTGTTTCGTTTGCCTAGGCATGTTGCCACTTAATTACTTGATTTTGGGGCTTGTTGCCACAGTAGGACTCTACCACCAGACAGGGGAGCTTCTGCCCAAACGTGGGGTCTTCACAACTTCCGCCAGTTGGGTGGCCTCTGTAAAGCCCCCACCCACTCTGGCAAATTGGATACCCACCCCAAACCTCCCCCCCAGACTGCAATCCAGATCCAGGCAGTTTAAAGCAAGAGTGATTAACCCCCAGACTGATTGCTGGATCTCCCTACAGTTTGCAGACCAGGAGCTAGAGCCACTACTGATGCTGCAAAATGGCTTCTGTGCCGCAGTTTCTTCAGCAGCTTTTTGCCCCCAGGGGAGGAAGCCACGCATTCCCCAAATACTGGTCCCAAAATCCATAGGGCACTAACCTCTCACTTTGTCCTAGGCATATCTGTGCTGATAATTCTGGAATCGCCACAATTGCTGGTGTTCTGGGGTCCCTCCAGCCGGCTGAAGGCCTGGCCGCCCTGGGGCTAAAACCGCAGACCTAGGCTGGGCTCTGCGTGCTGTGCTGTTAGTTCCCAGCTTGCTGTGCTGCCTGCTCTCAGAGCGCTGCGCTGGCCACTCCCTGCAGGGCTGCTGGGCTGTCCTCTGCAGGAGGTTAGCTTCTCTGTGCTGTTTTGTGGGTGCTGTGGCTCCAGAAGTTGTTTGGAGTCCTGTTTCACATTGTTTGAAATTTGTGTGGGGCAGAGCACATTGGAAATGCTGTTTCTACTCCTCCATCTTGGCTCTGCCCCCGATGATCCAAAGTTGGGATTTTAAAAGTTGGTAAAAGAGGAAAAGGAACAATACATACAAAAATATTTACAGAAATTCTTTTTGTGGTAGCAAAGACTTGGATACTGAGGGAATGTCTATCAACTAGGGAATAGCTGAGTAAGTTATGATATATGTATATGAATGTGTTGGAATACTATGGTACTGTAAGAAATAATGAAAGGGATGGCTTTAGAAAAACCTGGGAAGACTTGTTGAACTGATTTTGCAAAGTAAACTGAGCAGAACCAGTAGAACAATTTATACAATAACAACAGTGTCATAAAGGTAATCATTTTTTTAAAGATTTAGGTACTCTGATCAACACAATGACCAACCACAATTCCAAAGAAAAAACAATGAAATGTGTTATCCATCTCCAGATAGAGAAATTTCTTATTCACTCAAAGTATAGATGAAAATATATATTTTTATCTTTTGCTTTATTTCAGGGAGTGGTAGGTGTGGGAGGGAACTGGCTAATGAGGAAATTTGTTTAGCATAACTATACATGTTTGTAATGGATTTGGGTTTGTTTGAGTTTTTTGTTTTGTTTTGTTTTTGCCTTCTCAATTTATTAGGGGTAGGGAGAGGTGGAAGGGAGAGAATTTGGTTTCCCTCTCATGCCATATAAGGATCAGCTGAAAGAATTGGGAGTGATTAACCTGAAGAAGAAATGGTTTAGGAGGAAAATTGGGAGGTTTCTTCATGTATTTGTAGTGCCATCATAAGGAAGATGGGTTAGGCCTATCTTGCTTAGCTCCACAGAGCAGAACTAGGAGTAATGGGTACACTCTGTAGAAGGGGTACAGGAAAGTTATTATGCCTGTGTACCTGAATTCTGAATCTACTTACTAATTGCTTTGGCTAGGCTCTGACACTAATGCCTTGGCCCTTCTTCTTAATATTTCCTGACTTCATTAATACACAAAATCTGTAGTAGGTAAAGGGCAAAATCTTTGCTGCATGTCAGAAAACCCTAACTGATCACATACACTGCCCCCTGCAGAGCACAGCCAATCCCATGATCCAGACTGATATATGATCAATTGATTCCTCCTCTAACAGTAATGTCTGGGCCCTAGGTGGCTGGCAGAACATGCTGTATTCATTGCAAGCAAAGTGTCAGGCTTATTAGCTGATAGGCAGCCAAGAGAATAACAACCTGAACGAATCCTTCCTGCCATTGACCATCTGACAAAAGCTGCTGATCTGTCTCCAGCAAGAGAGGGTAAGAAATGACAGGGTGAGAAAGAAAGAGAAGCCTGGACATCATTTGACTTTTAGGAAAGCTGACAAGAGTATTGAGTTTTCTAACAGACTTAGACATTCTTGACCTCATTCATAATAACAAAAACAGAAGTGTGGAGGGGGATAGCCAAAGTACTCACTCTCTCACCTACAGTCACCCTTCTGGATGCTTATCATGGCTTTCCCCCAGTACATTATTATCCAGCACCCAGATATGAAAGAAAACAGATTTGTTGATTCTGAGTATTTGTTGATTCATAGATAATTGCAGAACTCAAAGATTGCCTTGGCAAGCAACAATGAGAAACTCAGATTATACAACTGGAATGTTCTCCAAACATAGATGGTATGTCTAAGATTCATTTAAAAAGAGGGCTTCTTATCCATTTTTATACAGAATTGCAGTAGTTACACAGATAACCCATAGTTATGCAAACAGACTAACCCATAAATATTGCCTATAAAGATTACTGTTTCAAACAGCAGCATTCTACTTTTTCAAATAGCAATCATTACCTAAGACTATCCAAGTTTTCTAGTTACTAACTAAATCAACAAGTTGCCTAAGTCACAACACTGAGTTGATAACAGCAATTCCATTAGTATCATCAGCTCACATTTAAATTGTTCTTTGCTGATCATAGATCACAGATCAGGAAGCATTTTCCTTGGAACAAATAACTGCAGTCCAAATAGTAATAGGTCACATTTAAATAATACTTAGCCATTTTACAAAGGGTCTTCCTTGGGCCCATCTCTTGAAGTAGATTGCATAAAATACCATCCTCCTTTTACAAAGAAGGTCGGAGAATCTGAGAAAGGTTAACTTACTTGCCCAAGGTTCCATAGGGCTGAAATGTGATCTTTGAGCTTCAGATTCCAAAATCTGTTGCTCTTTCTCCAATTCGTCATACTGGGCGGTTCAATTTTGTCTTTGTATCCACAGCACCTGGCAAGGCACCTGACATGATAGGTGCTAAATAAATATGTGTTGATTCCTAGGTTGATTCTGAAATTTATTCCCCTTATATATTATATCAGTGAGATGTTGGCTTACCATTCCAACCAATAAGGCATTATGTAACATAAATTTATTCAACTTTCTCTGATCAAAATCATTACATATGTCAAAATAGTCTCAATTTCATTTGTTGATTTTCCTTACAAGCAAATATTTAGTCACACTAATTAAAATGTATTCATTTTCTTTCTAGTTCTATAACACTTCCATATTCCACAAATATATCAGTTTCTTGCCAAGGGTGAGTGAGATTTGGCACACTGGTATGTTTATTGTTTCAGTTCTCTGGTAATTTTAAGAGAAAATGATTCAGAGACTGAAATGTCTCAGTCAAATTCACAAATAGCAATTATAACTTTGAATGTAAGTGGGATGAACTCACCCATAAAATGGAATGGATAGCAGAATGGATTAAAAATAAGAATACAACAATATGTTGTTTACTGGAAACACATTAAAGAACACAGAGTTATACAACTTGAATGTTCTCCAATCATAGATGGTATATCCAAGATTCATTTAAAAAGAGGGCTTCTTATTCATTTTTATACAGAGTTGCAGTAGTTACACATTAGTGTCACTATAACACAGAGTTAACAATAACATTGTTTTAAGAACAACAGAGCAAATAAGATTTTTTATTATTATAAATACCCAAATTAACTATAAAGGATATATGAAGAAAGTCACTATCTGCATCTAGATAAAGAACTGATAAATGGAAGTATGTATAGATGTATAGGTATATGTATACACACACATATACATACCTATTTGTGTCTAATTGCTATCTCTAGGTTTGGGGGAGGGAAGAAGAAAAAAAGAAATTTACATGATAATTCTGTTGTATAGAGGAAAAGAACGGCAAGTTGTACATATCAGATTTGCAACTTCATGTACAATCATCTTTTTTATTATACTATGTTATAGAAGTGCTTTTTATTCCATAAATTAAAAATAAAAATTTTAAAAAGACAAAGGCTTAAATAATCTATATTAATTTTCTCATGAAATGGGAAGCTTCCAAAAGTAGAGCTTGACTTCCTCAACCTGTTCCCTTGGCTAGAAAGTTGACTAAAATTATGTTTGATTTCTCTTTCCTAAAAGATACTGCAGGAAGTTGCAGAAGTGGGGGATAGGACCTGAGACAGGGAAGGAGCCCCCATAGATTTGTGGGAAGCCTGTGTGGTCCCCATAGGAAAATTAGGTTAAAGCAAGAGTTATTACCTTTCAGACTGGTCGCTTGGTCCACCTACAATCTGGAGAGAATAGGAGAGAAAACTGGGTGCTCCTAATGATGTGACAGACTTTTATAAGACAAAAGGTATGAAGACTGTAGCACAGGGGAGGAACTTAGAGAGAGGTCCTTGGTTTGACATGGCACCTACGTAAAATATGACAGGAATAATGGAAGATAATGGAGGAGGTCTTGGAATATTCTTTGCTGCTGAGAGGAAATCTTGTGGATTGTGACACTGTTGCCTGAAAGCTGTGTAAAAGGACAACCTGCAACTTGGTTGAGAAAACTGCAGAAAATGAGGATTGACAACACTGTAAGAGATTAGAGAATTATAAGCAGAATGTCAAGCTGTACTCAACAGGCAGCCCAAGGTGCCACCCATCAGTCAATTAACAGGCATTCATTAACCACAGAGAAGTGCACCATTTGAAATTTGGCCACAAGATCCTCCCCACATTTACTGAGCCGCAGTCATGTACTAAGAAGGAAGCCACATTAGACTTGATTGGGAACTCTGCCAAGTATCTATCTGTAAGAGCCTGATTGTATACAGGCATCAGGAAAAAGGCTGTTCAGTGATGGGCACTGTCATTTTTGGGGAATTCTAGTATCAGCTGTCATTAGTTTTCATTGACCCATAAATAAGCAACTTCATTCTTTGAGTCTGGGAATACATGTATTTACAAGGGAAGTTTATAATTATTAAATGAGATATTTATAAAAAGCACTTTTCACAGTGCTTATCACATAGTAGATAGCTAATAGATTATTTTTAAAAAGTGTTGGGTAGGCAGAGTCAAGATTGCGGAGTAGAAATAGGACTTTCACAGGGCTCCAGCTCCCACCTCTTCCAATTCATGTAGAAGGTGACTCTGAACAAACTTTGGAACCCACAAAATGAGACAGAGAAGCTAACCTCCCTCTGAGGACAGCCCAGCAGGAAGGCAGGAATTGGCCAGCATAGCCCTCTGGGAACCAAACCCAGCCCTGCTCTAGCCAAAGGTTTTAACTTCAGGACAGCATGACTAGCCACCAGCTGGAGGGACTTCAGATCACCAGCAGCTGTGGCAGTTTCCAGAATTATCAATCCATAGATGCCAAGGACAAAGTGAGAGGTCAGTGCGGTGTGGACTTTGGGATCTGGTAGTTTGGGAGTGTGGTCGGCCTTTATTCCCTGGAGAGAGAAGCCACTGAGGTGCTGTGGCCACTGCCATGCGGCAGCTTCAGCTCCTGGCCTGCAGATTGTAGGGGAACCAAGCGACCAGAATGAGGGGTAATCACTCTTTTTTAAACCTGCTTGGATATGGATTGTGGTCTTGGGTGGAGGTCCTGCGGTATGTGACCAGGTTGCCCAAGGACAACCCAACTAATACTTTCAGCACCTGAGAAAAGCTCAGTGATTGGGAAGAAGCTCCCCTGTCTGTTAGCAGAGTCCTACTGTGGCAAAAAGCTCAAAAGTCAAGTAATTGAGTGGCAATATGAGCAAACGAGGGAAGCAAAACAAACAGAGCAACCCAACTTAACACTCCTATTTTGGGGATGAAAAGGATCAAAGCATGGAACAGGAGGAAGACAATGAAGTCAGAACTCCTGCACCAAAAGTTTCCAAGAAAAATAGGAGCTGGTTACAGGCCATAGAGGACCTTAAAAAGGATTCTGAAAATCAAATAAGAGAAGTGGAGGAAAAAATGGGAAGAAAAATGAGAATGATGCAAGAAAATTATGAAATGAGAGTCAACAACCTGACTGAAGAAAATAACACCTTAAAAATAGACTAACTCAAAAGGCAAAATAGGCTCAAAAAGGCAATGAAGAGAAGAATGCCTTAAAAAGCCAAATTTGCCAGATGGAAAAAGAATCTCAAAAGCTCATTGAAGAGAATCATTCCTTCAGAATTAGACTGGAGCAAATGGAAGCCACTGACTTTATGAGAAATGAAGATACTATTAAACAGATCCAAACAAATGAAAAATAGAAGGCAATGTGAAATATCTCATTGGGAAAACCACTGACCTGGAAAACAGATCCAGGAGAGATAATTTAAAAATTATTAGACTACCTGGAAGCCATCATCAAAGAAAGAACCTAGAAATCATCCTTCAAGAAATTCTCAATGGGGGGCGGCTAGGTGGTACAGTGAGTAGAGCATCAGCCCTGGAGTCAGAAGGACCTGAGTTTGGATCCGGCTTCAGACACTTAACTCACACACAAACAACAACAACAACAACAACAAAAACCTAGCTGTGTGACCTTGAGCAACTTATTTACCCCCAATTGCCCTCCAAAAAGAAGAAAGAAAGAAAGAAAGAAAGAAAGAAAGAAAGAAAGAAAGAAAGAAAGAAAGAAAGAAAGAGGGAGGGAGGGAGGGAGGGAAGGAAGGAAGGAAGGAAGGAAGGAAGGAAGGAAGGAAGGAAGCAAGGAAAGAAGGAAAGAAGGAAGGAAGGAAGGAAGGAAGGAAAGCAAAGGAAAGGAAGAAAGAAAGAAAGAAAGAAAGAAAGAAAGAAAGAAAGAAAGAAAGAAAGAAAGAAAGAAAGGAAAGCAAAGGAAAGAAAGAAAGAAAGAAAGAAAGAGAGATAGAAAGAAAGAAAGTCTCAAGGAAAACTGCCCTGATGTTTTAGAACCAGAGGGCAAAATAGAGGTTGAAAGAATCCACCAATCACCTCCTAAAAAAGATCCCAAAAAGAAAACTTCTAGGAATATTATAGTCAGGTTCCAGAATTCCCAGATCAAGGAGAAAATATTACAAGCAGCCAGGAAGAAACAATTTGAATATTGTGGAAACACAATCAGGATAACAGAGGATCTGGCAGCTTCTACACTGAGGGATCGAAGGGCATGGAATATGATATTCCGGAGGGCAAAGGAACTGGAATTAAAACCAAGAATCACCTACCCAGCCAAACTAAGTATCTTGTTTCAAGGGAAAATATGGTTATTCAGTGGAATAGAGGACTTTCAAGCATTCTTGATGAAAAAATGAGAGTTGAATAGAAAATTTGACATTCAGATACAAGAAGCAAGAGAAACATGAGAAGGTAAATAGGGAAAAGAAATCATAAGGAACTTATGTAATGGAAATGCAAATTTAAAGATCTTCCCTGCCCCTAGCTTAAGTGCACCTGGAGCCTGTGGTGGGAGGCTTGTTTTTCAGGAAAGCCCATACCTTGATACTTTGTGATTGGGCAGTGGGTCCAGAAGGTTGTTACATTCTCTGAGCCAGGAGAAGGCTATATAAACCCTGAGGAGAGGCTTTGCTTTGGGGCTCACTTTGAGAAGTGTTGTGTGACTTGACCAGGTGAGACTCTAGGAAGCCGTTGTTGAGAGCCCCCCGGCTTTGAAAACCCAGATGTTGATGCTTCCCTCTCTGGTAACTGTGATTTGGTATTGATGTATGTAATGTTGGGACAGTTTGGAAGCCTGTCTGTAACTCTGAAGTTCTGTAACTCTGAAGTTCTGGGTGCTGACCTTTTTCCCCTGAACTAGGTAATGTGTGTTTGTTTGATTAAAGTAAGCTTGTTAACCCATTTTGAGTTGCTTTCCTTTTGAAAAGCAGATCTAAGAACCTGTGTTGGCAGTCACCCTGGAGATATTGGGGTGCTTGCTGCTACAAATGGCGACGAGGGATGGGATCTGCTGAGTAAAAGGAAAGTATGGGGGCTGGGATAATTGTTTGTTTCCCAGTTGTGGTAGCTGTGATTCTGTGGAGCCATGGAGCAGGAGAGAACGGCCTGCATGCTGACTTCACTGAGCTGAGAGCAGGAATGGTGAGCTGCCTGCATGGAGACCTGTGGAGAAGCCTGGAGCTGCTGCCTTCTGCTAGAGGAGAAGGAACCCAGGAATTTGGAGTTCAGCCACAGGACAAGATAAGGACTGTGTGGCAAAGCAGGGGCACTGAATGTGTTTCCTTGCTGCATCCCACAGTTTGGGACCCAGGGGGGATGGACTTGTGACTATCGTGGGTGGGGTGAAGTGCCATGGACCCCAAGGACCCCACTTTGGTTTTGTTGCTCAGCCCCCTCTCTGGACTTGGAAGCAGGGGCTGGAGCAGTGTTATGGGAAGGACACCCCCCTCCTCCCAAGAGAACTTTATGTGATAATGCTTTGTATTTTGTGTTTAAGGCCCAGTGGCCACTTTGGTAACTTTAGATGTACCTTGAAAATATGACTCAAGGGATGGTTAGTACTAATTGAAATGTAAACTGTCTATGCTATGGGCATACTTAGTAAGACTTTACTGAATAAGCTATTGATTGTACTTTGAGATATTGTTACAGATAAGAGACTAATTGAGTTAATCAAGACTTTGTCCCTGAGTGGAAGGCTTGTACTTTGAAAACTTATGTAACTGATTGAGTTAACTTAAGAGTGACTATTTTTTTTATTTTACTGATAAGTGGACTGAGTTAACATTTGCCCCATGAGTGGAAGACTTGGACTATTGTATTTTGAGATTATATTGTGATTTTCTTATGTACCTGGAAAATGTGACCTAAGAGATGTTTAGTGCTAATTCAAATGTAAATTGTATATGCTATGGGCATGAAAGATCTTGGGGCCGAATGTAATGGAAATGCAAATTTAAAGATCTTCCCTGCCCCTAGCTTAAGTGCACCTGGAGCCTGTGGTGGGAGGCTTGTTTTTCAGGAAAGCCATACCTTGATACTTTGTGATTGGGCAGTGGGTCCAGAAGGTTGTTACATTCTCTGAGCCAGGAGAAGGCTATATAAGCCCTGAGGAGAGGCTTTGCTTTGGGGCTCACTTTGAGAAGTGTAGTGTGATTTGACCAGATGAGACTCTGGGAAGCCGTTGTTGAGAGCCCCCTGGCTTTGAAAACCCAGATGTTGATGCTTCCCTCTCTGGTAACTGTGATTTGGTATTGATAATAATGGTTGGACAGTTTGGAAGCCTGTCTGTTTGATCTGTCTGTATACTCTGAAGTTTGGGGTGCTGACCTTTTCCCTCTGAACTAAGTAATATATGTTTGTTTGATTAAAGTAAGCTTGTTAACCCATTTTGAGTTGCTTTCCTTTTGAAAAGCAGATCTAAGAACCTATATTGGCAGCTACCCTGGGGATATTGGGGTGCTTGCTGATACAAAATGGCGACGAGGATGGGATCTGCTGAGTAAAAGGAAAGTATGGGGGCTGGGATAATTGTTTGTTTCCCAGTTGTGGTAGCTGTGATTCTGTGGAGCCATGGAGCAGGAAAGAAGAACGGCCTGCATGCTGACTTCACTGAGCTGAGAGCAGGAATGGTGAGCTGCCTGCATGGGGACCTGTGGAGAAGCCTGGAGCTGCTGCCTTCTGCTGGAGGAGAAGGAACCCAGGAGTTTGGAGTTCAGCCACAGAACAAGATAAGGACTGTGTGGCAAAGCAG
The DNA here is from genome assembly GCA_011680675.1 of Gymnobelideus leadbeateri. NCBI lineage: Eukaryota > Metazoa > Chordata > Mammalia > Diprotodontia > Petauridae > Gymnobelideus > Gymnobelideus leadbeateri. The sequence goes on from WOXC01009138.1 coordinate 376,312, forward strand.
GGGCACTGAATGTGTTTCCTTGCTGCATCCCACAGTTTGGGACCCAGGGGGAGGATGGACTTGTGACTATGGTGGGTGGGGTGAAGTGCCATGGACCCCAAGGACCCCACTTTGGTTTTGTTGCCCAGCTCCCTCTCTGGATTTGGAAGCAGGGGCTGGAGCAGTGTTGTGGGAAGGACACCCCCCTCCTCCCAAGAGAACTTTATGTGATAATGCTTTGTATTTTGTGAATTGATGTGAAAATGCAATGTACTTTGTTTAAGACCCAGTGGCCACTTTGGTAACTTTAGATGTACTTTGAAAATATGACTTAAGGGATGGTTAGTGATAATTGAAATGTAAATTGTCTATGCTATGGCCATCCTTAGTAAGACTTTACTGAATAAGGTACTGGTTGTACTTTGAGATATTGTTACAGATAAGAGACTAATTGAGTTAATCAAGACTTTGCCCCACGAGTGGAAGACTTGTACTTTGAAAACTGATGTAACTGATTGAGTTAACTTAAGAGTGACTATTTTTTGATTTTACTGATAAGTGGACTGAGTTAACATTTGCCCCATGAGTGGAAGACTTGGACTATTGTATTTTGAGATTATATTGTGATTTTCTTATGTACCTGGAAAATGTGACCTAAGAGATGTTTAGTGCTAATTCAAATGTAAATTGTGTATGCTATGGGCAAGAAAGATCTTGGGGCCAAATGTAATGGAAATGCAAATTTAAAGATCTTCCCTGCCCCTAGCTTAAGTGCACCTGGAGCCTGTGGTGGGAGGCTTGTTTTTCAGGAAAGCCCACACCTTGATACTTTGTGATTGGGCAGTGGGTCTAGGAGGTTGTTACAGTCTCTGAGCCAAGAGAAGGCTATATAAGCCCTGAGGAGAGGCTTTGCTTTGGGGCTCACTTTGAGAAGTGTTGTGTGACTTGACCAGGTGAGACTCTGGGAAGCCGTTGTTGAGAGCCCCCCGGCTTTGAAAACCCAGATGTTGATGCTTCCCTCTCTGGTAACTGTGATTTGGTATGGATGTAATGGTTGGACAGTTTGGAAGCCTGTCTGTTTGATTTGTAAGTTCTGTAACTCTGAAGTTTGGGGTGCTGACCTTTTCCCCTGAACTAGGTAATGTATGTTTGTTTGATTAAAGTAAGCTTGTTAACCCATTTTGAGTTGCTTTCCTTTTGAAAAGCAGATCTAAGAACCTGTGTTGGCAGTCACCCTGGAGATATTGGGGTGCTTGCTGCTACAACTTACCAAAGTTAAACTATTTACATCCCTACATGGAAAAACAATAATTGTAACTTATGAAACTTTTTTCAGTATGAGAATAGTTGAAGGGAATAGAAATGTGTGTGTGAATATATATATGTATATATATATATATACACACACACACACACACACACACATACACATACATACATACATATATATGTCTATATAGGAGGGCATATGGGTGAAGGAATACATATGTGAATGGGTGTATATATGCGTTCAGATATACATAGATAGAGGGTACAGGACCAATTTAATAGTAAGGGATGATACTTAAAACGTGAAATTAAGAGGTGAGAGAGAAATATAATGAGAGGAGATAGGGAGCGACAGAATGGGGTAAACTATCTCATATAGAAGAGGCAAGGGAAAATGGTTACAATGGAGGGGAAGAACAGGAAGGCAAAAGGGAATGGGTCAACCTTTTTCTCATTGAATTTGGCTTAGGGAGAGAATGACATACACACTAAATAGGGTATCTCACCCTACAGGAGAGTAGGGGGGAAGGGGATGAGATGGGGGATGATGGAACGGAGGGCAAGCTGGGGGGGGGAAGTTGGAAGCACCCACTTTTGAAAAGGGACAGGATCAAAGTAGAGAATAGAACAAGTGGGAGGTGGGATAGGAGGGAGGGAAATATAGTCAGTCTTTTACAATATATCCACTATAGAAATGTTTTGCTACACATGTACAAACTACACATGTACAACCTATATTGAATTGCTTATCTTCCTAGTAAGGGTGATTGACAAGGGAGGAAGGGAATGAATCTGGAATTCAAACCTTTCAAATCAAATATTTAAATATATATATATATATATATATATACACACACACACATATATATATACACTATTATTAATATTATTTTATGTGTAACTGGGAAATAAGGTACACAGGCGCTGGGGTATCCACTGTGCCCTACTGAAAAGTCAGAGGGGGTATGGGAGAAGATATGAGAGATAGCAGATTCGAGGAGGGGATATCCAGTGGGATAGCTATTTTGGGGTGGTGGGTAAAGGGAAAACCGGGGAGAAAATTTGTAACTCAAATCTTGCAGAAATGAATTATGTAAACTAGAAGTTAATAAAATATTTGATAAAAAAAGTTTTGGGTGACACTATGCTGTCAGATAAAAGGATACTTCCAGATTATCTGGGAGCAGGAAATAAAACAAGCATGCCAAAGCATAAACCAGACCTTTGCGACAAGTGACAGCCACTGACCCAAGAGTCATGCTTTTATGGACAAACCTTTGGTCCTCCTCTCTCTAATATCTGGCTAATAGTAATACCTACTACCATTTCACATGGAGGATGTCAGTGAAGGAAAGGAATGAGACTGGACCTGTGATTTCATCATTAGAGAGAATTCCCTCTACTAACACAGGTGGGTACCTTCTTTGTAGCTTAGTGAGTTTTGCCTAGAAGGGAGGTGTCAAATACCAACCACATGAGGCCCACAGTACTCCTGATGGTGGCTGGAATCAGATTAAAATGTAATTGGGGGATATAACAAGGTAAATACAAATACAACAGAAGATTGATAATGTTAGTATAAACATTATTGAAGTCAATATGTGGCCTACAGGGATCCTTATGTATGGTTTCTTTTTGTTCAGTCATATCTGACACTTCATGACTCCATTTAGGGTTGGTTTTTGTGTTTTGTGGTTTTTTGGGTAAAGATACCTGGAGTAATTTGCCATTTCCTTCTCCAGTTGATTAAGGCAAACAGGTTGAGTGACTTGCCCCTAGTGATACAGCTAGTTGAGAATCTGAGACCAGATTTGAACTCAGGTCTTGCTGACTCTAGACCTAGTGTTCTATTTCCCAAGCCACCTAGCTGCCTCCTATGCATGGTTTAGTGGCTCTCATTTACATTGGAGTTTAACACCACCAGAGCATTGAGAGGTTATGCAGGTTCACACAAGTATGTGTCAGAGGTAAAACTTAAACCCAGGCCTTCTCGGATTTGAGGCAGATTTCAATCCATTATGCATCACTCACTACCTTTCATGTGAATGAGAGGTAGATGAAGCTATTTTTGTTTTGTTATGTTTTGCTTTGTTGTTTCCCCCCACAGTGGTACTTACATTCTGTTACTGTGATATTGCTACCTGGATTCCTTATTCTGTAATCAAATTTATAACTTCAATATAAAACTGCCAAATAGAGTTCTGCATTCAGATTAACCTTAACAGCAGATAGATAAAAAAGGACATTTTCTTTGGTTACTGTCTATGAGGCAGCATTGTATACTAGGTAGAGACAAAGAATCACAAAGTACTGGATTCTTGAATTCTGCCCTAGGATTAGGGGCTGTGTGACCCTGGGCAATTCATTAAACCTCATTGGGCCTCAAGTTTCCTCATTTATTTAGTAAGGGGGATGAACTTCATGACCTTTAAGTGCTCTTCAAGCTCTAAATCTGTATCTTCTGGTGCTCCATTCAAAAGACTGTCCATAAAAGTTTTCGTATTTGTTTTCTTTTAAATGGGTAAGTAGTTGAACCAGCATTCATGAAGCACACATTCTTTAGCAGTTAAAGCAGAACTTTGCCGTGAGCTTTTGATGATTTCATTTCTATTGGCATTCACTTCTTCGATGCACTGATTCCAGAATCAATTCACAAAGCAAACTGGATATTCCTATCCCTTTGAATTAGCTAGCATTTTTAAAGCTCCTATACCACATGTTACACATTAAAATTTACCAGAATTCAATCTGCATTTCTTCTAAAGGCAATGTACATTTATAGGCTATGAGTACCTGAAAAAAAATCCTAGTAGTTTATAAAATACTTATGTCTTATTTCAGTAAATTCATTTTCTGGAGAAAGACGTATCAAACCCTCCATTGTAAGACATGTATTTAAGCTTAAGGGAAAAAAATGTCAATTAAATTTCACTTACCCAATCTATTTTATCCACATTCCAATATTTTTTTAAGTCCCGGAACTGTATTAGCATCCCTTTCAGTCCCACAACAATGATACTTGCAAGAACACACTAGAAATGTTTTTTAAAATTAATAATAAAAATTAGTAGTTCTTTTAAGTTATACACACATATTTATATATTTTTCATAAATAGTGCTAATTTTAGATAGATAGATGGATAGATGGATGAATAGAGAGATAACCATTATGTTGAAGGAACAGTTGCTTAAAATGATCAATCAATAATGAGCCTTTTCCTCCATTAAGAAGTAACATATCAATCTCCTACCCTACAAAATTCATGATTAGTACCATTCGATAAAATAAGAGATTACCAAGTAAAATAAGATTACCAAACTGGAAGGTACATTGAGATATCCCCAACTCCTGACTTTTCACTAAGTACATAAGTATAAAACTAAATAGAATATCACTTGATGGAAATGAAAAAGATAAATAATAGAAATAATATACACAAGTGCACAACGTTTTACTCAGGTGTTTTAATAGACTTAAGAGAAATATTTAATATTTTTTACTTATATAGCTTAGCATTTCCTACTATTTTGCTAAAAATACACTTAACAAATGTCCTCAAAGGAAACTGTTATTATTATTTACATTTCACAAATGAGAAAATTGTAGCAATTAATTAGAAGAAACCTCTACAGAACCCTGGATTGTACCAGGATTGTGATCTGCTTCACTGAGATATGTTAGTCTGTGCAGGGCAGTTTGAAAATCTGCCATCGAGGTTACATGGTATTATATGTAAATATATTTCAAGGATGAAAAGAGATTATCTTATGCCCTCTTTCAACCTCACTAGTCAAGATAATGAGGCTATTCATAAAGAGACATAGCAATACAAATTCCCATTTTAAAGCAAAAATCATACTATACCATGGGCAACCAGTAAAGCAATGGTACTACTGCATAGATGACGATCAGGACCAAAATACAAGATATCAGGCAAGCCACCTGAAATAAACAACAAAAGTATAGATATTTGAAAGAATTTTTCAGAATATTTTTCAATAACTATAGCAAAACAAGATATCACTAGCTTTGTTTGACTAGAACTTAATTTTTAGAACTGTTAGGTTCCTGGCAACCTGCCAGAGAGGTAGTGTGGCATAGTGCAAAGAATACTAGAGCAGGCATCTGAAGCATCCTTGATTTATCCACTTCTGCCACTTCAAGAGCTATGAGACCATAAACAAATCATTTAAAGTCCCATTAGAATTTATTTTGTTTTTGAAGAAACAGTTCCTTTCCTCCCCTTCCTTCTCTCCTCTCTTCTCTTTTCTTTGTGTCTAACATAGAACATACTTAATAAATGTTTTTTGACTGACTGACTGGTATAGACTCAGTTTCTTTCCTTGTAAATTAGAGATGGTGGCAGCTAGATGGGGCAGTGGATAGAGTGCCAGCCCTAGGGTTGAGAAAATTCCTCTTCCTGAGTTCAAATCTGGCCTCAGACACTTCTTAGCTATGTGATACTGGGCAAGTCACTTAATCCTCTTTGCCTTAGTTTCCTCATCTATAAAATGAGCTGGAGAAGGAAATGGCAAACACTCCAGTATCTTTGCCAAGAAAACCCCAAATGGGGTCATGAAGCATCAGGTACAACTGAAAATGACAAAAACATGAATAATAATTTCTATAGTAATTTGTTTACATGGTTGGTCAGGATCACAGAATCACAGATTTAGAGAGAGAGAGAGGTTCTCTAAGTCCAACGAACTCATTTTTATGCATGGGGAAACTGAGACCCATTGATGTTAAATTATTTTTTCAAGGTCAAAAGGCTAACAGGGCTGGGATTCAAACTCTGGTCCTTTCACTCTAAATCAAGCATTCTCTTTCAAATGAGATTGATTGTCAAACTTTTAATCACTCTATAAATGTCAGCTGTTATCATATATGAAGAAAAATAAATAACTGGCAAACCGGAACACTCAGATACTGACACTGACACAATATAAGAGTTATGTAGCATCTTTCTGAAAGATAATGGGCAAAGACGACTCAGGATAAGAAGGCATAGAGAGATTTCGCGAATTTCTTAAGACATCTGGCCAAGGTTCCAATTTAGATTTTGTAAGAATAATAAGGATATAAGGCTTAAGAAAGGTCATTTACAATCATGTCAAGATCACTGGATATGAAAAACTAGATTTTGATAGGAAGATTAAAAGAAGATGCTGAGATGCTGTGCTGAAGATGGCTGAAACAAGTACCAAGGACCAGAAAACTTCATCAGATGATGTTCCCCAACATGAGACAAGACTTCTGAATCTTTAAGGGACAATTGAGTGTTCATTATTGTTTTCCTTTGGGTCTCTGTATCTGTCCCCCTTCCCTTCCCATATTTACTTAAAGGGGAGATAGATGAGGGGAAGAATTCATATGGGAAAGAAAGTGAGGAAGTGGGGCAGCTAAGTGGCACAGTGAATAGAGCACTCGCCCTGGAGTCAAGAGGACCTGAGTTCAAATCTGGCCTCAGATACTTAACACACACACACACACACACACACACACACACACACACACACACACACACTCTAGCCATGTGACCTTGGGCAAGTCACTTAACCCCAGTTGCCCTCCAAAAAAAAAAAGCCAAAAAAAAGTGAGGAAGTATTGATTAGTTTTGAGAAAGATGTGGAAACAAAAAAAAAATTAATAAAAAAAAAACACAGGAGCAGGGCAACTAGGTGGCACAGTGAATAGAGCACCATACCTGGAGTCAGGAGGACCTGAGTTCAAATCTGGCCTCAGACACTTAACACAAAAACTAGCCATGTGACCTTGGGCAAGTCACTTAACCCCAATTGCCCTCCAAAAAGCAAAACAAAAACCAAAAAACAAAAACAGGAGAGACTGTAAGAAATGAATGAAACTTTTGTTTCCATAGAAAATATGTAATATACTATTAGTCATGTATTTGCTGCTAAAGGCTGGGAAAACAGATTGTAGAGAGAGAATCTTGGGAATGCTGATTCCCACTTTACTTGACAACCCTGCTTATTTGAATATCTAAAGGCCAATAACTCTTTCCTTGTACTTTAGGTAGAATCCACAGCTCCAAAGGCCAGAGGAGAACTTCATTCCACAACCCTGTTTTAAATGTTAGGACTCTTCTTATGTTAATGGAGAAGGAAACTTAAAAGCCTGGGTTGTGCCTGTTATCAATTAAGGGGATTCCTGTAAAAGAATTTATGACTTCTTGTTCTTTTACTACCTATGTCAGGTATAAAAAAATAAGAAATGTAAGCAGGAATAGAACCCATAGTGGGGTGGAGTTTAGGTGTCTTTCAGATATATTATGAACCCTGAAGTGCCTAGCCAATGGGAGAAAGATGGGAAATTCAAACTGGAAACGGGGCACATAAGCCTTGCATTTGTCTGAAGAAAGCAAACTCCATTAGGGAAATATCCGTTCATCCAGGGGAATGAATGTAAAAATAAATAAAATAGAACTTTCCTGGCTTCACAATGTGTATTATTCTTTCTAAAAGTGAGTTGTAAAGTTAGAAAAAAATATCTCAACAAGATCATAGCTCCCTCTAAATATCTTTTATTTATGAAGCTGCCAAGATGATATATAAAGATGAGCACAGATTTGGAGCAGTGACTTTCCACAGTGAAAAATATTTAAGTAAAATTTTTAGAACATAGCAGGGTAAATAGAGGGCAAGTCTTGGAGCCTTTGGCTTCATCAGCAATCCAATCCAACCCAACTCAGTGACCATTTATTAACTATAAACAAGGCACTGAGCTAGATGTTGGGGAAATAAGGAAAAGGAAACAGAATCTGGGACCAAATCGGGGCCATCTCAGCATAGCAATCCAATTTAATTCAATAAACACCTATTAAGCACCTGTAGCCTGCAGACACAGGTCTAGGTACTGAGGTGAATATAAAGTTGAGATAAAACAGTGCTCCTACTCTCAAGGTGTTTACAATCTAGCAGCTCACTAAGCAACTTCTGTAATTGATGGCACAAAATTCCTTTGATGGTATCATTTTGATACACACACAGATACATACATACACATGCACGCATGTACACACATACATATATACTATATTAGAGAGGCACCTGAATGCCTCTAATGTGTGTGTATGTGTGTATAACACATGCATATTTGGACAAGATCTATGATATCCTATCTTTGGGAAGCTCCTGCTATAGAAACTCCTTTCATTCATGCAGAATGAAGGTGTGAATTAATAAAGCATTTATTAAGTATTTACTATATACAAAGCACTGAGATAAGCTCTGGGGATACAAAGAGAAAAGGACAGTTCCCACTTTCAAGGAGACAACATATAAGGAAATTTTCCACTAAAAATCAAATGGAAGAGTCCCAAAGTTCTTAGAGTACAATGGCAAAGCATGTGCCAAAGTCTCACTGAGAGTGGTAGGAGACTTATTTGCCTTTGATCAGACAAGCATGTGTAGGAAGTAGACTCAGAGGTCAAGTCTTCCTGGCCCTTTAACTGCCCTGCCATGGTGTCTTTCACTACCTTGGACATGGAGTGGAAGATCAACCAGGCTAGAAATTCTAAGGAATGTTAGGTGCCAAAGAGAAGGCACTCTGCACTACTAAATCCTTTCTATATTGAAATCATATGGGAGGAATTTATGTTTTGGTGCTTTCATATGGTGTGAATTTTTGCTTAGACCATAAATACAACAACCAATATATCATGAGAGTTCAGTGGTTGAGCATATGAGTAAGGCTTATGCATTCCACTGGGATGACATGGTAAAAAATAAATTCAGGCACAGGCTACTGGTGGGAAATCAATGTTCCTACGCAAACTGAAGAGCACAGACATAAGTGTATTAGAAGACAGGGGTCAGGAATAAATGAGTTATGTAGAATGCATACATGTGCAACTTTCAGGAAACTTATCATATAAATTTGAACCCCATAAAATAACCACCCAAAATATGAAACCTGAAAGATCTTAGAATCCATCTAAATCAACTCCCTTAAATAGCAGGTGAGAAAACTGATGCTCAGAGTGGTTATGTGACCCATCCAAAATAATAGCTAGTTCAACCACTTTGCTTCCAAAATAATCCATCATTGTCATCTGTTCATAAGCTGAATAACATTAAAATGGAACCATAATGAATGATACAGTCTAGCATCTCTAATTAACATAGTGCTTTATTTGGAATAAAAGTCCAAAACATGTGGATCTACACTGTTTAATAGACTATAAATGGGAAGTGAAAATTGTTTCTATGGAAGAGGTAACTGAATCTGGATTCAAGTGATCATTTTACCATTAGTGGCTTGATCAACTCTGATATGGTATAAGGGAATAAGCATTGGATTGGGGGTTAGACCTAAGTTGAAGTCCGAGTTCTGGCTGTAGAACTTATTATACATCCTTGGGTAAGTCACTGACCCTGCTCCTGCCCCCTCCATGAGTCTGAATAAAATAGAGATAATAGTGCTTGAACTGCTTCCTTCAGGGAATCTTCTGTGATGAACTAAGACATAAAATACTTCTAAAATCAAAATGCAATATAAATGTTAGCTATTATTACAAAGCTCCAAATGAGCTAGACCATGGGAGCAAACAATTTGAGATAGCAAGCTTAACCCTGCCACAAATTCACTAGCCTGACCTTCCTTTGCCCTTGGCCACAACACTGTGACATCAGTATGTCTACGCTGCCAAAAGTCTCTTAGAGGTCTTGCCCTGTACAGCTACTTCCAAGTCATAGAATACCCTTCATAATATCATGTTCTTGCCTATTAAAGTTTCATGCTTCTTTGTTCCAATCCACTCTCCTATAAAGCTTGAAAAACTAAGAGCTAAAATGACTGTTCCTCTTCCAAAGATCATAGAATCTAGAGACTTGAAGAAACCTTGGTGATTACATATTCCAACCTGATCATTTTACAAGAGTGATCAACCCAAAAATTGTAGGAGGAAGCAAGTTCAAATCAACAGACATAATTTATTTATAGAGGACTTACTATCCCAATGCACTGCCCCAGGAGCTAGAGATACAAAGACAGAAATGAAACAATGATAGCCCTAGATGGAAGATGCATTTAATGCCTATATCAGCTCCATTTAGGAATTATTCATTTACTGAAGAGTAACATCAACTAGTCAACCTGTTGATTACTTTCTCCTATAGTTCTTGTCCATACAGGGAAAGTCACAATGGCAGTAGAGACTGACAGAGAGTCAGCACATGGGAAAGAGCCCATACTATCCTGGCTTCTTATTTTTTTCTCCAGAGATGGAAATAACCAGTCAAATCTTCTGTGCGTTACAAAACAAATGGAGATTATATAATTTTGAAAACAATAAAGAGTAAGGGTTCTTTTTGAAATTTTCTTATAGAACCAAAATACCACCATCCTTCAGCACTTTAAAATGTCATATAATTATGACAATATACAGAGCATTAATGTTTGCCAAGAACCATGTGAGGTAGGTATTATAATTATTCTCATTTTATAGATGAGGAAATTAAGGTTCAGTGATATTAATTCTCTTGCCTAGGACTGCACAATTAGTATATGTCTGAATAAAGTCTGAACTGGTGACTGTCTGACTCCAAGGACAGCACTCTAACCTTTTTACCATGTTGTTTTATAGACAATGGCCAAGGAGGAAAAATGGTTTTTTTCTAAGTCAGGTTGTCTCAGTGATTTGGGGCAAGTGACACAGTCTCTAAATGTCAGTTTTATCCTCTATAAAACAAGAGGGTTGAATTAGATGACCTTTTGAGGTAAGTTTCAGGTCTAGATGTATGATCCTAAAATGACACCTGCTAACTTTCAAGGTTTAGTCCCATATAAATGATCACAAAATAGTTCATTCTTTCCTCTTGTTAAATATGGAGAAGTATTTATTATATACAGCTATCCATAGTTTTCAGTGAGCATAGAGTCAATGTTATTATTATCTAAATGTGTAAGGCATCAAAGAAGACTAATGTGTTCTATCCCAACTGGCGCCATTAAGGATCTGGGTCCATCAAGTAGGAGCTCAACTTATCTCCACAGCAAAGGCAATCTCAGGGTATGTACAATGAGAAGCAGAAGTTTGATAACTACACAAGAGGGGAATCCCAGAATCCCAGAGTGGGACCTGATCTCAAAAGCTAATCCCCTCATTTACAAGCAAGGAATGGGTGGTCCAGAAAAACTGTAACACCTGCTTGACCAAGAACCCCTATAGCAGTCAAGTGGTCATTATCACCACTTGACATAACTTGTATAAGGTCAAAGATCAATCATTGGCCTCATACATGTGAGAGAAGCTTGCCCATTTGGCCAGGATATGGTCTCTCCATGAGGCTAAACCAATAAAGGGTTTAAGCCAGACAGTGTTATAGACATAAAGTCATAAGTCAACAACAGCAGAATGGAGAGAAGAGAATCCAGAGTAGGACTTCCTGAATTTGACAGTTTAGGGCACCATGCTTCAGTTATCCCCTGGCCATCATAGCTTCCCATTTGTGTTGCCATGTATGATAACAACCACACATTACCACTTAGCTTGATGAGCTGTTGTTGAAGCCTTCCCTGACCCCTCTATTCCAGTGCTTTCCCAATTTTAATTATTTCCAATTTATCTTGTATGTAGCTTGTCTGTATATATTAGTTTGCAAGTTTTCTCCCCTATTAGATGTAAGTTCCTTGAGGGCAGGGATCACCTTTTGCCTCTTTTTGTATCCCCAGTGCTTCCCACAGTGCCTGGCACATAGTAGCTGCTTAGTAAATGTTGACTGATGGATTGATTGAAAACAGTGGCAGGCACTGTGTTCCTGTTCAGGCACCTGAGTAAAGTGATCGTTTTTGGCATTTTGCTCTAGGACTCTAAGTTAACATCTAAATAGCTTCATATTTTCTAGGGCGTTTTGGCTACATGCAACTTTTGACTTTATGAAAGATAATGCCTTTTTAGGGATTGTTATTATATTTATGTCACATAGAAAAGTGGTTCCATCTGAAACAGCATCTCTTAAATAGGACCTTTAAGTTTTGGCATGTCTCTCCCAAACCATGTGAGCTATCAGGATACCCATATAATCTTAATAGCTATGTGATGTTAAAAGGTCTGAAATGACTACCATGGGAAAGCATGCTAGATCTGGGTATGGACACAGAGTTGGAATCTTTCTCCATTTGACTGGATGGGAACTGTCATAGATTATAGGTCATCTCAGCAAGCTACATAAGATATAAATGTAGCTTATTATCAGATGTTTTATGCGAGAACAGCATTTTGTCCAGTTTTTTTAAACTAATTCCAGGACCTAATAGGAAAAAAATAATGAAGAAAGTTCTATTTCAAAATGCTTGGCAAGATTTTCATGTCTTAACCATTCAAATTCAAGGGTTTTTTTTATCCCCTCATATTCCTTACTGGCTATAAACTGTTGCCTTTCACCCATTCCTTACCATGTTTTCTAATTTGCTCAAATATATGCTGGACTAAAAAGGAGAAGAGCTTCTGAGAATCAGCCTAGCATAGTAACAGTTGGCATTTACATAACACCTTAAGCTTTGCAAAACACTTTGTATACATATCCTGTCATTTGAACTTTACAACAAACCTATGAAACAGGGACTACATGTATTATTATTCCATTTTTTCAGCTAATCAAGGTTCAGAAAAATTAAGTGATTTGCCCATGGTCTTACAGATTTAAAAACAGGATTTGAATTCAGGTCTTCCTCACCCCAAATCTAGCACTCAGTTTACTACGCCACAGTACCTTTCTCATAGGAATAGAGGAATTAGAGAAGAAAAGTTCCTTAGAGAACATTTGATCCAAAAACCTTATTTGAAGAAATTAAGACCCTGAAAGATTTTAGTGACTTGCCTCAAATCATTAGGCCAGAGAAAGGCAAAATAGAGACTAGAACTCTGGTTTCTGATTCCCCCTCAAGTGGGTTTTCTACTCTATCCCCCTGAAGAATAGCATTGTCTGTCATACACCAAAGAACACCAATCACCATTTCAGTTATATGCCATTAACTGTGAACACACCATCCCTCAAAGCACAGAATCTACACACAAGGGAGGAAAGCCTCCCTGTGACACAACACAAGGTGAATATTTCATGAGACATATTTCCTGGCAAATACCCAAATTTGTTAGGATATTTGAGTATAGTGGGTGCTAAGTTTAAGTTTGGGATACTGGAGCTGTATTTACAGCCAAACTAAAACAGGTTTTAGTGAAATAATATGTTGGCTCTTTAGAATCATGAAAACAGTAACTGGTTGGGTGACTGAGTTTTTCCACTTTTTAGCTGATCAGGCACAGTCATAGACCACAGTTATTTGCCGACTTATAGTAAAAGTAATCTTCCACTAATGTCCCACTTTGATGCCTTAGTACAGAGTGGTACTGACCCTCTTTTCCTCAAAATCTAAGCCAGGAACAAGCAAACTATTTCAGGTTCTACTAAGCTTGGCATACTTTGAATAGGGCCTGTAATAAATATAGCTTATTTCAAGTTGGAAAATATAACAATGCATTTAATTTGTTTTCCATTACACATAAAAAATACATGCCATGTAGTAACAGGTAGACATGCTCAGGGGATATTATTTAAATGTTACGAATTCACCAACAACTTATTAAACACACTTACTAGATGCAAAGCAGTATGATACAAGTTTGCCCCCAGTTAGAAATGTTATTGTTCCTGTTTTTGTTATTTTTACTATTATTCTAAATGTTTACATCACATTTTTGTTTAAATATAGTCTGTAAAAACAAATTTTAAGGACTTAAAAGAGAATTTTATTTTATTTTTAAAAAATGAATAACTGGAATTATTCTAGATTATTAACTGGCAGAATCATGACAGTTTTTTAATTTCCAATGGACCACTAGAGGGAGCTTTGATTATAACAATTAAGTAGCATTTTGGTCTAAAGCAGAGTTTTCATTTTTTCTGTGATTATCAGCTTAAATGTTATTGGTAAACATTATAAGAAAGAAGAGTCATTCTTATGGGGGACAATTTATAAAAGAGGATTAAGTTTAAGCATGTTCAGAACTCACAAAGCGGCTGCTCATTATAATCTCAATTGTTGGCATCCAGATTCTATCCCCACAACTTTTTTGAAAGACAATTCTCCAAGGTTGCCAACTGCCTTGCCCCAAGAATGCCTTAGAGAATATGGAAGGGCTGAGGTGTCACCAAAGAAAAAGCTATTGGTGAACTTGTGACATAGTCACCTATGCCCAATTCTTTGCGTTATCCGGTTGTTAAGATCTCAGGCAATTTACAGGCTAGTCAAATACATAAACTTTTCCACGGAGACAGCTAACGTGGGCAGACGCAAATATATTCACAAAGAGAAACTCCTAAGTAACTAGACTCCCTAAAACTGCCACTGTTCTGCTACAAAGAGGCTTCACTGGAATCTTTTACTCTCTTTCCTTTTAATGCACACTGATCAACAACCACAATATGATGGACAAGTCTAAGACTAGCCCAGATGTTTAGCAACCTTACTTTTCTAGGCTTTCAACCAATAGCTTCAGTATGGGAGACAAGGAGGTGTCTGTATTAAGGCAATGGCAACAGCTGCTACCCAACATTATCCTATGTAATTCCCTGACTATGGTAACATCAATGACCCATCCAGCCAAAAAATGTCTCCTCTTCAGTGCTTCATCTATTGATCTCTCTTCAGTATTAGGCACTATCATACATTTCTCTTCCTTGAGGAACTCTCTACTCCTGTATACTCTGACTCTAATTTCTCCTGGATCTCTCCCTTCACCCACCCTTTTTGTGTTCTTTCACTGCGTCCCCTTCTTTCTTCCACCTTCTAGGTGCAAACATCAACCAACACTCTGTCTCTGATCTGTTTTCTCTTTTCTCCCTAAACCCATTCCTTTGTCAATCATATCCACTTGGATGACTTCAATTAACTTTCTATGCAGCTAACTTACAAAGCATGTCTAATACCAACCCCTCTCCTGAGTTCTAGTTCCATATTTTTAGCACCCCAAACTCTAAATACCCCAAACAGAATCCATTGTCTTCCTTTCTAGACCTGCTGCTCTTCTTAATTTACACATTTCTTTTATAAAAAGCACTGTAATTAATTCTTCTAGTCACCTAGGTACAAGCAGGCCCAATCACCCTGGGCACCTTGGAATAGGTCTCCTCTCCTATCTTTTTCCTTACCTCTCAGATTCTCTATGCCTTCTATGGTAAAACACAAAATCCTCAGCTGGCATCTAAGGTCCTTTACAAACTGTACTCCATTTACCTTTCCAGTTCTATTTCATATTACTTGTCATCTCCAACGCTTTATTCTTATCACACAACATTTTATCTCCTTCATCCTGAGTCTTTACACGTATATAGAATGGACAGATATAGAATGCATCATTTCCTCATCACTTCCACATGCAAACCCTAGGTTCCTTATATATAAATTAGTGGCCACCTCTTTCACCAGGCCTGCTCTGAGATACCCCTCCCCCACCTCACCAATTGTTAACCAATTATTAATTTCCTCTTGAAATTACTTTGTATGATTTTGTATGTAGCTCGCATTTACTTTTACACGTGTGTCATGCCCCCTCCTAGAAGAATATAAGCCCCTTGAAGGCAGGACTGGCACAGTGCCCCTTGTATATAGTGGGCACTTAATAAAGGCTCATTGAATTAAATTGACTAAATATTTGTGGCACATTAAATCAAATCCCCAGGTTACAGCTCCTGACACAGAACACTGTTGTCTTTCCTTTCCTCCTATTAGGTTACCTGTGTCTTTGATCCAGTGCTATAGAGGCCTGCTGTTCTCCCCATTGCTGCAGCACTCGGTATACAAAAGAAAAAGGAAGGAATGACATTGCTGAGGCCATGAGCCAAAAACTCCTGCAAAGTTAAAAAGAGAATATGCCACTTAGCAGTCACAGGAAACCAGTTAAAGACACATTAACAACCCCTATAAATAGCATTGGGGGACCCCTTTTCAAAGCACAATTCTAAAGTCAGGACTTTCTGTTTGGGGAAATCTCTGAAGGTTTCAGCCTTAATCTGGAGTCAGAAGTCTCCCTTGACAGCCTGATGGAAAAATGTCTCCTGACTGTCACTGTTCTTACAACTGGAAACAAGACACACAGTTTAATATGACTGAATAAACATTGACTGAGCAATGACTTAACTGTGTTTAATGCCCAGAATAAGCCCAGCTCGGGGCTTAGTACCTGCCTCCCAGTGCTCACCTTAGAGTAGGGAACACATTGCAAAGTGTCATGTGGGAGAGATACAGAAAAGACACCATAAGAGTCTAAAAGAAGAAGGTGGCCACACTAGCGGCTGAGAAAAAGATGGGGTTTGATTGGTGCCTTAAGGCCGGGGGAGGAATTCAACTGGTGAAGAAGTTAGAGGATGGGCATTCTATGCTGAGGCCTGGGAAGAGTAAAGAGAAGGCTAGACAGTTAGGGCATCACCTTGTTGACCCTCCTGTCAGAGGCATACTGACTTAGGAAACTGCTTGAGAGTTTCTCAGATCACAAGTATGGAACTTCTGATGTAAGTCATTAATATAAATATGGCAATTAGGAGAACAGACAGGATTTTAGGGAAAGAGGCTGAGTTCTGGTTTGGGATATACCTGGTTGTCATCAACTGAATATTTGAATTTTTTGGCAGAACCTTGGGCAAGGGCTAATGAGGCTACATAGCCAACTAGTGCAACTCCAAATGCTTCAGTGACAACTTCTGAAAGGATATTCATTGGGGGTGCCCTGGGTGAAGGAATTCTGCAGAAAGAAAAAAACAGATTGTTATCATTAACCACAGTTTAAATCCAGCAATTCCTTCTAATCAAATCAATTTACATAATGATCCTGTGGCTTACAGAAGGCAATTAAAATATATTACCATGAGAAATTTAAGTAGTATTGTCCTCAAAAACTATTTTCTTGATTTAAACATATTTTTGCGATAGAAAAAGGGCATAAAAATTACATTGTAGCTCAAATTACAAATCAATATGAAGTCATGAAGTCCCCACTATGTGCAAGATGCTAAATACTGAAGCAAAAACTATAAACAGTCCCTGATCTTAAGGAGTTTATATTTTACAGGGAGAATATACTCTGTACACAGATAAGTAAATATAAAGTCTATACAAAGTATTTCCATGGGCAGGAGGGCACTAACAATTGGGAAGGAGGGAAGAAGGATTAGGAAAAGTCTAATGACAGAGATGGCACCCCAAGATACTCCCTTGACAAGTCTCTAAGTGAGGAAGGGTGGGGAGGATCCAGCAGATGTGGGTTATAATTCTGGCTCTGCCACCTACCCGCTGGAAGATTTCAAGAGGTTCTATGAAACTGTCCAGGCTTCAGCTTTCTCACGTATTGTTGTTGTTAAGTCATTTTCCAGTTGTGTCTAACTCTCTGTGACTTCATCTGGGGATTTCTTGGCAAAGTTACTGGAATGGTTTGCCATGTCCTTCTCCAGCTCATTTTAACAGAGGAGGAAACTGAAGCAAACAGGGTTAAGTGACTTGCCTAGGGCATATAGTAGGTATCTGAGGCCAGATTTGAACTCATGAAGATGAATCTTTCTATGGTTTTAGGCCAAGTGCTCTATCCACATAACATGTTTCTGCCCTTGTATTTTCACCATAACATGGGGATAACACCTACATCAGAGAGTTCTTGTGTGGATCAAATGAAATGAAGTATGTGAGATCACTGTGTAAGCCAGAAAGTGATAATAAATATAGAGAATATTATTAAAAAGTATTTATGGGGGCGGCTAGGTGGTGCAGTGAATAGAGCGCCAGCCCTGGAGTCAGAAGGACCTGAGCTCAGAGCCGGCCTCCGACACTTAATCCACACAAACAAAAACCTAGCCGTGTAACCTTGGGCAAGTTACTTAACCCCAATTGCTTTAAAAAAAAAGTATTTATGTCCAGAATATTATGGTAAAACCTCAAACATTCACAAGGAATTCCCTAATTTGTTGTTTGTTTGTTTTTTTCTGAAGAGTAGTAATTCCATGTTGTTGTTGTTTTCTGTTGTAATTTAAACCTTCCGAAATATTTACACAGGCTAATTTGGACTTCATTCCTTCCTTTGAGCATGGAAGTGCTAAATCTTGTGGTATATATCTCCTTATTCAATCCATAGTTAAGTCTTAAATGAAATTGTGATTTTGAACTCAAAGTATTATTGTTGAGTTGTTATCAGTCATGTCTGATACTTTTTGACCCCATTTGGGGTTTTCCTGTCAAAGATACTAGCGTAGTTTTGCCATTTCCTTCTCCAGCTCATTTTACAGATGAGGAACTGAGATCAACAGGGTTAAATGACTTCCCCAGAGTCACACAGCTAGATTTGAACTTGGGAAGTCTTCCTGACTTCAGGCCTGGAAATCTATCCACTATGCCACCTAGATGATGAACACTGAGGTAGGTCTCTATCAATGTGTCATGAATAAGGAGGTCTGCTAATTACACAAAGAATGTATCTGAGCTATGAAAAAAGTCCCAAGGTTTTTCAGATCTGATGATGGACACCTATATCTGGTGATTAAAATGTAGACAAATTATGCAAGTAGAAGGAAGTTAGAAATCACTGGTAAAGAACAGGAAGTCATGGTCAATGAACTTAAGCCACTGGGGGCCTAGGTGGTGTTTTCATCACTGCAGCAAAATGGGGGTGGAGGGAGATAGCTAAATTAAGAAAGCAAAAAGTTGGTTAAGAAAATAGTCTCAGTTTCCACATCTAAAAAGATAAAGATAAGATTAAATGATCTCTAATATTCCCTCCAAGTTTAAATCTATGATCTTATATTCTCAAGATGTCTTAGAATGGGATTTGGATTTCAGTGACATGGCTTAAAATGAAGGAATATAACCATCAGTCCACAAGCACTGAGTAAGCAGCCACTATATTGCAAGTACTTCCTAGGTGCTGGTATTAACTGTAGGACAATAATGCGGAATGTTTAAGAAGTAAAATTTGTAGCCATTAAAACCGCTTTAAAACTGAAAATGTAGGGGGAGATAAACTGTGTGGATGTGGATATATTTACCAGATCAGAAACTATAAAGAGCAGTAGATATGAAATAGGGAAAATTAAAGAATCAGACCAATAATTCATGAGAGGAAATATAAAAAGGGCAATAATAAAACATGTAGCATCAGATATCTATGTACTTATGAACATTCTCTGAGTAGTAAATTAAGTGAATGAAAAATCTTAATCCAATGTAGAGAATTGTACTTTAAAGGTGTCTTTGAGATCTGTTATTCACTGAGGTACAATGTGACTTATAACTGGAATATGGCTACTGAAAGTTATAATTTATTTAATAGTAGAAGAATGCATTGTATATTAAGAATACATATTCATATATATATATATGTATACAAAGGCTTGAATAGGTAAATAGGATAGAAAGCAATTGGATGAGAACCACTGGAAGAAGCAATCGAAGTGACAATGTAGTAGGAATATATATGCTACAGATTGCTGAGCCAAAAGTAGAAAATGGATGAACTGTAAAAAATACAACAAAATTTGCCAGAATGTACCATTTACTTTAGCTCTTTCTTTGCTAAAAGCAAAGATAATCCATAAATTCTTGACTTGTCTTAACCGTAATCTAATTGCTTAAAATGTAATATATATATATATATATACATAAATCAAATAGGAAAAAGTTGTTTTTGAATAATCAAGAACAAGATCCTTAGAAGGAGGAAACCACTCCATTTTTTATTTCATAATAGGTTAAGGAGGAGAAAGCTGAGCAAAATTTGGCATGTAAACAAGATTTTTAGGATGGATTTGAAAGAGTTCAGACGAAGAATAGGTAAGATATCATGGCTTAAATTTCTATAGGGGATTTTGGCACAAAAGAGTTGAATTGCTCTTAAAACTCTTAAAATACAAACACATATGATTCTGATGATAGAGAAAAGGCATAAAGAGAAGGACACAAATGCCCAGAGCTCATTAGCCAACTTGGATTTCAAAATATTTGTACAGGAGATGGAAGCAAGGACTGCTAATTGAGGATGAATACTAGCAAGTGACAGCATCCTGTAAGTGGTGCTTAAAACTTAAAAAAAAGCTAACATTGGCGATTAGTGCCAATAATAGCGAAAAATAATTTTAAGCTATGTTGGAAGCAAGAGTCAGATATTTTTAAAAGGGGGGTGAGGTAAGAGTGAAGTATGATAGGAACAGATGATAGAGAGAAAACAGAACTATTCAGTTCTTATGTTTTCTCTACAAAAGAGAATGATTTTCAGGAAAGCAAAGATAAGACAAAAAAAGATAACATATTTGATACCCAAAAGAAATGAGATGTTAAAAAAGCACCAAACTATACCCATCTAGCTGAATTTACCCGATTTTGGATAATGTTAACTCAATGTTAACTCAGTAACCTAGATGAGCTACCTCTCAGGATACTGAAAGAACTAGTGGATTTGAACTGCAAAACACAATTGATGATCCATTGAAAAATCATGAAGAAAAGCAGAGGCACCACAAGACTAAAGACAGAAAAATGTCCTAATTTCCCCCCAAAAGGGCAAAAGGTATTTTTTTTAACTCTAGGTTAGCATAGTTGATTTCCATTCATGGCAAAAATTAAAAGAATATTATCAAGAAGACAGTTTGTGAGTATTTGAAAAGGAAAACAGTTATCATTAAGAGCCAATATGAGTTCAATAAGAAGAGTTCATACTACACTAATGTCATTTCCTTTTATGACAAGATTAGTTGACTCAATATGGAGATTATAAACAGTATGCCTGGATTTCAGGAAAGTATTTGAAAAAATCCTTTTAGAAAAGATGGAAAGATGTGGACTAGATGATAGTATATTTAAGTGGATGCAAAACTTATGAATGGATTCCAAGCAAAACAAGAGTCTGGCTTTCTAAAACATACAGTCTTCATGACTAAAGTTAAGTCACTTAACCTCTCAACAATCAAGCAATTTTCTAAGACTAAATTATAGAAAGTTGCCAATTTGAATTGGTAGAGCTCTCCAGACTGATAAAAGTACAGGTCACAATGCTGAAAGAAATCAACATAAATTAGCATTCCCACATAGTATTTGATAGGTCAACATATCAGCTATAATATAAATAAGTGTGTTAAAGTAAATACAAAGGTAAGGCAGAGCTAAGAAGGTAGTTTAAATCCCCCATGTGCAATATTAACCTCACTGGAGAGCCTATAAATTATTTGAAAGAGCTGGGGATGTTTTTTGTTGTTTTTTTTTCCCCCCAGAGAAGTCTTAAAGTAAGATAGGGGGAGCATGATAGTTATCTTCAGGTATCTGAAGAGCTGTCCACTCAATCATAACTTTTCCATAGGCCATAAAGGGCAGAAATAGAAACAAAGTATCAAAGATAGAATGGGCTGTCCTGGTAGGTAATTGAGCTCCCACATCAGAGGTCAAGTATGCTATTGAGGAGATTCTTTTTCACCTATTAGTTGGACTAAATGATCTCTGAAGATCCCTTCCAACTTTTTAGATTGTAGTACTCGAACATTTATTATATTACTCCTGTTGAATGGGTAATGTTTTTCTTACATACAATCAAGCATTACAAATGTCTTCTCCTGGCCCACCCAATTTGAAGTAAAAAAAGTGTGACATATTTCCAGGTCTTCCTAACTTTAGAAATTCTTTCATTTTAAGCTACTGAAACCATTTTTTAAATAAATGGCAAACAGGGTAGAGGTGGAGGAGGAGAGCAGGGCAGAGTGTTTGTACCTTTGACCAGATCAGAAGGCCAGATATTCTACTGAACTGACCCAGCATTTCAGAAATAATTAGTGAACCTGTTGCAATGCCATGCTGGCAGCAAGGTTTGTGTGTCTCCAGACCCTGATTTTAATTTCCTCGGTTCTCCACCCAGGACTCATGCAGATCTCTCATGTTCTGAGGAATTCCATTCTGAAGACAGATCAATGGCTCTTGTGATCTAAGAGGGGCTATGCCACCAAATAAAGAATTGGGGTCTGATGCAGAAAAATTGGCCAAGAAATTAAGGAAGCAACATTCAGACCATCTGCAGAAAGATTGTTTAAAATTGATCAGATGGGAAGATGGTTTGTTGCTGGAGGAGCTGCTACTGATCTTGAAGCACTCTGCTTCTATGGCCTAGAAATGTCAAATGAGAGTGGGGCTATTGAAAAGGCAGGCCACAGTATGTGAAAGGTAGAATTCGCCACCTATGTATATTTCATATGGAGTGCTGGTTTAACAGCATTATCTGAATTAGCAGTTAACTGATCATCTGTTTTAAAGACCTTTATGATGAAAGGCTCTCGGTTGACAATTGGAGTTAAGTTTTAAAGCTGTGACTGGAGCTGGAATGCTGGTTCAGTCAA
The DNA here is from genome assembly GCA_011680675.1 of Gymnobelideus leadbeateri. Lineage (NCBI taxonomy): Eukaryota > Metazoa > Chordata > Mammalia > Diprotodontia > Petauridae > Gymnobelideus > Gymnobelideus leadbeateri. The sequence continues at coordinate 398,938 of WOXC01009138.1, forward strand.
CAGCATATGAACAGAGCCCAGGCCTAAAATATCTTGCTTGGATGTTCCCTCCTGGTGTTATGGGTACAGTGGTGGCCCCTCTGACTTTATTGGGTGGCCCTCTGATTCTCAAAGCTCTTTGGTACACAGCAGACATTGTGGGTGGCCTCTCTACTGTAGCCATGTGTGCTCCAAGTGAAAATTTTCTAAACATGGAAGCAGCACTAGGAGTGGGCCTGGGTGTTGTTTTTGTTTCTTTTCTGCGATCTATGTTTCTATCACCTACCACTGTATTTGGTAGGAGTCTTTATTCTTTATTCTATAGGCAATGTATGGTGGATTATTTTTTTTTATCATGTTCCTTCTATCTGATACCCAAAAAGTCATCGGGCATGCAGAAGGAGCATCAATGCATGGCACAGAAAGATATGACCTCATTAACTCGATGACAGGAATCTACATGGATACGCTAAATACCTTTATGCAAGTAGCCACCATTCTAACAACTGGGAGCAACAGGAAGAAATGAATTGATTGCATTTTGAACTATCCAAACTTCATCAAATACTTTTGCTTGTGTTCTTGGTGTGTATACTTTTTAAATCATTCCTTGTACAAGCAGCTTTGGCTGAAGTCATTAGTCCAAAGTCACTTCAGCATGATTACGATATTCCAGTATAATGTTATGCTTCAAGTTCTACCTTTCTTGAGAATGAATTTAGCACCTCTCTTAAGCACATAAACTTTCCAGTTTTCATCTTTGAGTAATTGCTAATGGAAAAGGATCAAGCTTTTCAGTATTACCACTTTGTTTCAACATTCTGTTGGTTGTCCAGATTTTTACTTGTTTCATAATATTATTTAACAAACAGTCTTAGTATCATCCAAAAAGAAGTCAAATGTGTACAAGAGAGAGCCCCAGGATTGATGGAGAGGATCTGTCTCTAGTTTCAGATTCAGAAGTAGAGTGTTTAAGTGACTGCCATTTGATAACTGGCAATGGATGTTGTTTATCTCGTCTTGTTATTGGTATATTGCTGTCTTTAACACAATTAGCACCCATCTGATATTATCAGGCGAAACAGCTATCCTAAAAAGAAAGCCAAGTATCATTGTGACAATACTTTGGAATATCAATGTAATATTCATATTTCAAATATAGGGAAGGTCCTTTGGCTATTCATCCAGTCTCAGAATGTTAACATCCCCTGAGTATTTGTATCATAGTTTATATTTGTAATACTATTTTTGAATCATCTAGAACTATTTATTTTGAGACATATTTTGCTTCAAAATTAAAGCTTCAAAAGTATTAAGTAGGTTGCCTATCCAACCTCCGTACAGTAAGCATAGTGATACATAGAGATAAGGCTTTTTCAACATAGGTCAAAGATTGTGGCTTATATTTGTCTTTTATTTTTCAGAGTTCCTGTTTGTCATTTAGGATGTGAAATCATTTTCCTTTCCAGCACTATCAGAGATCAATGTATTGCATCCCTCCCTACTAAATGTTAAAATTAGATGCCAAATTATTTCTGTCTTCATAAAATATTGCTTTATTTATGTTAATTTTTCCATAGATTTTCCCCCTCAGTTTGTTATTAATTTAGAAACAACTTCTTTGTAAGTAAAGCTCGTACATTTATGATAATAAGTAATTTTTGGAAGTTTTTAAATGAATGAAATTGAGTCTATAAAATTATTACAATGATATAATTACTATTTCTGGTGAGATGTATTTATCACCAGCTATCCAGAAATAGCTAATCTATCCATTGGAAAGATATGGTATGCTTATTTCTGAAATAATAAAGATCTAGTTTGAAAAAAAGAAATAAATGGCAAACATAAGCAAATAAAGACCACATTACCCATCTGGAATATGTCCCACAACATCCAATCCGTAGGTGTATTCCATGTTGGCACAATAGCAAGCAAATGATGCAGCAATAATCTATTTGATTAAATAAAAAAGAAACATTAAAGGTTTCTCAATAACCAATTTAAAAGTAAACATTTTTATGTTTCCTTGTATTTTTAATAAGAACACAGTTGCTATGTAGACATTGAGATTTGTTGAGAAAAATTACATTTTAAATCAAGGAAAAACCAACACAATGGATTTCTAAATACACTTGCTAGTTAACCCTATTATACCTCAAAACAGTATCATCAATATGTTTTAACAAATCCTGTGTATAATAATTGTAACTCAATTCTATAGCATTTTGAACTTTATAAACATGACCCTCTCTCCCTCCTCAACAACTTTGTGAGGTAGACAGATTAGCATACTCATCTCCTGGAGGATTACACCAAGGCTATGAGAAGTTAGGTGTCCTGCCCAAAATCACACAGCAAGGATAAGTTCTACAATGAGGGGTTCTTAACCTTTTTGTGTGGCATGGACTCCTTTGACAATCTGGTGAAACCTATGGACCCCTGTGACATAATAATGTTTTCAAATGCATAAAATGAAATTGATAGGATTACAAAGGAAACAAAAGATTAGTGAAAGAAAACATTTTTTTCCCACTCCAGTTTACAGATCTAAAATCTATCCACAGAAGAGGTCTGCAAATCCCAGGTAAAAAACCCTTGTTTTATTTAAAGTATACCACATCCGATACTCTGTTTGTAGTCAGCACATTCAAAAGCTACTGGAGAAGTATATGGAGTATACTGGAGAGACAAAACTATAGAGTGGCATTCAAACAAAGGGACTTTATGAGATCACTTAATCCAACCACCTCATTTTTACAAATGAGGAAACTGAGACTAAGAGTATATGATTTGGTCACACAGGTTGAAAGAACAGAGCTTAAATTTTTATTCAAGTGCTCTCCCTCCAAATCCAGGTTTTAAGAATAAGAGATACCATCCAGGCAAGCCCACTAATCCATTCAGCTCAGCATTCTGACAGTGGCATTTGTGTTTGTGTGTGTTTTAGGCTACTAATTATTATAGCTACGTGATTAAATAAGAAAACTATTAACTTACAAAAGTACTTTTCAACAAAGGTATTGTCTAAAATTGACTGATCACTCGAGGTTTCTAATTATTTAATGAGAAGTCAGGCAGACATCTAGAAATTTGTTCAACACAAAACTGGCTAACCATTGAAAAAAGGATTATGAATTTTCCATGTGTCAGTTTAGATTTGTCTTACTCTGTGTTATCTTCAACTAATATTATAAACTCCTATTGCATTGGAAGAGTGTTTTTTAAATCACAGAACAAAATCAAAATAAAACAAAACCTACTATATTGCAAAGTAGGTATTCAATAATTCATGATAATAGCAGTTCTATTGTTTAGTTCTATTGTTTAAAAAACAGTACTGAGAATGTGCCTTAAAATACATCCTTATATCAGATATAGCTATAATCATATTGACACTGATGGAGACTCAATCAATAAATTTTATTGAAAATCATGAAAAACTTGTCCCAAGGTAAAGAAATTATATTAACTTCACAAAAGGTGATGCTCCATACATGTAAAACTCTGCCAAATGTATTACAATACATGCAGCAGATGTCATATAGTCAAGACACTGAGTCAACCTAACCTGAACCATGAATTGATCTCCTTTATTACCTCAGTATCTCACAGCAAGTCAGACTTCTTGTAATCAGTACGACATAACTGTTCACTCTTCAATATTCTTTACACACAGAGATGAACAAGGTTCTCTATAATTCCATAATAATATAATAAAATCATATCCATTTCCAAAAAAGCATTATAAAACATGTATTTGTACCTGCCTTTGGTCTAATCTAAGTTACATGGTTGTTTCTCTCAAGATGGGCCTCATAGAAGGCAGCAAAGCATAAATAATGGTCTGGCTTTTTTTTTTTCATATTTCCCCTGTTAGAATGTAAGCTCCTCCTCTTGAGGGTGGGTACTGTCTTTTCCCTTTCTTTGGATCCTCACTGCTTAGCACAGTGTCTAGCTCCTAGTAGGGACTTGATAAATGTTTATTGACTAATAATAGATCTAACATATCTGAGAGGCATTTTATTTCTGCATCTGGATATTTTAAAGAAGAATATATAAAATTGAGAATTGCCATAAACACACACACACACACACACACACACACACACACATATATATATATATTTGGTGAATCCAAATAGCCTTAGTGGTTTCCTATCTTAGGGATATGGGGAAAGGGTATCAAATTTCTATGAAATACTTAGGCAAAATACATTTTGTAAAGACAATTTTCCCAACGGCTAGTTTTCAAATCAACAAACATATATTAACAACCTACTATGTGTAAGATACTGTGACAGGTGCTAGCGAGAGATCAGAAATGATGCAATAGCTTCTTACTTCAAGCAGCCTACAACTTAATCACGGAGGTTAGGAAAGAGCAAATAGATGATATAAAACAGTATCTAATAGGGGTAAAGGAGAACCAAGAGAACTGCTATGAGAGAGTGGAGAGCAGAGGAATCACAGGATCATAAATCTAGAGCTAGAAAGAACAGAGATGGGCCATCTAAGCCTCATTCTACAGAAAAGGACATGAGAGCCCAGGGAGACTAAATTATTTGCCTAAAGTCATACAGGTAGAAAGCATCAAAAGTAAGATTTGAACCTAAGTCCTCTCACTCCAGAATAGGTGCTCTTTCTACTGTACTCCACAGCATTTCTTTAATCTGGAGGTACAGAGGAGAAAATAAGGAAGAGGGGGGTCAGATAAAGCTTTTTGGAAAAGGCAACATCTGAAATGGGTATTAGGGACTTAGAGGAAAGAGTGGACATCAAAATAATAGGCAGAAATTCAGGAGGGAGGTGGTATTTTTTTCTAAACATTGAAAATAGAGTAAAGGCAAAAAACCAGAAGAAGGAAGGATGACAGGAAAGGAAGGGAACAAGCATTCATATAGCACCTACTACTTGTCAGGCACTGTGCTAAGTATTTTTTACAAACAATATTTAATTTGATCCTCATGGCAATTCTGAAAGGAAGATGCTCTTAATATTTCAATTTAGCAAACAGATATTAAGTGACTTGCTCAGGGACACATTGCTAGTAAATATGTGAGGCCAAATTAGCACTCAGGTCTCCCTGACTCCAGCTCCAGCATTTTATCCACTGTGCCATTCAGCCGAGAACAATGAACAGTGAATAGTATGATTTGCCTTGCCTATAGAGTGGAAAAGAGGGACCATATGTGAAAGAGATTTTAGAAGAAGAAATGAGAGGAATTAGCAAATTATTAAATGTGTGGATTGAAGGAGAGGGAAGATTCAAGATGTTTTGAGATTGTAAGTTTGAGTTAACTTTAAGTATGGTGAATCCATTGTTGTTGTTTATCCTTTGTTTTTGAAGAGGACTTGACTTGCAAATGAATCGGATTTAAGTGAGGCAGAGTTGCACAAAGTCATCAGCCCTCACTTTCTCTTGCAGAGTCATAGAAGTCCAGAAGCAGAACAAAAGTCAGAATGACTGGAAAAAGCCCAGGATGCAGAGGATGACCTTGGCATCTTGGATGCCTAACACATTCTAAGTACTCCACAGAACCTGCTTCAGCTGCTTTCATGGCCATTTGTAATAAATTGTTCTCACCCTTCTGTTCCATCAGAGAAAGTCTTCACATGCTTGGGATAGACATCCCCCTAATTCACTGATGTGTTTGAAGCCAACTGGTTACCCTCAACAGTAATGTTAATGGTGAATCCATTAACAAGGATATAGAAGACAGGGGATGATGGGCAGAGTTAGTGGGGGAAGATGACAAGTTCAGCTTTAGATATGTTGAGTTTAAGATGCCAATGGGTCATCTCATCTAAGTAGGGCTCTCTATAAATAGTCTGACATAGGAAATGAACTCTGGAGAAAGACTGAGGGGAGAGAGGTGGGAAGTAGAAATAGACATTTAGGAATGATCTGAATAAGGGTGATCCTTAAAACCATGATAGAGAATGAAATCAACAAAGAAAAATAGTAAAAAGAGAAGAGAGTCTAAGATAAAACAATATGTTCTATGTTTAAGGGTTAGCTAGAAGATGAGAAATCGAAGAGAGACAGAGAGATTAGAGGAGAATGAATGATGAGAGTACAATGTCACAAAAACAAAGATGGAGAGAGTATCAAGAAGGTGGGAGTTGTTCATGGAGTAAAATGTTTCAGAAATGGCAAGGAGTATAAGGCTAAGAAAAAAAACCATTGGATTTGATGATTAGGTGGCCTACAAGTCATGGAGAGAGAAGTTTCAGTAGAGTGATAGGAGTAGAAGTCAGAATGAAAAGAGTTGAAGAAGAGAAAGGTGATGGAAAGGGGTTAGCAAGTATATACCACTCCCTAGTTTTGCAAATTAATGGAATTTCTATAAAGTATTGAAATTATGAAGAGATATCATAATGAAGTAAATGATCATTTAAGCATCACTCCCAATACACATTGAGACTAAGTATTTATTAATCAGCTAATGTTAATTAGCAATCAATGAATCAGGAGATCTTGCTAGCATTGATACTTCTTGACCTAATAGTTCATTTACTTAGCTGTGGTCATTTTGAAACATCAAAATCCTTTAAAAAATATTCTTTGTTTTGTTTTTTTTGCTTTTTGGAGAGAGGAGGGCAGGGAAATTGGAGTTAAGTGACTTGCCCAAGGTCACATGACTAGTAAGTGTTAAGTGTCTGAGGCTGGATTTGAAATAAGGTCCTCCTGACTGTAAGGCTAGTGCTCTATTAACTATGCCACCTAGCCGCCCTAAAACAAATATTCTTTGTAGTAAATATTAAACATTAGAAGAATCTGGACCCTTTTCCAGGTTCCACAAACACCACCTTACTATGCTAACAGTCCCTGATTAACACAGCAGACATCAAAGATAAAAACACCATTATGCAGATAGCATAAGTGCCAACATGGGCTCCACTGACAAATTTTAATTTGCTGGATCATTTATATCTATTTGCCAGTTTCTTGGACAGTAGCCATGACATTTATATGCCAACTCAATAAAAGACTGGTCATAGATTTTCAACACCATCTTCATACTGCTTTGCCAATAATAATGCCCACAACCTTTTAAATGTAGCCTTCAAAAGAGTCCCACAGTACTACATCTTAGGCTATGTTCTTGTACTGGTGTAAGAAATCACAAACATATGAGCAATGCTTTATAAATTGAAAACATATGTGACTTCTTTTTTTAATTATTTACTCAAACTGTTTCCTGTTCTTACATTAATGTATAGCCACGCAAATTAGTCCTGCCTTTAATGAGAGGCAGGTGTAGCTGTGGGTAACCATAGACAACATAGTAAGCATTGGCAGATTCCTCAAACAACTGTGAGCTTTGTACTGTAGAAATCCTAATAGTTGATTTCCTACTTACCAGAACTAAGTCGACAGGAAGGACAACTTTAATTTTCCTTTTAAACTGTTCATTGAGCTCTTTAACGAGAACAAGCACCACGATGCTCAGCAAGGACAGCAGCAGAGCTTCTAATTGAACCGACTTGATGTTTTCAAAGACATAGGCATAGATCTATAGGGATGCAAGAACAGAAACACACAAGAACAAAGTTACTGGTGTTGTTTGTCAATAGAAAGCTGCTGAATACCAAGATCTGGACTCATAGATGTAGCCCTAGTTTGCCCAAGGACACTAATCACACTGAGGAAGTACAGTTGGTATCAATGGAGATTGCATCATTACTTTTGGCTCTCTGTACAGAACAGTCCAAGCTATTCCTTTGTGGTAGTTCTCTACAAAGGCATTGTTGGAGTGGCTGATGCTTGTGTATATTCATCAACCACGCCACCAAGCAAATGGAGCATGAAGGAGTAGTTGAACCCCCAAAAGACTACAAACAAAATAACTCTACCTGTTTCTCTCTCCCTTCCTTTGCTGGACTACAAAAATATCTTACAATCTGTCCTGCCACATCACAGGTATAAACCTTCCCCCTCCCTACTACAACATTCTACCTATTTGTAATGGTAATGGTAATTTAATTAACAGGCCTAAGGGAATTTGAAGATGTTCCCTGCCCCTTAATAGTCCTAATGCAATCATATAGAGTCTATGGTGGGAACAGTTTTCTGAATGGCTTGTGAGTGTTTGTTTATGGAAGGCTTTGGGATGGTGTTACTCTCTGCAGTGTTACTATATACAAATTTCTTTGTTGCTATAATGAATTCAGTTTTCTGGTGTTGGGATTTGGCTTTCTGGTGTTGGAATAAATATTTTGCTTTTGTCTTATATATGGAAAGTCTGTTATATTTTGCAATTCAGAATTATGTTGGCATGTTCATAGTCGCTCCTGGTGCTGTGAATATAGTGTTGGCACTACACTACTGCACTAGAAATGGTAATTAAATCAACAATATCATTATTTTTGCCTATCAGGGCATATCAGTTGACTATTCTTTGGATCAATTTGCCATCCTTGTGACACCCCAGACAAAAACTCTCTTCCCTGGACACTGCTCCCCTAAGTACATTTTCTCCTCTATTATACTGCAAGAGACTTGATGACAGGGATAATCTCAGTTCTAAATTTGTATACCTAATACCTATGATATTGCCTAGGACATATATGAAGTGCCTAACAAATGCTTATTCGTTTATTCAATATTTTCTGATGTCTTGGATTCTCCACTTGTTAGCTGTTTGGCTTTGGACAAACCATGTTAACTGCCCTAAGAATCATTTGCCTTTTCTGTGAAATAGGCACATAATACCTAAACTGCATATTTTAGGCAATTGTTCTGAGCATGGTAATGTATCTAAAAGTAGTTTGAAAACTAATAACCCTATAAAAATGGGTATCACTTCCTCTGTTTCTCTGGTCTTTAACTTTTCCTTCTTTTTCTTTGTGGTAGTTCTCTACAAAGGCATTGTTGGAGTGGCTGATGCTTGTGCATATCCATCAATCATACCAACAAGCAAATGGAGCATGAGGGAGTAGTTGAACCCCAAAAGATTACAAAGAAAATAACTCTACCTATTACTCTCCCCCTTCCTTTGCTAGACTGCAAAAATATCTTACCGTATTTTCCTTCCTCTTTTCTTTCGTAACCATACATACGTAAAATAATTTCTACTTTTATCTATAAAAGTTTCAAAACATTTGATTATTAATTATTCATAGAGTTCTATCAGTGGTATTGGACTGTTTGTTATAACACTCTTTGCAACAGGAAGCCTCATTGAAAAGCAGGGTTTTAACTCTCCAAATTGGTAATAATTAATGTTATTTTAGATTAGCAAAGCAACTAATTAATGATGATTCATAATTTTACAGGGATAAATGGGTAAATGGTTACTTAAAATTACATGATTTTTTGGTTCCATGTAAGCTAAATAGACAGGTATTTTTCATATTCAAAAATGATATTATTCATGCTTGGGGTAATGGAAAAGTCCATTGTTGGACCAAAAGATCTTTCCACATGGCATATTGTACACACAAAATTCTAATGAAGAGGTTTCAAGATACAGACATACTCTGTATAAAACTAGACCAACCAACACAGAGGAATCATTAATAAATTATAACCAAACTAACCTAAATTGTGAAACTTTTATATAGTAGTTTGGCCAAACCCTATAAACTAGCCTGGCTCAGGTCCAGCACCCAGTTCAAATCAGTTATATAATTCACTATTCTTTCAGGCCCAAGTAAACACTGGGAAGTTCATAGGCATTTCCCCCTTGGTTTCTCTACTCCTATAATTTCTTGAAGGGAGGAAGGGAAGATTTGTTTCCTGAATCCATAGGATTTAGTTTTAACCAATTTGCCTCTCCTTCAGGATATGCACTGAAGCTCAGTACTTTTCCATTGCTTTGCCTGTATGAAGAAACAAATGATGCCTTTCCAAAGTGTGAAAGCTAGATTTATTTTTTTTAAACACAAAAGTCAAACTCATCTGAAACTCATCATCTCTAGTTACCAAACTAAAAGCTGGCAGACTCTTAGGAAGGAAAGAGCCCCACTTCCCATCCCCTTTCAAGGATGTCATTGGATTCTGTTCCCTCAGTCATAGCAAATGCCTTCCTCATCACTCCTTCAGGAGTCCAAATTTATCTGTGCTTCTCCACCTCCTTTATCTGCCTTTCTCCCATATTATCTCTTTAGTACTTCACTATCCAGGTTAAGTCCTAATTTCTCCTCTACTTTCTGCTCATCAGTCACAATTTCCTCTGATGACTTTAGATGCAAGGTCTCCGGTACCTTGGAAGTATTTTAAAAGGGCCCCAACCAGCAAAATATACCCCTCAATTTCCTACTATACTCTTTGTTCTTGTTCTTTCTAAAATAGGAGTTCTTTTTTTTTTTTTAAAGCAATTGGGGTTAAGTAACTTGTTCAAGGTTACAGGGCTAGTCATTGTTTATGCGTGGGTGCTCATTTTCTGAGGCCGGATCTGATCTCGGGTCATCCCAACTCCGAGGCCTGCGCTCTTACTCACTGCGCCACCTAGCCACCCCTTTAGGGCAATTGGGGTTAAGTACCTTGCCCAAGGTTACAGGGCTAGGTTTTTGTTTGTGTGAATTAAGTGTCGGAGGCCGGCTCCGAACTCAGGTCCTTCTGATTCCAGGGCCGGTGCTCTATTCACTGAGCCACCAAGCCGCCCCTTAAAATAGGAGTTCTTAACCATTTTTGTGACTATATTAATAATAATAGCTAGCATTTATGTAGCACTCCAGAGTTTCCAAAGCATTTTTCAAATATCTCCTTTTATCCTCACAGCAATGCTGGAAGGTAAGTGCCATTACCATCCCCTTTACAGATGAGGAAATGGAGGGAGACAGACTTTAAATGACTTGCCCGAAGTTATACATTTGGTAAGTGTCAAAGGCTAGATTTCTATTCACTATGCTACCTAGCTGTCCCATTGATCCCTTTGGCAGCCTTGTGAATGTCATGGACCCTTTCTCAAAATCATGTTTTTAAGTAAGAAAAATAAAATATGTAAGATTGCAAAAGAAACCAATTGTACTAAAATGTCACAATGTTCTTTTTTTTTTTCAGTTCACTGACCCCAGGTGAAGAAATGTTGCTCTTAAAGACTGATGTTAAGCTTTTTTCTCTTGAATTTTGGCTGTCTAGGATCATATCTCCATTTGTAAATGGTGCTTTCATAAAAGTCTCCCATAAAATCACATTTTCATAGATCCAATTAATAATGTTTGGTAGCATATGCTTGCTATATAAAATTCCCTTAAATTGAAAATTGGTAATATTGCCATCAAGTTCCATTTTACTGCCCTTTAATGTCTGAAGGACATGACAGAATTAACCATAAGACTTAAAAACAGATTCATAAGCTTTATTTTTATTAGCCCTTGGTACTTTAGAAAGTTTTTAATTCAAAGTAATTAATCCATAACATTAAACTGCAAAGGAGCATAAGAAACAACCTATTTCATGAACTTTCTTCTAGGATGGGTTTGCTTTGAAAGAAAAATGGGAAAGCCTTCATTTATAAGTAATTGAGATAAGTAAGCAGTGGGGTATGAAAAAAATCTAAAGAACCAACCTGAGGCTCCTTTCAAATCTGGAGACTAAAAATAAAGCCTAAACCTCAATCAGTAAGTAAGTGGCCTAGTAGATAGAGTGTCTGGCCTGGAGTCAGGAAGAAGCGTCTTTCTAAGTTCAAATTTGGCTTCATGCACCTACTAGCTGCCTTTGTGTGACGCTGGGCAAGTCATTTAACCCTGTACCCTGTTTGCCTGAGTATCTTCATCTGTAAAATGAGCTGGATAAGGAAATGGCAAACCACTCTAGTATCCTTGCCAAGAAACGCCCAAATGGGATCATGAAGAGTTGGACAAAACTGAAAATGACTGAACAACAACAAAACTTAACACTTGTAATTAATAAAATAGCTCCAAATGTAACACCCAGGTAGCATCTTGGATAGAGTACTTCAGTTGGAGTCAGGAAAACCTGAATTCAAAAACTGTTTCAGATGCATACTAGCCAAGTGATTATAGACAAGTCCTTTAGCTCCCATGAACCTCAGTTTCCCCATATGTAAATGGGATATTAGTATATACCTATTTTATAGACCTGTTAGAAGAAACAAATGAGATAACATATAAAAAGCAATTTGCAAATATAAAAGTGGCATATAATGCTAGTTACTAAATGGGAAAACTTGCAAATTAATCAGTTTGCAAAGACAGAGACATTTTTTTCTGGGAGATGAGAAAAACAAACAGGAAAAAAAAAACAGCTAAATTGCACTTATTACCCTGTCACTTGAAAATACGAAATATATTTAACTTGCTACTTTGGAAAGTCATATAGTAAACATTTTTTAAATCCTCACATTTTCATTCAAATGATTTCTTTTCTTTTTTTTTTTCATTCTTGCTCGTGGGACTTGGGGAAAAAAAACTAAATGATGAAATAAATCAAAGAGATGGAAAATTTGCCCAATATTCACATAGAAAGTTGAGAATTTTCAGTATCATAAGATTTTAGAGTTGGGAGGGAGCTTAAAGATCATCTATTTCTACCCCTTCCATTTGACAAATGAAGAAACTAAGATGCAGAGATGATAAATAGTTTTTACAGCCACAAAAGTAATAGATAATTTCAGATAATTGATATGGAGGAGAAAAAAATCACTTTTGCTTTACGACAAATTTCCCTGTAAGTATGTCTCAAAGTCTTCAGTCAATTCCATCCCAGAGATCTTGACAGATAAACTATGAAAAGTAAATGTGGGAGTACTTAGGAGGAATAAAAGTTTAAGTAACCAATAAAGAGATTCATTGTGTAGAACAGGAACAAAAATCTCTGCCTCAAATCAACTCTATAGTTTCAAAGAGAATTTAAAAAAATACAAACAACACAGTGATGTTAGGAGTCTACTTGCTTAAGTATCTTTCATAGTAACATAGTAATTATCAATTGACATTGCATTACCTTCTAGTTGTTTAAGAATGGGGGAAAGGGGGGCGGCTAGATGGCGCAGTGAGTATGCCAGCCGTGGAGTCAGAAGGACCTGAGTTTGGATCTGGCCTCAGACACTTAACACATAGAAACAAAAACCTAGCCGTGTGACCTTGGGCAAGTTACTTAACCCCAACTGCCCTCCAAAAAAGCAAAAAAAAAAAAAGGAAGAAAAAGAATGGGGGAAAGGTGGAGAGCTAGTGAGAGGTACAATGATATGCTGCTCCCCAACTCAATCCTGTCATAATTAAGACTTCAGTTAAAGGGCCAGCAACAGCTCAAGTGAGGGAAGGACTTTCTGTTATTAATAATGTCAGACCTCCTTGATTCAAAACTTCCATCTCCATTACAAAGGAGCAATATCCAATATGACCCTCAAAACCTAACCTAGAACAAAGAGCACAATACATGGGTTGATTTCACCTTCAGTCTTCAGGAAGTAGGTCAGCTAAAGACGTTAAGACTCTGCTAAGAAGAGAGATAATTGCATGTAAACTGACTAGAATGAAGAGATGGCACATATAAGGATGTACTGTTCTTGTTCAGCCCTTCAACTCTAATGATCAGAAGAATGGAAGATAATTCTTACTTACTTTTTCCTTCTCTTCTTTTGTACAAGTAAAGGAGTAAACAATCATACTTCCCCTCACTTTCCCTCTGATTCTATGGAGAAATGAGAGCTACATGGATTCATCTTAAGGCTTAACTAGATAGAAAAGTATAGCTACACAAAGGAATGTGTATGTGTGTGTCTTTGTGGGGCTACTCGTAAGAATTATTTCCCCAACTTATTCACTGAAGTAATTTCTACTATGAGAATTGTTGAGTTGTTTTCAGTCATGTCTAACTCTTCAAAATCCCATTTTGGATTTTCTTGGCAAAGATACAGGAGTGGTTTGCCATTTCTTTCTCCAAATCATTTTTACAGATGAGGAAACTGAGGCCAACAGGGTTAAGTGACTTGCTCAGGGTCACAGAGCTAATAAGTGTCTGAGGCCAGATATGAACTCAGGAAGATAAGTCTTCCTGACTCTAGGCACTGCACCATCTGACGACCCTTACTGTCAACGCATTTCCATATTTGTACTAAGTTAGTAATGTTTCCTCCTGTGCATATATAATTGCAAGTCATAATTAATTATATCTTGCCTCTCTTAATCACAATTGTTTCTTTTGTTACATATAAGATGAGGAGGGGGAGGGAAAATCAACAGGCATTTATTAAATGCCTATTCTGTGCTAGGTGCTGAGAATACAAAGAGAAAAATGAAACCTTCCATGACTGCAAGATGCTTAAATTTTATCAGGAAGAGAGACTGCACACACACACACACACACACACACACACACACACACACACACACGGAAGAGGGATGGAAGAGCATTCATTAAATACCTACTATGTACCAGACACTATACTAAGCCTGTTGGAGGTATATTATGATCCCCATTTTGCAACAGAGGGGAATAAGGTAGACAAAGATTAAATAACTTGTCAAGGGACACATAAGTATCTAAGAATACATCTGAACTCAGATCTTTGTGACTCCAAGCTGAGTTCTCTACATGGCACCATGCCATGTATATGAACGTGTGTGTTATAGGTATATCAATGAATGAGGAGTTTATATTGTGCTATGAAAATTATGAAGGAGGACACAACTCAAGATCACCCCCAGAAACTTGATCTTTAGCATCTCCATTTCTTCTAACAACATAAAGAAATTAAGCACACAGATCAAAAGATCAGGAATCCAAAAGAGTATCTTATCTCTGTTTCCTAAGAAGGGGACAACAATAGCTAGGTTAGGAACAAAAGTATGACTGGCTTTTAACAAGGGAACAATACACATGAAGAGCTGAACACAACTGAAAAGACTTAAAGAAAAAAAAGAGTCCCTCATGAGGAAGGGGACTGATGGAAAGTATAGTTTTTCCCAGTTGGAAAAAGGGACTGAATAATCACAAAAGGCTGAAAGCTTGAGATGGGGAGAAGCCTTGGGAATGTTGTCCTGGGCCAGCACTAGGGGCCAGCTCACTGCAAGTGAAGGGCTCTACCATGTCAAACTGCATATAATCATAAACAGTTGGACCTTTAGTTTGGATTACTATCCACTTAAAGAGTGATCTGTCTGGACAGAATTTTGTGGTTTCCGTGACTGGTGCTTTTACTGAGACCTGAGAAATTTAGCCCCATTTTACTTTCTCACCATCCTCTGACTAATAATTACTGCCTGGTAAATGTCAATGATTACCCTTGGGAGTTTCCTGTTCTCTTTAAATTTTGTTTATTTGCTATACTTACTTTTTGTAATGGCTTTTGTCTCTAGATAAAGCAAGATAAGTTGTTGTTTTGTTTTGTGGGGTTTTTTTTGTAACATTCTAAACAGTTCACTATCTGTACCACATAGAAAAAATTTGAAAAGGAAATCTTAACTACATAAAGAGCTCTCTCTCTCTCTCTCTCTCTCTCTCTCTCTCTCTCTCTCTCTCTCTCTCTCTCTCTCTCTCTCTCTCCCCCCTCTCCCATTCCTCCTATTTTCCTTCTATCTTTCTTCCTTCTCCTCCTCTCCCCAAAGATAAGCTTCACAAAGAAGGGAATCTAAAGGGCAAAGGTGAGGAGAAATGGCAAGAAGTACACCCAGTGCAAAGGCACACAGATGGGAGGTGGATTACCTGTATAAGTAAATAAATTTGGTTAAACTGTGCAGGAAGGGAATAAGTGATCTCATTAATATATTGTCAAGTTGGAAAAGTATTCTGGGTAATTTGTGAAAGGTTTTAAAAACCCCAAAGAGGCATTATTTTTTTTCCTAGAGGCAAAAGGGAGCCATTGGAGTTTATCAAGTAAGATAGTAACATAATCGAACCTGCACTGTAGTAAAATTACTTTGTCCACTGTGCAGAGGATGGTTAGAAGAAGAAAGCATATTAAGGAAAGGAAACCAATTAGAATACTATAATCATCCAAGCAAGAGGTTTTAAGGGCCTGAACTAGATTGTTAGTCATGAATGAAGGGAAAAGGGGATGAATTAAAAATTTGTAGAGATACATGCAACAAGATTTTATAACTGATTAGATATAAGAGAAAATGAGAAGTCAAGGATAATGCTTGTGTCACTGGGTGACTGAAAGGGTGGTAGTACCCTGAACAGAAATAAAAAAAATTCAGAAGAAAGGTGAGTTTGGAGAAAAAATGATGAAGGAGTTCAATTTAGGGCATGGTGAGTTTGAGATATCTGTGGATTTCCAGTTTGAAATATCAAATAATCTATGTACAACTAGAAAAGACCTAATGTAAGAAAGATATTTAATGTAATATTGCTCACTTGGGACAGAGAGTCTTGGTAGAGGAGTAATAAATTTAACAGTTAGGAAAAAAGTAAAGGATGAAATTAGAATCTTTTACTAAGTCTCCAGAATACATTTTCTCAATTAAGAATTGATGATGTTAGAAGAAACTATTAGAATTTGACAGGTCATAAGCCCTAATATTATAAACATCTGCTCTACTAATATAAAAAAGATAAAATGATAAACCCCTCACTCAAAGAACCCTAAATCATTGAGTTATTGAGGGGAAATAATAAGTGGATTAAATGTGTCCATGCCATTAAATATACAGATAAGTTAGAGTAGGCCAATGAACACAGAAGTATTGTAGTACCTTCTTAACAACCACCATGTCAGCCCTATCACATTTTAAATTGGAATGTTAAATTTCTACTATCAGGTTCAGCCAATTCCATTCAAGTTAGCAAACATTTATTCAGTACCTACTATATGCTGGGAACTGTCCTAACTTCAAGAAGGTTACTGGGAAGCTGGAAAACAGGATGGAAACAAAAACATGTACATATAAATAAGTCACAAAATGGTACTGCAACTAAATTAATTTAGTGTCTTATCAAGATAGCCAAAAAGATGGAGCAGGCAAAAAGCTCCACATGTACCTCATGATTTATCAATGACTTGGACAAACTTTCTTGACAGACATTAACAATAACTAATGCAAATGGGTTCAACATAAAGTCATTTCATTTTATTTATATGGGATACATATATACATGTGTACATATGTATATACATATATATATGTATGTTCATGTTATATATATTATACATATATCACTAACTTCCAAAACAAATTGTCCTTACTACCTTACTAAAATGAGGTTGAACTGGCTACATTTAATCTTTTAAATATGACTCCTGTTGGGCATTTATGGCCTGTATCCCAACTGCCTTTCTAGGCTCATTGCACATTATCGCCTTCCTCAATTTCTAAGAGATTGCCACCTTGGTACTCAAGAAGACAAAGAAGTTCTTGACGTTTACAGCACCTGATATGCTATCTCGGATTTGTACAAGCTGCCTGCCTTACACACACACACACACACACACACACACACACACACACACACACACATACACACACTCCAGAGGTTTTGTTTTAATGTACTTATCTGAATATATGTTGTTTACCCTCAATTAAATTTAAGCTCCTTGAGGACAGGCACTATTATCTTTGTATGCCTAGTAGCTAACACAATGTCTGAGAAATTGTAAGTACCTAATAAATGTTTATTGATTAACTGATTGGCAGAAGCAGAACAATGTGGGACAATATATACAGAGAATCATGAGTGGCATACCCACCCTTTATGACCTGATTCCAACCTACCTTTCCATCCTGAATATATTATTCCTCTTCATGCACAGTGTTGCCCAACAAAATTTACCTTCTTAACGTTGTTCATGAATGAGACTCAATCTTCCATCTTCACACATTTTCACTGGTTGTCTTTTGTTCCTAGAATGAATTCTTGCCTCACCTTTGCCTCTTAGAATGCTTAATTATCTTCAAAAATAAATTTAATCACTACCTTCTTTGTATGAGATCTTTCTTGATTCTCCCTTCCCGAAAGTGAGAGCACTCTTTACTGCAGAGCCTTTTAAAATATTATAAATTATAATTTATAGAAATTGAGAGGCGGAGCCAAGATGGCGGAGTAGAAACAGCACTTCCAAGGTGCTCTGCCCCACACAACTTCCAAACAATATAAAAGGGGGCTCTGAACAACTTCTGGAGCCCCAGCACCCACAGAATGACACAGAGAAGCTAACCTCCTGCTGAGGAGAACCCAGCAGCCCTGCAGGGAGTGGCCAGCGCAGCACTCTGAGAGCAGACAGCACAGTGCACTGGGAACTGACAGCTCAGTGCTCTGGGAGCTGAGCCCAGGCCCGAGTGAGCCGGGGTTTTAGCCCTAGGGCGGTTGGGCCAGCGGCTGGCTGGAGGGACCCCAGAACACCAGTAGCTGTGGCGATTCCAAAAATATCAGCACAGATACACCTAGGACAAAGTGAGAGGTTAGTGCCCTATGGACTTTGGGACCAGTATTTGGGGAACACATAGGCTTCCTCCCCTGGGGGCAAAAAGCCACTGAAGAAACCATACAGAAGCCATTTTGCAGTGTCAGTGGCGGCTCTAGCTCCTGGTCTACAAACTGTAGGGAGATCCAGCAATCAGTCTGGGGGTTAATCTCTCTTGCTTTAAACTGCCTGGATCTGGATTGCGGTCTGGGGGGGAGGTTGGGGTGGGTATCCAATTTGCCAGAGTGGGTGGAGGCTTTACAGAGGCCACCCAACTGGCGGAAATTGTGAAGACCCCACGTTTGGGCGGAAGCTCCCCTGTCTGGTGGTAGAGTCCTACTGTGGCAACAAGCCCAAAAATCAAGTAATTAAGTGGCAACATGCCTAGGCAAAAGAAACAAAATAAACAGAAAAGTTCAACATTGGACTCCTATTTTAGGGCAAAGAGGCTCAAAGCATGGAGGAGGACTGTGAGGTCAGAACTCCTACACCAAAAGCCCCAAATGAAAATACAAGCTGGCTACAGGCCATAGAGGACCTTAAGAAGCAGATAAGAGAAGTGGGGGAAAATTTGGGAAGAGAAATGAAAAAGATGCAAGAAAGTATGAAATGACAGTCAACAGCCTGACTGAGGAAAATAACACCTTAAAAAATAGACTAACTCAAATGGCAAAAGAGGCTCAGAAAGGCAATGAGGAAAAGAATGCCTTAAAAAGGTGAACTTGCCAGATGGAAAAAGAATCTCAAAAGCCCACTGAGGAGATTCATTCCTTCAGAGTTAGACTGGAGCAAATGGAAGCTAGTGACTTTATGAGAAATCAAGATACTATTAAACAGATCCAAACAAATGAAAGAATAGAAGGCAATGTGAAATATCTCATGGGAAAAACCACTGACCTGGAAAATAGATCCAGGAGAGATAATTTAAAAATTATTGGACTACCTGAAAGCTATGATCAAAGAAAGAACCTAGAAATCATCCTTAAAGAAATTCTCAAGGAAAATTGCCCTGATGTCTTAGACCCAGTGGGGGAAATAGAGGTTGAAAGAATCCACAGATCGTCTCCTGAAAAAGATCCCAAAAAGAAAATTCCTAGGAATATTATAGCCAGGCTCCAGAACTCCCAGATCAAGGAGAAAATAGTATAAGCAGCCAGGAAGAAACAATTTCAATATTGTGGAAACACAATCAGAATAGCCCAGGACCTGGCAGCTTCTACACTGAGGGATCGAAGAGCATGGAATATGATATTCCAGAGGGCAAAAGAGCTGGGATTGAAGCCAAGAGTCACCTACCGAGCAAAACTGGGTATCTTGTTTCAGGGGAAAATATGGTCATTCAGTGGAATAGAGGACTTTCAAGAATTCTTTTTTTTTTTTTTTAAAGCAATTGGGGTTGAGTAACTTGCTCAAGGTTACACGGCTAGTCATTATTATTTATGCGTGGGTGCTCATTTTCTGAGGCCGGATCTGATCTCGGGTCATCCCAACTCCGAGGCCGGCGCTCTTACTCACTGCGCCACCTAGCCGCCCCTTTAGGGCAATTGGGGTTAAGTAACTTGCCCAAGGTTACACAGCTAGGTTTTTGTTTGTATGGATTAAGTGTAGGAGGCCGGCTCCGAACTCAGGTCCTTCTGATTCCAGGGCCGGCGCTCTATTCACTGCACCACCTAGCCACCCCTACTTTCAAGCATTCTTGATGAAAAAAACAGAGGTGAATAGAAAATTTGACATTCAGATGCAAGAAGCAAGAGATGCTTGAGAAAGTAATCGAGGAAAAGAAATCAAAAGGAACTTATCAAAGTTGGACTATTTACATTCCTACATGGAAAAACAATAACTGTGTTTGATGAAACCTTTCTCATTATAAAAATAATTGAAGAAGGGTGCATGGCATATGTTCACAGGTATACATGGATAGAGGGCACAGGTTGAATTTGATGGGAAGGGATGCTACTTAAGGGGTGAAGTTAAGAGGTGAGAGAGGAAAGTGGCAAGAGGAGATGGGGAGACACAGGGTAGGGTAAACTATCTCATGTAGAAGAGGCAAGGGGTAGTAGTTGCAGGGGAGGGGAAGAACAGGAAGGCAAAAAGGCAAAACCATATTCTCATTGAAGTTGGCTCAAGGAGAGAATCACATACATACTAAATGGGATATCTCACCCTGCAGGAGAGTAGGAAAAAGGGGGATGAGAGTGGGGAGGATGGAGGGGAGGGCATCCTAGGGGGTGGGGAGGTTGGAAGTACCCACTTTCAATGAGGGACAGAATCAAAGTAGGGAATAAACCAGGTGGGAGGTGAGATGGGTGGGAGGGAAATATAAGCAGTCTTTTACAATATATCTACTATGGTAATGTTTTGCATAGCTATTATTTTACAAGTTTTAAAATTAAATGTTTCATAAGATGTACAGGCATTTGGGCTCAGAGATTCACTTTGCCCTAATGGCAAAGTTGAAGGGGGTATGGGAGAAGATATGGGAGAGAGCAGATTCGATGAGGGGATATCTAGTGGGACTGCTATTCTGGGGTGGTGGGTAGGGAAAAATGAGGGAAAAAATTGTAACTTAAAATCTGACAGAAATGAATGATGTAAACCAAAAGTTAATAAAGCATTTGTTTAATTAAAAAAAGGAAGTGGAGAAAGATTTAGAAAGATGTAGAAATATCTAGGAAAATGTTAATAGCAATTTTTAAACATCTGCAGTCAATTATCTTAGGAGTATTAAAGCTAAAAATTATTCTTTCTTTAATATCTTGCCCAAAACCCTTCTTTAAGATCTTCTCTTAAAGATGTATTTGATAATTGACTTTAACATTGCACCTTAGGTTAATTAAGCTCTTAACTTTCATAATCTCAATTGATCTTTGTGTCTGTCCTTCATTCTCAAAGAGGACCATGGCATCAGGGAAATGATGACCTTACTTGCAGTTGACTTTGATTTGAGTGAGGGAGGGCTGTGCAAGGTCATAAGCCTCACTTTCTCCTCCAGAGCCATCTGGGTCCAGTGGCCAGATATTCATCAGGACGACTGAAGATGGCCCAGGATGCAATAGGATAACCTACTCTCCCTATTTTTTTAAACTGACACTTCTTGTATTTATACTAGACAATTCTGGACATTGTCTTTCTCCCTACCTTCCCCAACACCCAAAATAAATCCTTTCCTATAACAAAGAAAAACAATTCAACAAAAACACTTCAGAGGGTGCCTGTATCTGATCATTTATACAATTTTGATCTAGTAGTTCTGCACCTCACTCCTAACAGGAGAGTTTCCTTCCCAGATCTTAAGATCAAGACTGAAAGAATTAAGTTATACAAACTGATTTTACTTAATTAGTGAGCAGTTTCTGACTTGTGGATTCAAACTCTGAAATTCTCTTTTCAAAAGAACTTAGAGGAGCAGCTAGATGGCACCATGAATAGAGCACCGGCCCTGGAGGCAGGAGGACCTGAGTTCAAATCCAGCCTCAGACACTTGACACGATTATTAGCCCTGTAACTTTGGCCAAGTCACTTAATCCCAATTGCCCTCCAAAAAGCAAGAAAAAAAAGAACTTAAAAATGCCTTTACACGATAAGACTGACAAATATATTTGATTCATCTGGCCAAAAAAAGAAAACTTTTTTTTTTCTCTAAACCCATAACTCAGTGTGATTCCACTCTGAGAACACAGATGTCAAGGCAAAAACAGTATTCTCCCCAATCTATGCCTTTTTAAAAATCCTCCCTAAACATAGAATCACAGTATTGGGAAGGACCTCAGAGGCCCTGTTCTCCTCATTTTACAAATAAATAAATGATTTGTCCAAGGCCACACAGGACCTGCATCCTCTGATTCTAGAACTAGTGACCTTTCCCTTGGACTTGGCTAAAATGTCATTTCTTTCATTAACTTTTTGCCTGTTCTCCAAAGGGAATGAAATGAACTCTCCCCAAACTGAATCCTAAGAGGACTTTCCTTTTTATCTTCACTTTCACAGTCTGCCATGCATGTAGCACACTAAACTTCTTTCATTTGTCCTTCAACCTCGTGAATACCTCTCCCTTTGCTTCTCTACTTTTTGAGAACAACAAGCAAGGACCATGCATCTTTCACGTTTGTGTCTCTTACAGTGCCAATTAAAGTGTGTTACATAGAATGGACAGTCAATAAATAGGAAGTCACAGAATGAGACTGACTTTAATAAGCTCCTCAATGGCAAATTAGCCCCATCATTTTATAGCCACAGTCATATTCCCAGGAATCTCTTGAAAATAGGGGGGGTGCAGTTGCAATTAAAAGGAAGAAGTGATCCTTGACTAACAATTAAAGACTTCACTATGAAATAAGTCTAGAAGGATATTGTCTCAGGATGAGGAGGGGTTTGTTATTGTTTTTGTTTTTATCTCTGAGGGAATAAAGTATTATGGAAAGTTTTTAGTAAAAAAATAAAGCAATTAGACATGTGCTTAAGGAAATTTATATTATGTGGAGGAAGGATTGAGATTTGAGGCCAAGAAATGTAGTATGACAGCAGTACGGGTGACAGGTGATGAGGGCTTGTACTAAGGTGATAGTCATGTAAGTAGGAAGAAGAGGATGGATACAAGAGAAGTTGTGAAGGTAAAATTAATAAAACAGGGTAACTGAAGGATGTAGAAGATGAGGGATAAGGAAGCATTTTATGGTCCTAAATGCGTTGGAGTTTGCAACTACAAAGTTCCAAACTTGGGTGTCAGGAAGGATGAATTTGACTTTAAGAAAAATGTGGAAACTGGGAAGGAAGGAGAATTTGGAGGAAAAGAAAATGAATTCTATTTGAACATATTGAGTTTGAGATGCCTATAGGATATCAAGTCAGAAACGTCCAATAGACATCTGGTGATATGGAACTAGACATTGGGAGACAGACAGGGACTGGCTATTTCTATCTAGGAGTAAACCACATCATGATAGTAATAGCAACTATTTGGATAATGTTTTGAGTTTTACAAAATGCTTTCTTATTGAATTTGATCCTTTAAATATCCCTGTAAGGCAGGTACTGTTTTTACTCCTATTTTATTCATGAGGAAAAAAAGGCTAGGAGAAGTTAAATTACTTTTCCAGGGTCAGGTCACAGCACTATATAAGTGTATGGACCAGGATAGGAATTTAGAGCTGGACAATTTTAAGTCTAGTATTCTACCTTGCCACCCAACTGCCTGTCCACATAGACATGAGACTTGAACCCAATGATCATGAGATCATTGAGAGCTTGTAGAGGTCGAGAAAGAAGAGAGTTTGGGGACTAAGGATCATCTGAAATGGAACAGCGGGACTGGTAGGAGGGGAAGGATGACAAAGTGTCACAAAAACACACAGGAGAGAGTATTGACAGGATGACAGAGCTCAAATGCTATCAAAAGATCAAGACAGATGAAGACTGAGAAGGGAATAATCAGATTTCACAATTAAGACATTATTGGTAACCCTAGAGAGAACAGTTTAGAGATATGAAGCCAGGTTGCAAAGGGCAGAAGAGTGGGAGGAATAGGGATGGACGTGACAAATTTAGCTCATTTTTTTAGAAATTTGACTGAAAACAGAAGGGAAACATGGGGTTACAATTTGAAGGGATTTATAGGGTCTGTTGAAAGTTTCTAAGAATGACTAAACTTGGCCATGTTTATAGGTAGAGAGAATGAATATTAGGGGAGGGCAATGACTGGGAGTGGGCAGTCTGCTGGAGGAGATGCAGAGTGGATCGAGGATAGGACGGAGATCCACCTTAGGAATAACCAGACCATCATATCATGGGAGACTGAAACAGAGGAAAGAATGGGAAATTATGTCAATGGGTTTTGAGGTGTAGACTGGAGGTGGAAGGGGGAAGGGATCCTACAATAAATATTCCAGAAAAGATATATTCCCAACATATGAAGAGCTTTAGGACATTAAGTTCCAGGTTAGGCCAAACTTTTTGACTCCCTTAATGCCCACGATTGCCCATGGCTACAGGGTGTGTAGCTAAGTGGTACAGTAGACTAAATACAAGATTCAGATTCAGAAAAAAAATTTAAAAAAACCTTGAGTTCAAAGTCCTACCTTAGACACTAAAATACATGTGACCCTGGGAAAGTCACTTAGCTTCTTCACATTGGTAAAGTGAGGGGGATAGCCCCCAAGATTTCTTCCAGCTCTAAATCTAGGATTCTATGAATCATTGCATACTAGACCTCTCAAGCTTCTTAGAAATGAAACAACAGAACAGTTCTTTCTATACTTATTGATTAATTCACAATGGTCCCATGACTGTACACATACCAGAAAAAGGGAGAAGAATGCAATGCCCCAGGGCCATACCAAAGTTGCTGGAATATGCATTTCAACTACATATGTTTGTAGTCATAAAAAAATGACCACCCCAGAATGAAAGGCACAAGGGAAACCCCAGGGTATTGTCTGGATAAAACTACAATTTGCAGCACAAGGCTCAACTCATAAGAAGATGCTTAGAGGAAAACATGGGGGATGGCTGGAGGCTCATCAAAAACAGTATTAGAATACAATAGAAAATCTGCCTGGTGGAGAATGCAGCTATAATGAGTGTCATGTGGGGAATCATCAATGCGGATGATTTATCATGAAAGACGAAATTCTCTTGTTCTATTTCTTGTTGTATGTGCCTGTTAGAGGCGCATAAGGCATGGACACACACAGATCTATCACGACTTATTATAGTATTAACTTTTTGTTTGTTTTCAGAAATGCTTAAAGAGTAAAAGTTAAGTCAATATAAGTCCTAGATAACATAAACTACAGGAGTTAAATGCTTATAGTGGGAATCACTACCATTCATATTTGATAAGAAACAGGAAATATTCAGCCATTTGTGCCTGGAACTATCTATATACACATGATTCAACCATTTTAAACTCATTTTTAAACACACTGTCAATTCAAACAAATGTTTCATTTGACTTATTTTTGGCTGAATTACTTATTTAGACTGACCCCTCTACACAGTTTAAAAGGACAGAAAAATTCAGCAATGATTGCTCTACAAACATGAAAAAAGTGTCTTCTATGTATTAAGAGCTAAGTTTGAATTAATAAAAGGATTAAGTATATACCCATGTTACAATATATATACTATATTTTAAAGGAATTTTCCCCAATCATTACATTAAAAAAAACTGATCATGTTATATGATATACTTCCTTTAATATTGTTTAATTGGAATTGCCCATTCTCTATTATGAGTTCATGTCTCAACAATGTTTGAAATGAGCAAATAAATCAATACAATAACAGCTGTAACCTTGGGAATTGTGGGATTCTTTTCTAGCTGTTCAATGCTAAAGCCCCAGACCTAGTCCACACCCAAAGAAGCAAGAAGCAGCCTCTTCTCTTCCTACCATCATTGGATTCCATTACAAAAGCAAACAAAAAAGGTTCTCCCATTATTCCCCATTCTTCCCTTCCTACCCTTAAGAGAAAAAGTATTACATCTCCCATTGCAGTAAAATTTCAATTAATGTAAATAATTAAGCATACCACTAACATCAATGAACCTGAATAATTAGACACTAGAGCAAATGACATTATTTTCCTTAAATTCCACTGTTTGGGGAAAAGGAGACTCATAAGCACAGACTAATATTTATAATTTAATTTTTAAAAACCTTCCCAGGGAACTTTCTAGGGTCATAATTCAGTTTTCTGTCTGCTCCCTCTAAAACCTGGAATCATCATCACTGAGGTCTGTGATGACCCTCAATGAAATCAATGAACAAGCATTTTTTAAGGCACTCAGAATACAAATACAAAAGTGAGTCCATTCCTGACCTCAAAGAGCTTACATCCTACAGGGCAGAAACAACAGGCACACAAATAAGTAAATATAAAGTGGTATAGAAAGTAATTTCAAGAGGGAGAGGAAAGAAACCAGTAACTAGGAATATTATTTCATGTGTATTATATTTTATTTACTAAGAAAGAAAAGGGTATTAATATAATTTTTTAAAATACCTTTTCATCAAAACTTAAAAGAGAAATAATCCTCTATTTAACTTTAGCTAAAAATTCTGTCAGAAAACTCCTCTCTCTCAAAGCATCTACTTCCTAAGTAGATTAGGGTTTTTTATAATGAGTTTCACAAGGATGGGAAGGAAATAAACACTAAAATTAATTATTTAAGGTGTTTCTTAGTGAAATAATAAGTATATTGCTGAAATGCATATCTCATATTCTATTATACCTAGAATAATATAGGTAAGTCCTGCCTTTGACACATATTGACTGTTTCCTTTGGGAAGTCATTTGATCTCTAGGTCTTCTAGGCAATTCTCTAAAACAAGTTTCCTTATCCAGGAGCTTCCATTATCAAGATCCAATTTCTATTGCCTATTTTATTAACCATTATTCCAGTTCTAGTTTTGTTTGCAGTGAGGTTATTATCTCTTTCAGAATGGGGCATAAATCTTGGCAGTAAAAAAAGAAGTGGCATTATAGTCAGCAAACATTAATAAAATGGCATGTCCCTTTGCAAGATGTATTATAATAGTTAATCACATGTGACATCTAGTCCATAGTTTATATCTAAGATTCTTAACTCCCAACATATGATGCTAAGCCTGCAAAAGAAAGATCCTTTCAAAAAGGGGGCGACATTTGGTATCACCTGCATTCAAGCTTTTAATAAAAGGACTCATTCAGACCATTTCCCTGCTCTGTCAGAACATGTCCCTCCTTAAATGTTTATTTTTCCTACACTTTTCCTAAAAGTGGGATATTATGTTTCTGTGTCTTGAGAATCTTATCTTTAAAAAGAAGGTCTATTTTGAAGGACATGCTCAGCTGATTCGAATTAGCAATACTTGGGGTACAGTTCAGAAACATGGATTATGCCAAAGATAAAGTATTAAAAGGATTTGTTCTGTAAAGTTTGGATTCAGTCATAGCACCACACTTGAGGACCTAGAGGGCCACATATGGCCTCAAGACCACAGGTTCCCCACCACTGGTCCAACTCCTTAAACCCACAGCTGCTGGGAACAACCTGAATTAGTGTATGTATTTGCCACATGTGGAAAGTGGGAAAAAGCACTGGATTCTGAATCAGAATACCTAGGATAGAGTCTTGTCTCTGAATTGTACTAGATGTATGACCTAGAGCAATCCACTGAACCCCTTTGAGGTTCATCATTCTAGCTCTGCAGCTATGATTATGAATGATCCATAAAATAAAATAATCACATACTTATGTAAAAAACTTCCAGAGCTACTATGAGCATCAACAGAGATAATGCAATTTAAAGTGTTTTGCAAACCACAATGCATCATACGAATATTATCTATAATGTTTTACTATCTTATCACAGGATCCTCAATTAATAACTGGAAGGGAACTTAAAGGTTGTCTAATCCAAACCCTTCATTTTACAGATGAGGAAACTGAGACCCTCTACACAGAATACATACTTAATAAATATTTCTTTTTATTTCTTTATATTTCTTTTTTACATTGCCAGGGAGATTAAAATGCTAGAGTTTTGCTTCTTTTAGGTGTTCAAATTCCTTCATAACCTGCCCCCTCCATACCTTTCCAATTATCTTACACTTACTCACCCCTAGTGACACTGGCCTCCATGTCGTGTCATTCCTCCAAGAGGATACTGAATATCCCAACTCTGGGAATTTTCACTGATTATCCCCTATGTCTGAAACTGCCCTCTTCATTTCTGCTTCCTGGCCTCCCTGCCTTCAAATTCCAGTTAAAATTCCTTCTTCTACAAAAATTCTTTCCTGGTCCCCATTAATGCTAGCCCCTTCCCCTTGTATGTTTAATGCCAATTTGTCCTGTATATATCTTGTTTGTACATATTTGTTTCATGCTGTTTCCCCAATTTGTCTGAGCTCCTTCAGAGAAGGGACTGGTTTTTGCTTTTCTTTGTAACCCCTGTGCTTAGTACCATACAATGCTTTGTACATTGTAGATGCTTACCAAATGCTTATTAAGTGACTTATTCTGTGATTGGCCTGATCTTGATTGAGAATCTAGATCCTATCCTTCAACTGGATTGTGGGAAGTGGAAGTCTCAAGAGCATGTAGAGCTTAAAGAGGAAAAAATCCATTTGAAAGTAGAGATGGGAAGCTTGATGTAGAAACTATAGGGACAGAAAATGACATTAGTTTGTCAGTATCAGTCTCCAGACCCGAAACTGTGTGGTTAGGTTTATAGAGGGCATGTTGAGATAGATGTTATATCACTGAAACCCCTCTGAGCTGCAAATTCCAAAGCAATGTTCCTTCCTTCCCCCTCTTCCTTTAGGGTTCCTGGCTCTCCTCTCCAGAGCCAGGGAAAAATCTGTTTGGTCTTTTTTCATATGTTCTTTGCTTAAATGTTTGTCTCTTAATTCATTAATTGTGATAAACTGTTAACCACAGGCATTGCTAATCTGGATGTGTTTATTGGGAATTCACTGGGGAGGAGGCAATTGTCAGACTGTATACTAGGAGAAAGGCATTCTGAAGCTGATATATTTTTGCCAGTAATCTGCTGGCTGAGGATTCATAGTTGAAAAAATACAATCATTGATTCATTTTTACAACATCCCAGGAGAGAGAAAATACTTATTCTGGGATCCTTCTAGGCAGTGAGTGAGTCAGCAGGTTCTGGAGGGGGTGAGTTGGAAACTGTGATCAGCTGAACTAGTATTTAGATTTCATGCCATTTTTTGACCCAGAATAAAATTGAGGAAGATCCAGAGGGAGAAATCCAAGGGATTATCTGGAGAACAATCATCACCTAAAGGAAGGCATAGTAGTCCAGACCCTCAGAAGACGAGAAGTGAATGTGAATGACTTATCAAAACAGCAGCACATAATAACATCCCTTCTGGAGATTATTTTTTCTTCCAAACTAGAACATGATCTCCTTCTGGCCAGGTACTATTTTATTTATCCTTTTAACTTTTCTAGTACCTAGTACAGTTCTAGTGTTTACTGGTTACAAGAATTATTATTTTCACCTTCTTACTAGTAGAGAAAATTCAATTAACAAATAATTTAAGTGTTTCTTTTGTACCAGGTGATGAGACATAAGGGGCAATGGAATGAATTTATTAAATTCTTTTACCAACATTTACCAAACAACAAACAGAAGGGTGAAATGAGTTGCCTTAGTATAACTTTGTCAAATGTTGACACATCATGACATCAGCTATGAGCTATCACCTTCCATGCTGGCAAAACCATTCTACCTATAACTTTCTAAGTGATAATCTGATATCTGTACAAGGCAATACAATCAGCAAGACACTGATATTTCTGTGCCTTTGTTGACTGAACCAATGATAGCCAGACTACAGTTGATTGGTTTAGCTAAAGTCATAGTCAATTTTTGGGTAGTCCTGGAACAGTTCTGTAGACACACAGAAGTACATCTTCATTACAATCAGTTCCAGGAAAAGAAATTCACCCAGGATCAAGCAGGCTCTGTGAAAGACTTTCCCAGTATCAGAGAAAGGAGTAAAGAGGGGCATATTTTTAGTTTGTAGCTCTCCAATGTTGAGGCCCTTCAGAGGGAGAAGGGAGAGAGAGACAGACAGAGACAGACAGAGAGAGACAGACAGAGAGAGACAGACAGACAGAGAGACAGAGACAGAGAGAGAGAGAAAGAGAGAGACAGAGACAGACAGAGACAGAGAGACAGAGAGAGAGAGAGAGAGAGAGAGAGAGAGAGACAGACAGACAGACAGACAGACAAAGACAGAGAGACAGAGACAGAGAAAGGAACAACAAGAATTCCTGGAAGAGTTGAAGAGTTAAAGAAAAAGATGAATGGTAGAGGAAAAATTGAAAAAAGAAATGACGATGCAAGAAAATTATTCAAAAGAATTAAGTTTGATAAAAGAGGCACACACACACATAACTAAAGAGAACAGCACCTTAAAAAAATTTACCTAATAGTAAAAGAGGCACAAAAATCCACTGAAGAAAATAATTCCTTAAAAATAAGAACTGGCCAAATGGAAAAAGAAGTACAAAATTCCACTGAAAAAAATATGATTTCTTAAAAATCAGAACTGGGCAAATGGAAGCTAATGATTCCATGAAACATCAAGAAAAAATAAAACAAAGTCAAAAGAATGAAAAAAGAAGAAAAATGTGAAATATTTCATAGGAAAAACAAC
This sequence comes from Gymnobelideus leadbeateri, assembly GCA_011680675.1. Lineage (NCBI taxonomy): Eukaryota > Metazoa > Chordata > Mammalia > Diprotodontia > Petauridae > Gymnobelideus > Gymnobelideus leadbeateri. Next base: position 429,402 of record WOXC01009138.1, read on the forward strand.
TCACATGGAAAACTGATCAAGGAGAGATAATTTAAGAATCACTGGACTACATGAAAGCCATAATCAGAAACAGAGCTTCAACATCATATTTCAAGAAATTATCAAGGGAAACTGCCTTGATATCTTATATTCAAAGGGCAAAATAAAAATTGAAAGAATCTACCAATCACCTCCTGAAAAAAACCCCAAAGTGAAAACTCCAGGAATATTATAGCCAAAATACAGAGTTAACAGATCAAAGAAAAAATACTACAAGCAACCAGAAATACAAATACGCAAAGTAACAATCAGGATCACACAAAATTTAGAAACATCCACAATAAAAAGTAAAGGGTATGGAATATATATTCCAAGAGGCCAAAGAGCTAGGATTACAACCAAGAATAACCTACCCAGAAACACTGAACATAATCCTTCAAGGTAGAAATGTATATTTACTGAAATATAGGAGTTTCAAGTATTCCTAATGAAAAGAGCAGTGCTAAAAAGAAATTCTGACATTCAAACTCATGACTCGAGAGAACATAAAAAGGTAAACATGAAAGGGATATTATAAGGGTCTCAAAGTTAAACTGTTTACATTCTAATATGGGGAAATGATATTTGTAACTCATAAAAACTATATAATTTTTAGGGAAGTTAAAAGGAATACAGACAGAGGGCATGAATGTGAGTCAATTATGCTGGAATGATCTCCAAAAAAATGAGAGTAAGAAAGAAGGATGCACTGGAAGAAGGAAAAGTGAAGTAGAATGGGAAGTTTTGTCTCATATAAAGGAGAAGAAAGAGCTCACATGCAAGTAAGAGCTTTTACAATCTAGGAGTAAATGGGGGGAGAATGCTTAAACCTTATCAAAATTGGGTCAAAGAAGGAATATACATACATACATACACATACACACACACACACACACACACACACACACACACACACATACACTCAATAGCTTAGCCAATAGGGAAATAGGAGGGGGAGGAATAAGAGAAAGGGGTGGGGGGAGGACCTATTAAGGGAGGTGGTTGTTAGAAGCAAATAAAACTTTTGATGAAGGACCAAATAAAAAGAGAGAAAAAAGAACAAATAGAAGAAAATGAGATGGAAGGAATCACACTGTTAGTGATCATAATTGGGAAAGGGAATGGGATAATTTCACATCTAAAACAGAAGCAGACAGCCAAACGGATTAGAAACAAGAATGCAACAATATATTGTTTATAAGAGACACACTTGAAATAGAAAGACACACACAGAGTTAAAATAAAGGGTTGGAGCAGAATCTAATATGCTTTGGCTGAAGTAAAAAGGCAGAGGTAGCAACCAGAATCTCAGACAAAACAAAATCAAAAACAGACATTAACAAAAGGGATAATGAGGGAATTTCTATAACAAATGACAGATAGATATAGATAGAAAGATAGATAGATAGATGATGGATTGTTGTCTGTCACTCATATTCAAAGAGCACCAATGATATATATCCATATTAGCATAAGAAATGGAGTACAGTGAATAGAGCACCAGCCCTGGAGTCAGGAGAACCTGAGTTCTCAGGAACTCAGACACTTAACACTTACTAGCTGTGTGACTTTGGGCAAGTTACTTACCTTCAATTGCCCTGCCTTGCCCCTCCAAAAAGAAAAAAATAATAAGAAAAATGAAGTGAGAAAATTTTACTTCATTTGGCATTAAGAGTTCATCAGTTGGGGGGCGGAGCCAAGATGGCGGAATAGAAACAGCATTTCCAATGTGCTCTGACCCACACAAATTTCAAACAATGTGAAAGGGGACTCCGAACAACTTCTGGAGCAACAGCACCCACAGAACAGCACAGAGAAGCTAACATCCTGCTGAGGACAGCCCAGCAGCCCTGCAGGGAGCAGCCAGCGCAGCATTCTGAGAGCAGGAAGCACAGCACACTGGGAACTGACAGTGCTGCATGCAGAGCTGAGGCCAGGTCCGGGGTTTTAGCCCCAGGGTGGCCGGGCCTTCAGCCAGCTGAAGGAACCGCAGAACACCAGCAATTGTGGCGATTCCAGAACTATCAGCACAGATATGCCTAGGACAAAGTGAAAGGTTAGTGCCCTATGGACTCTGGGACCAGTATTTGGGGAACAATAGGCTTCCTCCCCTGGGGGAGAAAAGCTGCTGAAGAAACAGTTGCACAGAAGCCATTCTGCAGCATCAGTAGTGGCTCTAGCTCCTGGTCTACAAACTGTAGGGAGATCCAGCAATCAGTCTGAGGATTAATCACTCTTACTTTAAACTGCCTGGATCTGGATTGTGGTCTGGGGGGGAAGTTTGGGGTGGGTATCCAACTTGCCAGAGTGGGTGGGGGCTTTACAGAGGCCACCCAACTGACGGAAGTTGTAAAGACCCCACGTTTGGGCAGAAGCTCCCCTGTCTGGTGGTAGAGTCCTACTGTGGCAACAAGCCCCAAAATCAAGTAATTAAGTGGCAACATGCCTAGGCAAAAGAAACAAAATAAACAGAAAAGTTCAACATTGGACTCCTATTTTAGGGGCAAAGAGGGTCAAAGCATGGAGGAGGACTGTGAGGTCAGAAATCTTGCACCAAAAGCCCTAAAGGAAAATACAAGCTGGCTACAGGCCATAGAGGACCTTAAGAAGCAGATAAGAGAAGTGGGGGAAAATTGGGAAGAGAAATGAGAAAGATGCAAGAAAAGTATGAAATGACAGTCAACAGTCTGACTGAGGAAAATAACACCTTAAAAATAGACTAACTCAAATGGCAAAAGAGGCTAAGAAAGACAATGAGGAGAAGAATGCCTTAAAAAGGTGAACTTGCCAGATGGAAAAAGAATCTCAAAAGCTCACTGAGGAGATTCATTCCTTCAGAGTTAGACTGGAGCAAATGGAAGCTAGTGACTTTATGAGAAATCAAGATACTATTAAACAGATCCAAACAAATGAAAGAATAGAAGGCAATGTGAAATATCTCATGGGAAAAACCATTGACCTGGAAAATAGATCCAGGAGAGATAATTTAAAAATTATTGGACTACCTGAAATCCATGATCAAAGAAAGAACCTAGAAATCATCCTTAAAGAAATTCTCAAGGAAAATTGCCCTGATTTGTTAGACCCAGACGGGGAAATAGTGGTTGAAAGAATCCACAGATCGTCTCCTGAAAAAGATCCCAAAAAGAAAACACCTAGGAATATTATAGCCAGGTTCCAGAACTGCCAGATCAAGGAGAAAATACTACAAGCAGCCAGGAAGAAACAATTTCAATATTGTGGAAACACAATCAGAATAGCCCAGGACCTGGCAGCTTCTACACTGAGGGATTGAAGGGCATAGAATATGATATTCCAGAGGGCATAAGAGCTGGGACTGAAGCCAAGGGTCACCTACCCAGCAAAACTGAGTATCTTGTTTCAGGGGAAAATATGGTCATTCAGTGGAATAGAGGACTTTCAAGCATTCTTGATGAAAAAACCAGAGTTGAAGAGAAAATTTGACATTCAGACACAAGAAGCAAGAGATGCTTGAGAAGGTAATTAAGGAAAAGAAATCAAAAGGAACTTATCAAAGTTGGACTATTTACATTCCTACATGGAAAAACAATAACTGTGTTTGATGAAACCTTTCTCATTATGAAAATAATTGAAGAAGGGTACATGGCATATGTTCACAGGTATACATGGATAGAGGGCACAGGTTGAATTTGATGGGAAGGGATGATTCTTTTTTTTTTTGGTGGGCAATTGGGGTTGGGTGACTTGCCCGGGGTCATGCAGCTGGGTTTTTGTTTGTGTGTTGGGTGTCTGGGGCCGGATCTGAGCTCGGGTCCTTCTGGCTCCGGGGCCGGCGCTCTGCTTGCTGTGCCACCTAGCCGCCCCAAGGAAGGGATCATTCTTAAGGGGTGAAGTCAAGTGGTGAGAGAGGAAAGTGGCAAGAGGAGAAGGAGAGAGACAGGGTAGGGTAAACTATCTCATGCAGAAGAGGCAAGGAGAAGTAGTTGCAGGGGAGGGGAAGAACAGGAAGGCAAAAAGGAAAAACCATATTCTCATTGAAGTTGGCTCAAGGAGAGAATCACATACATACTAAATGGAATATCTTACCCCCACTCACTATCCTGAGTAGGGGAAAGGGGGATGAGAGTGGGGAGGATGGAGGGGAGGGCATTCTGGGGGGAGGGGAGGTTGGAAGTACCCACTATCAAAGAGGGACAGGATCAAAGTAGGGAATGGACCAGGTGGGAGGTGAGACGGGTAGGAGGGAACTATAAGCAGTCTTTTACAATATATCTACTACGGTAATGTTTTGCATAGCTATACATGTTCAACACATACTGAATTGCTTATCTTCTCAGAGGGAGTGGGTGACAAGGGAGGAATGGAATGGATCTGAAAATCGAAGTTTTAAAATTAAATGCTTCATAAGATGTCCAGGCATTGGGGCTCAGAGATTCACTTTGCCCTAATGGCAAAGTCGAAGGAGGTATGGGAAAAGATATGGGAGAGAGCAGATTGGATGAGGGGATATCTAGTGGGACTGCTATTCTGGGGTGGTGGGTAGGGAAAAATGGGGAGAAAATGTAACTCATAATCTGGTGGAAATGAATGATGTAAACCAGAAGTTAATAAAGCATTTGTTTAATTAAAAAAAAGAGTTCATCAGTTCTCTCTCTGGAAATGGATAGCATTTTTTTCTAGCATGAGTCCTTTGGAATTGTCTTGGATCATTGTCTTGGATGATGTTTTGACTTGTGTATGAAGTAGATTTAAGTGAGGCAGAGTTGTACAAAGTTATCAGTCTCACTCTCCCTTTCTGTCATCAAAGTCTAATGGTAAGACAATGGTATTATCACTAGAAATGGCCTGAAATGCAGTGGATGACCTTGGCATATTTGATGTCTAACCAAGCTCTAAGCACTCCACAATGCCTGCTTCCACTGCCTTCATGGACACTGAAACAAATTGTTCTCATCTGCTCATTCCACTGGGAAAAGTCTTCACATGCTTGGGGTAGACATCCCATAATCACTAATGGGAGACTCAACCTGGTTTAGCCAATCTTCTGAAATGCTTTACTGGGGTATAGCCACTGGGCATACTACAACTTCTTGGAGTCACAGGGAAACTATAGTTTGCTAAAAGATACCATAGATAATGAAGCAATATATATATACATACATATATATATATATATATATATATATATATAATACAGTAAGTTTCTCTGATAAAGGCCTCATTTCTCAAATATATACTAAGCATAGAGCTGAGTCAAATTTATAAAAATAAGACCCATTCCCCAATTGATAAATGATCAAGCATAAAGTTTTCAAAAGAAGAAACTAAAGCTCTCTATAGTTATATGAAAAAAATGCTATAAATCCCTATTAATTAGAGAAAGCCAAATCAAAATAATTATGAGGTACCACATCACACCTATCAGAAATGACAAATGGTAGAGGGGATGAGGAAAAAATATACTACTGAATGCTGATGGACTAGTGAACTTGTCCAATTATTTTGTATAACCATTTGGAGCTTGCCAAAGGGCTATAAAATTTTGATCCAGCAATACTACTATGAGATCTGTACCCCAAAGAGATCAAGAGAAAAGGCCCTATATGTACAAAAACATTTCTTTTTGTGGTGGCAAAGAATTAAAAGTTGAGGAGATACTTATCAGTTGGGGAGTGGTTGAACAAGTTGTAGCATAAGAATGTGAAGGAATATTGTTGTGCTATGAAAAATGACAAGGGGAGCGGTTTCAGAAAAACACGTCAAGACCTACATGAAACAATGCAAAGTGAAACAAGAACATTCGGGTGAGCATTATGCACAGTAATAGCAATGCCATACTGACGATCAACTGTGAAAGACTTGGATACTCTGATCACTACAATGATCCAAGACAATTCCAAAGGACTCTTGCTAGAAAAAATGCCATCCATTTCCAGAGAGAGAACTGATGAACTCTTAGTGTCAAATGGAGTAAAATTTTCTCACTTCATTTTTCTTATTATTTTTTATTTTTGGAGAGGCAAGGCAGGGCAGTTGAAGGTAAGTGACTTGCCCAAAGTCACACAGCTAGTAAGTGTTAAGTGTCTGAGGCCACATTTGAACTCAGGTTCTCCTGACTCCAAGGCTGGTGCTCTATTCACTGTACTCCCTTTCTTATTTAAAAAATATTGCTAATATGGATATATGTTTTGCATGATTTCACATATATAATTAATATCCTATTGCTTGCCTTCTCAGTGAGTAGGAGAGGGGGTGAAAAGGGAGAGAATTTGGAACTCTTAAGTCTCCTTCTGCCATTCTTCTGGAAGGGAGAAACAGAGGCTAGATGGTAATCCAGTTAGAAGAACTGGGGTTGGTGGAATGGTAGAACTTGAAGCATATTCATTAACAGTTCCATGTCAACTTAACACCTTCCCCAGCCCCCAGGATCTCAACACTGAGTTATGTCTCTAGGCAAAATGTGGATGATTGGTGATTAGGTGTGTTGTAGAGGGATTTTTTTTTTCAGGTAGAAATTGGACTAGATGGCTAATGAAGTCCCTTTGTAATGGAAATGCAAATTTGAAGATCTTCCCTGCCCCTAAGTGCACCTGGAGCCTGTGGTGGGAAGCTTGTTTTTCAGGAAAGCCCACACCTTGATACTTTGTGATTGGGCAGTGGGTCCAGAAGGTTGTTACATTCTCTGAGCCAGGAGAAGGCTATATAAACCCTGAGGAGAGGCTTTGCTTTGGGGCTCACTTTGAGAAGTGTTGTGTGATTTGACCAGATGAGACTCTGGGAAGCCGTTGTTGAGAGCCCCCGGCTTTGAAAACCCAGATGTTGATGCTTCCCTCTCTGGTAACTGTGATTTGGTATTGATATAATGGTTGGACAGTTTGGAAACCTGTCTGTTTGATCTGTAAGTTCTGTAACTCTGAAGTTCGGGGTGCTGACCTTTTCCCCCTGAACTAAGTAATATATGTTTGATTAAAGTAAGCTTGTTAACTGATTTTGAGTTGCTTTCCTTTACAAAAGCAGATCTAAGAACCTGTGTTGGCAGTCACCCTGGGGATATTGGGGTGCTTGCTGCTACACCCTTCTAACTCTAAGATTCTTCATAATGAGACTAATGACGTTCTTCATGAGATAATTATGTCTAACATAGATACCATTTTGGCTCTGCTACATTTGACTTGCTATATTTCTCATTATATCTAATTTATAGTTGTTGAGATCTGGTGCTGAAGCCCACTGAGAACTTTACTAGAAGAAAGAATATTTTCTTAAGAAATGAATCAGATTTTTGCTGTTGCTCTTATTTCTTTTTTTTTCTTGCTTTTTGGAGGGCAATTGGGGTTAAGTAACTTGCCCAAGGTCACACAGCTAGGTTTTTTGTTTGTGTGTGTGTTAAGTGTCTGAGGCCCGGTCCGAACTCAGGTCCTTCTGACTCCAGGGCCAGCGCTCTACTCACTGCGCCACCTAGCCGCCCCCTGTTGCTGTTATTTCTTAACTTATATAAGTCTCAGTTTCCTTATCTGGAAAATGAGAGAAACGTACTATAACATCCCTCCCAGTTCTAAAGTTCTGTGGCTTTCTGCCTGGAATGAAATGTTATTTGCTAGTCATGGGTTTATTTCCTTTATATGTTTCATTATTTAAAGCAAAGACCAAATCTGACCCTGAGTAAGAGAAGAGATATAAGAAAGTACTTCCTTCTATTCTCTGGAGAAGGAGACTAAAATTGTAAAACACTGAATACACTGACTCAGTTGAGGTGCTTATTTGGCTTGCTCAAATGCTTTTTCTGTCTTTTTTATTCTTTATTATAAGGGATAACAGTTCTCTGAGCGGGTAAAGGGGGGTGTTATTTTTGGGAATAAAGAAGATATAAAGGCAAGAAATATCATTAATATTTTAAAAAGCAAAGATTAAAATCATATTTTGCCCAAATTAAAAAGAAAAAATATATAAACTACAATCAATCAAGATTACCTCCCCAAAAGAGTTAATATAAATAAGATGTAAAGAAAACATTCAAATGAGTCTCATCCCCAGTCTTTCCTTCCATCAGCACAAGCAAAACCCAAAGGGGAAAAAAGACAACATTCCATTTATTAAGAAAGCTTCCATCCCAACATTCTGATCAGTAAATGCAACCCACATTGGGAATAAATCCATTGGCTTCCCCTGCAGGGGACAATTTAAGCCTGAGACCCAAATCTTAGCTGGGGAAGCATGGTATAAGTTAAAAGGCCAGAGGCAGAATGGGTATGTGAAACCTTTTTGGAGCAAACTTGCAACTCAGCATTCCAAGACCCAGGTGGCATCCAGCCATCCCTTGTTTAGAAAAATGAGTTTAAGTTGAATTACTTGAATACTGAATTTTGTGGTGATGCATTTTTTCAGTGACTTGTGGGGGTTGGAAGGAGAATAGCCCAAGATGGTTGAGTTGCAAAAATATTTGCTCTCTGATATAGAATACTAGGGTAACCTTTGTTACAAATTCCCATATAATTGTTCCATGTCCGAATTGGACCTGCCACATTGTCTATTCCCCACATCACTGATTGAATCAAGCTGGACTTCAACAATTGCTCCTCCCCACCCCCGCCATTTACTCAAACCATTTTTCAGGGTATACTGTGATGCACAAGAGGAATGTCACAATATCTACACAGAAAATGTGGGACTTAATAAATCACTAAAGCACGTTCTTTATTCTAAAATCCCAAAGGTCCTATGTCTTCAAAGGAGATTTGTTCTCCACATAGAAATCTCATTTGTACATATTTAATTGTGATCTCATTCTCTATAAAAGAAATTGTTTCATTGGCTCAGCTTCTCTTTTGACGTTTCTATCCCACTTTATTAACATTCTTGGTTCCTGCTTTTCAGCCCTAAGGGGTGTCCAAACCAGAAAAGTGCTTGTAGTTAAGTATGTGTATATTAGGGGTGGAGGAGAGGATTGGGGGGGAAGGGGAGGTTGGGGGAGAAACAAAATTGTTTTCCAGCACTGAAATGCTATATTTTTCAGGAAAAAAATGAAACTTCCAAGAAGGGTAGTTCGAATGTATTGCCAAACTTGTCTTTTGCTCTTTGGTCTGATGTGTAGAACTGTACACAATTATGTACTACAGTATGCATATAAAACTGATGTCATGGCAACCAGCTTTGCCAAATTCATTGTATGCTGCTGCTGACTGAGATACTGGCGCCATCTCAAAGAAATCCACATGTGCTAATATGCACTAGGAATTTTTGAAATTTTTACAGTGCCTTTCAGGGAAAACATCCTTTCCAATAAAGTGATCCTTCATCATTCTCAATGATATTTTGAAAAAAATTTTCTAAAAGGTAAAAATTTTCCCCTATTTTGGGGGGTGTACTAAAGTATGAAACAAATCTTTACTCTATAAGGAAGTCAAAGACCTGTGAATTTAATGTAAAAGCAGAATCTTCAAGACAAATGTATTTTCTTTTGTGTCCCTAATACTGCCATTCATTGTTTTTCACATATTTATTACAGTATACAGTTTACGAGACCGGTTTGTACTGAGGTTTCTCTTATGCCCAATAGATGGCAATATTCCTTTAAACTGAAAACCTATACAAAAATAAATAAATAAATGTAGGATTTTCCAGTGTAACCTAGAAACCAGGTTCACTCTCCAGTGTGATCTCTCTCTCTCTCTCTCTCTCTCTCTCTCTCTCTCTCTCTCTCACCTCCCCCACCCCTACCCACCCCAACCCTCTCCCCATGACTTAGGAAGATTACTAAAACCTAGCCCTTGACTTCAAGAAATCACAACATCAAAGAATTCCAGCAAAAGAAGGGATCTCAGAAGCCACCTAATTCCCTGTACTCATATCAGAACAGGAATTCTCACTACCAGACAGCTGAGAAGCAGCCATGCATATAGACTTTTGCTTGAAATTCTTTAGTGAGGGGGACTACTTCATAAGGTTTTTCATTCCTATCCTGCACAGTTCTAGTTGTTTTGTTTTTCCTGACATTAAGCCTTAATTTCCCTCTTTGCAACTTTGTTCTTCATTTTGTCCTTTGGCACCAAACAAAATAAGTCTATCCCTCTTCCACACAACACTTCTTCAGAAACTTAATGACAGGGGCAGCTAGGTGGTGCAGTGAATAGAGCACTGGCCCTGGAGTCAGGAGGACCGGAGTTTAAATATGGCCTCAGACACTTAACACTAAAAACTAGCCATGTGACCTTGGGCAAGTCACTTAGCCCCAATTGCCCTCCAAAAAGCAAAAAAAGAAAAAAAAAGAAAAAGAAACTTAATGACAATCATGTCTCTTCTTCTGAATAAACATCTTCAGTTCCTTCAACATAAACTCAATATCTTTCCCATTTTGGTTGCCTTTCTTGAGATGTTTTCCAGTCTTTCCTAAACTATGATTCCTAACAGAAAATACATAGACCAAAGATGATTTAGCTGGAGAAAACTAAATCATCTGCTTCCTCCTATAAACTATGACTTCTGAGGAAAATGCAAACTAAGATAGTATTAGTGTTTTGGGATGCCAAATCACACTCTTGACTCATACTGAACTTGCTGTTCACTGAAACCCTCAGATCTTTTTCAAGCAAAATGTTCTCTCTCCATGACTGGCCCATTTTGAACTTAAAAAGCTGAAGAAGGTAGGTAAACTTTATCTACATGATTTCCCTGATATACCAGTTTTGCAGCCCTGCCAAAAAAGGAAATAGTATTTATCCTGTAAGGTCCAATTTAGGAATCAACTTCTTTATAAGGTCTCCCCTTATTCCCTAGTTGAAAGCAATTATTTCTCTTTGAACTTCATAGCATTTTGTATCTTTCCTAAATACATATTCTAATTTTTAATAGTTAATCGTGCATACAGTTTATTTCCCCTACTAGATAAATTTTTAAAATGAAGTGACCACAAAGAGTCATTATTGCTCCAGCAGAGGCAGATCATGCCATATAAATCCACCTTACTCCCCAGCAGGTACACTTCGATCCAGTGAGACTGGACTCATGGCTATTCCACAAACAAATCACTTTATTTCTTGACTCCAGGTATTTTCTCTGGCTATCTATTATGCCTTAAACACTTCTCTTTCCTCTGTTCCACCTGCTGATTTCTCTGTTTTCCTTTAAGGCCTATCTAAAATCTCATCTTTTACTACAAGTCTTTCCCAAACCTTCTTAATTCTTTGTCCTTCCCCTCTGCTAATTATTTCATATATGTTGGTGGGGAGAAGGAAGTAAGGGAGCTGACACCTAATTCTCCTGTGACAGATGCAACAACAATTAAATTTCTATTTTCTTAATAATGCAGATCTTAGGTAATGGATACCTGAGATAATTTTTTTTATTTATCTGCAGTTCTATGCCTTATTACCTGAGACCTGCATTATTAAGAAAATAGAAAATTTTTGACATGGAATGTTAAGAAATGTTTTTATTATCATTAAGCATTAAGTATATGTAGTTTGATTTGTCTATATGTGTTTGTCTCCCCAGTTTGACTGTAAGCTCCCTGAGGGCAGGGATTGTCTTTTTCCTCTTTTTTGTATCCGAAGTGCTTAGAATAATACCTGTGGCATAGTAGGTGCTTAATAAACATTTATTGATGGATTATTGATTGACTATTTCCTTAATAATACTTAATAAACATGTACTGATTGACTATTTTTTAAAAAGTAAAGATGAGAGAAAAGGAATCTTAGAGAAAAGCAATCTTAGAGATAGAAGACAGTAAGGGCAGAATAAATTTAAAGCTGGGCAAATAGTAAAGTTTTTTCTGGGATGCTGTGAAATAAGTTGGAAAAGTTAGGTTTGAGATGAATTGTGGAGATCCTAGAATGCCAGTAATAATATTTATATTTAATTCTATATATGATCAGGAAACATTGAAGATTTTTGAGAAAAAGGTTAGCTGTGCATTAAGAAAACTGCTCTGTTAGCTTTTGATGGGAGAGACAATGGCAGTAGAAAACCATTTAAGATATCTTTGCCACAGTTCAAATGAAAGGTAATAAGGGTTTATTTGGGTAACTTAATCCCATGCCTCTGATCTGGGCTGGGAGCTATTCTCACTTCCCCTAGGTAAGTGATTCAGGGGCAACTTTAGGCTTTTGTTTCTAGCACTGATTACTTTAAAACTGATTATACTAATGAGTACATTCCAATTGCACCATACACAGTATGGTATTCCATGGTTAAGTATAACTCTTAGCAAACCACATGTTTTTGACTAAGCAGTGACCTCATCCACCAATATGCCAGGAAACAACATTTTACTGTATTAACCTCAAAACAGACAGGAGCTGGGTACGTGTATAAATGGGCCAAAGTGCTATACTCTCAGAAACAAAGAACTTCCCTTCTCAATATCTTATCATCACAATGCATATTGAAAACCACCCCAATTAAAAGTAATATGAATTCAGCATGGAGCCAGCCCTCAAATCTCTAATTCTACTATCATTTTATTACAAGACTTTGGTTGCCAAATAATTCTAAGTAGGTAGAATGGGAAATTTTAGCCTAAAGAAAAGAAAATCAGGATGGGGGAGAGAAACTGCTAGCACTCTTCAAGTATTTAAAGGGTTTTCTTATGAAAGACAGATTAGAGTCGCTCTATTTGCCCCAGAGCTCATGGGCAAGAACAATAGTTAGAAGTCAGGCAGGGGGCAGCTAGGTGGCAGAGTGAATAGAGCACCAGCCCTGAAGTCAGGAGGATCTGAGTTCAAATATGGCCTCAGACACTCAACACAAAAAACTATCTGTGTGACCTTGGGCAAGTCACTTAACCCCAATTGCCCTCCAAAAAGCAAAAAAGAAAAAAAAAAGTCAGGCAGATCTGAGTTCAAGATAAAGACAAACTTTCTTAATTACTTTGGACCACCTTAGTGAGTCTACAGGCTCTGAAGTTTTACAGGCAAAATCTAGAGGACCTTTTGCCAAGGATATTACAGAGAGCATTCAGCCTTCACCAAGGGTTGGACAAGATGACTCTTGAGCTGCTACAACTCTGAGATCCTGTGGTTCTGTCAAAAATCACTTTTACTTCTCTGGCACTATGTTCATCTGAGAACAAAATATAATTTTGTTTGCCACATACATAACATGGCTATAAAATGACAATTTTCCATGTTAAGAAAACATTTTGAGCTCGTTACCTAAGAGAAGAACATGAGAGAATACTGAGTAGGTAAGTCTCCAGTTATATACATATATATTTAAATATGTCACACAGAGATAGACACAGCCGGGGAGGGGAGAGAAGAGAGAGAGAGAGAGAGAGAGAGAGAGAGAGAGAGAGAGAGAGAGAGAGAGAAAGAAACAGATGATTCTATTGTAGATATATAATTTCCATTTAGAAATTAATGATATTTTGAACAGGACATTAATTACTTACTTGGACTCTAGGAAGTCACTTAAATTCTTGGGACTAGTTTATCTGTCACATGATGATACATAATCTCCCTTTCTAACTCTTGGCCTATGACAGTAGCCTATTTCAACTCCATTACACCTCTCGCTCTTGCCCTGTGCATAATAAGCAAATCAACACCACTATTGCTACTGGAAAGGATTGACCCTTGTGCTGGGTGGCTCTACTCACAAGCTCTGCCAGTGTCCTAGACCAAAGCTACTTTGAGTCAGCACTCTCTCGATTAAACTGGATCCATCCATTGGGATATAGGCTCTGTTAGGGCAGGGACTGTCTCACTTTTGCATTTGCATCCTCAGAGCCTAACGAAGTGCCTGGCACATTTTTTTTTCAGTAATTCAGTAGTATCCAGCTTTTCATGACCTGAGGGACCATAGCATACCAACACTATCCATGGGGTTTCCTTGGCAAAGACACTGGAGTGATTTTGCCATTTTCCTCTCCAGTGGATTAAGGCAAAAAGAGTTGCCCAGGCTCACACAGTTAGTAAGTATCTGAGACTGGATTTGAACTCAGGTCTTCCTTATTCCAGGCTCAGTACTCTGCCTACTGAGCTACCTAGCTGCTTAGCATATAGCAGGTGCTTAATTTATACTTGCTGATTGATTTTAAAGTTATGCCAAGATATCAAAGGCCTCTGATTTTTTCTAGCTAATTGATCATTTTATTAATAATGTTAGCATATTTCCCACTTAATAGTTTTTTATTTTTTTCAAATTACAAGTAAAGATAGTTTTCAACATTCACTTTTATGAGATTTTGAGTTCCAAATTTTTTTCTCACTCATCCCTCCCCCATCCCCAAGATGGCAAGCAATCTGATATAAGTTATACATGTACAATAAAATAACAATTTCCTTGGGCTTCCCTTTCCCCAACCATAAAAGGTGGGGTGGACTAGGTCAGGGGTGGAAAACCTGCAGCCTCGAGGTCACACCTGGCCCTCTAGGTCCTCAAGTGGGGCCCTCTCACTGAATCCAAACTTCACAGAACAAATACAAATCCCCTTAATAAAAGAATTTGTTCTGTAAAACTTGGACTCAGTCAAAGAGCCACACTTGAGGACCCAGAGGGCCACATGTGGTCTAAAGGTCAAAGATTCCCCACCCCTGATCTAATCCAATCCCCCTTTTGTGGTTGGGGAAAAGGAAGTCCAAAGAAATTGTTACTTGTTAAAATAACACAGGTACTTAAGCAGCAGAGCCAGGATAAAAACTGGGTTTTATTGTTAAAAAGCTAATGTTTTTTCCATCATGCAACTGTTGTCTCTTAATTTAGTCTAATGAGACTACGTATCCATACAATAATATACTCCTACTTGCTGCCTGCCTTCAAAAGGCTTCTATAATAAATGGCTTTTGCACGATTATTCCTTTTCTCTTGGGCTAAGAAAAAAATAGTTATCTAGAGGAAGTGTTCCACATGGAAAAGAAATCACTTGTGCTTCCTAGGCCTGAGTGTCCTCATTAGTCATTTAGTTAATTAGCATTTATTAAGTGTCTACTATGTTCCAAGCACTTCACTAAGCATTAGGGAATACAAAGGAAGTCCAAAAACAAACAAACAAAAAACAAAAATAGAAAAGAAAAAAGAATAGTCCATGTTTTCAAGGAACTCAAAATCTAATGGGGAAAATAACATGGCCTATACAAGATATATTAGATAATCAACAACAACAAAAAAGGTATTAATATTAAGGAAGACCAAAAAAGGTTTCTTACAGAAAGAGAGACTTGAAGGAAGCCCAGAGGCAAAGATGAGGAGGGAGAGCATTCCAGGCATGGGGAACAAATGAAAAAGTTGGGAGGTGGGAGATGTACAAAGAACAACAAGACAGCCAGCATCACTGGATAGCAGAATACATGAAGAAAAATATAAGGTATAAGAAGACTGAAGAGGTAGGAAGGGAAAAATTTTATCAAAGACTTTGAAAGCCAAACATAGAAGTTTATATGTGGTCCTAGAACTAATAAGCTAACAGAGAGCTACTGTCATTTAGTGATCTATTGATTAGTTCAATATGATCATGGATATAAGCTGACCTGCATTTTAGGAATGATCAAATTTGATAGCTGCATGAAGAATGGACTGGAGTGGAGAAAGACTAGAGACAAGGAGACCAATCAGTAGGCTAATATAAAAGATTATTTGTAAACTGACAGGGTTGAACTGGAAGATCTCTAAGATCATGTTTTATATGATTTCAGCCCCCAATCCAATCAATATAATTGATATCATATTGCTTGCCTTCTCAAGGTATGGAAAGGAATGAGAGGGAGAGAATTGAGAACTCAAAAATTTTTCTAAAAATTACAAATAAATAAATAATTGAAATGTTAAAAAAAAGATACCACTTATGAAATAAATAGACAAGAGATAATTTGTTGTCTTGGAATACTTTGTAAGTTCATGTACCTGTTAAATAGGATTTATGCTTGAAGAGGAACTTTTAAAGTGTTTAAACATTCTTTAGGTCTGCCAAATGCATGTCAGAGACATGACAAGCTAACAGATCCAGTGTGCTTTTCTGAAGTGTTTGCCTGGCAGAACTAACCTAGGAGCAATTCTACTCAGCAGGGTTTCAGCAGCATAGTGTAAATATAACTTCTGAGGAAGCACTGAAAATGAAGCAGACAAGTGACCTAGCACCCAGAATTACCAGAAGTATTTATAGATAACAGGCCATCTCAGAGGAGAATGCCTAGGAGATTACAGGAACTCTTGGTGAAACTGATCACAATGTCCCAGGTTCTGCCTCTGGCCAAATTTTAACCCAATAAATAAATAAAAATGAATGAAAAAACACTCATCACCTAGTGCCAGGTATCATGCTAAGCACTGGGAATACAAATACAGAAATGAGATAGTCCTTGTACTTGAGGAGCTTTCATTGCTCTAGGTCACTCTCTAAGACTATAAATTGCAGAGAATGGGTACAAGCCTGAGCTGATAGAGGGAATTACCTCATTGAAAGTTCCCTATGGAATTAAAATTACATTCCAATGGAATTATAGTTACATTCTAATAGAGGGGGGAAATATCTGTCTATCCATATCTAGATCTGGATCTAGATATAGATAGGGAAGTAGTGGCCAGGAAGGGAGACTTTACCTAGAGAGTCATTGGGATGATGAATTGATCCACAGGGCAGCCAATATTCCTAGGGAGATGGTGAGATGATGTGTGAAACATGGTCTAGTCTAAGACCAACTCTATACCGTGGAAAAGATGGATTTGTACTTATTCACCAGTTAATACAGCTAGTTTTTGAGAATTCCAAAACTAAGTAGATTATGCCTCAGGGACTATGGCCATGATTCCTGGTGTTCAAGATCAAAAGGTGCTGGTCCATGTGGAGGTGGGAAGATGGCCCAGGTGGAAGGCTGGATGGAATTGAAGTGTAATTTGGTCTGGGCCCAGCTAGGTTTGTGGATTAGGTGAGTTTGTTCCCATTTACTCATCAATCAAAACAGCTCAGCTCTCAGACTAATCCTGAAGGGTAACTATGATCTGCATGTGGTTGAAAAGACCAATTCACTTCCAACAGACATTTCAATCTACTGCACATGGGCAGACTATCTTTGAATTTATGTTGGGAGGCAATAATCACAAAATTTGTTTCTATTCTGGGTCCCTTTCCTAGGATCTAAAGACTTGACCTAAAAACCAACAAACCAACCAACCAACAAACAAAAACCTTATCCTACTCATCATAGCTGCTTGCTAGTCTGATCTAGTTTCTCCAAAGTGTCACATTCTTTGATGCTATAGTTTAGTGAATTGTTAGAAAAAAATTTTTTTTCTGTTTTTCCTTCCTAATCCTGGCAATTCAGTTTCTCCAATCCCCAATTCAGTTTCAGGTCTATATGAGTTTCTTGGGAAGATGATCATCCATTCTTCATACATAAACAAACCAATCCAATTACCTACCGATAAGCACAGCAGGCATAATGAACAAAGAGACCTAGCCTTGGAATCAAGACACCATGAGTTCAAATCTTGCATCTGACACAAATGGCTATGTGACTCTAGGCAAATAATCTTTCATTGCTCTAGGTCACTCTCTAAGACTATAAATTGCAGAGAAGGGGCACAAATCTGCATTCATAGAGGGAATTACCTCATTAAAAAGTTTCCTATAACAATGAAATTATAAGTCTGAACAAAAAAAATCTACTAATATAAATAAATTTCCATAACCTCATTACTGGTGATCCCATTAGCTATTTGCTACTCAATATATTCCATAGATTAATTTAAATTACCTAAAAGTACAATGGGATTCTCTATAAGGTAGTGGGTTTCTCATCATTAGAGGTCTTCAAGCAAAAATTAAGATTATCACTAAATGGACATCTTGTATTTGGGATTGTTTGGGGGTACTGAAAGAACTAGATGGTTGCTGAAATCTATTCCAACTCTAAACTTCTATGATTTTGTGATTCTGATGAAAATGCTAAAGAAGCCATATGTGATATCTGACCAATGCATTTCAACATAGAATAAATTAAACAGAATTCCGGCCTTTGTTTGGTCTGGGGTCTGAAGCTGAGTTGATGATGAATTCTGGTGTTTGACTTCCTAGAGGAGAAGCTGGTCTACTTGATTGGTTTTCCAATTTCCCCATCAAACAAAGGCATTCCTGGTCAGGTTGTTGCCCATGGACCAGACTTCAAGGAGAGTTATCAGCCTTGCATTGCCAAATAAATTCCTGGACAAAGGAGGTTTTCCTGATAGAGCCTGTGTCTAAACTTTTCCTCCTTCAGCCTTTGATCAGTAAGTTCAAAGCATAATACCAATCCCACAAAGTGGTATAAGGTCAAGTCATTGTCATCTAATCTGACACTGCTATTCCTTCTTCCCACCTGACAGAAAGCTCTTTGAAAGCAGGGGCTATTTTTGTTTTTGTTGATATCCCCAGCTCTTGGAAGAGTACCATGTATATCATAGTTTATGAATGTTTTTTGAGCTGACTCATCAGCACTTTGAAAGCATAATCCTTTATATGTGACATCTCCTAGATGACAGTCCCTAGTCTGTTGAATTAAAGTCTTATAGATGGTAAAGATTATATGATGGCATGATTTTCCATGTCCATGCAACATCCATCCATAAGAATGATTTTGAAGAATAGACTGACCAATGATAGGTTTACTGCTCAAGCCTACTTTATCCACTGTAAATGCTTATAAGATCAATCTAGAGCTAGAAGGGTCCTTCAAGGCTGAGTAGCCCATCTCCTTCCACTTTACAGTTGAGGAAACTGAGGTCCAAGGGGTTAAGTGATTTGCCCAAGGTCACACATGCAGTAAGCAAGTGAGGCAGAATTTGATTGCAAGTTCTCAGACTCTAAAGTCAGGTTTCATTGCACAACCACTGGACATCATGAAATAATCTTTAATATCACTAGCAGACTTGTATTAGGCAGATACCAGGCAAGTCTGGTTGACCCTAAAAGTTTCCTTGACTATGCTTCCACTTATTCAGCAGGTGTTACAATAAGGGAAGATTATGAATTCCTAGGGATTTTTTTCAGTCAAATCCCATGCAGGGTGAGAAAATTAAACCAATGCACAAAACCTAACAACCCTTTTTCCCCGCAGGGCCAGGTAGCTTGATGCTGAATTGGCTATCTGAAGATGGGTTTCCTTCTGCCAATGTTTTACCAGGGTTCTTGCTGAAAGTCATGGGAAGAATTTTATACAACATATGGTTTTGTTAGGAAACTGAGTCAGTTTGGGGTTAGATGGTAAAAGAATGAATTTAATGGCATGTTTGATTCTGTAAAAGAAAAATAAAATAGTCATTTGCTCTTATCCTTACCCAGTGGTAAGGTTTTAGTTTTCCTTGTGATTAATTTTAAATTAACTATTACTCATTTTAAATTGTATTTCGAAAATATCTTATCTGAATAAAGGGTATCTAGAGAGACAGTATAGTATAGCAGATAGAGTGCTGAACTTGTAGTTTGGGAGACCTGAATTTGAATCTTGCCTCTGGTGCTTAAAAATATGTGACTCTGGACAAAGCCACTTAAACTCTTTGAACCTCAGTTTCCTCAACTGTAAAATGAGAATAATGACAACTCTAATACTTACCTTGAAGAGTTGCTGTAAAACTACAATGAGATAGTGCATGTAAAGCCATCTGTAAACCTTAAAGTACTAGAAATGTCACTATTAATCATATTATTAATACTATTATTATTTCACAATGGAAAAAGTACTGATCTTAAAGTCAAGAGATCTAAATTTGAATTCTGGTTCTGGACAAACCATTCAGCTTTCCTGGGCCTCAGTTTCCTCATCAGAAAAATGAGGGGATTAAGCTAGATTACCTCAGAGGTCCCTTCCAGGTCTAGATTTTTTATCCTAATTTGTGAAATATATCCTAATATAGATATAAACCACATTCTTCTTGTTGAATTAAAGGTGAAAAAGAAAACAAACAAAAAGGAAGAAGAAAAGGACATGGCAAACTCACATAAAAGAATCCCAATGGTCCTGAGATATAAGGCATTTTCATTCCAAGGAGATACTTGACTTGTGAGGTCACAACATGGGTGGCAGCTCCAGTTGTCATTGCACTGATCACGGGCTCTGTTAGCAAGAAAGTGGCACTGCCCAGATGCAATACAAACATGGCGATCTAGGGAACCAAACAAAGGCAGGCATCATCTGTAAGTCCATTCAAACACAATGCTCCTGATCTCCTGAAATGATCATTTTATTAGGAAGCACCAGGCTGTCCTTAAGAAATAGGAAGCTCCACTGATGAAAGCTTCCCTTCTCAGAAGCTGACTTCAGTGTTGATGTAACATGAAACATACGGTGCCAATTTGTTTTATGCTTGCTCCTAAACAAAATTCCCAAGCCTTTTAAACAAAATTAGGTGCAAAAGGAAAGTTCAGTTAAAGCTGTTAAATTTCTTGATTTTGAAATGGAACCAATCCAAAATAAAAAAAATTTTAAAACATGCCCATATATACAACAATAGCAATAGTACATAAAAAACATATATTATTCAAGGAAAACAAAAATAAGGAAATTGATGGCAACCCATTGGTAATGATGAGCCTAATTCACTCCTTCACATCTGGAAGACTTGAGTCTTCCCAGGCATGAAGGAAAGAAAGGGATCTTTTAAGACCCTCCAAGATTCTGAGACATAAGCCCCAGCTGTTTTGGCTGTGTTCCTTCTGAGAGCAGCTGAAAGAAGGCTTCTTTCTGGAGTTGATATTCTGAGTAGAAATGCTAAAAGTGGGGAGAGGAGAAAAGAGCCATCTATGGAGACAACAAAGATTATAGAAGAATCACTACAGAAACAATGTTCTCCAAATCCATCCCTCCCCTAACACTCCCAGGATTACTCCCCAGTCAAATCTACACAAATTTATTAACACATAGATGAAACAGTAGTGAATAGAGTCCTGAAAGTCTTAGTGAGAATGGAAAGGACAAAGAATTTTTCTCACTCCTCTATTCCCTCCATTGAATAGTTCATCCACTGTGGGAAAACACAGGCTGACTCCCTTTCTCTGCAGAAAAACAGTGTGCCTCACTGGGCCTTAACACATATTTCTGCTGTTCAGTGGTTTCAGGCATATCTGCCTCTTTGTGAGACCATTTAGGGTTTTCTTGGCAAAAATACTAGAGCAGTTTGTCATTTCCTTATCCAGTTCATTTTAAAGATGAGCTGAGGCAAACAGGGTTAAGTGATTTGCCCAGGGTCGCACAGCTAGTAAGTGTCTTGTCAGATCTGAACTCAGGAAGCTGGTCTTCCTGACTTCAGGCCAGATACTCTATTCCACTGTGCCATCTGGTTGCCCCATCTTAACACATATACAGCATTCCATTTTCTAAGAATTTTGTCAACATTGACATATGATTACAAAAAATTTTAATTATACAGTATGACTGTTTCCCCAAACACTTGTGCATAGGAATTTGTATAATTAGTTTTAAATTTGCACCTAGCATAGTGCCTGACACACAGTAGACAATAATACTTATTGATTTATTTACTGATACAATAACCAATAGTTACCCTATTTGTTTGTTTTGTTTTGTTTTGTTTTTGAGAGGGGAAGGTAGGGCAATTGGGGTTAAGTGACTTGCCCAAGGTCACACGGCTAGTTTTTGTGTTAAGTGTCTGAGGCTGGATTTGAACTCGGGTCCTCCTGACTCCAGGGCCAGTGCTCTATTCCCTATGTGTTCTGAAAGCACAAAGAGAAGAGAGGTAAGCCATTTGGAGAACTAATCCAGAATCTTAGAATTGGAGGCTGCATTTTAAACCATCTTTCCAACCTTCAACCTGAGGTACAAATACTATTTTGCATCAACACCCTCTACCTCCTGACAACCAGGCATTTTTGAACACTTTTAGTTATTGAAAGTTACTACCTTACAAGGCAATCCACTTAATTTTTGTACAGATCTAATTATTAGAAATTGTAAATAATTGTGTCTATTGGCTTGACTTTGCTTTCTGGAGCAACATAGAATAAAGCTAATCCTTGTTGCACATAAAAAGCTTTTCACATATTTGAAGGTAGCTATTGTATGGCTCCTTCTTCTCTTTTCCAGACTTCATATTTCAAAACCCTTCTCTTGTTCCTTGTGTATAAATGGTTAAAAGCCTTTCCTAGATTTGTGTCTGTAAATTTGGTAGGAACATAATTTACCTTTTGATAGGAACATAATTTACCTTTTCCCAAGTCACTGATGTATATGCACAAAAAAAAGAGGGAAGGAGGGAGGGAGAGGAGACAGAGAGAGAGCAAGAAGACAAGAAAGAAGAAAAGGATAAGACCAAGGGAATAGCCCTGCCACATGACATTTAAGATAACTCTCCAGATTCACATGAATACATAAATTATTTGGTAATGGTTGTACAAGGAGTTATGAATTTGTGTTACCACAATATCATCGATCTCATGTCTTTTATCTTGTTTGAAAAAATATTAGGAACTTTATCAAACGTCTTGCTAAAATTAAGTTGTACTGATTTTAGCATTCCTCTGTTCTATCAGTGGGGAAGAAAAAGAAAAAAAGAAATGAGATTAAATTGGCACAACTGTTTCTTAGTGAGACCACTCTGGCTTTTATTGGTCACCATATCATCTTCTAAATGGTCAAAAACCAAACACTAAATAATCTATTCTACAGTTTTACCAGTAATCAATGCTAAGTCTGATAGCCCACAGTTTCTAGAATCTACCATTTCTCTCAGGATAATAACTGCTCAGTTTTATTCTCCCAGTTCTTCTATTTGTCATGATTCCTAAAAGATTATTGAAAGTAGAATTATACAATCTCAGAGTTGGAAGAAATCTCAAAGGTTATCCAATAAACTCACAGCTCAACAAAAATGCCCTCTACCACATAGCCAGACTTTGTTTGAAAACCTCCATTGGGAAGAAACCCATTATCTTTGGAGGCAGTAGCTTTAATTATTAGAGAAACTCTGTTCCTAAAACAAATTTTAACTTATTTGCCTCCTTGAAATTTTTGCCTATTTCTTCTATTCCTGTCTTCTGGAACCAAAAAGAATAAGTTTAATCCTTCTTCCCAGTGTCAACTCTCCAAACATATGAAGACAGCTATTATACCCCTCACTTAAATTTTCTCCAGACTAAACAGCCTCAGTTCCCTCAACTAATCTTCACATGGCATGATTTTGAGGCTCTTGCCCCATCCACTCATCCTTTTCTGAGAATTCTTCAGCTGGTGAATGATCTTCCCAAAATAGGGCACTCAGAACTGAACACAACACTAAAAAAGTAGTCTGACCAGTGAAGGCTGCATTGAGACTCTCATCTTCCTAGTCCAAGACTAAAGCTCCCTGAGATCGTGTGCCTTTTACTGGCTGCTATATCAACCAATCAACCAAAAAACACATATTAAGTACCTATTCAGTGCCAGACACAGTGCTAAGCACTGAGGATACAAAAAGAGGCAAAAGGCAGTCTTTACCCTCAAGGAACTTAAAATCTAATGTGGTAGAAAGCAATTCAGCCACATTTCTTTAATTCTTCCATTAGTGTTCCATATGAACAAGTAATTTGAAATTAGGCTTATAAGATTCTATTACAGGGTGGCTAGGTGGCACAATGAATAGAGCATCAGCCCTGAAGTCAGGAGGACCTAAACCCAGCCTCAGAAACTTAACTAATACACACACACACACACACACACACACACACAAATTAGCCTTGTGACCTTGGGCAAGTCACTTAACCCCAATTGCCCTCCAAAAAGCAAAAAAAAAAAAAAAAAGAGAGATTCTATTACTATTTATTTATTTTGGGTTTCACTCTATTTGTTCCACAGTGATTATCAATTTCACTGATTATCAATTTCCTTGATGTAGAATATGATAGAAAAATCAGAGTTCAATTTTTTTTAATTTCCTAAAAGTGTACTAGTTGGAAGATGCAGTAAATCTATCTTTTCCTTGGTTTTTTTGCCCTGAACACACCTAACAAATTCCTTTTTGTTATGTCTATCATAAGCTCATTCAGGAGTTTTGCCATCTTAATATACCTAATAATTTGTTATATTTAAAAGTGTGTTTTTAATAATAACACCTAATAATGAGATATAAGCCACATTAGACATCTGCTTTTATATTTTTTATATTTCCCTCCTTTCATCATTTAGGATAATAGGATGAAAGATTTAGATCTGGAAGGGATCTTAGAGTCCATCTGTCCAATCTCTTCATTTTAGGGGTGAGAAATAGGATCAGTAGAGGTAAACGTGACTTGTCTGATGTCACAAAGGTTGACAGGAGCAGAAGCAGGACTCAAACTCAGGTCCTTTGATTCCAAATCCAGCACTCCCCACTGTATTCACAAACTGGAAGTACTTTTTAGTCCTGTGACCTTGCCTTTGTTTTGACTCTTCTTCCTAGAACTTAAAGAAACTTAAAGAAAAAGACCCAGGTCAACCCTGTCTTCATACTTCTGATTCCCAGAATTTTTCTCCCATGCTTCCACACTGGATACCTACTTTCCCACCAACCCCCTGTCACAACACATGCACATACACACACACACACACACACACACACACACACACACACACACACTTTTCATCTTCCTATTATATATTGTCTTCCTCCATTAGAATGAGGGACTACCCCCGGGGACAAAACCTGCCTTACTTTCTGCTTGTATTTAGTATCCCCAGTACTTAGCCCATAATATGTGCTTATATAAATGTTTGCTAACTGATTTTGTTGATTATATCTGAGTACATTGGAGAGTTTCCTATGCAATGACATTGGGTTTTTTGATACTTGTCTTTTAAGTTTTCATTAGGCTCATCTGAGTTTTACTCATCACATCATTTTGAGATCTTCCTATAATTTTTGAGACTAGCCATAGCATCATTTCCCAAAATGTCCATTTTTCAAAGTCTAAAATATATTTCTATTAATTATGTTCCCTCATTTGGTCATCATAATCTCTGGGATAAAATGGTCACTTTCTTCTAAGGTTCCTGTCACTTCCGCTTTACCAAATAGCTCTTTCTTGGTTTACTGTGACTGAGACCACTTGTAACTTCCTTTAACTTTTTGAGAAATGAAATTGGTAACAAAGCAACTCAATTTCTTGAGCCCTCAGTGCTTGTAATGGTAATGATAATTTGAAGATCTTCCCTGCCCCTTAATAAGCCTAAGAGAATTTGAAGACCTTCTCTACTTTGAAGATATACCCTACCCCTTAATAGGCTGAATGCAATCACATGGAGCCTGTGGTAGGAGTTTGATGAAGGGTGGAGCAGAGCCCACAGGAAGCTGGGAGTCAAAGTAGTTAGAAACTGGAGGGAGGAGAGGATGTACCTGAGGGAGACAGTTACATTTGTGAGTAAATGTTGGTTTGTGGGAAGGTTGAAAAATGCTGTGGCTCTCTGTGCTATTATGGCTTATTAACTTCTTTGCTACTATGATGGAATCAGCTTGTTGGTTCTGGGATTCAGTTTTCTGTTGTATGAATAAATGGTTTGCTTCTGTCTTCCATATGAAGAGTCTGTTATATTTTGCAATTGAGCACTATGCCAGCATATTTACAGTTGCTATCACCACTGTGAATACTGCATTGGCACTACAGTGTTTTAATAGAATGACAATATATGTCTGGGGAATTGAAAGGCTAAAACATTACTAAAACTTGCATATTTGGTAGTTTTAGGATCTGGATCTGGATCAGAAAGGCATTGACAATCTGTCTACACTATCAAAAGAATATCATCCCTGTTTCTTGTTCCTTTATCTTCACCTGAATGTCTTACATACAGGTGATTTGTGTTCAAAACATACAGTGCTGTTCAATCACCTCCCCAACATCTCTTTTCAAGTATAGCTTGTGTAAAGAATCTATTATTTCTTGGCATATGCAATATTCACAGTGCCGAAGATCATTATAAATATACCCACATGGTGCTCAATCACAACATATAGCAAACTCTCCATACAGAAGACAAGCAAAAAATTTATTCAGACACCAGAAAACCAAATCCCAAAACCAGCAAGCCAAGTCCATCATAGTAATAAAGAAATTAATAGGCCACAACAGCACAGAGAGCCACGGCATCCTTTAACCTTCCCACAAACCAACATTTACTCACAAGTCTGTCGACTTGCCTATATCCCTCTCTCCTCGCACCATCTAGTTGTTCTGACTCCCAGCTTCCTGTGGGCTCTGTTCCACCCTTTAGCAAACTCCTCCCACCACAGGCTCCATGTGATTATATTCAGCCTATTAGGGGGAAGAATTTATTTTCAAAGCAGGGAAGGTCTTCAAATTCTCTTAGGTTTATTAAGGGGCAGGGAAGATGTTCAAATTCTCAATACCATTACAGAAGCTTTCTCTAACAAGACATATTTAAATCTATCTATGACTTAATAGATAAGGCCTGAGGCACCTAGCCTCACACAAGTGTCTCCAGTCACAGAGCTTGCCTGATTTCATGTGATTCTATATGATTCCTCAAAAATTATTGAAAGTAGAATTACCCAGTCTCAGAG
This sequence comes from Gymnobelideus leadbeateri, assembly GCA_011680675.1. Classification (NCBI taxonomy): domain Eukaryota; kingdom Metazoa; phylum Chordata; class Mammalia; order Diprotodontia; family Petauridae; genus Gymnobelideus; species Gymnobelideus leadbeateri. Next base: position 455,859 of record WOXC01009138.1, read on the forward strand.
TTAGTCCTTTTAAATGAATACAAAATAAGATATTTCTCAAATTTTGTAATTCCAAACCAAAATAGGATAGACTGTACAATGAACTTAACCAAATTGGACAAATCTAACTCTATTTTTGTACCACTGGAGTTGTCATGACCCAGGACTAGTACCCTAAAAACCTAAAAGAAGGTAGCTTCATAGAACTAATAAGTATTAGAGGCAGATTTGATCCTAGACTTTCCTGACTCGAAGGTGAACATTCTATACACTATATCATTTTACCTCTTAAAGCATACTATACCTTACTATTATCATATTCCATTCAAGAGATAGTTGAGTGGCACACTGGATACATCCCTGAGCCTGGCGTCAGGAAGACCCAAATTCAAATCTGGCCTCAAATACTAATTGTGACCCTGGACAAGTCACTTAATCCCTGGCTCAATTTTCTCATTTCTAAAATGAGGATAACAAGAGATCCTACCGGAGTGGAGCCAAGATGGCAGAGTAGAAACAGCACGTCCAAGGCTCTCTCCTCCCAGATTACCTCCAAATTATGTAAAAGGGGACTCTGAACAACTTCTGGAGCCCCAGCACCCAAAGAATGACACAGAGAAGCTAACCTCCCGCTGAGGACAGCCCAGCAGCCCTGCAGGAAGGGCCAGCACAGCGCTCTGGGAGCCAGCAGTGCTGGAGAGCTAAGCCCAGGTCCGTGTGAGCTGCGGTTTTAGCCCCAGGGCGGCCAGGGCCAGCAGCCGGCCGGAGGGACCCCAGAACACCAGCAGCTGTGGTGATTCCAGAATGGTCAACACAGACATGCCTAGGACAAAGTGAGAGGTTAGTGCCCTATGGACTTTGGGACAAGTATTTGGGGAACACGTCGGCTTCCTCCCCTGGGGGCTAGAAGCTGCTGAGGAGACATGCCATTTTGCAGTTTTCAGTGGCGGCTCCAGCTCCTGGCCTGCTAACCGTAGGGAGATTCAGCAATCAGTCTGGGGGGTAATCGCTCTTGCTTTAACCTCCATGGATCTGGATTGTGGTCTGGGGGGGAGGTCGTGGGACGGGTTTCCAGCTTTCCAGAAAAGGAAGTTGTCCCCCCACATGTTCAGGATGAAGCTCCCCTGTCTGGTGGCAGAGTTCTACTGTGGCAACAAGCCCAAAAGTCAAGTAATTAAGTGGCAACATGCCAAGGCAAAGGAAACAAAATAAACAGAAAAATGAAACATTAGACTCCTATTTGGGGGGCAAAGAGGATCGAAGTATGGAACAGTCAGAGGACTGTGAAGTCAGAAATCCTGCTCCAAAAGCCCCAAATGAAAATATGAGTGGGTTACAGGCCATAGAGGACCTTAAGAAGGACTTTAAAAATCAAATAAGAGAAGTGGAGGAAAAATTGGGAAGAGAAATGAGAAGGATGCAGGAAAAGTATGAAATGAGGGTCAACAGCCTGACTGAGGAAAACAACACCTTAAAAATAGATTAACTCAAATGGCAAAGAAGGCCCAAAAGGGCAATGAGGAGAAGAATGCCTTAAAAAGTCGAATTTGCCAGATGGAAAAAGAATCTCAAAAGTTCACTGAGGAGATTCATTCCTTCAGAGTTAGACTGGAGCAAATGGAAGCTAATGACTTTATGAGAAATCAAGATGCTGTTAAGCAGATCCAAACAAATGAAAGAATAGAAGGCAATGTGAAATATCTCATGGGAAAAACCACTGACCTGGAAAATAGATCCAGGAGAGATAATCTAAAAATTATTAGACTATCCAAAAGCCAGGATCAAAGAAAGAACCTAGAAATCACCCTTCAAGAAATTCTCAAGGAAAATTGCCCTGATGTGTTAGACCCAGAGGGCAAAATAGAGGTTGAAAGAATCCACCGATCGCCTCCTGAAAAGGATCCCAAAAAGAAAACTCCAAGGAATATTATAGCCAGGTTCCAGAACTCCCAGATCAAGGAGAAAATACTACAAGCAGCCAGGAAGAAACAATTCCAATATTGTGGAAACACACTCAGAATAGCCCAGGACCTGGCAGCTTCTACACTGAGGGATTGAAGGGCATGGAATATGATATTCCAGAGGGCAAAAGAGCTGGGACTGAACCCAAGGGTCACCTACCCAGCAAAACTGAGTATTTTGTTTCAGGGGAAAATATGGTCATTCAGTGGAATAGAGGACTTTCAAGCATTCTTGAGGAAAAAACCAGAGGTGAATAGAAAATTTGACATTCAGACACAAGAAGCAAGAGATACCTGAGAAGGTAATCAGGATAAAGAAATCAAAAGGAACTTATCAAAGTTGACCTATTTACATTCCTACATGGAGAAACAATAATTGTGACTGATGAAACTTTTCTCAGTATGAAAATAATGGAAGAATGGTATATGGTTCATGAATACATATGTGAATGTGTGTATATATGTTTACAGTTATACATGGATAGAGGGCATAAGTTGAATTTATTGGGAAGAGATGATACTTAAGGAGTGAAATTATGAGGTGAGAGAGGAAAGTGGCAAGAGGAGATGGGGAGAGACAGGGTAGGGTTAACTACCTTATGTAGAAGAAGCAAGGGGAAGTGGCTGCAGAGGAGGGGAAGTATAGGAAGGCAAAAAGGCAAAACCACATTCTCACTGAAGTTGGCTCAAGGAGAGAATGACATACATACTAAATGGGATATCTCAACCTGCAACAGAATAGGGGGAAGGGGGATGAAAGGAGGGATGATGGATGGGAGGGCATCCTTGGGGGGAGGGGAGGTTGGAAGTACCCACTATAGAAGAGGGGCCAGGTGGGAGGTGGGATGGGTGGGAGGGAATTATAAGCAGCCTTGTACAATATATCTACTATGGTAATATTTTGCATAGCTATACATGTACAACACATACTGAATTACTTATCTTCTCAGAGGGAATGGGTGACAAGGGAGGAAGGGAATGGATCTGAAATTCGAGGTCTTAAAATTAAATGTTTCAAATATATATAAATACTATTATTAATACTCTTTTGCATGTAATTGGGAGATAAGATGTACAGGCATCGGGGCATAGAGATTTACCTTGCTCTAATGGAAAAGTCGAAGGGGGTAAGGGAGAAGATATGGGAGAGAGCAGGATAGAGGAAGCGGTATCTTGTGGGACTGCTATTCTGGGAGGGTCAGTAGGGGAAAAACGGGGGAAAAAATTGTAACTCAAAATCTGGTGGAAATGAATGATGTAAAACAGGAGTTAATAAAGCATTTGTTTAAATTAAAAAAAAATAAGAGATCCTACCTCCCCATGGTTGTTGTGAGGATCAAAGGAGATAATAACTGTAAAGCACTTAGCAGTGTGAAAAACAAGCAGAAAAATGCCAAGATAAATCTATAAAACCAGGTACCATAAAGGACAATAATATGACATGAAAAACATAATAGTGGAAGAAAAAAGAACTAGAATGATACTTCTGGTTTTCAAATGCCTACCAGTGGAGAGAGTAAGAATAATAACCATGATGAACTTGTTTTTAGTTTTTATAATTAAAACTTAAATTTTATCAGTAACTTTTGATTTTATACCTTCATTCCTAAAGATATTCCTTTTTCTACCCCAGTGAACCACTCTTTGTAACAAAGAATTTTTTTAAAAAGGGGAAAAAGCCATTCAGAGAAACTCACCAATATATCAACTATGTCAGAAAGTGAATGTAATGTACCTCAACCATAATCCTCACTTTTACCATAAAAGGAGGGAGATGCGTAATGAGTTTCATGATAGGTGATATAATAGGTGCTATATAAATGCACATAACAGGTGCCATATAAATGCTAGAAATCATCATCATTGTTATTAGGAGGCCCATCATATCAGATATTGCTGAGATTTATAAATGTTACATTTGTTGTTGCTGTTCAGTAGTTTCGGTTGTATCCAACTCTTCATGACCTCATTTGGGGTTTACCTTGCAAAGATACTGTAGTGGTCTGCCATTTCCTTCTCCAGTTCATTTTACAGATAAGGAAATTGAGGCAAACAGGGTTAAATGACTTGACCAGGGTTACACATCTATTAAGAGTCTGAGGTCAAATCTGAATTCAGAAGGACGAGTCTTCCTGACTCAGAAGTCTGGTATGTACTATATTCACTAAGCAACCTAGCTAACCCTAATGCTGCATTTACCTTACATTAAAAAAAAATTCAAAATCACATTCCTCAGTAGATAAGTAGTTAAAGGATATGAATAGATGGCTCACAAAGGAAAAACTGGAAACTATTACCAACCATGTAAGAGACTTCTCCAAATAACTAATAATAAAAAAAAATTCAGAGCAAAATAACTTAGCTTTTACTTTGCAGAAAGAAAATTGGAAAAGATGACAAAAAGATGGGATTAGTTAATGTGGAAAGGCAGTCATCCTCATAAATACATGTCAGTGGAGTTGTGAATTGATCCAACTATTCTGGAAAGCCATTTGGAATTACTCTAATAAAGTGACTAAAATGTCCATATACTTTGACTCAGAGATACAGTGGCATGTTATCATGAGGACTTAGACAGAAATAAAGATTCCATATATAACAAAATATATCCATAGTGGTACTTTCTGTAACAACAAAATATTGCGACAAAGTGGATGTCTGTGGAGAAAATAGATCAACAAATGGGGGTACGTGACTGTAATGGATTATTGCTACTCTGTAAGAAATCATTAATATGGAGAATTCAAAGAAGTATAGGAAAACTTATATGAACTTATGCAAATAGCAATAGGCAGAATAGGAAAGTAGAGGTGGGAGATTATGGTTGAGGTGCATTACAAGTATTGTCTGACTCAGTTGATGCATTGGTTAGTTTCTGTGAACTGCCTTTTTTTTTTAAATCTGTTTGTTATAAAGGATAGTTCCCTGCACAGAAGAGGAAAAACAACGTCTTCAGGACTGAAGGAATAAAACCAAAAGTTATTGATAAAATTATTTTTAATTTAAAAAGTTCATTCTGTTCATTATTTATACTCTCCACTGGTCCAGGTAGGTATTTGAAAACCAGAAATATTATTCCAGTTCCTTTTTCCCCCCTATCATCCTTGTCTTTCTCTATTGTGTTTTTTGTGTCATATTTGTTGTCCTTTATGGTATCTGGGTTAATAGAGTTATCTTGGAATTTCTCTCCTTGTTCTTCAATTTTTTATCTAAACTCTTGTTATTCTGGTTGGTTTAAGCCAAACAAAATTTTCTGGTCCTCATGAGATATGTTCCTTCCTTACAAAGGAACCCGTCATTCTGGTATCTTGTGCCATAGTCCTGAAAACCAAATCCCATTCTATTTTGCTAATGGTTCACTACACCACTTAGCTGTGGTAAGGGACTACTAGTTCCTGTTACGTGGTTAGTAACTATTGAGACCAGGATGCAGACAAATCTGGGTCTTTTGACTCAAAGTATATTTGGTGATTTTGGAGTCCTGGACAAAGGCTTTCAGAGATGAAAGGGACTTTATACATATATGGATGTGCATATGCACACATCTGTCTACAAAGACATGCATCTCTAAGTATAATGATTACCAACAAAGTCATAATTTTTATTTCCACATGAATAAAACTTTCCAAAGTGAACACAGTGACCAAAACATTCTGACTTGGTTCACCAGGCTACCTGAGTTCACCAGATCACTGAGTATGGAAACTTTCCCAGAGAAACTACAAAAACGACCTTTCCATTAAAATTAAATAACATTCCATTCATGAGTATCACTGCTAGAAACAGGAAACAAAACAGGTTAGGTTGACATGTTACTTGGCCTAGGCAACTTATGCCATCTGCAAGAAAAAAATCAGTTAATTAGAAATGAATTTTGAAGTTTTCGTTGGATAAGTTAGATACTAAGTGTTGGAAGATGCTAAGTGTTGGACATAGATGCAGTTTTACATAAGGAGGTACTCATCCATTAGGAATGCTGATTTCATAATAATGTGCTATATCAAGTTACTAGTATTGCTTTATATCTGCACTGGCACCACCGAATTTTCATTTGTAAGATATATCATTTTGTCCCTCCATTAGTTTTATGGTGCAATAGCCTTTAGCCAAAGTCTGGAGATGATACTGACACAGTGGATTATCTGTAAACCCAAAGCAGCAAGATACAGTGAAAAAAAGCACTGAATGTAGAGCTGCAGAACCCAAGCTCAAATCTGGCTGTGTGGCCATGACAGGACACGTGGTGTCCTTGGGTTTCCGTTTCTTCATTACTATCTAAGTGAACAAGAGAGCCTCCAAAGACCCATTCAGCTATGATTCTATGAGCCCATCTGTCACACCTCCTCACATTGGGAGCAGTTTCCAATTTTATCAGGAATATTTCAGTCAATGAACGTTATAAGTGCCTACTATGTGCCAGGTACTGTTCTAAGTGCTGAAGATACAAAAAGAGGCAAAAGCAGTTCCTGCCCTCAAGGAGCTCAGAATCTGATGGATTTGTCAGTTGTAGGAATAATATTTGTCAGCAGTAGGAAAGCTGCCACCGGTTTTGGCAAGGTAAGAAAAATCACACCACATTTTCCATTCAGGCAAACTTACTAGAGAACTGAGCCGTAAAGAAAGGACTTTGTGTGAATTGTTTGCAGCTTAACACCGCCCCCCCTCAATTACTTACGTAGTAATGCAAACACCATCCTTTGCCAATATAGAAACTGGCAATCTGTTACTCTCAACAAAGAATGCCAAAACAGCAGGGATTTTTTTTTGCAACTGGTAGTTTTTCAAGAGTACAAATCATATTATTAAAGTAAAAATGTTTTGAGAGAAGTAAGTTAGGCAGCCATGAAGTAGGCAGAGGAAAAATTTGGTTGTCTAGGGTAACTATGGACTCACAATTCATTCTTCTTCAACCTGAGAGAATCCTAGGATTGAGATATAAAAGTGAACCTTAGAAACCACCTAATGAAACCCCTTCATTTTACAGATGAGGAAACTCATACTCAGAGAGATTACTTCCATAAGGCCACCTAGACAGTAAGTAGCAATGCTGCAAAATTAATCCAGAAAAAACGCTAAGCTCCATTTCCCCAAGTGTCCAAATTTTTCACTGAGTGTAAGCTGAGTACAGTGGGAAGCAACAGTATCCATAGAATTACATATTTGAGGTTAAGGGCTTTAGGGACCATTTGGTCAACTCCCTCATTTTATAGATGAGGAAACTGAGGCCCAGGGAGATTGCATGACTTGCCCAAGGTCACACAGGAGGTACATGTAAGCAGAGGCAAGATGGAAAGCCTGACTCCATGCCCAGCCTACTTCCCTTGTACTGCCTGTTCATAGTTTTTTACATTAATTTTGTTAGGTCTTTAGAGTACTATCTGGATCATGACTACTTCAGTGGTTACAAAAATAGAGTTAGATTTGTCCAATTTGGTTAAGTTCACTGTACAATCAATTCTATTTTAATTTGGAATTACAAAATATGAGAAATATCTTATTTTGTATTCATTCAAAAGGACTAATGCCTAGATAGCAGAATTCTTCCCCTCTTTGTGGTTTTATTTTCCGTTTTTTCTTTAATAGCTCATCCCTTTCCATGACCAAGAATAATGACTAGAAGACATTTTTCATTTACCTTGTGGTTTTCTTCTAAACTCCAGTTCTCATCTTGAGAGGTATATTATTTGCCAAGACTGGGAAACAAAGATTACTCAATTCAAACTGATTTGCCACCTCCCGTCAAATTCCTATGTTCCTACCTCTGCTTCTGGGTCATTTCCACTGCCTTGATAGAGTTCTACCCTTGAAAGACATGGATGGGAAAAACAGCCATTTCAGATAGTAAAAGACTAGAATCTAGCAGTCAGGAGAAACCAGAGTAACAGAATATCTTCTTTTTCAATTCCTCCAAGGGGCCAAAAAATTTTGTAATCTTGTACTTGATCTTTTTTTTCCCCTCATACTCTTAAAAATGCCTCCAGCATGGGATAAATCCTTAAAATTAAAGTCCTTGAACTGGAGAGGTCAACAAATCTCCAAGGATTCCCTGTTAATATAACACATTGGGCATATAAAAAATATTGTAAACACATGAGTTTCAATGAAAAGTCAGTTTTTTTCTAGATGACAAATATACCCCACATCCAAAGTAAAAATAAAATTAAAAATGCAATAATATTCCAAAAACATTGTGAACATGTTAATAAAGTTGTGATGCAGAGGGAAACTGAGAGTTAATGCCCAAGCCATCCCTGAATTATAGGGGATTCCCCAATAAAGAATAGGTATGCTTTTGTAACTTTAAAAATTGCTGGGGAGTCCTTTGGGGAGTTTATCAAAAATGCCACTGCTGCAGCCCCTTTAACATGATGATACCACTATAGCCTTTCATTAAAATAAATAGCAATAAACTGCCCGATCATTTTCTCTTTTACAAAGGAAGAGGTGAACAATCAATCCCCAACATTTGGCAATGAAGAATTCTATGGAAAGCTGAATTTTAAAAATTATACATATGATTTTATTTGGCACAAAGTATTTTATGAAAGAAATGAATTTTTTTCAAAATTTATACCTGTGATTTTGTTGGTATAGAGAATTCCCAGTGACTAAACTTTCTCTACCAATGAATATAATAATTGCTTTGTAAGTAATAGTCTTAGTCGCAGAACTCAACTACCAATTCATAAAATACACTCCAGTTGTTTTCAGTCACATGGGCACCTTGTCCAAGTAGTCAAAATTCTGTACAAGTTATGAAGATTCACCAAGATCAAATTTGGTTCAGAGTATTTTTTCTAATCATATGATCTATATAAAGTAAATGGTTCTTATATTTTACTTTGTATTCTGAAACTGTCCTTGAGATACTAAAGAAAAATGATGCAAGGTTCATTTCCATACTTTGGGTTGAAAAGGAGCAAAAGCATACCATGGCTCTGGGGAACCCTAGTGCCATATAATATGTGCTATCCTCACAACATCATTCCCTTTCACTAACAGGGCTCCACCACACAGGCCAGATCAAACTGACTCTGGGTAAGAGCAAACAAGTTATAAATGAGAGTATTCTTTTAGCTATAAAATAATAATAATAATGATAGCTATCATTTATGTAGCATCTGTTATGCGACAGACATTGGGCTGTTATCTTATTTAAATCTCACAACATTTCTGTGAGGTATGTCCCATTATGATCCCCATTTTAAAGATAAGGAAATTGAAGCAAACAGGAGTGAAATGATTTTCCAAAGGGCACACGGTAGGTCTCTGAGGCTATATTTTTACTTGGGTCTTCCTGACTCCCAGATCATCACTGTGTCCACTGCACCACCTACCTCTCACCATAAAAAGCAATTAAAAGCTTATTAGTAGTTTAAAGTGCTACTGGGCAGGGTGAGTGTGGAATTTTAATCTGAAATGGCAAAAATATTTCACGTTGGCAATTTTCAATTGATCATTAAGTTTTCCACATTGACATTCTTAACAAACAATTTTCTGTGTCATTTAGAGGTGAAGACAATGCTTTAGTCATAAATGTTCTAGTTGCTTTGGGTTTCCTCGGGCTCAAATTGCAGCTGGAAAGATTTAGGTTAAACATTAGTAACAACTTCCTGACTCAAATAAGCTGTGAAACATCAAAACACATGACCAAGGCTTTTGGCCTTGTATATCTCTGGCAATTTTTAAAAAAGGGGGGGTGGGGTAGACAATCTTTATAGAAAGGATAATCAAAGTTTCTTAAACTGTTTCATGTCACAAGCTCTTTGGCAGTATGGTGAAGCCTATGGACCCCTTCTATGAATAATGTTTTTAATGCATAAAATAAAACTCATAGGATCACAAAGAAAACCAATTCTAATGAACTACAGTTATCAAAAGAAAAAAACAAATTAAGTTCCTAAGTCTCACATTAAAAACCCCTGGATGCTCTCCTACCAAAAGACAGAACGGACCAGCTGGCTTCAGCAGATTCCTTCTAGACCTGTCATCCGATTATTTTATATTTTACTGTTAAATCAAGGCAGAAAGGGAGAGTGCCCTCACAAGGCCTGAGTTCATTTATTCACTTGCACAAGGGGAGGCCCTGTCACTCTAGGCCTCCCTGTTGTCATCCTCTGCTTGTGCAACCCTAAGACAAAGAAACTGTGTCTCGCCATGAACTCCAGGAGAGAAACCCTGTGCTGTGGTTGCTTCAGAGCAGAGAAACTTGGGAAGATTTCCAGAAGTAAATGGGCAGAGGACAATCCCCAACTCCTCCTCAGTTCTTGGAAGATGCTAGCAGCAGGCAAAAATCCCATCCTGGTGGAACAAAAAGCCACAGGGAGAAAATGAGGATGCTTTTAAAAGTGACTTGCCTCTAGTTAAAGGCTTGCTTCTAAGGCAAGGATGCTTATTAATACTGGCATTTAAAGGGTCCCAAATTGGCTTTGAAGTTAGCACCTCATTGTGGTGAGTGGGCATGGAGTTTATATATCTTGGCTGCTACTGTTGTTTGGCAGGAACTTTCTTTTTCTTTCTCTCTCTCATTCTCCTTTTCTCTCTCCTTTACTCCTCCCTCCTTCTCTCCCTTCTTTCTCTTCTCTTTCCCTTTCTTCCTTTATTAATGGTTGATTTTCTGTGTCATTTACTTAGAGGTGAAAACAATGCTTTAGTCATAAAAGTTGTAGTTGTTTTGGGTTTCCTCAGGCTCAAAGTACAGCTGGAAAGATTTAAACTAAACATTAGTAATAACTTCTTGACTAAAATGGTTGTGAGACATTGACACAGATAACCAAGGAAGAACTTCCTCCTTTCCTTTCTTCCTACATTCCTGCCTTCCTATCTTCTTTCCTTCCTTCATTTCTCTCTTCCTCCTATACTCTCTTCTTTCTTTCTCCCTCCCTCCCCTCCTTCTTTTCCTTCCTTTTTCTTATCTTCCTTCTTTTCTTCCTTCCTTCCTTTTCTTCCTTCCTTCCTTTCTTTTATTTCCTTCTTTCTTTCACTAGACAGCAAGACTAATAACAAAAAAATATTGTATCACTTCCATTCTAAAGGTCTTCTTTACAAAATGAATTACTTAATTTGTTTTAGAAACAGAATGAAGGAATGGTAAAAGAAACCCCCCAAACTGCTCATTTCCATTGTCACATCAAAAGAACTGCCCATGATCTAATTATAGGTTTTCCTGTGATATTGCAAACCCATGAAGAAGAACTTAGGAAATATTTTAAAGATCAACTTAAAAATGTTTTGAGTTCCAAATAAAACTTCAATGCAAATTCTTCCTCTTTTTTCAGATATATTATAAGATGGTGGCTATTTTTAAAGAATATTTCAGTCCCAAGGGCCAACAGAAATAAACTGGAGGAAAAAAAACTTTTGAAACTCAACTATAAAAATTGATATTATTCATAATCTTAATTATGAATGAAGTCCAGCAAAATGTAAGCTCCTTGGCGGCAGATTAATTTTTTCACTTTGTATCCCTTGTGCTTAGCTCAGTGCCTTGCAAACATGGTTTAATAAATGTTTGTTGAAGTGAATCATTTAAATACATTTCTTAAACACTGACCTAAAATATATTGTTTTAGTATCAGAGGAAAAACTTTCTGTTATATAAGACCAAATGCCATTTCCCAACAGGGAAGTAGCTAAAGGATACAAACAATTCTCAAATGAAGAACTGCAAGCAATTGTCAATAATTTGAAAGAAAGCTCCAAATCATTACCAATAAGAGAAATGCAAATGAAAACAATCCAGAAGTTCCATCTCATATGCAGTGGCTGGCAAAAATGACAAGTAATGGGAATAGTTGATGTCAGAAGGGTTGTAGAAAGATAAGAACTCTGAGGCACTGTGGGTAGGGCTATGGATTGGTATAATCATCCTGGAAAGAAATTTGGAATCATACAAGTAAAGGGACAAAATGTCCATATTCTCTGACCCAGAGATTTCACTACTAAGCATATCCCCCAAGGAGGTCACGGATAAGAAGAAGAAAGTCACCTTACATACCAAAATATTAATAGCAGTAATTTTTGTGGTACCGAGGACTGGAAATAAAATAGATGCCCCTTGATCAAGGAATGGCTAAATGTATCATGGTACCAGACTGGAAAGGAACATTATTATTCTTTTCTAAGAGATGACAAGAATGATGAATACAGAGAAAGATAGTAAGATTTACATGAACTGATGCAAAGTGAAGTAAGCAGAGCCAGGAAAACATTACATATAATGACTACAACAATGAGAATGGCGGGGGGAGAGGAGAAACACCACAATTTCACAACGTTCTATTTTAATGAGTTCTCAGAACTGAATGTTGTGAAATTATAAAGAATAAGCTTGGCCCCTAAAATATAAATAAGAAAAGAAACTTCCTCCCAACCTTTTCCCTTGCAGAGGCCAAGGATTACAGGTGTGGTATATTGCATATAATGTCCAATTTTTTTTTGCTATGTTAATCAGTTTTGATGATTTTTTTTTCTCTTCCGTTTTTTAGAGTTCTTAGGGAGGGAGGAAGGGAAAGGATAAAGGGAAAACATTACAAAATACATATCAATAAAGCTTATTTTTTTAAAGATATCAATCAGTAAGCTGGGCATGGTGGTACATGCACACCTAAAATTCCTCTTTCTAGGGAGACTAAGGCTGGTAGAACATTTGAACTTGGAATTTCTGAGTATCAATTTCTAAAGCCAATTATGCATCCACACTAACTTGAGCTCCAATATGATGAGCCCCTGGGAGTAAAGGGGCAGGAAGCAGACTGCTTAAAAAGGGATGAGCCAGGTCAAGTTAGAACCTGGTTAGAGCTTCTATATACCGTAAAACACTGGGATGTGACCATGAGTGACACTGCACTTCCAGCTTGGGTAACATAAGGAAAGCCAGTTTCCAAAAACAAATAAACAAAACTAACTGGATATCAATATAAAAAATATAAAAAAAACTTTTCACTTCTTGATCAGTTCTTGAAAAAGAAAATTAAAGAGCCAAAACCAAATGATAATATCTGACTAAAGGGCAGAATGTAACTGGTTGATTTCTCTGAACAAGGAACCACAATAAGCACTAACATTAGTCATAAGGAAACATCCTCTGCTTGACAAGACTGTCTGGGCAAAACTCCTAGGCAACCACTCAAGCCCTTCAAAAGCACTCATTTAGAGACATAATTTATGTGCAAATTATAAAACATTTGTGTGTTCATCTAAGCAGGTTCCCTAAAAACTTGTTAGTCGTGTTAGGCCAGTTTTAGTCTTTCTCTCTATTATAAATTATACTAATAAAAGCTAGCATTTATACACTGCTTTAAAGTTTACAAAGTGGTTTGTGTATGTTATCTCACTTTATCCTCACAATCCTTCTCCATCTCTGTGAAGTGGGTGTTATTATTATCCTCATTTATAGAAGAGGAAACAGGCTGAGAGAGGTTAAGTGACTTCACTGGAATCAATTGATCTATCAATAAACATTTATTAAGCACCTACTATGTGCCAGGTAGTATGCTGAGTGTGGGGGATACAATAAGAGTTTTAGCCAGCTCCTGCCCTGAAGAAGCTTACAATCTAATGGGAAGGGGGGAGGGAACATGCAGACAAATATACACAAAGCAAGTTAAATCTAGGATAAATAAGAAATAATTAGCAGATGGAAGGCACTAGAATTAAGATGGATTGGGGAAGTCTTCCTGTAGAAGGTGGGGTTTTAATGACAACATAAAGAAAGGTAGGGAAGTCAGCTGTCACAGGAGAGAAGGGAGACTGTTCCAGGTAGGGGGGTGACAACAAGAGAGAATACCTGGAGTAGAGAAATGGAATCTCTTATTTGTGGAACAGCCAGGAGGTCAGTGTCACTGGATCAAAAACTATGTGTCAGGGAGTTTAAAAAGACTGGAAAGGTGGGAGGGGGCTAGGTTAGGAGAGGCTTTGAATGCCAGGATATTCTGTATTTGTGCCTGGAGTTTATTGCGGGGAGGGAGTGACACGACCAGACTTGAGTTTTAGGAAAATCACCTTAGTAGCTGACTAAAGAAAGAACTGGAGTGGAGAGAGACTTCAGACAGCTAGAATTACCAGGAGGCTTGCAGTAGTCAGTGTGAGGTGATGAGAGCCTGCACTAGAGTGTTGGTACTGCCAGAGGAGAGAAGAGGATATATTTGAAAGATGCTGCAAAGGTGAAATCAACAGGCCTTGGCAAAAGAATGGCTATGTGGGATAAGAGATAATAAGAATCCAGAATGATTCCTAGGTCGTGAACCCAAAGCACTGGGAGGGTGGTGTTTCCCTCTACAGTAATACGGAAAGTAGGAGAGGGCACACAACTAGTTGATGTCTGAGGCAAGATTTGACATGAGGTCTTCCTGACTCCAGGCCACTTGCGATAGCTACTGTTGCCTTTTCAACAGCTCTAAACTGAGGGTTCTTAACCTTTCTTTTTGTGGTTCTGGGGTCCCTTCAGCATTCTGGTGAAGTGTATGAATTCCTCAGAATAAGTTTTTGAATGTGTCAAGAAAAGCAATCATATTGAAACAGTTATTTTAAAAAATTAAGCAAGAGGATTCTGGAAAGATGGCTAGACTAAATCAGAAAATTCTAAGCTCTCAAGATTTTCTCCCCACAAAAAAAAATTAAAATAGCACCTCAGGGCAAACAAAGTGTGGGTGAAGATAAATAAGAATAGGGGTATAACCTGGATATTCCTGGGATAATTTGAGAAGATCAGAAGAAAAATCTCAGGATAAGGTTTGGTCCTTGTGAAGAGTAAACACCTCTAAGCTAGGTTCCCTTTTAACAACAAGCAGCAAGCCCGGGGGTTAGTTGGTTTGAGAAGCTGCTTCTGCCCCAGCCACAGGAACTTTTTCCCCAGGAATAGTGAGAGGAGTTGGGCATTTGAGGCCAGGGAATTCCAATCGAGAAAACCTCTGCTGACCAGGAACTTCAAACCCACATGCGTTGTAAAGAGCAATGGACGTGAAAAGGAACCAGCACATGCTGGTGAGTGTAGAAGCAGCAGGGCAGAAAGCCCCTGGCTGTGGGCACTTACAGGAGGATGGAGGTTTGGCTTTGCTTCCAGGCTAGAGGGAAGAACTTTAGTCTGGGGCAAGAGGCACAATTTCCCATACAACAGGGCTAGAGGTGATTACAAATAATTGTTACCACCACAAAAAATGCACAGGTTAAAGAGAAAGAATCTAATCACAGAAAGCTATCATGGGAATAGAGATGATTGGGTTCATCTTGACAGGAGGATACTGAGATAAGGAAACTCCCCAAAGTAATGTCAAATGATCACCTTCCCAAAAAAGAATTCATAGAAGATCTTTAAAAAGACTTTAAAAATCAAATGACAGAGATGGGGGAAAAACTCTAAAAATAAATAATTAAATGAGAATAATCCAAGAAAAACAAAAAGGTTATGAAAGAACAGTCAACCAATTAGAAAAGGAAATTCAGAATCTTAAGGAAGAAAATGACACCTTGAAAATTAGAACTAGGCAAAGTGAAGCCAGTAAAATTATAAGAGATTGACAAATAATTAAACAAAATATGAATAATTAAAATATAGAAGAGAAAGGGAAACATCTTATAAAAACAACAACAGATTTGGAGAATAGAACAAGAAGAGAAAACATAAAAATAATCAGACTAACTGAAAGTTATCAAAAAAGAATCTTGATAGAATAAAACAAGAAATAATTAAAGAAAATTGCCTAAAATATTAGAACATGGGGGGGAAGTAGAAATAGAAAAAAAAAACAGCAATCACCACTTAAAGATATTATATGAGGAAAATTCATAGGAATATCATAGTCAAATTCCAAAACTCCCAGCTCAAGTATAAAATATTAAAAGCATCATGATTAAAACAATTTCAATATGATGCTGCCACAATTAGACTCACAGAAGACCTAGCAGCAGAGACATTAAAGGACCACAGGTCTTGGAACACAACATATCAAAGAGCACAAGAACTGGGACTCTGGCCAAAAATATTGTACCCTGCAAAGTTAAGTATTATCCAGAAGGAAAACAAAATGGGCATTTGATAAATTCTCTGATTTTCAAAACTGTGTTAAAAATATATCCTGAACTCAATAAAAGATTCGACATATAAGAACCAAGAGAAATATAAGGTACATACAAAAGACTGATTATAAGGGATTCATAAGGACAGACTGTTTACATTTATATAATGTCAAATGTATGTCTAAGATTATTATTAATAATTGGGTAGCTTATGAGAAAAACTGGGGTAAACCAGAGTATGATATGAATTTTAAAAGTAAAACCATTTAACAACAGTTAGAAAGAGTACTTGTTTTATATAAATGAGGTGCAAGAGAAAGAATCAATACAGAGGAATTAGATGGGGAAGGAGGGCTGGTAGTTTTGTTAACCTACTTTCACCTAGAATGGGTTTAAGAGGGATGTGTGTGTGTGTGTGTGTGTGTGTGTGTGTGTGTGTGTGTGTGTAGTGGGGAGGGAATAGGTAAAAGGGGGTACAGGAGGGTGTTGAGATTTATGGGAATGGGAGGATAGGGGAGGGATCCTTGTAGGGGGGTAAATAAGCAACAGGAGGGCAAGGTGGTGGGTAGAGGAGGCTGGAGAGTTAGAAAACAAGAGACATGCACAAACATAAAAACAAAGATCAGGAGCAGAAGGTTTGGGAAAGTATATGTCTATATATGTTTGTATATACATATATGTGTATGTATATATTTATAGCTAAGGAGAAACATATCTAAACTTTATTGTAGCCTTCTGGAGGTGGGGGGAGGGGAAAAAAGAACAAAGCAAAAAAAGCGCATACCAGAGAACAAAAGAAAACTCACAAGGAAGGAAAGATGGACAATTCTCAACATGAGTATTATTAGTCATACAGGCTTTCTTGAAATGAAAATGTATTGTTATATATTTAGAATTCTCTCATGTTCTGCTATGTACACGACACGCTTTTGTTCTTTTTAACTTTGTGTTGAAGTTCCAATATTTAAGTTTATCCCATGTTTTTGTTTCTTTTCTCTAGTCTGTATGTGTTCCAACATTTGAGTCTTAAAAAAAACTTAAGTCCACTGGCCCCAATTTAAAAACTCCCATTTAAAGAGGGCTGAGATAGTTAAGGGTCCAAAAGTCCCAAGTTATAAAACCTACAGTATGGCATATGTGAATGCAATGTGTAATAGGAAACTATGTGAATGGAGAGAAATATGTGACTTTTTGGTATACTTATTTCCTTTTTATTCAGTACAACACAAGTCTTCAAGTTTATACCATAGTTCAATGTGTCCAGCCACATTTGTATTTGTTTCTCCCACCACAGTCAAATGCTCCTAAAGGATACATCTAAAAAATGAATGTTGCTTCACTCTTAGAGAACAGAGAAAGTAGCTATGGATAACAAAAACTGGCATTTATATAATACTTTTACATTTGCAAAGCCTTTAACAAAAGTTATCATCATATGTGTGGTTCACAATAGGAGTCAGCAGACCTGGGTTCGATTCCTGCCTTTGATAAGCACCTGTGTGACCTTGGGATAACAAAACTACCTTGAGTCAGTTTCCTCATTTGTAAGATGGGAAAGTTGGCAGAGGTTCCCAAAGTGGGTGATACCACCCTTGGGGAATACCAGAACAATGGGGGGCAGTAGTAGCCTCAAGTGCAATTAGGAGGGAGCTGAATAAAAATAAGGGGCAGTGGAAGTATAAGGAAAGAAAAGATTAAAAATTTTGAAAAATCATTCAAGTATGTTTCATCTGTTATGTAACAGAGTTAAAGTCATAATGATTATACTATTTTCCAAATAAACACACAAAATGCAAAACATAACCTAACAGTGGTCAAGTCCACCAACAGGTCTTGACAAGCAAGTGCTGGCAGGCAAGTTTGTTGTACATTGTAGGGAAGTCCACCATGCACTGGCAGGAATTCATATGCATGTAATAACTTATTTACAAAACTATACCATATGGTGACGCACCAGCCCTGGAGTCTGGAAGACCTGAGTTAATATCTGGCCTCAGACACTTGACATACTTACTAACTGTGTGACTCACAAGTCACTTAACTCCAATTGCCTTGCATTACCCCTTCCAAAAAAAATACACACTCACACACACACACACACACACACACACACACACACACATATACTTTATGGTTACATGATGCAACACTGCATCAACATTTCAGTACCGGAAAAAAAAACATAAATTCATAAGATGTGTCATTTTTAAAATAAATATTTTATATTTTTTAAATGACACCACAAATTTCAAAAAACTACTAGAGGGTTAAAGAAAGTAGATTTCCATGAAGGTACTTTTTCTTTTCAAAAAGGGGGCAGCAGGCCAAATAAGTTTGGGAACCTCTGGATTATATGATACCTGAATCCTTTCTAGCTCTAGAACTATGACCATCAGATACTATGACCCTGTGAGGAGATACTATAATTAATTTAAAAGAAATTTATTAAGAGTCTACATGTGCCCAGCATTTACCAAGCTTTGATCTATCAGCTTTCAGCTGAACTAGACATGACATCTCCAACCTCCATATAAAAAAAATGGAACAGGGCGGCTAGGTGGCACAGTGAGTAGAGCACCGGCCCTGGAGTCAGAAGGACCTGAGTTCGGTTCCGGCCTCAGACTCTTAACACACACAAACAAACAAACAAACAAAAAAAAAACCTAGCTGTGACCTTGGGCAAGTTACTTAACCCCAAATGCCCTCCAAAAAGCAAAAAAAAAAAAAAAAATGGAACAGACTCTGACTTCAAAGAATTTAGATCTTATCAGGGCAGATATCATTTATGTGTGGATAAAGATATATAAAATAATTACAGAATCATTTGATTGAGAACAGATATTAGCAGCTAGGGAAAGTCAAGTAAAGTCTCATGTAGGAGGTAACTCCTGAGATATGCTCTGAAGGAAACTGAGTTGGGTCCACAGTTGACCACAGCATTGTCACCAACTCAGCTCTCACTTCTTTTTTTTTTTGCTTTTTGGAGGGGTGAAAGCAGGGTAATTGGGGCTAAATGATTTGCCCAAGGTCACATGGCTAGTAAATGTTAAGTGTCTAAGGCCCAGTTTGAACTCAGGTCCTCCTGACTCCAGGGCCAGTGCTCTGTTCACTGGGCCACCTAGCCGTCCCCTCACTTCTTCTTATGCCCAGATAAAAATAGCCTGTGTCTAAGAGCTTCATAAATAAATCCCCTAAGCCATTCTCCCCTACATAGTCTCTGCAGTTGTTGCCTAGAGGAACATCCCCTTTGGAGAAGGGGTATTTCATCTCTGCCACCACTAAAACCAGCCACTGACCAACTGCTGCTTAGGGACATGTGAGCCCAAGAACCCCAAGAATAGCAGGGAACTACCAAACCCATCCCACCCTGAACTTTCTCACCCACCATCCACTGGAGCAATTCTCGTGGAGATGTGAGAAGGCTACTACCTCTCTATACAAGCAGAGCAGCTCAGCTTCCCTCATGCCCTCAGCCACCACAACTACTGGAGACCCTAAAAAGCAAGTTCTCACCACCAAAGCACTGTCAAATGGTTCAATATAAGAAATAAATATAGTTTTATCAATGGACATTACACCAAAGAGGACACAGTGCTATCTACTGTGTTGCTGCTCCCTAAAGACCACTTGGTCTTTCCATTTAACTCATAGCTGAAGCTGCCTATGTGTGCTATATCTCATACTACTAGGATGTAAGCTCCTTGAAAGCAGGGACTGTCTTGTTTTTCTATTTGTATATGCAATACTTAAAATAGTGCTTTGCAAATAGCAAGCACTTAATAAATGCTTTTTAATTCATTCAGTTATTCATATTATATGCAAAACACTATATTCAATGTAAATATTCAATACAAACAGGAGTATCTTAAAGAATTCACCAGCCACAGAGAATCCTTAGACCGGGACTCTTTACTAGATTTCCTCCATCTCAATAGCAAACACTTTGTTGAGCATACATCTCCCTGTTTTATTCCTCAATTAATGTTTATTATCAGAAAGATTCTGACCAAGGTTATTTCTGTTGTATTTTCCAAGGAATCTTGAATGGTTTTGCTATTTGCTCTTTTTGCCAACAAGGTAGACACCTTGTTGGCAAAAGAGCTTGTAAAGCAGTTTTTCTACTGAAGTCAACAAGCATTTATTAAGTGTTTACTACATGCCAGGCTCTGTGCTAAATGCAGGGGGCTTGGAGGTTTTTTATAATCAATAAACAATAAGCATAAGCTTTTACTGACTACACCTTTTTTTTCAAATTATGAAATACTAAAAATGTGGTCCCATTGTTTCATATGACTCAAAAGTCTGCTCATTTCCTACAAACCACCACAGGGAGGATTTCTTCAATCCATGTCTTTCATGGAGATTCTTCATAGATAGGAGAGGAGGCATATACAGTAGGAAGAGGAGAAGGAAACAAGCATCATGAACCAGGCATTATGCTAAGTCCTTTACAAACAGGATCTCATACAATCCACACAATAATCTTACAAGGCAGGTGCTATAATTATCCCCATTTTACAGTTGAGGAAGCTGTGGCAGATGGAGGACAAGTGATCTATCCAGGGTCACACAATAAAGGCCAGATTTGAATTCAGGTCTTCCTAACTCCAGCTCCAGGGTTTCTATCTACTTTGCCACCTAGCTGCCTAAATACACATTAGAAAGGTGTTTATTTGTGTTCTATTTGTCAACTTTTTATTAAAAAGCTCTAAGATTTTTTTCCCAAATCTTTGGTTTCTTTTCCTCTTTCAGTTGCCTTATATCTCGATTCTTCAGTGCCCTAACCATTACACCACCTTCAGCATAGATACCCTCTATATGTAGCTAGTCTTATCTGGCTGCTTTTCTTAGCTGTGTTCCTCGCAGTGATAATTATACCTCTTCTATTAGCACACACAGAACAGAGATACTTTGGTCGAAGTATAGTGATTCTACTACTAACCTTAATGGAGATAACACAATAGAGAGAATGATGATTTTTTTTTAAAAAGTCTTTTCCATTTTTCCTTCCATTTTCAACCTTGAAAGATATTGGGATGGCTTTACCAGTTGGGATATCTTGCTAAGTTTTCCTTAAACTGGTTTTTAACCCTCCACTGACTGCTTCTCTTTCCTTTAGGAGATAATATTACTCATAATCCTCCACCATCCTTCTTCATGTGCTTTTTACAAAAAAATTTATAGTCTAACCCACTGTTGCATTTGGCAGTCGTGTGTGTGTGCATGTGTGCATATGTGTGTGTGTGTACGAGTGTGTGTGTGTTGGCAAGTAAATCAGTTGTTTGTTTACTTCTGGGTTCTCAAGCACTTTGAGCTGACCTTGGAGGCAGGAAGACCTGGATTCCAGTCCCACTTTGGACACAGACCAGCTGTGTAACCCTGGGTATGTCACTAACCACCCAGATCCCTAAGCAACCCTTTAAGACAATAAGTTGCAGAGAATATGCTAACCTGCACTTGTAGAGGTGCAAGGGAAAGCAAAAGGAATGAGCATTTATATAGCATCTAGAATATGCCAGGCAATCAACTAAGTGCTTCTTCTAACTATTTAGGTGTTACTATTATCCCTATTTGAGGAAACTGAGGCAAACAGAGGTGAAGTGACTTGCCCAGGGTCACATAGTTAGTAAGTATCTGAGGTTGGGTTTGAAATCAGATCTTCCTGACTCCCGGTCTACTGTGTCACCAGGATGCCTAGAGAGAGTTTCCTCACTGGGGAGTTCCCAATATAAATTAAATCACAGATCTACTTCCTATCCTTAAACTTCAGGATAAAATTACTAGACTCAGTGTCAATGTCATCCTTGTTACCTATCATTTATTTTAATTATTTATTTAGATAGTATAGGATTAAAATATTTCAATTAACTATGTAAGATTTTTTCTCATTATTACTCTTTCCTTTTTTGGTTGTTTTTGCTATTGTTTTGGCTTACTAATTCTGATCCTAGGTCTGACTATACAAAGATAGCTGGTTCCCCTATCAATAACAAGTCTTTTCTTGCTCATTAATACGTTTTGACTTTGTGCTTGATATGTTCGGTGCCTACCATTTTTTTCTTGAAGGCACTATAAATACAAATACAAAAATGAATTGAACCCTGACTTCAAGGAGCTTATATGCTATGGGAGGGATATGACATGTAGACAGGTATGATACAAGGTCAGGAGTGACAAGGATAAATGAGAGACTAGATAAAGTATACAAGGGATATGTAAGGAATGAGAAAATACTAAGAGTGGGTCAGAGAAGGCTACTTAGAGGAAGTGATCCCTGAATTAAACCTTGAAGGAAATAATGTGAAAGGCAAAATACATTCTGGGAATGCCTCTGCAGATGCATGAAGGTGTGAAAGGGTCTCAAGAACTCAACATGTATGATATTGAGTTCAGCAAAAAGCTAGATATTAGAATTATTCTGTTTAACTATGTTAACACAGAGTACTGAGGGGAGTAAAAAATTTTAAAATGTTGAAAATGTAGGTTGGAGCCCAGTTGTAAAGGGTCTTAAATCCAAAGGTGCATCTTATCCTAAGAGCAAGAGGTAGCTGCTGATAAATTTTCAGCATTAAAGTAATATGGTCAGACATATATCTCAGGAAGTGACTAAATTAACTGATGGAGCAAGGTTTTGGAGAATAAGGGATGAGCTGGAATCAAAATCACAGGTAAAAGGAAAGGAGGAGAGACCCTTCTTCTTCAATGATGGGAACAGAGGAAAAGAAAAAAGGTTAAGGCACAGAGATTTCTGAGGCAGAGAGAAAGAACAATGAGGCAGCTCATGTCCCACTGCCTTGATATTTTCAGCAAAGTAAGAGTAAAGGGGGATGAAGAGCTTAAGGAAAGAGAATAATAAAATGTGTAACCACTGCAGGGAATACAAGGCGTCAGTAAGGGAAGGATAAAAGGATTGTCAGACAATAGTGAGGACCCAGCCAAACCTACACTACATTGACTGTGTAGTAGATGTAAATAATATAGTTCTGTGGACTTTTTTCCTTCAGCAAAGCTCAACAGCCTGGGTGTGGGAGTAGAGAAAGTCTCTTTTTCTGAGTTCTACTTGCAAATCTCCAGCTTTGTAATGGGCATTTCAAACTCAGTAAGACTAAAACAAAACTAGTTACCCTTCTTAAACATCACCATCTCTCCAGGAGTGCAGTTTCACCTCTGTGTCATCCTCACTCTCCCTTATGCTACATCAGCAGTGACCAGATATTGTTGCATCCCTTCCCTTCTCACTACTTCTATGGAGACCATGCTAGTTCAGGCATATATCACTTCCAAACCATGCAACAGACATAGCCTCTTAGCTAGTCTGCCTATCTTAAACCTCTTATTTCTCCAATCCATCCTCGATGCAGCTGCTAAAGTGATTTTCCTAAAGCATGTGTCTGAACTATCTCTCCCTACTCAAAAAAATCTAATGGTTCCTATTGTCTGAAGGATCTGGGATCCTCTGTTTGATATTTAAAGACATTGACGTGAGGCATCCACCCTATCTTTCCAGCCTATTAATAATTATTTCCTTCTTGGACTTTATTGTCCAACCAAACTATCCTTCTTGCTCACTCAGGACAGTCATCTCAGGTTTCTATGTCTTTGCATCAGCCATCCTGAATTCTAGAAAGCAAATGCATGTCCTCCTCATTTGTGCCTCTTAGAATCTCTTGATTAACCTGATCCAACCATTCTGTAAAGCAATTTGGAACTCTGCCCAAAGGGCTATAAAACTGCATACCCTTTTACACAGCAATACCTCTTCTAGGTCTGTATCCCAAAGAGATCATAAAAATGGAAAAAGGACCCATATGTACAAAAATATTTATGGCAGTTCTTTTTGTGGTAGTCAAGAGCTGGAAATTGAGGGGATGCCATCAACTGGGGAATGACTAAACAAGCTGTGGTATATGAATGTAATGGAATACTATTGTTCCATAAGAAATGATGAGCAGGAGGACTTCAGAAAACTGGGAAGACGTACATGAACTGATGCCGAGTGAAGTGAGCATTATCAGGAGAGCACTGGACACAGCAACAGTAACACTGTACAAGGACCAACTCTGAGAGACTTCACTCTTTTCAGCAATGCAAGGATCTAAGACAATCCCAAAAGATTCACAAGGGAAAATGCTATCCACATGCAGAGAAAGAACTATGGAATTTGAATGCAGATCAAAGCATGCTATTTTCTCTTTTTGTGTTTTATTTCTTCTTACTCATGGTTTTCTCCTTTGGTTTGAATTCTTCTTTACAATATGACTAATGTGGAAATGTGTTTAATAGGGTTGTACATGTATAGCTTATATAATAAGATTGCATGCCATCTTGGGGTGGGGAGAAGAGAAAGGGGGAGAAAATTTAGAACTAAAAATCTTATAGGAGTGAATGTTGAAAACTTAAATTAATTTAATTTTTAAAAAATTATAAATAGGAGAAAAATAATCTCTTGATTCCCTCACATTCAGTCCAAATGCCACCTTCTAAATGAGGCCTCCCTGCAGGCTACTAAGTACCTTAACATGATTTTATTTTTATATATTTTGTATACTTTTATATAGGTATGTGTTGTCTCCCTCATTAGAATGTAAATTCCTGGAGGGCAAAGACTATTTCACTTTGTCTTTGGATTCCTAACACCTAGTATAGGCCCTGGTAGTAGTAGGCACTTAATTAATACTTTCTGTCTTACTGAACAAGTAATTCATTTTGTTATATATTCTATGACCAAGTAAATATATCCATATTCAGAGATGGCCTTTAATGGTTCATCATCAGCAGGCAAACACTTTGAATTCTATTTCTACTCAATGAATAAAGGCAATTTTCAAAGTCTATTTAATTTAAAACTAAAGGAACTAAGTCATTGAGAATGTGACTCAGAATATGCCAAGAATAAGAAAAGTATGGAGTTTTCAGCTCTAAGTCCAACCTTTACACTTTATGGATATGGAAACTACAGGGGATCCAGGACATCCAACAGTCATCCATCTAGTTAGGGGTATTGCCAGGAGTACGGCCTTATTCTCCAATATTCTTGCCATATAGCCATCCTGTACTCCATTTATAGAATGGATATAGTAGAAACTGAATATGAGTTACTGCACAGGAATACAGAAGAGATTAATTTCTTAATGTCTAGTAGGTTTCTGCAGCTCCTCAATCAGTAGTATTCAAAACCTATAAGAATACCTGACCTAGGAAGTTGTACATGGGCATTTCCAGAAAGAGTTAATTAAGCCCTGTGTTGTTTCTATTTGGTTTGGTTTTTAATTTATCCCATATAACCTGTATGGCTCATAACTATCAGGAGGTGGCACAGTATATAGAGCACTGGACTTGGGATGAGTTCTAATCCTGCCTATGCCTTTCCAGATGTGTGACTCTGGATAAGTTACCCTCTTCTTGCTACAGTTTCCTCATCTGTAAAATGGAAATAATAGCATTTATCTCCCAAAATTGTTGTGAGTCTTAAATGAGACAACATATATAAATTTAAATATATGTGTGTATATGTATACACATATAAGCTAGTTATAACACTCTAAAGTTTGTTAAATGCTTCACATACCTAAGTAATGTATCACAAGAATTTGTGACATAGATGCTATTATTATCCCCATTTTTAAAAGGAGAAAACTGAGGCTGAGTCGTTAAGAGACTGGACCCAGGAAAGGTAGTGAGAGCTAATCCCAGATCTTCCTCAATCAGTTTCAGCTTCATGAGCCAGTAATTAGGGAAGTGGGGAAGCATCCTTTGAAAGGAAGATTTATTGTCCTATCTATACCAATCATTAGAGCAAATTTCAGGATCGTGGAGGAATGTTATGAAGATGTATCTTTTTTTCTTCTTCACCAAATGGTAAGGACTAAAGTTATTTGCAAGTTAAATCATTCATATTCCATCCCTGTTTTCAAAAGTTTAAAATAGGGGAGTAAGAATCTTGAATATTTCTTCTACTACAAAGAATTTTCTGACCTTGTCACCCAGAAAATGGGTACCTCATTTTATCACTGTCCCAAAGAAATGATATTTCCAACCTGACTCTTGTACCATTATATTCTTTCTCCAAAAGATTTATAGATGTGGGCCAACATCTCTCCTCAGACTCTCATATCCAATTCACACTGGCTCCAGATTCTGGCCTTACATACTCTGTTCACATATAAGCAAGGCCATAAATTTAAGAGGTTGTAAGTTCTGGGCCTTTCTTTTTTAAACTACCCCTCCCCTTTAACAAACTTGCCAATGGGGTGAGATGAATCAATGGAGTAAAACAGAGAACTGATCTTGAAAATAGTCTTGGATCAAGAGGCAATTTGACAGTGGGGAAAGGGCTGGATTTGTTGTCCAAAGACCTGGGTTAGAAGCACAGCTCAGCCACTGACTTGCTGTATAACATTGAACAATTCACTTTACTTCTCTAAGACTCAGTTCCTTCATCTGTAAAGTGGAGGCAGCTGGACTAAATGATTTCTAAAGCCCCTTATGCCTCTAAATACTATGATGCTCTAGTATGGCACATAGCTATGTATTTAATAACTGTAATTTGCAAAAGCTGTCCCCAGTCAATTCAAAAAACAGCACATAGAATCCTGTACTGCAGTGTCTACTGTTTATAGATTTTTAAACTCTTGGATAAAATAATTGAGCGACTAGAAACTTTTTATTTGTTTAAAATTGCCTCCACTAAAATGCTCTTATGATGCCAACTCTGGTTAGTGAATACTGTTTACAGTTTCAACCCAGTCCAATCCCAAATGCTAGAGAATTTCACAAACAGAGTTAGGAAATAAGGAGGGGAGAAAAATGTTAATGTGAAAAAGAAAATCAAAGTTAAAAAATAAAGTAAAATGAGGACTAGTAAGCAGTAGTTCATTGATAGTGATAACTGTTTTGGCCTTTTATAGCATTTAGCAGTGCCTGGCACATAGTAGGTTTTTAATAAATGACCTCACTTGTTTACAGATGGCTATTGAACTGACCATTTTCAGGCCAATTTGTTTTGCTTGGGGGTGTTGGAACATTGAGAGGTGTCATCATTTTTCCAATTTTATTTCACATTTAAGCATTTATTAAATGCCTACTATGTGCCAGGCACTATGCTAAGTACTGGGTATACAAAAAGAGGCAAAAGATAATCCTTGCCTTCAAGAAGCTTACATCCTAGTGGGGGAGACAACATGCAAAGAAATATACAGGAAGCAAGCCATATACAGGGTAAACCAGAGATAATTGATGGAGGGAAGGCACTGGAATTAAGAGAGCTTGAAGAAGGCTTCATTATAGAAGGTAGGATTTTAGTTGAGACTTAAAAGGAAGCCAGGGAGATTAGGGAACTCTATGCTCCTGCCAAATGGTTCGACTAATTCTTCACCACCCACCCCTTATCACATTCACGCATTTTGCTCATAACATACCCTGTACCTCAACTGCTGGCACATTCTCTCCTGCACCCACACTACACCCTCACATTTCAACTTGTTGAATTTCTACCTGTCCTTTTCATCTAATGTCATACACCAACTCCTCCACAGAGTTTTCTCCAAGCCTCTTACCCACAATTAGATGTAATCTCTTCTTCCTCCAAACTCTGATGGCACTCTGTAATCTCCTCTGCACTTGCCATAATCTATTTTATATTATAGTTCATATATATTATATGGTAACTACATTATAGTTGAATTATAAATTTAGAGCTGGAAAGTACTTTAGAAATGAGAAACCATCTCATTTTTCAGATGAAGGGCAAGTAATTTGCTCAAGCATTCTTTCTGAATGCTACACTACCCTTCATGTCACATAAGATCATAGTAGGTTTTATTTTCTTTATAGCAATTGCAATAAAGTGGCAGAGATGCCGCTTACATAGCTTATGGTACCAATTAGACTATGTACTCTATGTCCTTTTATTCTAGAACCTAATATAGTGCCACCATCCTTACAGATAGCAGGTTCTTAATGAATGTCAACTGAATTTGTTGATCATAGTTAAGTGAGTTGCCTAGTATTTAACTGTATTATTAGATAAATTTGATTTCATCTGTCACTGGGCCAGTCAAGAATTGGACATCATGGCCACTCCACAAATCACTAGGATATCACATGAAGTATTTTCAGGTATCTTAACCACACAGTTAAAAACCCCACATAATGCAATGCTTTAGAAAAATCCAAATAAACCAATTTGAAAATGGCAGGCTTGGAGCCAAGGGAGACACATCCATAGCTGGGCAGCATTTACACAATGCTTATTCAGTGCCAGGTATTGTACTAAGGGCTTTACATTTATTATGTCATTTGATCTTCAGACAAGCCTGGCTTGTTAATGCTCAGTCATTTCAGTCATGTCCAATGCTTGGGGTTTTCTTGGCAAAGATACTGGAGCACAAAAGTACTGTAGTACAGAAGAAGAAACTGAGGCAAATGGGGTTAAGTGATTTACCCCGAGTCACACAGCTAAGTGTCTAAGGTCATAGTTAAACTCAGGTCTTCAAGTACTATAAATGTTAAATGCTGTAGGATAAGAGAGCTGGACATGGGGTCAGACAGATCTCTGTTCATATCCCAATCAGATGCTTAGGAAGCTGTGTGATTCCAGGCAAGCCACTAATCTCCTTTAGCCTCAGTTTCCTTATCTCTAAAGTGGGGGCAATAACAGCACCTTTCTCAAAGGGCTTCAGTGAGGATTACATGAGTTAACGTATATACTGCACTTTGCAAACCTTAAAGCACTCTATAAATACTAGCTATTGTTAGTATGGTCATTATTGTTGGTTTCCTAAATCTGACATTACCATAATCTCCATTTAAACTCTCAGACATGAAAGGAGAATCACAATGAGGGAAATGGCTTGTAGGACTTAAAGGGTCCTAGTTGTCCATGGAGAGATGAGCTTGAGGGTCAGAGAGAGTCCAGCCATCTGTTCAGAAATTGGCTGCAAACTCTTCCATGTATAATTGAATATCCTGAGGTGGAGCTAAGCACTAAGGAAAGCAGCTGTGTGATAAAACTGTGGGACAGGACGTAGAAGTCTTGGGATCATATTTTTTCCTATAATTAAAATATCTGGAAACTGAATTACATTATTGAAATACTATATTTAATTGGTCCCTCTCTTTATCTGGTGATCCCAGTACCTTTACCTCTTGGAATCTAAGATAGGGTTTCTGAAAAGTCATTATTAGCATTTTGAATTTCCCTTTTTATTTCTCACCATCAGTATTTTAATTCCAAGTCTATGTAAAGTAATAGATAGTAGCATTAAATCTTGATGATTCTACACTATTTCCAGCTGTGGTTTCCTTTCATTCATGGGAATGAGACTGGTTGGGAAGAAAGTCACTAATAAGTTTTACTGGTAATAAGTCTTCCTTCTCTGAGATCTTTCAGAATAAAGTCCTACATCTTGAAACTCCTAATATGGTTTAGAGAAAGGGGAAAAGGTCCAGACTTTGCAGAATTATAAATTCAGAGAGAAATTACAGATGGAAAAGACATATTAGGTCATCTAACCCGCCCCCTGCCAGTGCTGGATTTCTTCCCACAGCATATTCTCTAGTGTTCTGCCCAGTCCAGTTGGTGGGGAACATTTCAAAAATATAAACCTTATGTGGTAGAGAAGTATACATTTATTTAGGTAAACTCTATCTTGTTTTATGCAATTTTGTTCTTTTAAAAATGTTTCATTGGCATTTCTTTTTAAACACCATTATCATTTCCCAATAACACCCTCTACGCCATCAAATTAGAACCTTCCTTTATAACAAAAAGCAGTTAACCAAAACCAACTATCACAGCAACCACACTTGGTAGTATATGCATAATTCTGTACCAGGTGCTCACCACCTTTCAAACGAGAGTATAGGAGTATGTCTCATTCCTCTAGAGCTAAGATAACTCATTGCATTTAATTTGAAATATGATGCTTTTCAGTATCATTTTCATTTGGGGCATATGTAATTTCAAAGAAAGCATAAATAAAGAGGATTTATTTTTTCCCTTTCTTTTCTCCCCAATACAATTATTCTTTTCTTTGACCAATATGTATTTGATAAGTACTGCCAGGCAATTCACATCATGTAGGGCATTGGATTGAGATATTATCTTTTAAATTCATCTTTCTGGCTTGTCATCTTATACCATCTTAGTGAAAAATGTTAAAGCTTAATGACAATCCTTTAATATTTAGGACTACTGGAATTATTAGAGGTAGGAGTCAAATCAGAAGGGTTTTAGAACCAAACAGAAACTGAAGCAGAACAGTTCCAAATCTGAGGCAACCTATCCATGTCTGACCCACTAAATTCACATGGCAAATTAATTCTCAGATGGAGGCAGATGCCAGATCTCTTGGAGAGACTCAAATTATATCATACTGTCCAAGTAAGAGGAAAGAGCTGCCAAGACTGCCTACATAAATCCCAGAATACTCTTACATCATCTGTGTTGGAAAAAAAAAGGAAAAGAAAAAAAGATGAAGGTTAACAGGCTACCCAGGCAACGGATGATTGTTTCGGGGAAGCACATACATCAGCCATGGAAAATACCTGTTATGCCTTCTAGTCTGGTCAGTCGCCTAAGCAGGGGCATCACTTGATCTTTTTGCAAGTGTGTTGTCCAGTCTTGTGAGTTCTTCTAATCATATTTGAGAATATCTTTCAATTCAATCCAACAAATATTTATTAAGTATTTATAATATCTCTATTTCACCAGTCCTATTATCCATATTTCACAGTCAAATGGAATCACTGTGTGAATCTCAATTTTCCTTTCTTTGTAAGAATCCCTTTGCTCCCATCCTCCATTTCGAATGGTCCTCGACTATTTTTTTTCCTTCAAAGTTTACATTCTCTTAAACCTTATAAGTAAGTTTATGTTGTTCAGTAATGTCTTGGCTATTTAAAACTCAGCTGGCTGCCAATATCTCCCATATAGAATATATCTGAGGGAGGAGGAGGAGGAGGAGGAGGAGGAGGAGGAGGAGGAGAAGAAGAAGAAGAAGAAGAAGAAGAAGAAGAAGAAGAAGAAGAAGAAGAAGAAGAAGAAGAAGAAGAAGAAAGAGAAGGAGGAAGAGGAGGTGATGATGATGATGATAATGATGATGATGATGATGATGATGAAGAAGAAGAGGGAGAAGAAGATGAAAAAAAAGCTCATTTTTTTGGTTTTCACATTTATCTGGTTTTCACTCCCACAGCTGATTAGAAGGAGGTACTCACATTAAGATATTGAAGGAGGTAATTCAATGATTGTTCAGGCAATCAATATGTCTATGACAAACCTAGTTCATCTGATGCCAGAGCAATACTCACTCATGTGTTGTGCTGTCTTCATGATAAATGGATTATATGTTTTTTTCCAAAACCAAATTTTTATATTTGCCTATACATAAATATTTCCTATTCAATTCAATTCCACTTAAGAAACATTTCTCAAGGACCTAAGCTAGCATAATGAAGAGAGAGCTGGACCTGAAAACAGAAAGATCTGAGTTCAAATCTGACCTCAGACATTTACTAACTGGGTGACCCTGGGCAATTCACTTAACCTGTCTGATTTGGTTTTCTCAGTTGTAAAATGAGAATCATAATAGCCTCTACTTCACAGGGTTGTGGAGAGGATCAAATGAGATAACATTTGTAAAGTACTTAGGAAGAGTGCCTGACACACAGTAGGAGCTTAATAAATGTTTGTTTCTTCCTTCCCCTCCTTATGTTACAGATGTCAGGAAAAATAAGATGAAAGACAGCACTGTCCCTTTCCTCAAGTAACTTAGATCAAACAACTAATATATTTTTCTTAAACTACAGAAAAAACCCATAGGGTGGCTAGGTGGCGCAGCAAATAGAGCACCGGCCCTGGAATCAGGAGGACCTGAGTTCAAATCCGGCCTCAGACACTTGACACACTAGCCATGTGACCTTGGGCAAGTCACTTAACCCCAATTGCCCTCCAAAAAAAGAGGCAAAAAAACCCCATAAAAATACCTCTTAAGATACCTCCAAGTTAATATAGTATGGCAGAAACTGGGCATAGACCATTATCTAACACCATATACTAAAATCAAGTCTAAGTGGGTGCATGATCTAGGCATAAAAGATGATACTGTAAGCAATCTGGGAAAGCAAGGAATAGTTTACCTGTCAGATTTGTGGAGAGGGAAAGATTTTATGACCAAACAAGAATTAGAGAACATTATAAAATGCAAAATGGATAATTTTGAAAATAATAAAATTGAAAAGCTTCTATACAAACAAAGCCAATGTAACCAAGATTAAGAGGGAGGTGGGAAATTGGGAAAGAATTTTTATAACCTATGTCTCTGATAAAGGACTCATTTCTAAAATTTACAGAGAATTGAGTCAAATCTATAAGAATACAAGTCATTCCCCAATTGATAAATGGTCAAAGGATATGAACAGGCAATTTTCTGAGAAAGAAATTAAAGATATCTATAAACATATGAAGAAATGCTCTAAATCACTACTGATTAGAGAAATTCAAATCAAAACAACTCTGAGGTACCACATCTCACCAGTCAGGTTGGCTAAGATGATAAAACAGGAAAATTACAAATGCTGGAGAGGATGTGGGCAAATTGGAACATTAATGCATTGCTGGTGGAGTTGTGAACTGATCCAACCATTCTGGAGAGCAATCTGGAATTATGCCCAAAGGGCTATACATAATTTTATACCCTTTGACCCAGCAATACCACTTCTAGGGTTGTATCCCAAAGAGATCATAGAAGTGGGAGGAAGACCCATATGTACAAAAATATTTATAGCAGCTCTTTTTGTGGTTGCAAAGTATTGGAAATTAAGGGGGTGCCCATCAATTGGGGAATGGCTAAACAAGTTGTGGTATATGCATGTAATGGAATACTATTGTGCTATAAGAAATGAGGAGCAGATGAACTTCATATTTACCTGGAGAGGCTGATATGAACTGATGCTGAGTGAGAACAGTAGAACCAGGAGAAATTTGTATACAATCACAGACACAATCTATGTGTGACGACCAACTATGATAGACTGGACTCTTCTCAGCAATGCAGTGATGTAAGTCAATCCCAAAAGACTCATGATGGAGAGAGATGTCTACATCCAGAGAAAGAACTAGAAAGAACTGAGTTTGAATCCTGATTGAAGCAAACTACTTGATCTTTTTTCTTTTTATTGTTTGGTTTTATTTCCTCTTTACCATTTTTCACTCCATCTACTACAATCAGCCTTTGTAACCTGACTAATGTCTAATGTGAAAGTATTTGCAGATCCTATAATGGACTATATGCCATCATGGGGGGGAGGGGGAGAGGGAAAGAAAATTTAAAACTCAAGGAATTATGGAATTAAATCTTGTAAACTAAAAGTAAACAAACAAATTAATAAAGACAAAAAAAAAGATACCTCCCAGTTGTAAGCATTCTCTCACTTCTCAAATTATCTGTTATTTACTATATTTAATTACCTGTATTCATACTGGACACCCCCAATAAAATGCAACATGATTGAAAGAAGGTATCCTTTGTTTTTTGTTTGTTTTGCATTTGGTTCCCAGCACCTATTATGGTGGTCTTGAACCTAGGAGTGCTTAAGAAATATTTAGGTGAGGGATTAGATGGGTGATTATAGGGGCACAGAGAGCCCCCAGGGAGGAACTATCTCTAAGAAGGCAGCTGACTGCCTTCTCTCTAACCTCTGGTCTTAGAGAATTGCCTAGAACACTACTGAGAGGTTAAGGATCTTACCCAGGGTCATACCACAAGTATGTGTCAGAGCTTTCCTCTAGAGAGAGCATAGAATAATAGATACAAAGCTAGACTTGGATTCCCAAAGACCTAGGTTCAAATCCCACCACAGACTCACTAGCTATGTGATCCAGGACAAGTCATTTAATCTTTTCCTCAGTCTCCTTTCTATAGCATCAGATGCAATGGCCAATAAGGTCCCTTTCAGTTCTAAATCTCTGATGCTGTGATTCTAACTTTAAAGCCTGCTTCTATTCACTGGCTCTCTAAGAAATGTTTGTTTATCTGAATTAATCTGAATTAATCTGAGAGTATGACATGTACATGATATAAGGTAAAGTGTTATAACATCCAAGCAAAGTACTATAAGACATTTGAGGAGGCAGGCCATCAACTGAGAGAGGGGAAATGGTGGCAGTAGATATGAGGAAAGGCTTCATAGAGGAAGTGGCATCTTGACCAGGCTTTGAAGACAAAAAGATTCCTATAGGCAAAAAATGGAAGTTGCTTTTGAGGCCAGGGAATGTTTTTCTCTATCTCTTTATTTTCCCAATGGGAGGCATCTCCAGTTGTCCTGATCTATATCTTGCCACTGAACCAAGATGACTCTGGAGGAGAAAGTGAGGCTGATGACTTTACATATCCCTCTCTCACTTTAAATCCAATTAACTTGCAAGTCATTACATCACTTTCATGATCTCATGGTCCTCTTGGAGAACCAAGAACAAACAACAACAACATGTTCCCAATGACAAACAGCCTTGCACAGAGTGGCTACTTAAATTCTGACTGAGTTAAGTGCACAGAGGAAGGGGAAGGTAGGATAAGATTCCAGTACAGCTGTAATGAGACTCCTTAGGTGAGCTCTTTGAGGCAGGGGCTATTTTTTTATTCTTTTGGTTGATTCTGTTTGTTGTTTTCCTTTCTTTGTGCCCTCAAAGCATAGCACAGTGCTTGGTACACAGTAAGTGCTTAATAAATGCTTGTTGATTTGACTTAATTAATACCTAACATCCTGGTTTGGCTAGAACATAAAGTACATAAATGGGTATAGCATGAAATAATGGTAAAAGGTAGCTTACCTAGCCTTCCATCTATGAAAGTCAAACTTAATGACAAGGATGGCACCCAGAAGAGGCATCTCTCTTTTCCACCAAAAGAATCTGAAATGCCTTCCTATTCATCATCCTACCCTGTGCTGTCTCTATCCTTCAGTTGCTGCTGAGGCTTGGTCCCACTAAGATCTTTCTCTATTACAATGTCCCAGGTGCTCCTTTCACTCTCTGGGTCCTTCTCCTTTTCTTTGTACTTACCCTATATATCCTCTCTTCCATTCTTTTAGAGCCATTCTATACCCCACACTTCCTCTTATTACTAACAACATTCTGCCTTCCATGCTCAAAAATTCTCCTTTCTCCAGATGTAGAAGCCACTTATACTCCCCTGGTTTTTCCTTAGGCTAAATTCCCTCTGAGCCATAGAGAAGGAAGGAGGAAGGAAACAAGCATTTATTAAGTATTTTAATGTTCCATGCTTTACTGATATTCTTATTTGCTAAAGTGCTAAGCACTTGATAAATATCATCTCATTTGATCCTCACAATAATCCTGGGAGGTAGGTACTATTATCACCCCCATTTTATAATTGAGAAAACTGAGTCAAACAGAGACTAAGTGACTTGCCTATGGTCACACAGCTACTAAGTGTCTGAAGCCATATTTGAATTCAAATCTTCCTGACTCCAGGCCTAGCACTCTATTCACTGTGCCACCCATCTGCTCTTGAATGGATATGAATATGGGAAGGTATAGTGCGCATTAAGCGGCAAAATGGTGTATTTTGGTGTATAGAATGCTGGCCTTGGAGACCATCACTGGGTCTGAAGTCAAGAAGGCCTGAATCCAAATCTGGCTTCAGACACTTCCTAGCTATATGATCATGGGCAAGTCATTTAACCTCTAATTGCCTGACAAAATGAATCCACTGGAGAAGGAAATGACAAACCCTTATTTTTGCTAAGAAAACCCCAAATGGGGTCACAGAGGGCCATACACAACAGAACAACTAAATAACAACACCAAACCTAGACTACCATATTATTGATAATCCTCCATAAAGTCTAGTGTAGAGTTAATAAATAAAATAAATTATTAGTAACAATAAAACTACCTACTTGAATGATTCCTCCCAAGAATGAAACAGCTGCAGCAACACTAATCCTCTGCATCTCAAAATCAGATAAGCCCAGCACACCTGAGTTACTGTATGTAGTGAAGTTCTGGCTGGCCTGAGGAACTAGACGCTCAACAGCATTGGCAGATATTAACGATGTCAAAGCAAAGGTACCTAGGGAAAAAAAGAGCACCAGACATCTGTTAATTATCAGTTAATGGTGATATCTTAGCTCATACAACTGAAGCTGAATCCATGGGGGAAAAGAAAAGTGGAGCTGATTGAAAGCTACTCTATCCTGGCTTTAAAGCTCTTACGTGCTTACCAATAAAAGGAAAAAGAAAAAGATCTTAGATTAATGGTCTTGACAGGGCTGAACAATAGACAAGGACTTGGTAGAAAAGGATGGCTACAGCAGAAAGTGTGTTCCAAAAAGTATGGAAGCTTTGGTGGGGCAAGAGGGGACAACACAAGTCTGTCTTACCTACATTCTAGTTTCATTAAACTATTCGACTCTTACGTGGAAACAATGCCTCTAGGGCCTGAGTTGTGCATCTCCTGATTTTAGAATCTTTCCCTCTTTTCATTATCTTGAAAATTAGTCTCCTTGTACATCCAAAATTGTACCAGGTCCAGCACAGATTTCTTCTGCATGATAATGGTGGTAAAGATTTCTACAGCATTTGCAAAGCACTTAACCTGTATTGCCCTATTTGATGTTTGGTCAGATGTAGTCATGCTTTATTTTTTTAAAAATTATCAATACATTTTGTTTTGAAACAGCAGACACTTCTGCATCAACACCCAAATAAACTTCAGTACCCTCTCTAAGCATTAGTCAGCCTATTATTATTTGAAAGGAGGGCTGTATCCTCAAAATGACCCTGGCATTGGACTAGAGATTTACAGTCTCTCAGTGTTGACTTTCTTTATATTTTTCCATTACTTTTTCTACATTCCCTTCAGGAGAAGATAAGTTTCTTGAGGAGAGTGACTTTTTTTGTCTTTGTATTGCCCAGTGTATAACACATTGGAAGTGTTTAGTAAATGCTCTTTGAATTGAATTGTATTGAATTGAATTCCAAAAAAGAAAAAGAAAGTTATGGGAACAAATATGTTCATAACTCTATATTTCTATATCTAATCCCCAGCTGTTACAGTTTCCAAAGTACCTATGGATAATCTATCAAGGGACCTTTAGACAATCGTTAGAGAAGCAGCCAGGTAGCACAATGGAGAGAGCAACTGGGTATGGAGTCAAGAAGATCTGGGTTCAAATCTTGCCTCAGTCACTTTCTAGTTGTGTGACCCTGCACAAGTCATTTAACCTCAGTATGCCTCAGTTTCCTCCTTTATAAAATGGGAATAATAACAGCACCTTCTGCCCAATGTTCTTTCGAGGATCAAATGAAATGACACATGGAAAAGTTCTTTGCAAAAAGGTTATAAAATGCTAGCTATTATTATTTTTAATGGCACTTCACCCATATCCACCAAATAAACATCTCTTCTTTCCTTTTCTCTTGCTAGTTTTCCTCTTCCCTTTCTCTTTTGTATGCATTGAGTCTATACTCACAATATGACACTCATGGAATTGTTTAGCCCTGAAGCATAATGCAATGAAAGAAAAATTTGACTTGGAGTTAGAAGACCTAAGCTGGATTTAAGCCTTGTCACTTATTAGACAGGTGGTCCTGGAATTATCCTCTCACTGCTCTGAGCCTCCATTTCTTCATCCATAAGATTACAAGAGCACAACAGAGATAAAGAGCTGGACTCGGAGTCATAGTGTCTTTGGTTCTCATTTCTAGCAGAGAGGGTCCTGAAGCTCTCAGTGCACCAGGGAGACTCCTTAATGCCATAGGTTATATCAAGATATTAGGAGACACCCTATTTTCCAGACCTAAGGCCCAGCAACCTGAGTTTTATACAACAGAAATCCTTTATGCTCGCCCTCTAAATCAGGCCTATACAACCTGAGAATCACAGGATGCCTGCAGCATCCTTTGGGATTTCAGATGGCCTACAAAATATATAAAAGAAAACTTCTTTTGTATGTAGAGGAAATCCATTGGTGAGCCACAAGCAGCCCATGGGCTTTAAGTGACCCACGGGCTACCGGTTGTACAGGCCTGCTCTAGATGAAATGACAGTCTCTGAGCTCAGGACCACATAAAGCCCTGCTATGAATAGATTTTCTGTCACTAAACAACTTTGCCTCACTGTTTCTTTTATGCCTCACTACTATTGCTACACTATACTGTTTGATTCTTTGTCTAGCCACAAATATGTAAATCAAGGTTTAGCCACATTAAAGTGGGTCCCCGCACTAGTGGCAAAGCCTCAGCACATGTGTCTAGATCCCCTGCTTGCTTGTAAACTGTTTCCCTTACTTTGAAATTAAATTTCTGTTTGATTCCTGTCTCCCCTGACTCCTCTCTATCCTGCTCTGTTCTGTTCCAGTCATCCGCAGGTTAGAGACCAGTTGAGTCTGGTTGACATTAATTGGTGTCAGAAGTGGGATTAGACATAGAACCAGGCCATTGGACTCTCATACCAGAGGGAATGGACTAGGTGCCACCAGAGATTTATTTCTCTGAAGTCTGAGCCATCCCCTTGTCTGGTGACTTCTCTGCCCTCGTCCTCAATCCTCTGAGCTTCTACCTTGGTTGAGCCTGCCATTCTTTGGAAGGAAAACAACAGGGCCCTTCCAGTGAGCTAATTCATTTTGGATCACTCTAGTAAGGATACCCTTTCTTAAACTATACAACTCTGTTAACTGGTCCCTCTGCATGACTCTATTGTTTTTAAACTGCACAACTCTGTAACTGTGTACTACTGTCAAAAATCAGTAAAGTCAGGATTGTAACTGCTTGTTTTGTTAAAATTATCCATGTCTGGTTGTATCTATCTTATTGTTTTGTCTACATTTGTCTCTTCACAAAATGTAAAATGTCTGTGTCATGTTTGTGTTGTGAGCTAGATTCTGTTATTTTGAAATATTTAAAATGCACACAGTAAAAAAAAAATTCTAAAGTCTGTGGCCAAAGCGTTTGGAACACTAGGAAAGATTAATGAACTCTCATACTTGAAGTTGTCCCAGTAAGCAGGACTAACTCCCACTTCAGGCTTTCTGCAGGAGAAAAATTTGTAGAATACTAAAAACATTTTAGCAGATTAAGGACTTTGAAGATTAATCATTTTAAGATTATAGGGGTGAACTCCTGAGATTTGGGGGGTAATTCTAAGAACTCACTCCGTTCTGAAACATCTTAGTAATTTTTAGGATACCACTGTCTAGAATTTATTTTAAGGGAAAATAAGGATTAAATTTTATACCAAGTTAAAAGCAGATAGCATTTTCCCTTGAAAATTGGTAACTTCATCATTTTAGGGCAATGAAGGAAAGCAGATAGTTTGGAAGTAATCCCCATATTGAAGAAAGAAAAAAAATAGGCAAATGGTATGCACCTTATAGTCACCCCTTATTAACCTTTCTTTGACTCCCCCAGATCAGAGACCCTCTTCTTCTTTTTCTGTTAATCCCTTTCATCTCAGATCAGATTCCCAAATAAAGGTGTTGGGAAAATGCTGGAAAAAAATGCATATAAACTTGAATTACATTCTAGTTGAAGAAATTTATTAACTATGTAACCTTAAGCAAGTTATATTCTCTTTGCTTGCCCTACTTTCCTGATCTGTAAAGAGAAAAAAATAATAATGGTACCCACCTCCAAGGGTCATTGTGGAATTAAAATAATATAATGATTATAAAGTGTTTAACACAGTGAATTGCATATACTACATTATATTATTATTGTTATAGGTACTACATTATTTCTTTAGCTGAATGTAATTGTTACATACCTAATTAACTCTAAAGTGGTTTTCGAAATGCCAAAGTTCATAATTAACATTAATGATTTTTATGTTCAATAATTTAGAAATGTAACTGATGTCATCTGAAGTTTTGTTTCATGTTTTTATATATTGTATATGTTATGATTGTATTTCTAAATTACCTTATATTGTGAAATATGAGAGACCACCATAACAGAAATACTATTATACAAACAACTTTTTAATCTGGATGCTGTACACATGAATTGGGCCTTTTTAAATGATGTGATTAAAAATAGATATTTGGAAACTGCTAAATATTTAATGAGGTATTTTTTTGTCTTTTTTTTGAAGGGGGAAAGGCATGGCAATTGGGGTTAAGTGACTTGCCCAAAGTCACACAGCTAAGTAAGTGTTGTGTCTGAGGTAGGATTTGAACTCAAGTCCTCCTGATTCACTGTGCCACCTACCTGCCCCTAATGAGGTATAATTTTTTTACAAAGCAGATATTAAGTTTACTATAACAGTCAATTTTCATTTGAAACTCCTGGCTATTATGAAAGTGTATAAGGTGGTTTAAAGATATAGCTTTAACATATTAATAATGAATCAACTATCAGGTGTTTGTAATGTGTCTGAAGTTCCAGAATATTGGTAGTTTTAATTTATAAGTAAAGGATAAATGAAATGTTAACTGTTGGGGAAATATCAGGAAAGATATTCTAGCCCTAAATTTTGGTTAGTGAAATTTTGCTATGTAAGGTAAAAATTCCTGGGATCTTCATTTACTGTTGTTTTGAGCTTTGGTTACAGGGATAGTTGTCTAAATTGTCATGAAGTCAATGTCAGAAAATGGCATGTGTTGCAGTCTGGGAACTGCTAAAGGTGATGTCTGTGTCTCGAAAAAGTTTTGGGAATGACTTCAGCATAGTCCAAGGTAGGATCCTCATGATTCTATTTCACCATTGTACTGTTTCCTTTCTGAAAAGGAAATTTTCCCACCTGGTTAATCCTGAGCTTTGCTTTTACTACCCTGTGACTAAATCATTGGCTGTCAGATAAGCCTCATCCCTGGAATCAAACAAAGCTAGCTAAGGGAGTCTTCCCCCTTTATGATATATGACATTGTTAATAACTATAGCCCTCTTTCTTCCCTTTATAGTAAATTTCTATAATAAAGAAGTTTTGTAAGTACAATATCAAATCTATTTAAATAACAGATTGATACTAGAATATCTCTGAGGTACTATAATAGGATATAAGTATGAACATCTTATAATTCTAGTCTGTATTTGTGATCAAATTATAATATAGTGATGATATCCTTCTAAGAGGGAAATCATTAGATAAGGTAATAAGGCAAAGATGCAAAAAGTTTTCTAAATAAATGGAATAATAAATTTTGAGAAAGCAACAGGACTAGACTGTTTTCTCTAAGAACTATATACATATGTATATGTTTGCCTTCCAAATTTAGCTATCGTGGAAATTCAGGCTTAGAGTATGTTTTAGTAATAAGTTCTCAAAATCAGAATAAGCTTTTACATATAAATTGTATGGACAATGGTAAAGAAAGTGAAATTATTTTTCTATCATTAAAGTATCTGTCTAATAATATTAAAAGGCAGAAGAGCTTATTTTATGGTTGGACTCTCATGAATTTTTAAAAGATTCTTATATCAGGTACAGGACTTAGGTAAGGATAGAAACAGCAAATGTATATGAACTGAAATTCTCTGAAGTTTCAAAATATGGGAACCAAATTTAAGTGACTGTACTAAATTATACTAAGACAGAATTATCTAGGAACCTTTAGATTTGGAATAAGAAAAGCAGAGCCCTTTTGGAGCTGTCCGAGAATAAAATCTGTTTTCCAAGAAAGGATATCTAGGGACCAGATAACTACATGAGACCTCTGGGATTCAAAATGTGCTGCTTAAATGGACATTGAGAATGGGTTACTATGATACGAGGAGACCTGATGTTAATTAACATTGGTGACTCTAGTCTTAGCTTTTGAAACTCTGGTTTCTGATCTCACCCTCAAGATCCTGGTTTATGCTAAGTTTTCTTGGTTACCTTGGTGACATATAAATCTCCCTTCTCATAACTAGTCCACTGTGATACCTCTAAATAATTTGATCTGTACCTGACTTAATGTACTTATGCAATTATGGTAATGGTAAGAAAAAACTTTATTGCATTGTTTGAACCTAGCCCTGTGTGGCTGGGAAACTGGATCATTTCTGTGTGTTGATTAGGGACTCTTAACTAAGGATCTATGTTATGATGACCAGAAACTCAGATCCAAAGATTGATACAAGGGTTTTCTCAAAATTCCACATCTCAAGCAACCTATATGCCTTCTCTGAAAAATGCCAATCAATCACTGTTTTCAAGTGATTAATTACTTTGTCCTTCTGTCTACTCCCACAGCTGCCAAACTTGTTGTTGTGTACTCCTGAACCATCTGAAGAAAGCCTCTGCTCTTGAGTGAATGACAGAACCCTCCAGGGACTTTAAGGTTCATCTAGTATGGGCCCAGAAACAGCC
Source organism: Gymnobelideus leadbeateri (assembly GCA_011680675.1). Taxonomy (NCBI): domain Eukaryota; kingdom Metazoa; phylum Chordata; class Mammalia; order Diprotodontia; family Petauridae; genus Gymnobelideus; species Gymnobelideus leadbeateri. Next base: position 498,130 of record WOXC01009138.1, read on the forward strand.
GACATCCAGATGAGATAGCTGTCCCAAGATTCAAAATGAGAGCTGAGTATACTGTCCTAGGTTTTTTCCTCTTCCCTTTTGTTATGTGTCCAACTACCAAGGCCCTGATTCAAACATGTGTTGGCTTTTTCTCCTATGTTTTTGCCCCTACCCCTTTCTGCTTGCAAGCAAACAATGGCTAGATAAGACCTTTTTAACTCAACATCTTGTCTTTCCCAGCTGGCTTCTCATGGCATCTTGGCTTATACTCGCCTCTTTTTTATTGGTCAGAAGGGTACCCTTCTCCAAAAGAGGAAAATGTCAAGATATTGGGAGATACCCTGTTTTCCAGAGGTAAGGCCCAGCAAATAAGCTGTGCCCTGAACCTGGCATAACAATAATCCTTTGTGCTCACTCTCTGGATAAACTGATGGTCCCTGGACAAACTGATGGTATAGTATTTCATATATATATATGTGTGTGTGTGTATGTATGTATATATACATATATATGTATGCATGTATGTATATATGTATGTATACATGCATATACATGTACAGACATATAATACTATACATTTTTATACAACTTTGCCTCACTGTTGTTGTTACACCTCACTACTCTTGCTACACTATACTGTTTGACTAGCCACAATTATATAAATCAAGGTTCAACCACACTAAAGTTGGTCCCCCTATGTATTGGAAAACAAAGAAGTACTTGGTGCCTTGTTTGGGCTATTTAATTATTTAGCACCTTGTTTCAGTTCAAGTTTCTTTTGAGCCTTGCCCATGATTATATGAAGTCTTTGTTAAGAAATAGAACTTGTGAAACCCACATTGGGAGGGAATTGCCAAAGACCAGATCAGGGAGGAGTTAATGACCAGATAAAAAGCTGAGCACAAGCTGGGAGAGAGCAGAACTGAAAGGGGATAACTTGTGGTGGCAGACTTGAGAAGAAGAAAACTTGTGGTATCCTGGCACTCTGTTTGTCTGTTCTGTCTGTGTTGGTTTGTGTTTGTAATACTTTGTACAGATGACCTGGAAGCCCTGAAAGAGGATTTTCTTGTTGTCTGTTTACAGAAGTCCTGGGGGAGGGTTTCAGAGGTCCTGTGACTTTACTGATGATTTGTGTTGACCTCTCAGACCTTATTTGTGGCTCTGTGTTGATTTCACATGCAGATAGTGAATTGATGATGGTGCCAGCAATGTGCATGAATGGTGTTTTGGCTCTATTAAGCTTTGTCTTCCCAGAAACAGAAACTGTGAAAAACTTGAGGTAGATCGGACACTGTGAGCTTCAATGTGGAACTGGAAGAGGAACTGGACTAGGAGCTGGACACAGAGCTAGACAAGGAGTGAGAGCTGCCTACCTGTAAAGTCAGGTGATAATTGGGTAGATTCAGACAGGAGCTGGACCCATGGAAGAGGAACCATAGAATTTGGGAGCCAGCCTCCAGTCAAGATGAAAAGACCTCTTCTTGGGTACTTAATGCTGACTGAGAAGAACATTATTTACTGTGGCATACAGGTGGGAGAACTTTGTACTCTGTACCTTGTACCTCTTAAGGATGATTGACTTAAGGATGACTGGAAACTAATCTCCAGTCAAGAAGAAAGAAGAGACACAACTTCCAAACAATATGAAAGGGGAATCTGAACAACTTCTGGAGCCCCAGCACCCACAAAACTATACAGAGAAGCTAACCTCCAAAGGACAGCCCAGCAGCCCTGCAGGGAGAAGTGAGTGCAGCGCTCTGAGAGCACGCAGTGCAGAGCACTGGGAGCTGAGCCCAGGCCCGTGGGAGCCAAGGTTTTAGCCCCTGAGAGCAGGCAGCACAGCATGCTGGGAACTGACAGCGCAGTGCTCTGGGAGCTGAGCCCAGGCCCGAGTGAGCCGGGGTTTTAGCCCTAGAGCGGCTGGGCCAGCAGCTGGCTGGAGGGACCCCAGAACACCAGTAGCAGTGGTGATTCCAGAATCATCAGCACAGATATGCCTAGGACGAAGTGAGAGGTTAGTGCCCTACGGACTTTGGGACCAGTATTTGGGGAATGCGTCAGCTTCCTCCCCTGGGGGCGAAAAGCTGCTGAAGAAACCATAGAGAAGCCATTTTGCAGTGTCAGTGGCGGCTCTAGCTCCTGGTCTGCAAACTGTAGGGAGATCCAGCAATCAGTCTGGGGGTTAATCTCCCTTGCTTTAAACTGCCTGGATCTGGATTGTGGTCTGGGGGGGAGGTTTGGGGTGGGTATCCAACTTGCCAGATGGGTGGAGGCTTTACAGAGGCCACCCAACCTGCGGAAAACACCACGTTTGGGATGGAAGCTCTCCTGTCTGGTGGCAGAGTCCTATTGTGGCAACAAGCCCAAAAATCAAGTAACTAAGTGGCAACATGCCTAGGCAAAAGAAACAAAATAAACAGAAAAATTCAACACTGGACTCCTATTTTAGGGACAAAGAGGATCAAAGCATGGAGGAGGACTGTGAGGTCAGAACTCCTGCAACAAAAGCCCCAAATGACAATACAAGCTGGCTACAAGCCATAGAGGACCTTAAGAAGCAGATAAGAGAAGTGGGGGGGGGGAAATTGGGAAGAAAAATGAGAAAGATGCAAGAAAAGTATGAAATGACAGTCAACAGCCTGACTGAGGAAAATAACACCTTAAAAATAGACTAACTCAAATGGCAAAAGAGGCTCAGAAAGACAATGAGGAGAAGAAACCTTAAAAAGCCAAATTTGCCAGATGGAAAAAGAATCTCAAAAGCTCAATGAGGAGATTCATTCCTTCAGAGTTAGACTGGAGCAAATGGAAGCTAATGACTTTATGAAAAACCAAGATGCTGTTAAACAGATCCAAACAAATGAAAGAATAAAAGGCAATGTGAAATATCTCATGGGAAAAACCACTGACCTGGAAAATAGATCCAGGAGAGATAATTTAAAAATTATTGGACTACCTAAAAGCCATGATCAAAGAAAGAACCTAGAAATCATCCTTCAAGAAATTCTCAAGGAAAATTGCCCTGATATTTTAGACCCAGAGGGGGAAATAGAGGTTGAAAGAATCCACCAATCACCTCCTGAAAAGGATCCCAAAAAGAAAACTCCAAGGAATATTATAGCCAGGTTCCAGAACTCCCAGATCAAGGAGAAAATACTACAAGCAGCCAAGAAGAAACAATTTCAATATTATGGAAACACAATCAGAATAGCACAGGACCTGACAGCTTCTACACTGAGGGATTGAAGGGCATGGAATATGATGTTCCAGAGGGCAAAAGAGCTAGGATTGAAGCCAAGGGTCACCTACCCAGCAAGACTGAGTATCTTGTTTCAGGGGAAAATATGGTCATTCGGTGGAATAGAGGACTTTCAAGCATTCTTAAGGAAAAAACCAGAGTTGAATAGAAAATTTGACATTCAGACACAAGAAGCAAGAGATGCTTGAGAAGGTAATCAAGGAAAAGAAATCAAAAGGAACTTATCAAAGTTGACCTATTTACATTCCTACATAGAAAAACAATAACTGTGTCTGATGAAACTTTTCTCATTATGAATATAATTGAAGAATGGTATATGGTCATACGAATACATATGTGAATGTGTGTATATGTTTACAGTTATACATGGATAGAGGGCACAAGTTGAATTTGATGGGAAGGGATGATACTTAAGGGGTGAAGTTAAGAAGTGAGAGAGGAAAGTGGCAAGAGGAAATGGGGAGAGACAGGGTGGGGTAAACTATCTCATGTAGAAGAGGCAAGGGGAAGTAGTTGCAGGACAGGGGAAGAACAGGAAGGCAAAAAGGCAAAACCATATTCTCATTTAATTTGGCTCAGGGAGAGAATCACATACATACTAAATGGGATATTTCACCCTGCAGGAGAGTAGGGGAAAGGGGGATGAGAGGGAGGATGATGGAGGGGAGGGCATTTTAGGGGGAGGGGAGGTTGGAAGTACCCACTTTCAAGGAGGGACAGAGTCAAAGTAGGGAATGGACCAGGTGGGAGGTGAGATGGGTGGGAGGGAAATATAAGCAGTCTTTTACAATATATCTACTGTGGTGATGTTTTGCATAGCTATACATGTACAACACATACTCAATTGCTTATCTTCTCAGAGGGAGTGGGTAACAAGGGAGGAAGGGAATGGATCTGAAAATTGAAGTTTTAAAATAAAATGTTTCATAAGATGTCCAGGCATTGGGGCTCAGAGATTCACCCTGCCCTAATGGCAAAGTCGAAGGAGGTATGGGAGAAGATATGGGAGAGAGGAGATTGGATGAGGGGATATCTATTGGGACTGCTACTCTGGGGGGGTGGGTAGGGAAAAATGGGGGAAAATGTAACTCAAAATCTGGTAGAAATGAATCATGTAAAGCAGAAGTTAAATAAAAAGTATTTTAAAAAAAAGAAGAAGAAAGAAGACATTTTTACTGAGAGATTAAGACAATGTGACCTAGGGGTGGAGAACTTTGACCTTTATACTTTGTATCCCTTAAGAAGGCTTGCTTCTTAAGGATGATTGCGTTAAGGACTTAACAGTTTGCTTAAAACTATGTGGTCACTTTGGTGAAAATTATGTGGCCACTTTAGTGATAAGTTTTTGTGTTATAACACTGTGGATGCTGTACTTTGGTTTCTGTGGATGTTTTGCTTTAGTTTACTGCTGAATAAATAGAGAGTTCATTATACTATGTGATCAGAACCACAAAGCTGTTCACAGCAGCAGTCCTCTGGAAAGCTGCTACTGCTTGTCTTTACATCCTACTCGGGATGGGGCCCCAGTACATGTGCCTAGATCCCCTCCTTGCTTGTGAAGCTACTTCCCTGACTTTGAAATTAAACTTCTGTTTGATTCCTGATTATCCTATCTCTAGCCTCCTCTGTTTGGTTCCAGCCATCCATAAGTTAGAGACTTGTTCCTTTGGGTTGACGTGTGTGTGTGTGTGTGTGTGTGTGTGTGTGTGTGTGTGTGTGCGTGTGTGAGAGAGAGAGAGAGAGAGAGAGAGAGAGAGAGAGAGAGAGAGAGAGAGAAGAGAAGAGAAGAGAAGAGAAGAGAAGAGAAGAGAAGAGAAGAGATGAGATAGAGAGATAAGAGAACAGAAAGTAAGAGAGAAAAAAGAGGAGAGAGAGAGGGAAAGATGAGAAAGAAAGAGGAAGAAGAGAAATAGGGAGGGAGAGAGAGAAACAAGAGAAAGACAGAGGAAAGAGAGGAAGGGAGGAAGGGAGGGAGGGAGGGAGGGAGGGAGGGAGGGAGAAGAAGAAAGGATGGCGAAGAGTAAGAGAGAGGAAGGGAAGGAGGGGGAGGGGGAGACAGAACCAGAGACAAAGAGAGAGACAGAGACAAAGAGAGGCAGGGAGAGAGAGAGAGAGAGAGAGAGAGAGAGAGAGAGAGAGAGAGAGAGATTCCTATTTTATTCTAATAAGCATAGTTTAGTATTATAAGGCAGCATGGTATAATGAATAGAACACTGGCCTTGGAACCAGAAAACTTGGCCACCTGTTCTATCTCTAATCACTTCACCTCCTAGGTAGCTTTTTAAGACTATAGGTCTCAAAATAAATTGATGTAATCGATGAGTTTCCTCATCCAGGCACTCCCTAATTAATTAAAACAGAGGTCTAACACCTATTCTTTCTCTCTATTAGCACTAGTGGAACACAGGGATAAAAAAGTTAATAGGATCACAGACACAGAACTAGAAGGGACCTGATGGGCCAAGGAGTGAACTCCCATCCTGCTCTACCCCGTTTTTATTTGATCAGAAAACTTGAGTTGCAGAGAATTTGTGACCTGGCTGGTTATACAGTGAAAGAGCCAGGATTTCAACTCTGTTCTTCTAACTCCAAATCCAGCAAGCTTTCCTTTGTACCACTAAGAGAAGGAAGTTGACTAATCCTAATTAGCATTCCTTAGAGTCATCACCTATTTTACCCCTCCTCAAAATCTTAAATGGACCCAAATCTTACTAGCTTCAGTGAATAATCCACACTCATCATCATTTATCAGTCTGTCTTTCCATCTTCTTCAACAACCAATGCACCTCCAGATTCCCAAATTTCTGAAACCCAAGTTCCCTTCCCTATTTATCATATGACACTGAAATCAGGATCAAATTTCCTGTATGCCATAAAGAATAATCAACCCATTTCCTCCTCACAAATGAGGTCATTTTAAATCAAAATCAGAAAGGAAAACAAAAACACACATCTTGGGGCAAGATAATTAGAGCAAATTATGCTTTCTGCTAAAGAGTTGTTTTTTGGATAAAACAGATCATTTGTTTGTCAAAGCTTTACCACCATCAGGCAGAATCTCACTTAGGGAATTACATGAGATAGCTGCCCTTAAAATGGGGATAAAATGACAGCTATTGTGACCTTTTCTTTCACAAAACAGTATTTATTTGTAAGAGGAAAGTGGAGGGGCAGAGGGGGCAGTGTTGTTGTTGAAATAAAATATTATATGGAAATAAAATGCTTTATAAACCAAAAATCTGGTAGTCTTTACCCCAAGGACTCCAGTTGTTTCTCTAAATAAAGATCATGCATAGGTCAAAAAATAATTAAACCTTATCAGTTTGTGTACTCTGATATATACATCAATACTGATAAAATACATTGTACCATGTGGAGAAAGCCACTGATGTGACTAATTTACTCTAACCTTAAAGGTTTGCATCAGACCAAGCCAAGAAATAAGAAGGTCCAGCTAACTCTTTGTCCTTTGGTGGAGTACATATGATGAAATAAAATTCCTTCAGCAAAGGACTGAGAAAGTATAGTAGAATGAGTGTTTTTTTATTATGCAAATGACATGCATTTTGGAATGCATAGTACTTACATAGTAGAATACCAAGTATCTATGAAGTGCTGAAAGATATTTGCAAACTATGCTAACTACAGATAATACATGTTATTTAGAAATCAAACTATGTAAATATGTATTTAGGCTCTTATCAAAATATAAATTTTTGACCTCCTAAAGCAAATACATTATGGTCTATTGTGTGAATTCATTCTGCCTTTTCTATCAAAGGTTGAACAGAAGATATGTTTTGGAGTTAATCTTTGGATCAAACTTGATCTCTTTTCTTTCTCTTTTCTCATAAAATGTGAAGAGGAGATGCTAGTAGGCAATAGTGGAAAGGAATATAAAATGTTTAATGGATATGATTTTGAGAATACACAGATTCTTATTCATTAGAATAGTTTTGTTGCATATGTTTAAGACAAAAGAAAACCCCATGACCTCAAGCTCTTATTACCTTTGGCTTTTATAGGGCAAGAGCAGCTAGGAGAATATATGCCCTAAATATTTTTGTGAGATTATTTTATTTCAACTTCAGCATGAAGCAAATTTATGTTCCCAAGTACAAGAGAACCTTGGCAGAAACATAATTGTGAAAGATGAAATGATGTAATCTACACATACCAATGGCACAATTGAGAAGATTATCCGGATAATTGGAAAATATCATGCTTTTCCATAATAATCTGGCTATTTTAGGAAAGAATGTCTTTTTTTTTTGGATTTTTCCACTTCTCTTTGATATTCAGATATGCAAAGGCAGGAATTGCTTTAGAAATTACATGGTACAATACTTATTTAAAAGAGGAAAGGATTCATTAATAGTAGCTAGGATTTATGTAATGCTTTCACTTTAAAAAATTCTTATTCTCTCCTTTCCCATTTTATCCCCAAAACATCTCTTTAGATGGATGACAGACTAGATGGATACATATATACATAGGTAATAAACAGTATTATATCCATTAACTAACATTTACATAGTACTTTGAGTTTTGCAAAGTGCTATACAAATATTATCTCTTTTTATTCACAACTATAGAATATAGGTACTATTATTATCCCCAGTTAGAGGAAACTGAGATAAAGAAAGGTTAAGTGACTTAGGGTCTAGCTAGTAAATGCCTGAGACTGATTTGAGTTCAAGTCCTCCTGAATCCAGGTCCTTTGCTCTATCCATTGTGTTAAAAAGATGATTGTCTACCATTAACACAAACAGTATTTAAGGCATTAGTTTAGAAACCTGACTTTTATTTATCAAATAATTGAATCCCTTTCATTACTAAGCTACAAAACATAAGTACATATGAATCCTTACCTGTTGCAACATGGCGCCCCATTCCAAAGATGGCATAAATAATGGCTGGAAACAGAGAGCCATATAAACCAAACACCGGGTGGACAGAAGAGAGAATAGCAAAGGCCAACCCTATAAATAAGATCAATGGGAATTAATTATGACCAAATTATTGCCAAGACATGGTCCACAATAACAATGGAAAAAAACTATAGCTGTATTTGATTTAAAATCCAACACAACATTATAATTAATTATCTTACATACTCTTTCATAGCATAAGGCATATTTACTATCTACCTTCTAAAGTTGCATTTATGCTGAGATATATAAACCTCTCCAGGAAAGAACAATTTTTGTTTGCTTGTTTGGGTTTTTTTTTTTGGGGGGGGGGGTATTTGGAGGGCAGAATTGGGTTAAGTGACTTGCCCAAGGTTACACTGCTAGTAAGTGTGATCAAGTGTCTAAGGCCGAATTTTAACTCAGGTTCTCCTGACTCTAGGGCTGGTGCTCTATCCACTGCGCCACCTAGCTGCCCTGGAACAACAATTTTTTAGATGCATACATCATCCACCTTTTACGCTTCAATCCCAAACCCTTCCATGTGCCCGGTACTGTGATTACATATGGTGAAACAAAGTCAAAAATGAAATAGCCTATACCATAAAGGACTTAACATTCTATTAGGGAGAACAACATAAACCTGTATAAATGAATACACAATATATGCAAAGTAGTCTCAATGGGGAACTAGTTTCTGGGAGTATCAAGAAAGACTTCATGTAGAAGTGGGCTCTTTGGCTGAGCACTGGAGGAAGTCAGAGCTTCTAAGAGGTAAAAATGAAGAAAAAGTCAGGCACTGTACTATGTGCTAGAGAAGGATGTATAAGCACAATTATAAAACATAAACATAATTTAATGTAGAGATAATTTGTACATATATAGCATTTGTATCTTTTCTAACTACTTTCACATGCATTGTTTTATTCCTGTGGCATAGATGGGGCAGGTATAATTATCACCATTTGAAAAATAAGGCAACATAGACCCAGAGTGGTGAACCATGTAAGGCAATCTGTAAAAAAAATCCAGATCTTCTGATTGGGGGGTGTGCCATCTTCTATTATGGCATACTGTTTCTAATGTCCTATGATCAAGGTCTAACTTAAAAACTAAAAGACTAATTATCTTGTTTGAAGAATAGGCACAAAATAAGTCATCAGCTTCCTAACTGTTCTTCCAAGTGGAAGACATTGTTACACGACCCATTACAGTACAATGTTAGATTCTTGAGGGCAAAGACTGTTTGTCATTTTGTTTTGTATTTTCCAGTAGGACTAGCACCTTATATCTAGTAGGTACTTAATAAATGTCTGTTGAATCAATTTAAGATATTGAATATACATGAGAAAACTAGCATACAGACATATGAAGGCCATGTCTACATGGCTGTAGCTAGAATACAATCAAAAACATTTGGACTATAATTTATTAGTATCATTCCATGTACAATATAGTACTTACAAAAATGCTGTATAGTCAGAGCACAGAAATTCTTTTGATCATAATCAATGAAGTCAATTCTCTGACAGTCATTTTAGATATCTTAAAGGACTTGTCCAAAGTAACAAACAAAGTTAGTGACAGAACGTGCATTTAAAGAAACAATTCCTGTACTTTAGACATAGCACTAAAGTATGGTAAGTTATATTATTGCTTCCATTTTACCATAAACACATACTTAATGAAATCATAATTTTTGTCTCAATTTTCAATACTTTTAAAAAGCAACTTTAACTTCCCCAATCTTAAACTTATTAATGAGAATACATTTTGGTTGGTATAAAGCCATCCACTAAGGTGTAACTCCAGATCATTGTGATTTGAAGGTGACATTGGATTTTCAAAGATGGTGCTAGGAGAGTCCATATAGTGACAGGTCCTCACAAACTGAAAAAGCTTTAAAAATAGGCCTGTGGTGGAGGGGGGTGGAGAGGTGTGCAGCTGGGTGGTGCAGTGAATAGAGCACCAGACCTGGAGGCAGGAGGTCCTGACTTCAAATTCAGCCTCAGGCACTTAACATTTACTAGCCATATGACCTTGGAAAAGTCACTTAACCCCAATTGCTCTGCCTTGCCCCCTCCAGAAAGCAAAAAAATGGTGGGGGAGGAAATAGGCCCAAGGATGAACTGTAAATGTTATCAACAAAAAACTGGCAAACAAATGATGAATTGGGCTTTTCTCAGGTTCAGAAACTCATGAAGACAGACTATTAAGTTAAGGAGTTATGAACTACTTTAGTGAATGGAGGACCAATGGATGACCAAACTACAGAATTTTTAAGTAGTACTTTAGTTGTTATTATTATCATTATTATAAGCAGTGAATGTGTGTGTTTGTATGTATGTGTGTATAGCTAAAGGTAGCTATAATAGATTATGATTTATTCTATCAATGATCATCATTCCCCTGTCTTAGGAACAAGAATTGGATAAGTTTTTGCTAGTTTTTTTCTGAAAAATATTTTTGACTCTAAATTCTCAGTTCTGATCCTACCTCCTGGATATCTTAGCACGTTATGCTATGAAAAATGATATGTTGGTCATGAAAAACATGAAAAACCTACCTATCTACCTAGGGAAATAGGCAAGAAATGGGATAATGGATGAATGAGGGTAGAGTCCTGCCTACAGGACTGAAACTGGGCTAGGATAGAAACACCACAGTACCTCGGCCTCAAGCTCTCCCAATGAAAGGTTTAGTTAGTGAAGGAAGACTATGATCTCCTAAGACACCCATTCTACTTTGAATGGCTTTGTTAGGAAGTTTTTTCTGCCATCAAAGCAAACTTTGTCTCTCTAAAATATTAAAATACTAACAGAAGTGAGAGCTATGATTTATATTTAGGTGGTGTTTCTATGAAGACTTTAGAGGCTATTGAGTCCAAGCCTGCCTTAATTTTATTGAGAAAGAAGTTGAGGCATTTTATTGAGAAAAGTTAGGTGATCTCTTCATGGTCATACAGCTGGTAAATGTATGGGGCATAATTTGAACTCAGACCCCCTGACTGTAAGTCCAAAGTCTCTGTCAAGACCATCTTTTCCCAAAAAGGACTAAACCCTAAAGCCTAAGATTAAGTCTGACGATGTTCTAATGACTGAGCTATCTAGACAAAATTTTCTTTATTCTACACTAAGCTCAAATTACTTACAGAGCTATACCCTGATTAGTTCAAATAATGAATCCTGTGAAGTAGTCTCATTATTCAAATTCACACTGTATATTTCCATTGGGCTGGAATCAATTACCGTATTTTGCATAATTATTACTTCAAATTGTATGAATCTGAATACGTGACCATGTCACAAGATTCATTATTTGCACAAATCAGTACCTAGCAGTTTAATACTTTACAATTCACAAAGTGTTTTTCTAATTACACCATGAAGAAGATAATACAACCATAATATCATCATCATCATGGTAACTGACATTTATATGATGCTTTCAGGTTTTTAAAGCTCTTGACATATATTATCTCATTTGTTACTCACTAAAATCCTCTGAATTAAGTACCATGGATTATTTCTTTTTAATCTTTTTAGTAAGAAACTGAGTCTAAGAGATGAAGTATTGTACAGTGGAAAGAATGCTTAACTTTGAGTCATGTGATCTGAATTTGAATCTCAGCTTTGCTACTTACTGTGTGACTTTGGGCAGGTCAATTAACCTCTCAGGGTCTGAATTCATCAATTGTAAAAAGAGAGGGTTGGAAGAGATGACCACTTACTTTCCTTCTGCACCTGGTATTATGATTTTATGTTGCCCAGGATCATACAACTAGAAAGTGTAAGAGTTATAATATTGCTTCAATTTTACCAATGGAGATCTAAAGTTATAAAAAGCTTATGCTACCTACCCAAGGATAAATGTTGAGAAAATGGCAGAACTGGGACTTTTGAGCTTAGGTCTTCTGATTTCAAGACCAGCATTCTTTTTATTATCAATCAATCAAGCCTTTATTAAGTAACTAGCATGAACAAGATACCATTCTATGTTGTTCACTTGTTTCAGTTGTGTTTCACTCTTTGTGATCCCACTTTGAGTTTTCTTGGCAAAGATACCAGAGTGTTTTGCCATTTCCTTCTCTGACTTATTTTACAGATAAGGAAACTGAGGCAAACAGGCTAAAGTGATTTATCTAGGGTCACACAAGTAGTAAGTGTCTGATCCCAGATTTTAACTCAAGATTAGTCTGCCTGAATCCAGGCCAGGCACTATATCTACTGAGCCACCTAGCTATCCACATTGTTCCACTTAAATTCTAAGGTTCGTAGACAATCAAATGGGTGTCCTTAGTTTCTATACCCCTATCTAGTTAAAAGAAATGCTGGCAACACATGCACTAGTCCTAAACAAGATCTGGAAATCTTGTACAATGCAAAGTGTTATCACTTAAATAAATTCCACAAGACTAAATAATGGACTAGAGACCACAATACCTTTTCCTTGACCTCATATTAAATGGATACAGAACTTTCATTCTCAGCAGTGGTATTATACATATCCCATGGGAATCCTGGCTCTGGGCTGCAGTAGGCTTGAACAAAGGACAAGAGAAGCATTGTCCCAGACTGATAACTTATTAAAAAAACTGACAATCTCCTACAAGAAGTTAGGCATGCAAAAGTACCTCCCTGAAAGGAAAAGCCTCATCCTTGTGTTTATTTTATACTTCTGTTCATACTATAAACTCTGCAACTCTTTTCTTTGAGGGGAAAAACCTTAAAAAAAAACCTTCAGTGAAAATACCAGTTACTTAGATTCAGGCAAATAGATTCTTTTATCATTTATGTATTAGAAGTATGGGTACTACCTGTTTCATGATAAACCATACTATGCATTACACATAAAAAACTACAATTACAATTCTGTTATGGAGATCTGAAATGCAAATCAGCATAATCAATCATGGATATCTGTTACAGAATTCTATTCAGTAATCTATGAGGAAAGCAAACACAACACCCCCAGATGATGTAAGATCAAAATCCCTGGAAAGAGCTACCTAGGATTAAAAACAAACTATATATTAGGCCAAATTAAAAGAGTAATTTTTCAATGGAGAAGTGAGAAAAGGGAGAGAAAGAGAAAAAAGAGGTGGAGGAGGAAAAGAAGGAGAAGAAGGGAGAGCAGGCAAAGGAGGAAGGAGAGGAAAAAGAAGCTGAAGAAGGATGGGCAGAAGAAGGAAGAAGAGGAAGAGGAGGAGTAAGGGGGAACAAAACTAGGGATTAATATTTAGAAATCTGATTACCTATGAAGGCCAGAAAAGAGTTGATAATACTGGTTAAATCACTCTGGTAAGACTGACACTGCTGTAAAAGAACAATACCTGGGAAACTATTTTTGAAAGAGTCAATTCTTGAGGCAGCTAGGTGGTACAGTGAATAGAGAACTGTCCCTGGAGTCAGAAGGACCTGAGTTCAAATCCAGCCTCAGGTACTTAACACAAAAACTAGCTGTATGACCTTGGGCAAGTCACTTCACCCCAATTGCCCTCCAAAAAAAGCAAAAAAAAAGTCAATTCTTGAATGAATACATGGATGAATAATAATAGCTACCATTTATATAGCAACTTAAGGTTTGCAAAATGTTTGCATAAAGTAACAAACTTGATGAATGAATGAATGAATAAAAAAGCTCCTAATATGTCTTAATCACTAAGGTAAGCACTAGCTACACAAATAGAAAAATCTAGATGCACTCTCCTCTCAAAGAGCTCATTCTAATTGGAAAGGATAAGACATAAAGAAAGTTTATCTGCAGGCAGAGAAAAAGACCTAGGAGTCCTAAGGGTTCAGCAGTGGGACAGATGGCAAGGCCTAAAGCTACATAAGTTATCTAAGTAGGTCAGATGACAGTGTCAGTGAACACAGGGTATGGCAACAGGGCAGGGGTAGAAATAGAACACATTGTTCGATGGTGGCTATATTGGATGGCTATATTGTACCTAGAATGAGGATGACTTGAGGTCAAATCTTGCCTCATACACAGACTAGTTGTGTGATCTTGGGCAAGTCACTTAACTTTTTCCAGCCTTAATTTCTTCATCAGTACAATTGGGATAATAATGATAATTATGGTATTGTTGCGAGAATAAAAATGAGACAACAAATGTAAAGGGTTTCCAAAAATGAATGCTAGCTATTAGGGTAAGTCTTGGAGAATGTCAGGAGGCAGTGGAAGGTGCAAATGCTAAGGACTGGTGGCCCTGCATCTTACTCCATTACCTTTGCCAAGAAAACTCCAAATGGGGTCAAGAAGAGTCAGACTGAAACAACTGAACAACAGCAACATGTTGAATAGATATCAGTCCACCAGGTTAGATTAAGAATGAAAAAGACATTTGCATAAGGTGTCTGTAGTTCTCCTGTATCCTGGAACCCAGAACTATTGATTTTGTGGTGGTAAAAGGACCAAAATCCATATATCTAAGTCCCGATTAATAAAACCCAATACTCTATAGTTAATTTAGCTCAACAGACCTATTCTTCCACTAGAATCCCTTTTTTTTCTAGAATTTATTTGCAGAAAGAGCATTGACTCTGGAGTCAGAGGACCTAGTTCAAATTCTGCCTCTGATCCACATTACCAATATGACCTTTGACAAGTCATTTATCTCCCTGACTTCCATTTCCTCATCTATAAAATGAAGGGCCTTGACCAGATAGCTTGAGGTCCCACCCAGTTATAAATTTTTAATCTTATGAGGCTATGATATAGTTTTCCTTGTCCTTCTGTCTCAGTTTTTATTACAGTCTATCTCGGGAACAGGGGGGAGGCTACTTAAACTACATCCTGAACATTAACATAGCAGCCTTGAATAAATATTTAATTATATTATAAGCTTCCCATCTTAACTTTGAAAATCTTTAAAGTCTCCATCTTGAATGTTCTATTCAAGTTACTGACAAATTCCATGTCAAGAGTCCCTCATACTGAGTAGTAGCTGCCAGATGGTACTATAGATAGAATAGTGGGCCTGGAGTCAGGAAGACTTGAGTTCAAATTTGACCTCAGATACTTACTAGCTGTGTGACCCTGGGCAAGTCACTTAACCCTGTTTGCCTCAGTTTCCTCATCTGTAAAATGAACTGGAGAAGGAAGTAGCAAACCACTCCAGAATCTTTGCAAGAATATCCCAAATGAGGTCATGAAGAGTCAGACATGACTGAAATGACTGAACAAAATACTGACTGGAAAGTTAATTCCTTAAACTTGGTGGGCCTCATATTTCTTACCTATAAAATGAGGAGGTTGGTCTAGATGACCTATAAGGTCCTTCTAGCTCTAAACCTATAATCCTATGACCCCCTTTCAAGGAAATAAACTTGGGGCTGCTAGAGACAAAAGAAGTTTGCCAATATAGTGAATGTAAAAGATGTTCTTTGAATGATCATTTTATAACCTGTTATATAGCTACTAAGAAAATGTATTTAAGTGATTCCAAAAAAGGCCAGAATTCTTAGAACACCACTGCTCTAATGTCTAGGAAATGGTGCCTAGAGAAATTATAAAAGGCCAAATGAGAATAAGGAAGAGCCAACCACATCTGGAACTATGGCACAGTGAGTTATGAAGAATGGAGTTTCCACAAGAAATGATATAATTCAATTTTCCCATTATACTCAATAATTCCTGGTATAAATGAAAACAAAGCCTGCATTAAAATGTTGAGGAGGCTGAACTCAGACTGGTATGTAGAAATTTTAAGAGATACTCTATTCCCTAAGTCCCTCTACACACTCTTAGCCCAGACTCTCAGATTGCTCCTAACATATTCTATCAGAATGCCAATTAATGGAGAATTACCGGTTTGCTTGTTAAGTTTTTATCCTGCAGATAAGTGGAAAACTCTATTCCCTCTGCCTGGCTACAATTTCTACACATGTTAAGTTCACTTGATTGTTTTCTTAAGAGCTGCCTTCTTTGAGTTGATGGTGGGTTGCTGTTTGTTTTGGGGTTTTTTATTAAGTAGCCAAACTAAAACAAAATTATGTTTTTCAGCTCTCTGTTTCGGTCCCATGTATGGATTGCTTCAGTGTCAGAAGATGATTCCTAGCCTTAGGATATGTATCTTCAAACCAGATATGCTTTACTTTTCCTTCCAAATCATGTTGCAAGCTTTTTTCAAAAACAAAACTGAAAAGTTACTGCATGTAAAGAAAAATTACCCAGGAGTAAAAGCTTAGTAGTTACTTCTAAAGGTCTCAAGGGAAACTAGGTAGAGTCAGGGTTGCTACAGGTAGACTGAGTGCCATGGGGTAGCTTTAATTAGGTATGAGAATTTCTAATAAGTTCTCCTTTGCTAAAACAAAAAAATTTTAAATGACATGACATAGTAGAAAGAACACTAGATCTGGAGTTACAGATACTGGGTTCCAATTCTGTCTCTGCCAAAGTTTGCCTCTGTGAGCCTGAGAAAGCCATTTTGGCCTCAATTTCCATACCTGTAAATGAGGGGATTTACCTTACAAAGATCCTTGCAATCCTATATCTATCTATGATTCTATCTATAAAATTCTCCAGATCAGGTAATAAAGGCTAAGTATTGAATTCCATGATAGGACAGAGAGGAGAAAAGAAGGAAAGTACTCAAAAGAAACTAAGGGAAAAGTGAGGTTGAGATATTCTGCAAATATAAGTTTTATCAGAAACCAGGTGTTCACAAATAACAGATAGTCTTTATTTTTAATCTTCAAGAGTAAGAAAATGAGAAAGACCAACACAAAAGGTATCATTCAAACATCTTATTTCTTCTAGAAAAGAAGAGTTATTTGCTACAAAAATGAAGACAGAAAAAAGAGCACTTAGAAAACCATAATGAAAGCCAAAATGGCCTAAGAATATAAGAAGACGGCCAATTCCCTCAATAGCATGTTTCTGAAGAGGTTACCATCAGGCTTGGACAAAGGGGATTCATTAGTTCATATAGCTCATTGAACTCCTCAAGAGAGGACTGAGGTCATAGGAGAGGAACCAGGATGGTAAGGTGACTAGAAATCAATTCAATTCAGTGAATATTTAAGTACTATTACATACAAGGTACAGTGCTAGGCACTGGAGACAGAAGAATAAAAATGACATGATCCCCACCCAAAATGAGCTCATACCTTACTATAAGGGCAGAAATGGAATGCAACATGTACCCATGTAAGTATTATATAAGGTTGGGTAGGATAGGGTCATGAGAACAAATTAAGCAAATTACATTACAAAAAGTTAAGGAAAAATATAACATGTTCAGCTGGGGGAACAGGGAAGAAGACTACCTAGAAGAGGAGTCAACTGAGCTGAGCCTTGAAAGAAAATATGGATCCTGAAAGTGGAGGGAGGGAGACAGAGAGAAAGACAGAGATATGAAGAGAGACAGAGACAGAGAGAAAAAAAGAAAGGGAATAAGCATTTATATAGCACCTACTACATGGCAAGCACTGTGCAAAGCACTTTTACAAATACTAACTCATTTAATCTTCACAACAACCCTGCAAGGTGTAATGATTATCCCCATTTTATAGTTGAAAAAACTGATACAAACAGAGATTAAGTGATTTGCCAGGGGTCACAGAGCTAGGAAGTGTCTCAGGTCAGATCTGAACTTAGCTCCTCCTGATTCCAGGTGCTGCATTCTATCCACTATACTACCAGCAGTCTCTGAAAAGTGAAGATGAGAACAAAGTGCATTCCAAGCAGGGGGTGGGGGGGCAGTCTGCATGAATATACACAATGTGGACTGTCCAAAGGGGAATAATATAAATGTAGTGAGGCCTCCACTTGTAGCCCAGGCCCTGTCCCCCATATGTAGCATCAGAGTGTGGTTATGTAGTTCCAAAGAAGGCAGCCTAGATATCTCTAGCCTCTTCTTCCCTCACTGTTCTCCAAAGGAGACTTTAAATCCCATAGGAGGGGAAAAAGGAAGTTAAGGCCAATAGAAACTTGGTCATTTAGAAAGAGAGGGAGAGGGTAAGGGAGAGAGAGGGGGAGAGGGAAAAAGAGAGAGAGAGGGAAAGGGAAAAGGAGAGGGAGAGAGAAAACTAGGTTAAAATTATATCAATCTGTTCCCTTAAATATTTTATTCCAGAGGATGCAATCAGATTTGCTCTAACTTCTGATCACTGTGTCATTACTGAGGGAGGGAGGAACCCAAGATTTCTATTCAAGGCTTTGCCCTTTTCCCACCAGATGCCAGTTCTACAATTAGCATATGTAGCAAATAGCATTCTGCAGACCTGTGATGGTGGTGTTCAATATATTAGCTGCTTAGCACCATGTCTGGCATGTAGTAGGTACTTAATAAATGCTTACTGACTGACTGTCTTCAAATACTGATTCATTCAGTGAAGTCCTTGACTGTTTGGTGAGACCTGCAGCCCAACTTACCCAAGGTCTGACTTTATCTTGGAAGATGCCCTGAAAAATCATGACTTTTTGGCTCATTTTGCTCCCACTGAGAATTTCTTCTAGAAACTGCAGTATAGAGCTCATGTCTAAGTTTCCCAGATGTTGGCCAAAGGGCACTATTTTGCCCACTAGAAATTCAAAGTACTCAAAATATCCATAAATAGGTGGGGCAAATTTCCTTTCCTTCACATTCACCCCAGGAACCCATATACACCCCATTCTCCTGGTTCTACCATGAAGATTTGTACTCCCCTCAGAAGGAAAACACTTTGTGTTGGTACTCCCTCACCCTTGATATACTAAGGAGTCTCTCCTTCATGCCAGCAACCCATTCAGGCCTCCGGGATCATACCACCTTGAGGGTGTAGACTTCAGTCTCAGGCTGTGCCACTTACTGTGTGACCTTGGACTTCTCTAGACTTCCTATTTGTTATCTGTAAAGTAGGAGACCACATTAGGTAACTTTAAGGTCCCTCTGAGTTCTAAATCTATGATTCTATGATAACTGTTATTGTTCAATCATTTCAGTTGTGTCTGACCTTTTATTACCTTGGGGATTCCAAAGATAATGGAGTAATTTACCATTTCCTTTTCCAGCTCATTTTACAGATGAGGAAACTGAGGCAAAGTTAACGGACTTGCCCAGGGTCACATAGCTAGTACGTGTCTAAAGTTAAATTTGAACTCAAATCTTGACCAAAGGCCTAGCACTCTATCTAATTTGCCAGCTAGCTGCCTGCTATGATAATAGTTAACAAGTACTGGCTTTATCCTGGAAGGCCCTGAAAAATCATAATGAATATAATAAGAGTTAATGATAATTGCTGGCAAATAGTACTTTAAGGTTTGTGAAGTATTATACATGTGTTATTTCCTTTGATATTCATAACAACTCTGAGTTAGGTCTCAATATTAACCTTGTTTTACACATGAAGAAACTGAGGCTCAGAGGGGCTAAGTGGCTTGCCTTTGTGCACAAAGTAAATGAATATTTGCAGGAGGGCTTGAACTCCTAACTGCAAATCCAGTGCTTTCATCCACTGCACAATCCCTGTGGAAAGGGATGCATTTGAAGGGCCTCAAGGGGCAACTTCCTTTTCCAGAATGTGGGAACCCACTCTGCATCTGCTCCCCTTGCCAGGTTTCTACTCTAGGGAACAAGATGCCCTTCCCAGGATAAGCTTAGCACCATCGTGATGCTAACTCAAGCCTTGACTGACTCTTCCCTCTGACTGAAGAGTGGTGTACCAAACAGCTTCCTTCCTTCATAAAGGGTAGAAACTGGAATTCTCAGGCCACTCCAGTTTGCATATGCTGCCCTTCCTGTTTTCAACTCCACAGAACAAAATGCCTCAAGGTCAAGAACCCCCGGTATTCCATCCCCATTCTCCTTTCCCGTCTATGCCTTTAGATTGTAAGCTTGTGGGGCAGCTAGGTGGCACAATCAATAGAGTACCAGCCCTGGAGTCAGGAGGACCTGAGTTCAAATCTGGCCTCAGACACTTGACACACTTACTAGCCATATGACCTTGGGCAAGTCACAACCCCAATTGCCCTCCAAAAAAGCAACAACAACAAAAAAAAAGATTGTAGGCTTGTTGAGGTCAAAGGCATTTTTTTCCTTTTCATTAATTATATCCCCAGTGCTTAGCACAGTGCCTGGCATTTCATAGGCACTTAATAAATGTTTTTTGTATTGGAATATCTAAGTAATTCAAAACAGCAGTGGAGTTTAAAGTCCAGTTGTTGTTGTTGTTGTTTGCGTTTTTTTTGGAGGGCAATTGGAGTTAAGTAACTTGCCCAAGGTCACACAGCTAGGTTTTTTTCATTTGTTTGTGTGTGTGTGTGTGTGTGTGTGTGTGTGTGTGTGTGTGTGTGTTAAGTGTCTGAGGCCAGATCCGAACTCAGGTCCTTCTGATTCTAGGGCTGATGTTCTACTCACTGCACCACCTAGCCACCCCCTAAATATATATATGTATATATATATATATATTTTTTTTTTTTGCTTTTCGTAGGGGCAATTGGGGTGACTTACCCAAGGTCACATGTCTAGTAAGTGCTATGTGTCTGAGGTCAAATTTGAACTCAGGTCCTCCTGACTCTAGGGCCAGTGCTCTATCCACTGTGCCACCTAGCTGTCCCTGTTTTTTGTTTGTTTTTTTTCCTTAATCTTCTGTATCATTTCTAGGTCCTTAGTACAAGACCCTTAAGAATCTCCCAGAAAGTTGAGTTTTAGGAACGCTTAGCAGTCTGAAGTTCAGAAACTGCCACCTTTGAGCCCCACAGTGCCCTCTCCAGATCCTCTACCTCTCCAGGGGCTCCAACAGGAAATCAAGCTCTCCTGGTGCTGTGTCTCTGAGGAGCTCTGAGGAGCTCCTCCATTGCCTCTTGCTGCCTCCTCTGGACCCACATGACAATGATGATGATGGTGAGGAGGAGGAGGAGCATTATAAATGTATACTAACAGTTAATACTTACATAGCATTTCAGGTTTGCAAGGTACTTTATATGTCATCTACCTTGATCTTCACAACAACCCTATGAAGTAGGTGCTACTATTATTCCCATTTTACAAATAAGTAAATTGAGGCTGAAAGAGGTTAAGTGACTTGTCCAGGATTACAAAGCTGGTTAAATATCTGAGGCAAGATTTGAATTTAGGTTTCCCTAACTACAAATCCAATATTCTATCTAATGGACCACCTTAGATGAGTATCCAATTAGCCTGCAAATGCACCTGAAATATGCTTCTTTTCCAAGGCTTCCATCAACAATTCCTGGGTTAGGTACTGGAAGCACAAGTTGTCCAGTTACAAGAGCACTGTAATGGAAATGCAAATTTAAAGATCTTCCCTGCCCCTAGCTTAAGTGCACCTGGAGCCTGTGGTGGGAGGCTTGTTTTTCAGGAAAGCCCACACCTTGATACTTTGTGATTGGGCAGTGGGTCCAGAAGGTTGTTACATTCTCAGAGCCAAGAGAAGGCTATATAAGCCCTGAGGAGAGGCTTTGCTTTGGGGCTCACTTTGAGAAGTGTTGTGTGATTTGACCAGATGAGACTCTGAGAAGCCGTTGTTGAGAGCCCCCCGGCTTTGAAAACCCAGATGTTGATGCTTCCCTCTCTGGTAACTGTGATTTGGTATTGATGCATGTAATGTTGGGACATTTTGGAAGCCTGTCTGATCTGTAAGTTCTGTAACTCTGAAGTTCAGGGTGCTGACCTTTTTCCCCTGAACTAGGTAATGTATGTTTGTTTGATTAAAGTAAGCTTGTTAACCCATTTTGAGTTGCTTTCCTTTTGAAAAGCAGATCTAAGAACCTGTGTTGGCAGTCACCCTGGGGATATTGGGGTGCTTGCTGCTACAAGCACTCCCCACCCTACCTCGCCCCAGGATCTAGGTCAGCTCTTAGATTATGATTTCTGGCATATGCCCAAATCTCTCTTTGGATCTCTCCGAATGGCCAACTCAATAATTAAAAATCCATTTTAAAGACTCAGCAGAAAGTGAGGGAAGGGGGTGATCTATAGCTGGTCAAGCCAACTAATTTATTTCCATTAATATGAGACTCAATCATACATCTTTAGTGAGATATAAATTACTTTGGTTAATACATATGCCATCTGCAACCAAAAATTGTTCTTAATCCTCTCAATGAGTTGCTGGTGGACATATCCACCTCTCTGTAGAGAGACTTCCCAATAACCTATTCAAATTGACCAGGGAATTTTTTATTCATTCATTCATTCATTCATTCATTAAATAAGCATTTATTAAGAGTTTACTATGTGCCAGGCACAAGAACAGAAAGTGACTTTAGAAGGAATCCAGTCCAATGCTCTTATTTTACACATGAGGAAACTGAAGCTCAGAGGGGTTAAATAAATTACCCAAGGTCACACAGCTACCAAGTAGAAGAACTGGGATTCAAACTCAGATCCTATATCTCTAAGTCCAACATTTTTTTTACACTATACCATATAGACACTGATTTGTCTTATTGTTACTTTAATATATGTGTGTGCATACATACACACATATGTATACATATACATATATACTATACATAGTATATGTACACATATAAATATAGCATATACACATAAATATAGGATATATAGTATATACATATATATTAAATATAGGGTATATATATATATACACATATATATACACTTGCATAAAACTCAATTAAACAAGTATTAATTAAATTAAGCATCTACTCTATACATAGAACACTATGTTAAGTGCTAGGGGAAATTATAAACAAAAATAATAAGATGCATCCCCTGCCTTTATAGAGAGTACACTCTAACAGTGCGAGTATCCAATGCACACACAAATAGGTATAGTACAAAATTGCAAACTTACAAGATAGGTACAAACTAGTGCTACATTAAATCCTAGGAAGGAAACATCATTTGTAACTAGAAAGATCAGGAGAGATTTCTTGGTGAGAAATAGACAGCATGGTACAGAGCTGGGCACAAGCAGTCACAAAGGCTTGGGACTGAAGGCCAATCTCTGACACATTCTTTCAGTGTGACCCAGAGCAAGTCAATTTCTTAGTGCTCTAAGTAGCTTTCTAAGATTCCTACACTGGTAAGGAGAATTTCCTTATTTGGTAGTTCCCTATGTTAATGGAATCGTAAGTCCAAAAAAAAACCCAAAACAAAACAAAACCAGAAAACCTTTAGCTAGGGAATTTATTAATGGGCAGGTTTTCAACAAATAGAGATGTTAATGGAAAAGTAGTATCTTCAAAAGACAATACTTAGTCCACTGGGAATAAAGCATAGATAATATAGTGTGTAATCTGTGAGAAATGGCTAGGGAAAATGGGGTGTCACTGAAATGTATAAAGCCTTGAAGGCCAAACAAAAGAGTCTGAACTTTATTTAGAAGACAACATTAGTTGTCAGGTAGATCATTTTCCAGTGGCACTTCTGGAGAAATTGACATCCAGTTGTCCCCTTCCCCTTCAGGCACACATTATAAGTTCAACAAAATGCCATTTAAGCCTACGGGTATTTTCAGAACTCTTCTGAAGGGTGAGCTAGCAGAAGCTTGTCCTCACTGATAAGAATAGATACCCTGTAAGCAGTTAGGACAGCCAAGAAAACTCTCATCTCCTCCTAATCCTCATGTTAGGGTCATCCTTTTAAAAAGAAAAAAAGACTTTTTTTGTCTTACATCAGTTTCATTTGCTAATATATATTTTCCCCTCTCCAATCCAAAGAGCCCTCCCCCTCAAACAAAAAACAAAAAAATAGTTCAGCAAAACTAATGAATACATCAATCAAGTCAGATGGTATATGTTGTTTTCTCCCTCCACAGGCCCTCACCTCTGAGCAGAAGGGAAAGAGGAACATTCTGAAACCTCTCCTTCAGGGCCAACTTAGATCATTACAATTGCACAGCATTGTTTAGGATTCTTTCCGTTTGCATTGCTAGGGTCATTCTTGTTCACAGTGTGGGAATAGCAATACCCAAAGTGATTCACTGGAACATTTTGAAGGTATTAATTAACCCCAAAGTGATAAATATACAACTATTAGTTAATGTCCTCCATGCCAAGGAGAGTCTTTTAGAAAACATGAAAAGTTATGTGCAAGTGTAAATAAGGAAACAGTTGATCACATGCTCAGGTTTCCCCCACAGAACTGACTAAATCCTTCTAGTGTCTGGGGAGACCATAGACATGAATTACACAAAGACCTGGAAACCAGTTAGGAAAATATAACTTTTGTTGAAAACCTTTTATTCTTCCCTATTCCTTGGAGATTCTTGCAAGCCTGAATAGAGGAATGGCAAATGAGGATTCCTCCCTATGGTTTGGGGCTCTGGTTGCTACATGAGAGATTCCTATTTAGAAAAGTAAACAATGCTACAAAATGCCAAGTGGCATAAGGAGGAGTAATGCTACTGTGGCAGTTGGGTGATGTGGTGGCTAGCATGCTGGAATTGTAGTCAGGAAGAACTGAGTTCAAATTCCATGTTGGATATTAATTATATGTGTGATGCTAGGTAAGTCACTTACCCCCTCTCAGGCTCAGTTTCCTTAATTATGAATTAAGGATAATATCACCTACTTTACAGAGTTGTGAGGATCAAATGAGATAACATTTGTAAAAGGATATATAAATGCTAACTATTATTATTCAAAGGCAAGATTTATTTGTATACTCAGGTATAGTCTGAATAATAATAATAGATGACATTTATGTAATTAAACTTTGCAAAAGCACTTTACATAAAACATTTCGCTTGTGCTTTACAGTAACACTATGAATTAGGCATTACAGGTTTTATTATCCTCATTTTACAGAAAAGGAAGCTGAGGCTCAGGGTCTTGAAATGAATTGAACTGAGTTCTTTCTGACCTCAAGTCCAGTATTCTATCCATAGTGCCACACTGTGTCAATGAACCATAGGTCTGGAAATGCAGACCCAAGAAAAGGACCTTTCAGATATCTCCTCCATAGTGAGACATCAGTTCTTGCTTCCTAGTTCTACTTAATCAAAAGAGGTTATTCAATTATTCCCATAGTTGTTTTTTCATTTAGGAAAAAGGGGTATTAATTCCTTATGGCTAGAGAAAGAATATAATTGAACTATTCTCTGGGACCCATGCCCTAAAGATAAAATCATTTGGATGTTATAATGTTGTAAATTACTTCTATGAGTATGCTAAATGCTTTTGAAAGAGTTAATTTACCTCTCCTGGAAAATCCAGTTACTTCTAGAGAGGAATAGTTTGCCCATCATGGCTAGCTTCCAATAAGTATAAAATAACAAACAAAATGAACAAGGAGAATGCAAAATAGTTACCCAAGGAAAAAATGGTTTGCACCTTTAATTGAGGATAATCAACTAGACAGAAGAGTTATTGTTTATTTGACTAGTTTCAGTCAAGGTTGGAACTCCCTTAGAAGATAATGAAACCTCAGAAAAGGAAGCTATCCTGATACATAATATCACATTAAAGAAAATAATGGTGCTTTCAATTTTGTACATTCCCCCCTTTTCTGGAACATTTAAATTATTCTATGCATAACACATTAAATACAGTTGCTAGTCACAGAGATCTAAAAGGCAATGGGCCAGTAAATGTCCTTTAGTCTAGCCCTGAAAATAAGCATTGGTTTTTGTGCCTGGAGTATAACTGCAAATCAGTCAGCATAGGACCAGCAAGAATGATAGTGTTAGGCAAAAATATTTTAAATTGTCTATCTATCTCTTCTGTTTTCTCTTGTATTCCTTTTATGATGTACATGTGTTTTATAAACGCTAAATATATTTGTAAAACAAATGACTGTGTTCTTTGAGCCTAGTGATACAAGGTTATGAAAACAATAGAAAGACAGCAACAAGAAATGGGAATGTCATTAAGTGGCTTTTGTTGAAGCTGTTTTTGCCAGATCTCTAATGCCATCAAGGTGGGGAGCTCCTAATGATGGGGTTGGCATATTGGTACCTGCTCAATCACTTAACGTTTTAAGGACTTGTCTGAGGCTCTGTAAGGTTAATTAGTTTGCCCAACATCAGAGAGTGGACTTGAACCCAAGTCTCCAAGGACAACTCTCTATCCATTAAGACACACTGTTTCTCAACTCATAAGTATAAAAGGGTGAATATGTTTTTCAGAGAGACTAGAATTTCTTCAAAGCTGATGTGTTCTACTACTTTGCTTTAAGAATAGCTAGATCCAAGAAATTCTAGATAAGAGTGCCTACCTCTTTCATGAAACCATCATGATATATCTATATCTTGGACAGACTACAGATAGATAAGGGATTTCTCCCATCTTCTGTGTAATAACCTTTCACACACTTGAAGATCATTATTTGTCATTCCTGAACATTCTCTCCAAGCTATTCCCAGTTTACTTAACCTTCCTGCCCTTACACATTTTTGTGACTGTCCATAAAATGTTCTCCAAGTTCCCCTGCCCCCTCTTAAAATTGTAGAACTCTCAATTAGGAACAGCACTAAAATAAAGGCCCCATGGAGTACTTATAAAACTCATTCTTATGCTGTCTCCTTCCCCTTCCACATCTACAATGGGAAAAGGGTAGAGAGATTGCTAAAAATCACTGAGTCTTTATTTCATCTGCAAACATTAACTTGATTGTTGGTAATCTGAATGTTCAATCTTTGTCCAATAACCAACAAGTGGCAGGCAAATGGAATTATGGCCTCCAGGTTCTCCTTGAAAAGGTAAATAAAGGAATTGATTTCATTGTGTTCCCAAAGACAAGAATAACATTTAATGGGACACTTGGTCAGATCACCTTGTAGTATTCATGAGCATAAGTAAATAGACTACAAAAAAAAAAAGATATAGCTTATGTGCCAACATCCATTACAGACTAGGGATGAAGCAGAGAAATTCCATGAAAAACTTGTGAAGAATCACCAAATTAAGTAAATATGTAATATCATAATCTATGATTTCAATGCAAAGGGGCATAAAATGGATGATGGTAAAAATATGTGGGAAAATGTGGTTCAAGAAATAAAAGAACAAAGATTTGTAGACTCATCATAGGCTTCAAGTTTGGGTATCATGCACACTTTCTTGAAGTTTACTGGACTATAATCTCCCCAGCCATATTATTAAACTCCTTGAAGGCAAGATGTAAATCTAATCTACAAAGAGAATTCCACTTTTAGATAACTATTAGCATAGTGCTCTGTATCAGCAAGCACCCCAATATCCCCAGGGTGACTGCCAACACAGGTTCTTAGATCTGCTTTTCAAAAGGAAAGCAACTCAAAATGGGTTAACAAGCTTACTTTAATCAAACAAACACACATTACCTAGTTCAGGGAAAAAGGTCAGCACCCCTAACTTCAGAGTTACAGAACTTACAGATCAGACAGGCTTCCAAACTGTCCAACCATTATATCAATACCAAATCACAGTTACCAGAGAGGGAAGCATCAACATCTGGGTTTTCAAAGCCGGGGGGCTCTCAACAACGGCTTCCCAGAGTCTCATCTGGTCAAATCACACAACACTTCTCAAAGTGAGCCCCAAAGCAAAGCCTCTCCTCAGGGCTTACATAGCCTTCTCTTGGCTCAGAGAATGTAACAACCTCCTTGACCCACTGCCCAATCACAAAGTATCAAGGTGTGGGCTTTCCTGAAAAACAAGCCTCCCACCACAGGCTCCAGGTGCACTTAAGCTAGGGGCAGGGAAGATCTTTAAATTTGCATTTCCATTACATGCTCTCTGCATACAGTCAGCACTTAATAAATGCTTGCTATATTCTATTTATATGTTAAACCAAGAAAATGTTAGGAATAGCAAGTGCTGAAAATAACATCCCCTCCCCAAAAATGACAACAACTATATTTTAACAGAAAGGGAAACCCTGGTTTCCCCATATGGGAACCATTTCAGAATCAACTGTTTGTATTCAGCAAGGTCATCAACCAGGGAGAAAAAAGATCAAAAGCAGTGCCTAATATGGTATTGATTTTATCCTTGAAAGCTGAAGAAAAGATAAAAATGAGAAGACACTATAGACAATTGCAGCAGCTGCACTGCTACCTACTTAAACAAGCTGCAAACTCCAAAAATGGGAAATAGACAAAAGTAAAGACAATGATTCTGTCACTGTTTCATGGAGAAACTGAGATGGTTCAAAACAGTCAATATAATGAGGAGGCTTCACCAGGACAACCACTTGCTTTCCTTGCCAAGTGGAGAAATATAGCAGCCAAGGGCAATATTTAAAGAACAAGACCATTTGCAAAACATTAAGGAGGAGAATGACAGAAGATTATAAGCAGAATTGCCTTACAAAATAGCCAAAAGCAGTTGAGAGGAAAATAAGCCTACAGAGAATTTGGTGTGAGAGCCGGATAAGCCAGATAATCACTGAGAGCTTTTGTGGGCAAAGGAAGGGGAAAACAAAAAGACATAAAATGGAACAGATCTGACAGTATTTCTCTGGCAATCTGTTTTCATAAATTACTATCTTCATCTACATTTGGACTCCATCTTAGTAGTTGGCATATTATATAAAGAAGTCGCTAAGGTACCCAAGATTGGGTTGGGAATTCACCAAACACAGGAAGAAACATAAGCTGGAGGTGTCATTACTAAAGGTAATTGAGGATCAATTTTTAAAACATCTTAAAGAGCAAAAGATTCCAAAACAATGGAAATCAGAGTTAGAGATGCTATAATACATCTTGTCTTTTAACTATAAGAATCTCAGTCTTGTCAATTACCTTTTTGACCTTGAACAAGTATTTCATTTTTCTTTGTCCTAACTTCCTCATCTCTAAATGAGTAAGCTAGACTAAATCTATAGGGTGAGATGGTAGCTGAGTCACAGGGGCAAAGAAAAGAAAAGTAATACCAAGCTTTCTCTCATATTTGAAGACTTATGGTTATAGCTGACTCTTCCTTCTTTTTTAACATTGCCTCCCTTTCTCTCAATCTCTCTCTCTCTCTCTCTCTCTCTCTCTTTCTCTCTCTCTCTCCTCTTACCATGTCTCTATGTCTCTTTGATTTCTTCTCTCTGTCTCTCTATAGCTCTGTCTTTCTGTCTCTGTTTATGTCTGTTTCTCTATGTGTGTCTCTTTCTCTCTCACCAGATCTGTGATTTTATTAATATAAGGAACTTCTGGTGAGGAAACTCCTTCTACAAAGGCAGGTTGGCATCTACTTTGCAATTTAAGAGTCTTAGTTGCCTTGGACCTAGAGAGATTGATTTGCCCAGTAACATACAGCCAACATATATCTATGTATCAGAGGCAAAAACTAAACCCCAGATCATGCTGACTCAAAAGTCAGAAATCTTGTTGTTTGTACTTTATTCCTGAAGAGGATTAATGACATCATGGGGGGGGGAATGCCTTGACTTGCTAGTGAATTGGATTTAAGTGAGGCAGAGCTGCACAACGTTGTCAGCCTCACTTTCTCCTCTACAGTCATTGAAACCAAACAGCAATTCAAAAGTCAAGATGGCTGGTGACTGCCTGGGATGCATTGGATGACACTGGTATCTTCCATGTCTAACCAAGCTCTAAGTGCTCCACAGTGTCTGCCTCAGCCTCCTTTATGCCCATTGGGACAAATTGTTCTCATCCACCCATTCTATTAGGGAAAGTCTTCACATGTTTTGCATAGACTCCCCTAATTCACCCACAGATTAGAGGTCTGTCAATTATCTTCAATCTGGGCTAGCCCCTCTGCATGGACAGTTTACCAGGATGTGGCCACTGCATATGTTACAATTTCTTGGAGTCACAGATGAGAGTTGAGTGATAGGTGGACACCAAAGGTAGATGAGCAGCCTGGCAAGCCCTCACAACAGAGGTGCTAGTCTTGCCTGAACACCCCAGCAATCTATCTACTACTCTGTGCTGTCTTTCTTGTAGCCAATCAATTGCCATGTTGTTGATTCTTTTTCAACATCCCTTGCATCATATCAATTAACTCTTGTCTCTTTCCACTGTCATTACCCTATGCTGTAATTACCATTTGCCTAGAATTTTTCCACTTCGACTTGGTCCCTACCTCCAATCTAGCCTTCATACTACTTCTAATCAATCAATCCACCAGTCAATACACATTTATTAACCTCTTGTTATAAGGCAGCATTACATTAAGTGCTAGGAATACAAAGGCAAAGGAAGTCTAGCCTCCAAGGGGCTTATATTCTCATGGGGAAAACAATACATACATACACACATGTATGAATGTATGTGTATAATATGAATGTATATTTATATATGTGTGTATATGTATATACATGCTCACGGATACACAAACACATATAATATGTATACACATAGGTGTGTGCATATGTGTATCTAAGTATGTGTGTATTTATGTATGTGTATGTAAGTATATAGACAAAACAAAAAATGAATCCAAGGTTCTTTGGGGTAGAAATGCCTTAGATCAGGAAAGGATTCATGTAGAAGGCAGAAGTGGAGCTGAGTCTCAAATGAATCCATGAATCCCAAGAAGCAGAGATAAAAAAGATCATTTCAGCCAGGTATGGAAGACAGTCAGTTGAAGGCAGGGAGATGGGAGGTATAGAACCACAAGTAGAACAGGCCTGCATTTGGGGGAAAAAAAGCTACTTTGGTAGCTATGTGGAGAGTAGATTGGATTGCGGAGAGATCAGTGTTAGAGAAACTAAATCTAAGGCTGTTGAATAGCTCAAGCAAGAGGTGATGCGGTAACTTGTATTGTAATTGTTAATCCTGAGTTCTCAAATAGGATTGATGACATTACAAACATGTTGTCTTAACTTGCATATGGATTTGTCTGAATGAGGCAGAACAGCTCAAAGTCATTAGCCTTGTTCTTTCCTCCAGTGTCATCAGAGTCCAGTGGCAAGATAAAGGTCAAGACAACTGGTGATGGTGCAGGAAGCAGAGGGTGACCCTGGCTTTTCTAAATTAAGGTCTTTCCCAGGTCTCAATTCGTCTGAGGCCAAGCCCATTCAATGACGAAGGGTCGGTTAAGAATTGAGACAAGGGGCAGCTAGGTGGCGCAGTGAGTAGAGTGTCAGCCCTGAAGTCAGAAGGACCTGAGTTCGGATCCAGCCTCAGACACTTAATGCACACACAAACAAAAACCTAGCAAAAACCTTGGGCAAGTTACTTAACCCCAATTGCCCACCAAAAGGCAAAAAAAAAAAAAAGAATTGAGACAAAAGACAGCCCAATTTGCCATCCCAAAGATACCAATCTGGGAAAGAAGACTTTCAGATACCTTGTGAATCAATCCCTCAACACCCTCACAATTTTATTATTCTAAGCATAGACATTTTCTATGGCCACTTGACACAAGTAAGCAAGCTGTTTCTGATAGCTTTAGTATTTCTACTACCTGAGACTGTGATGCTGAGTTCATGTGTGATGGTTCTGTTGCCCTTGATGGTGAAATCAGCTAATCATTTAAAAACATTTGTGGATCTTTTGCATTTCTGTTTGTTGTCCTTCCATTTTATCCTAAATATATTCAGGGAAATGAGGAAGGAAATGAGTTGGTAAACCACTCCAGTATCTTTGCCAAGAAAACCCCAAATGGGGTCATGAAGAGTCATACACAATTAAAAGACTCAACAACAATAACATGACTACTTATGTGCTAGGCACTGTGCTAATAAGCTAATCACTTATACAAACAACAACCCTGTGAGATAGATGCTATTGTTATCACCATTTTATACACGATGAAACTGAAGCAGACAGAAATTAAGTGACTTTCCCAGAATCATGCAGCTAGTATGTGTCAAGAGGTCAAATTTGAACTCAGGGCTTCCTGATTCCAGCACCTGCACTCTGTGTACCATTCAGAAGCTTAAAGTCAACTCAGCTTTCTTTAAACTGATTTTAGCATCTGATACTCTCTGCCCTAAGAGGTGCTAATCATTCATAGTCCTTCTTTGTAAAACTTAACAAATGAATTCATATTTTAAATCGGTACTACTTCTGGCTGCCACCTCTTTCTACTCAGCAACTAAGTACTTATTTGCTAATTGAGATGCTTTTTTGGCTATTTTGGTCGCCTGTCAATTTACATCACTTAGAAGAATGAGTAAAATATTATAATCATCATTGGAGTCACTTTTTGTTATCTATTATCCATTTTCCATAATCAATTCTTTGTAGTTCAGGATTGAGTTGTTTTAATTACATGCTATATATTTTTCTCATTATTAGTCTTTGTTCTAGCTTCATATTAATTCTGATCTTTAACAAATCTGTGACCGAAATACACAGACAAATGATTCAGGATAATTCCCATATCTAAAAGAATCTTTTTTGTCTGTTATAATATGATCAATTTTATTTTTGTGACATCATTCAGTGTGTGTCACTTCTAGTGCCTGACAATTTTTTCCAAGTATTAATGAGGTAAAGTAACAAGACTTTATTATAGTCTATTAGTAGTTTGGAGTTTTTTTTACTCCCCCACCTTTTCTTCTTCCTGATCCATGTTTTCTGATCTATTTCATACCATTCTCCCTCATTCCCATCTTTGTTCTGATGTCACCAGGTATCAAATTGTATGCTGATTTAATCTGGAGGGTCCTCTCTAGTTCTTTGTAGTTTCTCAGCCTCTTCAAATTCTGTAACTAATGTTGGAGAATAAGTTGCAATTACTTTTGTGATATTTTTGGAAATTCTTGCCATGAGCACTGCAATATGAGATGGTCAAAAGTCCCATGAAATAATGTTTGCTATTGCCTTTGCTCATACAAAAAAAACTAGTTCCACCATCTCCTTTCTTTGCTTTTCCAAATTGTATCTATGACTATTCCTTCCACTTAGTTTCCTTCTTTCTTTTGGTTTCATTTATAGATTGAATTAAAATGATTTGGTTCTATCAGTGGTCTGCCCAGTTATTGGTCACTGACCAAAGATCTCACAATGTCTACATGGTCTAAAAACTTATTACCAGCACCTTCTGCCCCTCTTTCTGCCACAGCCACTTGTAATGGAAATGCAAATTTAAAGATCTTCCCTGCCCCTAGGTTAAGTGCACCTGGAGCCTGTGGTGGGAGGTTTGTTTTTCAGGAAAGCCCATACCTTGATACTTTGTGATTGGGCAATGGGTCATGAAGGTTGTTACATTCTATGAGGCAGAAGAAGGCTGTATAAACCCTGATGTGAGGCTTTGCTTTGGGGGCTCACTTTGAGGAGTGTTATGTGATTTGACCAGATGAGACTCTGGGCAGCCATTGAGAGCCCCCCTGGCTTTGAAAACCCAGATGCTTCCCTCTCTGGTAACTGATTTTGGTATTGATAATGGTTGGACAGTTTGGAAGCCTGTCTGTATACTCTGAAGTTCGGGGTGCTGACCTTTTCCCCCTGAACTAGGTGATATATGTTTGTTTGAATAAAGTAAGCTTGTTAACAGATTTTGAGTTGCTTTCCTTTTGAAAAGCAGATCTAAGAACCTGTGTTGGCAGCCACCCTGGGGATGTTGGGGTGCTTGCTTCTACAAATGTCAATGAGGATGGGATCTGCAGAGTAAAAGGTAAGTATGGGGGTTGGGCAGCAGCTGAGAGCCCCCCGGCTTTGAAAACCCAGATGTTGATGCTTCCCTCTCTGGTAACTGATTTTGGTATTGATAACGGTTGGACAGTTTGGAAGCCTGTCTGTTTGATCTGTCTATATACTTTAAAGTTCAAGGTGCTGACCTTTTCCACCTGAACTAGGTGATATATGTTTGTTTGATTAAAGTGAGCTTATCCGATTTTGAGTTGCTTTCCTTCTGAAAAGCAGATCTAAGAACCTGTGTTGGCAGCCACCCTGGGGATGTTGGGGTACTTGCCGCTACACCACTGCATAAGTGGAAGGGAGCATATAGGACTAATCTAATTTGTACTTCTCTTTATTTCATTCTCTCATGGTCAGTGAATTCATCACTAGGGAACTGGGCCTCTGACACCTCTCCCTCTCCATATGTAGCTGTGTTGGCCCTCAGAAAACAGATTCAGAAAGGAACATATATCATAAAACTAGTCAGTCCTATGCCAGGAACATACTTAAAAAGCCTTTCCATCATGGTATGGATTTCATTGGTATTAATAATCATGGTATTAAGAGTTCATCCTCTGAGAGAGCTTTCAAGAACTAACAGCTGTATTCACATCCCAATCAGGCACTGGAATAGGATTCTGTATAAGCGCACACACACACACACGCACATACACACATAGTTTTATAGTAATTATAGGGTGGAAGAGGCATCAACAACTGACAAGAGAGGAATCTGGAAAAAATTTCGATCTGAATTTGGAAGGGTACTCTTAATCTAAGGTTCAAAGGGAGCTAGAAAAACTCAAAAGATGTAGATAAAGATGACTATCACAGGCACAGGAGAAAGCCTGTGCAAAGGCACAGTGCTAACAAGACACTGTGAGACAAAATACTGTACATGGAGTACATCAAGAAGTGCAGTTTGAATGTAGAGTACATAAGTGGGAGTGAGATTAAATCAGTCTGGAAAGGTGGGTTAGGTAAGTAACTGAAATGCTCTGTGGGGAAGGCAGGGGCAGAAGAGAGGTAGAATGAAGCTCAGGTACAACCAAAAGTTTTGGAAACAAGAATGACAAACCCTTTATGATACTGCAAAGGCTCACCATTGTTCCTCTTCATTTCAAAGAAACCCTATTTCTGGGATAAGACTTCAAAGAGCCACCAGAACTATAGAAAAAGGGGAGGTGGGGGAGCAGAGTCAAGATGGTGGAGTAGAAACAGGTCTTCCACACAGTTCCAGCTCCCACCTTCCCTGATTTATGTAAAAGGGGACTCTGAACAAACTTTGGAGCTACATAACCCACAAAATGACACAGAGAAGCTAACCTCCCACTGGGAGGAATTGGCAGCCTGGCAGGAATTGGCCAGCACAGTGCTCTGGGAGCCAAGTCTAGCCCCACATGAGCCAAAGGGTTTAGCCCCAGGGCGGGTCTGAACAGCAGCAGGCTGGAAGGACTCCAGATCACCAGCAGCTATGGCCATTTCCAGAATTATCAACACATAGATGCTAAGGACAAAGAGAGAGGTCAGTGCAGTGTGGGCTTTGGGATCCACTAGTTGGGAGTGTATTGGCTTCTTCCCCCTTCCGGAGCAAGAAGCCACTGAGGAGCCATGGCGCAGCTGAAGCCAAGCAGCAGCTTCAGCTCCTAGCCTGCAGACTGTAGGGGGAACAAGTGACCAGTCTGAGGGTTAAGCATTCTTGCTTTAACCTGCTTGGATATGGATTGTGGTCTAGGGTGGAGATCCTGGGGTGTGTGACTAGCTTGCCACAGTGTGTGGAGGTTTCAAAGAGGGCACCCAACTAATACCTCCAGCAGCTGAGAAAACCCCAGCATTTGGGACAGAAACTCCCCTGGCTGGTGGCAGAGTCCTACTGTGGCAAAAAGTCCAAAAGTCAAGTAATTGAGTGGTAAAATGGCCAGGCAAAGGAAGTAAAACAAACAGAAAAATCCAATATTAGACTCCTATTTTGGGGGCAAAAAGGATCAAAGCATGGAACAGGAGGAAGACAATGAAGTCAGAACTCCTGCACCAAAAGCTTCAAATAAAAATATGAGCTGGTTACAGGCCATAGAGGACCTTAAGAAGCAGATAAGAGAAGTGGGGGGAAAATTGGGAAGAGAAATGAGAAAGATGCAAGAAAATTATGAAATGAGAGTCAACAGCCTGACAAAGGAAAATAACACCTTAAAAATAGACTAACTCAAATGGCAAAAGAGGCTCAAAAAGGCAATGAGGAGAAGAATGCCTTAAAAAGCTGAACTTGCCAGATGGAAAAAGAATCTCAAAAGCTTACTGAGGAGAATCATTCCTTCAGAATTATACTGGAGCAAATGGAAGCTAGTGACTTTATGAGAAATCAAAATGCTGTTAGACAGATCCAAACAAATGAAAGAATAGAAGGCAATGTGAAATATCTCATGGTAAAAACCACTGACCTGGAATATAAATCCAGGAGAGATAATTTAAAAATTATTGGACTACTTGAAAGCCATGATCAAAGAAAGAACCTAGAAATCATCCTTCAAGCAATTCTCAAGGAAAACTGCCCTGATGTTTTAGAACCAGAGGGCAACACAGAGGTTGAAAGAATCTACCAATCACCTCCTGAAAAAGATCCCAAAAAGAAAACTCCTAGGAATATTATAACCAGATTCCAGAATTCCCAGATCAAGGAGAGAATATTATAAGAAGCCAGGAAGAAACAATTTGAATATTGTGGAAACACAATTGGGGTAACACAGGACCTGGCAGCTTCTACACTGAGGGATCTAAGGGCATGGAATATGATATTCAGCAGGGCAAAAGACCTGGGATTAAAACCAAGAATCACCTACCCAGCAAACCTGAGTATCATGTTTCAGGGGAAAATATGGTCATTCAGTGGAATAGAGGACTTTCAAATATTCTTCAAGAAAAAGTCAGAGTTGAATAGAAAATCTGACATTCAGACACAAGAAACAAGAGAAGCATGAGAAGGTAAACAGGGAAAAGAAATCAAAAGGAACTTATCAAAGTTGAACTATTTACATTCCTACATGGAAAAAATGATAATTATAACTGATGAAACTTTTCTCAGTATGAAAATAGTTGAAGGGAATAAAAGGCATATGAATACATATGTGAATGTGTGTATATATGTTGACAGGTATACATAGATAGAGGGCACAGGAACAATTTAATAGGAAGGGATGATACTTAAAAGGTGAAATTAAGAAGTGAGAGAGGAATATAATGAGAGGAGATGGGGAGAGACAAAATGGGTTTAAATTATCTCATATTAAAGAGGTAAGGGAAAATGATTACAACAGAGGGGAAGAACAGGAAGACAAAAGGGAATGGGTCAACCTTACTCTCGAATTGAATTTGGCTTAGGGAGAAAATGACATACACACTAAATAGGGTGTATCACCCTACAGGACAGTAGAGGGGAAGGGGATGAGAGGGGGGATGATGGAAGGAAGGGCAGGCTGGGGAGGAGGGAAGTTGGAAGTACCCACTTTTGAAAAGGGACAGGACCAAAGTAGAGAATAGAACAAGTGGGAGGTGGGATAGGAGGGAGGGAAATATAATCAGTCTTTTATAATATATTTACTATGGTAATGTTTTGCATTAGCTACATATATACAATCTATATTGAATTGCTTATCTTCCCAGTAAGTGGGGGTGACAAAAGAGGAAGGGAATGAATCTGGAATTCAAAGTTTTAAAACAAAATGTTAATATATATATATATATATATATATGTACATATATATATATATGTACATATATATATATACACTATTATTATACTATTTTACATGTAATTTGGAAATAAGATATACAGGCACTGAGGCATGGAGATCCACCATGCCCTACTGGAAAAGTTGAAGGGGGTATGGGGGAAGATATGGGAGAGAGCAAATTGGAGGAGAGGATATCCAGTGGGATAGCTATTTTGGGGACGTGGGTAGGGGAAAAACAGGGAGAAAATTTGTAACTCAAAATCTGGTGGAAATGAATGATATAAACTAGAAGTTAATAAAGCATTTAAAAAAAAAGAACTACAGAAGAATTAAGGAAGGAAACAAGCTTTGGTGAAGCACCTACTACATGCTAGCTATTGCACAAACAAGGATTTGACTTTCTACTATAGTTCTAGGAATATGGGGATAAAACAGACTCTCCCTCAGCTCCTTTGATCCGAGTTTCTCTGGTTCCTTCTTAAGGGTACTTGTTGAGTTTCTGGATTTGACTCAAAGCATCAACTTCTCTAAGGAGTCACCCATTCTAGAAGCTAATGGGCAGACTGCACACCTGGAGACACTGGTTACTTTAACACCAACAGGCAGCTAGGTAGGACAGTGGATAGAGTGCTAGCTCTGGAGTCAAAAAGATTTGAGCTCAAATCCCAACTCATACATTTGCCAACTCTGGAACCTTGGGCAAGTTATTTAACCTGTCTGCTTCAGTTTCTTACTCTGTAAACTGGGGATAATAATTATACCTGTTTCCCAGGTTGGTCATGAGGATCAAAAGAGATTATATTAGTAATGTACTTTATAAACCTGACAACACTATATAAATGTTGGATATTGTTGTTGAATTGTTCAACTATAGCTATTCTGAAAGACCGTCTACAGCACTAAATTATAAACAGCTTGAGATCTGTGTCAGGGAAGGAGGTGCCCACACTGATGAAATTATAAATCCTTGAAGTATTGAAATGCTCTGAGGAAAGGTAGGCACTGGAGGAAATACAAAGATTTACACAATACAAAATAAGACTGTCCCCGTGGAGCCTCCATGCACTGATGACTATAATGAAAAAGGATTCATCATAAATACAAGTGAGGCATTAATAAAAATATTTATAGCAGCTCTTTTTGTGGTGGCAAAGAACTGAAAATTGAGAGGATGCCCATCAATTGGGGAATGGCTGAACAAGTTGTGGTATATGAATGTAACAGAATGCTATTCTGCTATAAGAAATGATAAGCAGGCAGACTTCAGAAAAACCTGCAAAGACTTACATGAATTGATGTTGAGTGAAGTGAGGAGAACCAGGAGAACGCCAAATACAGCAACAGCAACACTGTGCTGTGATTAAAGATGACAGACTTAGCTCTTCTCACATACAACAATCCAATACACTTCCAAAAGATTTGTGATGGAAAATGTTAACCACATCCAGAGAAAGAACTATGGAATCTGAATGCAGACTGAGGCATATTATTTTCACTTTTTTCTGTCCTTTGTTTTTTTTTCTTTTTTTGTGGTTTTTCCCTTTTGTTCTGATTCTTCTTTCACAATATAACTAATTCAGGAATATGTTTAACATGATTGTACACATATGATCTATATCAGATTGCTTGATGTCTTGGGGAGCAAGTAAGGGAAAGGGAGGGTAGAAAAATTAGAAACTCAAAATTTTACAAAAACGAATGCTGAATATTAGAGATAAAATACTAGTAAGGGAAAAAAATAAATATAACTGAGGAATACAAATTAGTTATATGTGGTCCAAGGAAGGACTAAGTAGACCACAGAAGTCGTGGAAGAGATAGAAAATGAGTTGGTAAAACCAATCCAAATTTGGCTAGGCATGTAATATTCTTGATTCATAGTTTTCCTTACGTACAGATCAGACAATGTAACTTCCCTACTAAATGAATGTCAGGGGCTCCCTATTTTCTCTAGGATAAAATATAAGATGCTCTATATGGTTTTTAAAGACCTTTCCAACCTGGAACTAGTCTTTGATTCTAATCTCATTTTTCATTACTCCCCTTCTAGATAAATTGGCCTCCTTTCTCCCTGTTCTTCACATATAGTTCCCATTTCCCATTTCTGTATTTGCATTGGTTATCCCTCGTGCCTAGAATACACTCCCCTCCTCTTCTCTGACTCACAGAATTTTTCATTTTCATCAAGATGAAACTTCAGCCTCTCCTAGGTGAGGCCTTTTCCTAGATTCTCCCCAATCACTAATGTTCTCCCTCCCTAACTACTTTGTGCTTAACCATCTTATATTTATTTTGTATTTATTCTGTCTCCACTAATAAGCTGTAAGCCTCTTGAAAAGAGTTTCTTTTGATTCTTTTTTTCTTTCCTCATTCTTTCCTTTCTTTCATCCTCCTTCCTTTCTTGTTTCTTATCTTGCTATATCCAGTGCCTAGAACAGTTCCTAACTCCTAATAAATATTTGTTGAATGTTTGATTGATTTGGCTGATGGGGTTATTGGCCAAGTGACCTAGTGGAGTCAAACCTATTCTCTGCTTGTCTATTCTGTTTTATGAACACATAATGTAAAAGTAAAAGCTACTACTGCTAGCTGACTTATGGCAGGATTGATGGGCTAAGGTGTAGAAAAAAAAACTTTTCATCAAGGTGTCTATAAATGGCAGCAATTATCATTTGAGTCTATGGCAGGGAAAGCTCTCAAATTCTCAAAGCACAAACTATCACAAAAAAAACATTATTTGAGGAACACTTAAACACAGCCAGAATTTCTTTTTCATAGCCTCTCTAGAAACAGGGCTTCTCCTTTAGTATGTAAAACAGGGAGCTTTCAAAGGATCATTAAAACAGAACTATTAGGCGAATCCTAGGAAAACACTAAGAAATTTATAGTTAGAAGATTCAGGCAAAGAATTAGGATAAGATTTAGTGCTTTGTCCTTTCCCTCTCCTCCACTTCCCTGCTTCTCTCTGTATAACTTTAGATATATACATATAGTCTATTTTAATTACATTCCTTTAGAAAGAAGCATGAAATGTGTTTTTTATATCACATAATTACAAAGTTGCTAAGAATACTTTTTTTTACTAAGTGATCAATGATTTCATTGATGTGGATACTCCCTCCACTGATGCAAATAGCAACCCCTCCTAATCTATTATGGATAGTCATGGCCAAAAAAACATCAGCTGGGGACCGATGTTCTGGTGAGGAACCTCTCTGTACTTAACAAGGCCCGGCCTCTGTTGACAGATGCACAATCCATTACCAGGCCGATACTGGAAGCCTTTCAAGCTTGTTAGGAACTACCAGAGCTTGCAGTCTATTGGCATGGCCTCAAGAATGTAGGGTCACCTCCACACCACAACGAAGCATTGGAGGAGGAGGACTTTAGTGATGCATGAATTTCAATGACTAGAAGGATGGCTTTTTATCCATTGTCATAGTTAGGATTCCTACCCCGCCTGCCCCCTTCACTTTTTTTTTCATTCTACTTTCCTGAGAAAATAGAACAGGCATTGATTGCCAATATTTGATTCACATAATGAGAAGCTCATGAGATCTGGGCTCTTTGCTTGAATTATTCCCTGCTGGATTTTGTTGTGTTGTTTGGTTTTTTTTTTTTAGTCACTTTGTCTTTAATTCTTATAACTGCAGCTGTAATGCCTGGAAAAGACTGAATGCAAAGGAGTTTGAAAGAAGATACATTTTGTGACTTGACAAAGAAGCAGAGACAACTGTCTCTCATTAGTTGTCACTTCTCAATTTTGAGAAAACCATATAGGGTTGTTGTTTTTGTCTCCTAACATTGACAGTTCAGAAAGAGTAAGGCTTCTTTTCAAATTAAATTTCATTTAGTTGAGGAAGAGAAGGAAAAGATTGGAGAATATGGGAGAAAGAGACTTAGGGGAAAGAGAAGCTAGTAATTCTCTTGATTTCAATCACTTTATATCTTGGAATGGCAAGTCCTAAAGGCATTGATGCTTCACATCAAACTCAAGCAGTTTGGCTTCACAGAAGGGCAATCACCCCACAAAACCACAAAAGGGCATTCATAAGAACTTGATTTAGTTAGAAGGAGCTTAGAGGTTATCTAATATAACCCTCTCAATTTACAGATGAGGAAAATGAGGCTCAGAGAATTTTGATCAGAGCCAAGACTTGGTCTTTAATCCACTAACTCCAAGTATTGACTTCTTTCTACTGCATACTGTTTTTTATTTTCTTCCTTAAAGGGATGAAAATGGCTGAATTTGAACTGAGGACCTCCTGATCTCTTAGTTAAACACTTTACCACTAAAGTATCTCACTTTCCTCCCCATCCCTTCTTGCCTTCTTCTCAGGTTATTTACATTGTTCCGTGTTCTGCCACACTTTGGGGCACTGGTACCAAATTCCTACTCAGGGTTGTTGTTTTTTTTTTTTTTTTTTAGTCTTTCTCTTTTGTGAGACCTTTGAATTTGTGCCTGAAGAGGCACTTGGGAGATTTTCCCTGAAATCTCAGTGAATGTCTTCATTCCTGTCTCATTCATTCATTCCAACCATATATCAACATCAGACTTTCTCTACCATAGATTTTCTGTCCTGTTTCCCCCTCACCTAGTACCTTCATACCTCTCCCAAAATTTCTCTTCAGCTCCCTTTTATGTGCTATCTTTTGCTGTTAAAAAGTTCTTTGAGGGCAAGGAGAGTACCTTTCTGCATTTATTCATATTCCCAATGCTTAGCATCCAGCCTAGCATATAGCAAGTTCTTAATAAAAACTAATTGACTTAATTTGACTTAAATTGAGTGGCTCTCCAATAAGTAGTTGAGGTATTTAAGGAGGCATTCCACTAAACAGATTAAAATGCTATGACTTTTTGAAAGAATGATCTCCATGATAACTGGAACAACGTGCCTTCCCCTTCCTCACTTGGTCTTTTGCTTCCATGACCCACAATGTCATATTCTAGAATCTTCCCACACCTCATTGACTTTTGATGTCCCTCAGATGAGAACCACCCTAGGACTGGTTCAACTGAGTCTTTTTTTGTTTGTTTGTTTTGGTTGTTGTGCTGAATTGTCTTCTCAAACAAATCCACTCTCTGCCCCCCCCCCCCAAAAAGAGAATCCAATTCTATGCCAGTAATACCAGAGAAGAAAGTAAAAATGTCCCTCAGTACAGGTGAGCCTGGCATCTCTTAAACTTCTATGGTGGTCTTTTCTTTCCCAGAATTGGACCATCTTTAAAAAATAAAAAATATACCCCACTCCTTTCCTATCAAATTAAAGCATAATGATACAAATAAATGTGCCTAAGTCATCTGGGGAAGGAAGACTTTGAGTTTGATCACCTCTGTTTTCAAAATATAAAAACCAATCAGGATCATAGATCTAGAAGGAACCTTAGAAGCAATCTATCCAACCCCCTCATTTTGCAGTGAAGGAAACTAAGATCTAGGTTGGTTAAGGAACTTGATCAAAGACACAAAGGCAG
Organism: Gymnobelideus leadbeateri; assembly: GCA_011680675.1. Classification (NCBI taxonomy): domain Eukaryota; kingdom Metazoa; phylum Chordata; class Mammalia; order Diprotodontia; family Petauridae; genus Gymnobelideus; species Gymnobelideus leadbeateri. The sequence goes on from WOXC01009138.1 coordinate 540,905, forward strand.
AAAATGTCAGACATGGGATTTGTGAGTATTCTTTCCACTGCAACATGATTGGTTGGCCTCAAATGCTTTTGAAGGGCAGTTTAAACCTATGGATAACTGACTGCTCTCATTAGCACTTAATATTATTACCCATAACATAGAAAATATTTTTATTTGTCCATTCTGAAAAATCAGTAAAGATCATTATTAATCCAATGATAATTAAAATTATGTTATAGGACTAGCCAGTCCAAAAAAAAAAAAGATTCTCAAGAGCACGGCAGTATTACGGTTCTTAGAGTTGAAGCATGCCAGTGCAGATGTTCCTAATTACCCTAAAAACACAAATACTTACACAAACCAGTTGGTTCCAGCTACAGAATAATTCAATTAAATGAGTGCTTATAATTTAGCAGTATGAATAATAGTTAGAAGCAGCAAGTCTGTGAAACTTAAAAGAACTACAGACATACAGTATCTGAGCCAGACAAACAGCTCTATATGTTTTTATAGTAAGGAAGCCTTTAGATTTCCCAATGTCTCCACAGATGGAAAAACCCTGTTACCTGGGCTAGTCAATAACCACAGACCACTCAGTTGTCTTAAAAAACATTAATTTCATTTCACCTTGTGAGCTACCTAGATACATCCAAATAGTGAGTCTGGAACAGCTAGAACAAGGTTGCTCCCTTGGTTTAAATTACTCCTTGAGAAAAGGATGGCTTAGGTAATGTGATACAGAATTAAATCAACATACACAATGAAACCCAAGCTCTGGAGACGAACAGGATTCTCTTTGCAAATAATAATCTTGGCAGTGAGCCTCCTTTATGTGCTGAAAGCCCTGCTGCTCGCTCACAGCAAATCTCAGAGCTGCAACAGGTAATTGGGTGCTACTAATAATGTTTGCAAATAATATCTCAAGGCAGGAAGTGTTTACAGCTTGACTTAGTGGGATAAGACAACCTTATCTGTAAGCTCTAGCTCTAACACTGATAGACACTGATTTATTGAGTTTTTTATAATTTATAAACAGTTAATTTACATAAACACTATATATTACACATATATTTGTATATATACATATCCTCACAAATTATTAAAACAGACTCAAAAATGAGAAAGTAAAAATTAAGTTGAATGTACTGAATTTACAGTCAAACTATTACCAAGGTGCTCATTTCCCCCAAACCAATTAGATGTCCACTTGTTATTTCCTACTTGTATTGTTTAAGCTGTATTTTTAATACTTGTTCTCTTCACAATACCTAGGAGGTAAAAGGAAAAGCTGATTTCCAGAAGACGGGGGAAAAAATCAAAGAAGCTTACTTTACCTTGTGTCACCTGCTGGACTGCCAGCATTATCCCCGACACTGTATCCGGAATCAAATTTTCCTTCAGGTTGTAGCGTGGTGCCCATTCCAGAATTGGCAGCCGCCTTAGACACCACTGTTTAATGTCTGCACAGTGGAAGGAGTTTATCTTCCTCCATACCACACTATTCTTTTTTCTCTTCACTCCTGTCATTTTCCAGGTCCCCTCCTCCCAAAAGTTTCTTCTTCAGGAAAAGAAAGTCGTTTCAAACACACCTCCCTTCAGTGCCAGCCTCCAGTTTTTTTCACTGCTTAACAATGTCAAAGCTAAAGAAAAAAAAAAGAAGAAGGAAAGAAAGAGAGAGATTAAGAGAAACCCTTAAATATCTGGAGCTGAGTTCTGGTTGGCTTTGGGGTAGCTAATTAATTTAACTCCAAATATGCATTTAAGCCTTGCATCCTCATCTGAAGGAAATGGAGAAATGGTCCCTTGTTAGTGTAACATGTTTCTGTTCTTTTAAAAGTAGTAGGTCTAGCCTTAAGTTAGTCTATGGCTCTCTATCCAGTAATTTCTCCCTTATATTCACTGTAGTGCCTTATGCTTTTGGCTCCAATCCCAATGGTTAATGAGGTAGTGCTGGGCGTGTGTTGGAAGTGGGCTGGGCTATGCTAATACAACCAGGAAGCTCTCTGCTAGTCCAATCTCTCCCTCCAAGCTATGCATAAGTATAAAGCTGCTGCAGGCTCTGGAGTGCAAAATTAACTCCCAGAACCAAGCCTCCCTTTGAGAATGATATGATACTTTGTTTGCAGCCTATTAAGCGCTGGCGATTCTTCTCCTGTGAAAGCAAGCTACGGAAATCTGTTAAATGTTTCTCATCATTTTATTCCCTGTGAAATGAGGTTTTCATTCATAGAGAAATGTTCAGGTAGCGGACTGCCCAGTTTGGGGAAAGGAATTTCCAGTTCTCATAAATAAACTGAAACTTCATCCCACAGACTAACAAAATATGCATGACAATGGATGGAATACTTGTGGCTAAGGTTCCCCGCTCCCCCCCACAACTGCTCCTTGGGTTTTCTCTGATTGTTTCTCTTCATCATTTACTTCTCACACACACTCTATTGTGACTGGTGTTTATTGAGAAATGACAGTATGGCACAAATCATTGTGTAAAGTGTCCCCCAAAGGTTTTTGGTGCCTATACCATTTTTATAGTTTCATTAAATACATATCCCCTTTGTTTTTTACATTTTATAGTATTTCTGAGAGGCTGTCAATTTTTTTTCTTTTTTTAAAGAAAGAAAGCCTGCATTTATGAGCTGTGCGACTGGAATTATACCAAAGAAACAGTTTATTAAATAAAACTCTGACAGCCAAGAAAGAGAATACTATGTATATAGTTCACTGAGGCCCCTTTTAATGCCCTTTCGTCCAGAGAATACAAAGCTGATTTCTGGAAGCCTTTAGAATAACAAAACTCTTGGATCCCTTGGACACTTCTCTGGTCCCCTGCTGTACCTTTTTTCCATTTGTTTTTAAATTAAGGTGAATAGCTACTTTCTCAGCTTTCCAAGGATGACCTCACTGGTTTCCTACATAGTGCTCTTGACATATACCTGCTTCTGCCTTACAACCTATCAGTGCCTTACATATATGCAATTGATACTTTTGTCCACAGGTTAGAATTTGCTTTGCTTTCCTCCCTTTTGTAGTCATTGGACCAAATTTCCAAACTGTCCAAACTATCTGATTCCTATAATTATCACCTCCTTTAGAGACTCTGGCTTACACTGTTTCCAGACCCCTTTTCTTATGTTCTGTCTAAGTGAAACCACCTGATACTTGCTATCATCATCATCACTGTGTCAACAACAAAGCTGCCTCAGCCTCAGGAGTTTGAAAGAGATATTGCATCATTTTAACTGTCTTATGCTTTTTGTTTCTTTCCTTCACAGTCATTATTAATTCTATTTTATAATCACCTGAAATCTTTGTTCTACAGACCCTCCCTACTCCCCCGCCCCCCAAAAAAGCCGCAAAACATGTCTAGGTCATGAATTTGCAATCTACTCTGAAGATGGGTGATCATTTGACATAGATGTGGCAGAATGGTTTCCTGTTTTGGATGGAAGACTAGACCAGATGACCATCAACTCTGGCATTCTATGGTGCTTTCCATAAGTCTATGATTTCATAATAGACATTGAAAGTTAAGGTGAAATTTATCAACAGAAAGCTTTATCTGTTTGCTCAATTTAAACCATTTTGGATAAACATTTTGATTACAGATAACAGAATGCAAACTCTATAAATGCAGGAACTATTTTTGTTTTTGTCTCTGTAACCCCAGAGCCTGGCACAGAGCAGACAATTAATAAATGCTCATTGAATGCATGAACAAATAGTATTACATATTGAACTAACATACACAAACATACCATATGTGAGAATTAAAGATAGATTTTTGTAATGGCAAAACAGAAATTGTTTCACAATGTTCTAGAACCAATAGGAGGAAGAGAACCAATTCAAATATAAACTAATTCTGTGTCCTTTGATCCTTCTGGGAAAAATGTTTCAATGAGCTGAATCAGGGATTCTTAACCTTTCTTGTATCAGAGACTCTTCTGGCAATCTGGTGGAGCCTATAGATACTTTGTCAAAATGATATTGTTAAATATATAAGATTATAAAGGAAATCAATGATATTGAAATGCAATTATCAAAATATTTTTAAAACAAGTTTATAGACCCCAGGTGAAGAAATCCTGATCTAAATGAATCTTTTTCAAGGATCTATACAATAATTCACTTATTTTCTTATTTTTTTTTACTTCCATATTTCAACTGGTTCCTATACTTATTGTTCTGTTTAGGGAGTGCCAAAACCTTGCAATACAAGCTTGATTCATGAAAGATCCACTTCAGATCATAAATAGGAATGCCAAAAATTTTATGAAGAAGTATTAACCCACATGAGATTCCCAGGGCAATTGGATATAAAGTTCAAGAAAATTAGATAAGCCTTTTACATAACTTTCAGTAGCTGACGTCAATTCACTCTCCAATTCCATATGTCTTTCACTTTCCTCCACATGCCAAATAGAGAGAAACTTCAATTTGGTTTCCAGACAATACCTTTAAAAAAAAAAAAACTGGGTTCTCTTATCATTTCTGCCCCACCCTCCAAGCTTCACAACTACCCTAGTTTCTAATTTCTGTTTTGCTATCAAAAACACCATTCTCCTCTTGGTTCTACTGACTCACAATGTTAACATCATTATTGTCTCTCTCTCCGTTGTTCACCAGAGCCAAATCATCATCAAGCCTTGCTTGGTTTCCTTTTCCATTATGCTTCTGTAATTCATCATTTCCTTTTCATCCCCACAGACCCTTTCCTGTTATAGGCCCAGATCACCTGGACCACTGAAAAAATCTCCTGGACAGTTTCTCAGTCTATATATAACCTTTCCCACTTCCAAATCATTGCACATATAGTACAATAGCAAGAATCACTTTCTAAAAACATCATTTTAGATTTGGAAGGAAACTGGAAGCTATTCAGTGCAACCTCCATTTTACAGATGAAGAAACTGAAGTTATCACTTTGCTAAGGTTATACAGATAGTAAGCAAGGTGGGATCTGAACTCAGATCCACTTTATAGTCAGGGCTCATCCCACTGTGCCATGCTTTCTCTCCCAAATGCTGACCCTAAAACTCCCAGTAATCAATGGCTTTGAAGTCTAAACTCTGAGCTAAGTACTTCAAGACCTACTAAGAGCCTCATAAAATGACCTCTAAAGACACAGTACCAAATCTCAGAGCTCCCACAGCCTTCAAAATGTAGGAACCCTGAGTTCCTCACCTTCCCCCTTTAAAGTCTCTGCTTCATTCAACGCAACCCATATAACACACACACACACACACACACACACACACACACACAGTACTTATTCTCTTCAACCTACTTTGTTTTTTTGGTGGGACTTTTTTGGGGGCAGGGGAGGGATACTGAATGTAATTTTATCTACATGTTGGTAACTTATGTATAACTGATAGTCTTAGAGAGCTGCTGTCTGACTCCAAGTTAAACTTATCCACAACATCATTCTCAACCTATATACTTGCCAATCACTCTACCCTCCTTTAAAAAACCTGGCCGATAATTTAAGAAGCATTTATTAATCACTTACTATATGCCAGGTGTTGTGCTAGAATAAAGATTCGCTTTCTTCATGAAGCCTCCCAAGCTCAACTATCACATCTACTTATTCCATAAACTCAATGTCCTGTCAACATGTCCCTTACTTTTGTATATACGTACATACAAAGTTCTCTGCAAACACATTCATAAATTTTCTTGATTTGTGTTCCTTTGCCTGCTTTGTATGTATTTGGCTAGTATCCTTCATGACTCAGCAAGATATCTAAGGGCACATGAGCCTGGTTTTCTGTTTCTTTTGTCTCTCTCCAGGAGACCTAGTATGGTACCCCCTGCATTTAGAAGATAATAAATTCTGAATAGCTAATGACGATCTTCCTGAACTACACAGTGTTGGCAACTTCATTAGAACTTAGTTCTAGAGCTTCTTCTCAAAGACATTTATTTTTCCTTTTATTCTTCACATCCTGGAGGAAAATGGCAAGATGCCAGTCCTCCCTCCTTCACCTTGAAGTGAACCTAAGAGCCATTTCTGATACTGGTCTACTAGTAGTAGACTTTTTCTCCACACTATAAATAGGGATTTTTCTAGGTGTTCCCAAGAGAAATCAGTCCTATTAAGTTAGCTCACTCTCTTGAGTACTTCTATATAACTGATCCAGTGGGAAGTCCAGTTGTGAAGTTTGTCAACCAGGCCTTGACATGACTTCTTCCAAATTATTCTGTTTTGTTTAAACCAGTTAGCTTCCCAGTCAGAGGTAAATCTTAGTTTTCTAGTAGTTCAGTGTCCTCTTAGCCAGGTTAGTATTTTATTATGGTCTGAGCTGTATTTTTCCATTTGTTAGTAAAATAAGATCACAAACCTTGTGGATCCTTGATATTCAGGGTTTTAAGACAGTTTCTATTTGTTTGTTTCAAATGGAACAGTAACAATGTAATTCATATTAACACTCATGTCTTGAACAAAGTGACCTTCAAAAACTCTTAGTGACCAAATCTATTTTGCAAATTTATGTTGCTGGGTCAGTGTTAAAGAGAGTAGAATCATATTAGAAGACAAGAGACCAAGAGAAGTAAATTGAAAGGGAAAAGCTGCTCAACGGAAGGCTATCGATTGCATTTTGTTTCTGTGAAATTCAAATACCTTGGACACATAGTAGAATGAAAAGAATGTTGGATTTGAACTGGAAGGACTAGGATTTAATCTCAGTTTTGCTGACTCTGTTCACTTACATGGATATATGGACAAGTCACATCATTTAATGAATGAGTCTTAGGTTTCTCATTTATAAATGAAAGGATTGGCCCAGATCCAAGACACAACAAAAAAGTTAAGAACCCCTGGCCTGGATGATATCAAAAGTCCCTTATAGCTTTAAATCTAGAATCCTATTCTCTTCACTCAAGATTTCTTTCAGATGGATGTGATGCTATATTACGTATAATAGCTTAAAGGCCTCACTCACTCTCTCACTTTACTTGTATCTTAATTGTAATTTTCCATTAGAAGTAGCTGAATTTCCATTAGGCATGGATTATGATTCTATCCTATACCAAAAATGTGTTTAGTATTTATGATTTATACATGCATATGTATGCATCCACATATACACATGACTACAAGTATTATGATAGGTGAACTCTCTTATTGTATATAGATATACCAAAAGATACTTAATAGAATTTAACATATATAAAATACTGAACTCTGAAGACAGATAATCAATTGGCATGTTGGGGGTTAAATATCAAATGGACTGCGAGGCAAGAGAACTAGACTCTAACCCTCAATCTATGACTAACAAGCTATGTGATTTGGGGCAAATTACCCCTCTCTCCTGTACTGAATTCCCTCATGTTTTAAATGGAGGGATTGACTTAAATAATTCCTAAGGTCTCTTCCAACTCTAAGATTCTAAGACATTGGTGGGGGGAGGGGAGGGAAATGTGACCAACTGTTTCCTTTCTCTACCCTAGTACTACACCACTGTCTCTTCAAGGCACAAAATTGATTCTGGGTTCTCAAGGGCTATGTCAGTGGTACGCAGGCCCTGGCAAGTTCCATCAAGCCACAAAGGCTTAGAATATGGGTCTTTAGACTGTCCTTTGAGGCCTAGCCTATCTATATGTGGAAAGCTTTATGATCAAAGAGTTGGCTCTTAAGTGACCATTGGTCTTGGTTACGGTCATTCATAAAAGTATCTTTTAAGAGGCATGACAGATTTTGATAGACGGATAGATACTGAAGAGGAAAAGGGTGATAAGGGTAGGGAAGGGTAAGAGGTTCTGCCAGGGACCCACTCTGGCATCCAGTCTGGAAGGAATTCACCAGGCTCAAGTAAACTCGGAGTCGAGATTGTAAAGTTTATTGGTACGTTGTGCAAGGACAGTGGGCTAGATTCTTATGGAACCTGCAAACCTAAAGAAAACATAGGCATAGTTTTAAGGAGTCAAGACAGTAAATCAGGTGTCAATTATGCTAACTAGGTGAGTAAGGGTGGGATCAGAGAGGAGTTAAGGAGTGGTCAGTGCTTAAAGGACCATGCACTTTTTTTTTTTTGCCTTTTTGGAGGGCAATTGGGGTTAAATAACTTGCCCAAGGTGACAAGGCTAGGTTTTTGTTTGTGTGTGCATTAAGTGTCTGAGGCCGGATCCGAACTCAGGTCCTTCTGACTCCAGGGCCGACGCTCTACTCACTGCTCCACCTAGCCGCCCCCTGGACCATGCACTTTTAATATCAACTGCGCAGGTGTATTGCCCATGATTCACTGGGAAATAGCCCAAGGGGGGGGGCTACCTGGAGGTGTGGTTTTAGGCCTGACACATCACTAAAGTCAATCCTCGGTCATGGCTACTGAGGAGTGCCCAGTCTGCCACCCATCAATGTCAGGCTTGACAAGATAGATGTTGGGAACCAAGGCCATCAGAGACACAGTATGGGTATAATTGGCTAAGGAGTTACCCTATAGATAGGGTACTGAAGGATTCATGGTGCAGCTGGCCACTCTAACTAAGGGAGATAACATTTGTCTAAGCTAAAAATGTTTATAGATAGTTTAATGAAGGATTCATAGGTAACTTGTTATTGTTTCAGGCAGAGATAAACAGTTCATGAGTTGTTGCTGGGCAAAGTGCTGGCAGGGGGAAGGGGCAGAGTTAATGCTTTGAGACTGGAGGCGGGAAGAAGTGTGACTTTACAGACTGCTTTTACAAATTGATTTTACAGACATAGATCCCAAAGCACCCCATTTACAAACTGATGTTACAAACATATATACATCCCAAGGATCCCATCAGATACCTCACCCTAATGACATTAAATGACATTTGAAATATTTGTAAGTGTTGAAGGAAATATTCTTTCCTTAGGACTCAAGTACTTAAAATACTTGTGAGTACACTTCTGGACCAAGGGATGGGGGACAGAATATGCATTTATTAAGTGCCTACTATGGATCAGGCACTTTACAAATATTACTTCATTTGATCCTCAAAACAACGCTAGGAAGTAGGTATTACTACTACTTCTGTTTTACAGTTGAGGAAACTAAGGTCGAAAAACAAAGGACCCAATTTCATTAAACTACTCTAACACAAATGTCAGTTCTATAAGTAACTAACATGTGAAAGATACTTAGGAACCTTTGGATAAATTTTAACTCGAATTTGGTCTACTATGTGAAAGAAGATAGTCAATCCTCAATATTTGGACATTTAATGACTTCAAGCATTCCTGTGATTTTATTAGTAACTTCATTTTCACTTTTGCATTGACAACCATGCATATTTAAAGTTATGCATAGTAGAAAAAGGCATGATGCATGCAACTTTGTGGAGCAGCTGGTGTCCTTCCTACCATTGTAGAGTAAGGAGCTTCCCGTGCATTCATTGCATATTTTATTGTATACCTTTACAACTCAAGTTTTACGTTGCAATTATGCCCCCAAAAGCATAGTGCCAGTCCTTTAGACTCTAAGCCCAGGCGTGCAAAGTCAGTGATTCAGCTTAGTGAGAAAATGAATGTGTTTTATTTCATGCCAGAAAGCCTACAGCCACTGTTGGTCACAAATAGACTATTAGTTTTATATGTTACAATGCCCTCGTGCAACCATCTGACAGTGAAAGATAAAATTCAGGTTAAAAAACTGTTTTAGCTTTAAGAATTTTATTTGCTATACAGTATTAATGGTACTGTAGATTTCATGTATTATGAAAAGTGAATATTGTATGAATATTGGGGTTTTTCTGAGATGTTAGCAAAAAAAGATCACAGAATCCTAAGGAATGACTAGTGAGAAAAATGTTTTGCATGTTAACAATTTTATTTTGTGTACTGCATTTTATTAGTTATTCCATGGTTACTGTTTTAGAAAAATGAATATTATCAGAATTAATGTTTCATTAGAAATAATTATATTCATAAAAGTGTATTTTCAGCAATCTCTAGTTTTTGGTAGTCTTGGGAACCTAGCCTCTTATTTGCTATAGGTTTGATATATCAACATTAATGTCTTTTACCTTTGTGCCATTTTCTAAGAACATTACCTCTGTGAAAGTTGAGGATTGATCTAGTCCCTGTTCAGTCTTCCATTGTTATTCAAAAAGTATATAATTTTTCTCAACCAAAATTTTAGGGCAAAGGACCCATTTCCATTTTCTCCCATAAATTATTTTTAACTGCTTGCCCACAGTCTAAATCTATTCTAATAAAAAGAGAATTTTACTCTAGTCAGAAACCTTGATCCTTGCAACAAAGTGCTTGAGCTAACATTCTTTTGGTGCTCCTGCCCTATTCCCTCAAGGGCCAGGTTGGATAGCAACTCCTCTATGAAGCCTTTACTGGCTCTATCCTCTTCTTCCCTTCATCCACTTCACCAGGTGAAGGAGATCTTTTATTCCTCAGATATCTCAGAACACATTCCTTGGGTTTTTTGTTTTTATCTCATTCTCCCTGTATCTGTTACCTATGCATGTTTTCTTCTTCCCTATTAAAATGTGACATCTTTTAAAGTGAGGGCTGCATCAATGATTTTATATCTCTAATGCCTGGCACTGAGTGCCTTGCACATGATAGGTGCTTAATAAATGTTTCTTAAATTGAATTGAATTGAATGAATGTTCTCAAGAAAATAGTAATGGAAATGCTTTTCATTTCTTTCAAATATCAGAGGATAGACAATGTGGATAATTTATTTTGGCCTTTCTAAAATCATCACTTAATTAAACATGTGCTTCCACAGTCTCCCAAAATAGAAGTGGATTTTTTTCTTCCACTTTGAATTTATATGGTCCACATTTTACATTTATTTAGTTATGTACCCCATACATACTAGAATGTAAACTCCTTGAGGGAAAAGACTCTTATTTTTCTATCTTCTGCAGTCAGCACAATACCTAGCATCTCGTTTTTTTTCAATCATTCAATCATATCTGACTCTTCATGACCCCATAGACCATGAATGGTTGATGACCCGCTGCTAAAGTGTTTTGCCATTTTCTTCTTAAGTAGATTAAAGCAAACAGAGAGTAAATGACTTGCCCAGGATCATACAACTAGTTAGTGTCTGAGGCAGGATTTGAAGTCAGGTCTTCTCGATCCCAGGATCAGGGCTCCATAAGTCATATAGCTGCCCCTCTTGGCACATGGAAGTATCTAATAAGTGCTGGGTCAATTGAACTGAATTTAACTGAATTATTCTATTTTAAATGGGTCCCTTTGTACAATGTATAACATGATCAAAATATCTTCTGACTGATTATATCTATTCATGATGGATTCAAATGAAACAAATGATATATTGATTCTGTTTTGAAATGAATTTAGCCCAGTAGAGTCCCTTCTTTTCTGTAAGATGTGACTTAAAACAAAATTATGAGCTCTTAAAGGCTGAGACTACATATTTCCCTTTTGTCCTTGTATGATTATGAAGATAAATCAGTATTTTAAAGTACTTTGAAAATTGTAAAGTATTATATAAATCCTAGTTATTATTATTACTATTATGGCTGTTGTTATCATTTTCCTTTGGCTTTAAAATCCTAAGTAGGCCCCTCTTCCTTTCAATGACAGGATTATTCAGAGGGTACAAGAACCAAATAGAGCAATCCCAAGTGTCTTCTGTTCAATTTGAAAGTATACTAGACTTTGAGTACTGATTCACAAGAAAGTATTCATATGAATTTGTACAAATCAATAGACATCCTTGAGTGTCAATCTCCTCACCCCTAAAAGTGGAGATTATGATACTTGCAATGTCTCCCTCATAGATTTATTGGGAAGAAAATGGGGGAAGGTTAAACAAATTATGGTACATGGATGTAATGGAATAATACAGAGCTGTAAGAAATAACAAACATGAAGAACTCAAAGAAATATGGGAAAATTCATATAAACTGGTACAGAACAAAACAGAACCAGGAAAATTATATACATAATAACTACCACAATGTAAATGGAAGTAAGATCAACAAAAACATTAGCAGTATGTGATTATAACAACCAAGCTTGACCCTGGCCTAATGAAGAGATGAGAAAACATAACCTCCTCACTTCTCTGCAGATGTGGGGAGCTATGGTCATGGACAGTTTCAAATACTGTCAGTCTATGTGCTGGTTAATTTTGTTGAACAGATTATTTTTTTTCCTTCTTCTTTATTCTCTATTGCAAGGGATGCTTTACTGGATGGGGAGGGAGAAGGATTATAGGGACATAGATTTATAGCTGCAATAGACTTTAGATATCTAGTTTAACTCCTTTGTTCTATAGTTGAGAAACAGAATGCACAGAGAGGTTGAGACTTGCTCAAGGTCACCGGGGTAGTTAATTGACAGTGAATAAGATGTATCTAGAAATGAAGATGATGTAAAAACAAAAGATAATAATAAATAATTTTTAAGAAAGATAGTGGCTCACAAACCTTAAAGTGCTACATAAATATGAACTGTCATTATTATTCCAATTCTTTGGGTCAGGAGATTGATTAAGGTAGCCCAACACTACTTTCCAACCATTCACTATGTGTGTAAGGAATGGGTAGGTAAGTATGGGCAGATGGAAGAAAGAAGTATTAGAGAAAGGCTATCTTCCCTCAGTGTCACTTAAGAAATATGTGAAGGATTTGACACCAGCACCTTAGAATTTATGGATATGTGTAGTCCTATTCTGAATTTAAATGATAGTAATAGAATCATAAAATTTTATTTGTGGAAATGGACCTTGAAGATCGCCTAGTCTAACTCAGGAAATTGAATCTAAAAGAAGTGATTTGGGATGTTTACAATCATAAAGCTGGGCAGGGGCAAAGTCAAAACTAGAACCCAATAACCCTAACTCCCAGTGTTCTACTTCACCCAGAGTATTAGCTCTAGAGTTGTTTTGATCTTAATCTTTTGATAAAACTCTTTGTGAGTCTTCTTTTGTTTCCTTTACTTTATTTTCCTATCCTTTTATTCCTGGTACTTGCATATGAGGTGCCTAATAAGTCATTGCTGAATTGAATTATTGAATGCTGTTTTGAAATGCATGTAACATTATCTAGTGCCTCATGCCTATCATTTATCGATGAAAGCAAAAGCTAGCTTATTACAGCTAACACTTCAGGCTTCAAGGTATTTATATCCAAAGTCAAGTGATTGTCTCCTTGAAGGCAGGACAAATTTTCACAGTACCAGACCTCTGAGGGAGCTAGGGATTTTAATGGGACTCAAGGGTTTGGCTTGCAACCTCTAAAGGAGACAGGGAAGGAAATTCAGGAAACGGAAGTTTGGAAGAAGTAGTTAGGACCCTTCTATACCTGAGAAAAGGCAAGAGACCCCTATAAAGTGATATAAAGTGATAAAATATTCACTCTGACCCCTACTGTATTCATTTAGCAAGAGGATGATGTCTCTAGGAGGGGAGTAAAGCTTTCTTGAGCATAGTAAAGAGCCCCAAAATAGTGAAAATGCACAAACGAGGTATCACCCTATACTCTTGCAGCCTACTTGTCCAAACTTTATGGTTCTAAACAGCATAAGGAGCATTGGTTTAGAGATGGAAGGGACTTTAGAGATCATCCAGTCCATTTCTCCTAGTGAGCCAGGTGGGGCTATGGAGAGATTCTGCTGAACTTGGAGTTAGAAAGACCCAAATTGAAATCCTGACTCACGACTCTTAATAGCTGTTGGACTTGGGTAAATCACTCAACTTCTCAGCCTCAGTGTCCTAATCTGTAAAATGAAGATAATAATAATATCTACCTTAAAGGCTATTATAAGAATTAAATAAAGTAATATTTAAAGTACTTTTTCAAACCTTAATATACTACACAAATACTACCTTTTATTACTATTATTATTTGTGTTAATGTTTTTATTATTTCAAAAACTGAGACCCAGAAAAAGTGAAGTAATTTGCCCAGTGTCACACATAATAAATGGTAGAGCAGAGACTCTTCCTTTAGTCATCCAATCAACCAGCACCAGGTATAAGAATTATTTCTACCACTTTCACTCCTTCCCTTTTCTTATCCATGCCACACTTACATAACCTAAAAGATCAGTTTACTCTCTTAGGAACATAATTTTAGGGCTCAAAGGGACTTCAAAAGCTGTCCAATCCCCTCGCCATTTATAAATGAAGAAACTGAAGCCCAGAAAGTTAAGCAACTTGCATAAGATCATATAAGCATCTGTCTGTACCAAACATATTCAACATTTCCCAATAGACACACATTCTTATTACAACTTTAAAAAATAGCCAAAGATCTGGGTGGGAGGGGTAGGGGAGGAAGAAAGGAATAAACATTTACATAATGCCTACTATTTGACAGGCATTGTGCTAGAAAGAAGAATCCCTCACATTTTTTAAAATTTCTGCTCCTGCTTTCTTTTAGGCCCCATTTATGGTTTTTAGACCTGAGGCAGTGAATGGTGGTGGAAAGAACATTGTATTGGAATTAAGAAACTTGCTTCTGAATCCTGATTCTGACATTAATTACAGAATCATGGTCAAGTGACTTAATATATATGAGTCTCTGTTCTTTTCCTTTTTAAAATGAGAGAAATAATAATTGTACTATTAGTTTTATAGGATTGTTGTGAGAACAGGGCTTTGAAAACCTTAGACTTCTGTAAATGCATAATTATTTGCATATAGTGTTTTTAGTCTGAGAAATGTGTGAATGGCTACATGTGAGATATTTAGTACCTTAAATTTAATGTATGAGGAATCACTGCCATATTATTAATAATATTGCTAGTGATACTAAACCAGACCTTTATATTAAACTATCGAAGGAAATGTTTCAGATTTTGAAATTTTACTGAGTTAAATGGGCCCACAACTGCATGAAGTCATAGTGCCACCTAGTGGTGAAAAGGTTGTTAACTAGCTATTATGACTAGGAATGTCCCTGAAATTCAAACTTCTAAGGCCTTTTTCTTTGGGGGCAAGTCATGAATTATTAACAGTTAATTGATGGCCAATTTTGTTCCTCTAAAGTAATTGTTTGCCTGATCTAGCCACATCCACTAGCTAGCTGTGGCCCTCAAGAAGATGCCAGTCTGAGCTGTGGAATGACTGGAATAGATTGTGTAACTTGTAAAAGTCCTGTCCAACACAAACACCCTCTGAAAATCTTTCATGGGACTCAAGCCTAGTGGAAAAGGACTGCTTCATTTTTATCTTTGTACAGCCTCTGTGCTTTGAACATTAAGTAGGTAGAGACTAAAAGCTTATTGGATGAATAGATAAAAGAATAACCACCCAATCCTGGTTTTATATATTTAATTTTAGACCAGACCAGTCATTTTATCAGGTTAGGGAATTCTAAATAGGGAACTCCCTATATGTCTCATAGCATCTCTGGCTTCCTTCAAGTCCCAGCTAATATCCCACCTTTTATAAGAAGCTCTGCCCAATCCCCTTGAATGGTAATGCCTTCCCTCTGTGGTTATTTCTAATTTATCCTGTGTATATCTTGCCCAGATATAGTTATTTATGGTTTGCATGCTATCTCCCTGTACCCCAGCAAACTGTTAGGTTCTTGAGGGCAGGGACTGTTTGTGCCTTTCTGTGTGAAGCATCTTTTCTTAAGGTGCTTAGAACAGTGCCAGGAACACAGTAGGCACTTAATAAATGTTTGTTAATTGGTTGACTACCAGATCACCACTTTGTTGGTGAACTACAGTCTTAGAGAACTGTCAGTAATGATGTATCGTTTTATATTCAATTTTTAGTTTTTATTAAATTTTTTTCTTTACTTCTGCCCTTATTCTAATCTATGTATTACTCTCTATTGTGTACCACAGTCATTATCTTGCTCATATAGTAAATGTGCTTCTTATGTGTTCCTGCTTTTAGTAAAAAAAAAAAATAGTAGCAGCTAGGTGGTGCATTGGGTAGAATACTGGTCCTGGAGTCAGAGGGACCTGAGTTCAAATGTCACCTCAGATACTTTCTAGTTGTGTGATCTTGGGCAAGTCACTTAACCCAACTGGCGAGGAAGGAAGAGAGAGACAGAGAGACAGAGACAGAGAGTAATAAGAGGCTGAATAAATTGCCTTGAGTCACACAACTAGTAACTGTCAGAAGCAGTATCTGAAGCCAGATCTTCCTGACTCCAAAGTCAGCTCTCTACTCTACAATTGGTCTTTATTAGTACCAGGACAAAAATAATTAACAATAATAATAATAATAATAATCACCATTGCTTTCCCTTTCTTTAGATGCCAAAAGGCTCTATGCTTCCCCAAAGTCTACATTAAAAGATGTAAGTAATATTCTTTATCACAAATTCTTTGCTATTAGTTTGCTACTAGAATTGCCTCCAGAAATGCTATGACTTCTCTCTCCAGGGTTTCTCAGAGAGATGAGATGTTTATCTCACAAAGTTATGCCAATAAGTGAAATTTTTAGAAAGATAAAAATGCTACAGAATACATCCATTTATAAGGAAGTCAGCAAAATTAACTAAAGACTCCAAAGTGGTAATAAATTGGCCATTGAGAGAAATTTCACTTTGACCCTTTTTAATCTTTTTCTTTCTCATATGAAGATGCTCATTCACATAACCAAAACCATGATTCAAAGCCAAAAAATTGTCGAAAAAAAAATGAGGAAACAGTATGGAAGTACAAGTATGTATGTGTATAGCTAAAGCTATAAGGTCTAGGTTTTCCAGAATGCGTTTGGCAATTTTTTTTTTAGCAATCTTTGCAAAGAGAACAGGGAATAAGCTTTTCCAGACTATGTCAGACCCAATAATCGCTTCATAAAAAAATCGATCACTGTAGTAATATATTATCTTTGAAATATCTAAAGAGTTATTACTTTTACTAGAGCTAGTGCTTCGGTTTGTCCAAAGGAAAAGTATATTTTAAATTTCATTAATGAGTAATTCCTTTCAAAGAACTAGTTTTTTACATGAATTCTCCAGATTCTGGCCTCCTCAGTACCCAAGACTGTGGATTACTTCAAGACATTTCATAGTTACTCCTCCCCCAGGACCACTTTCACCCAAGAGCTTTCATAAATGTTTCAATAACGACCCTATTTCACAATGTTTCAAGACTTGTGGGAATTCTGAGTTTCTTCGTTTCTCCTCAAAGGAATGAGTCAGGAAGGGAAAACGGATAATTTATTAGAAATTACATGCCCACATCCTTGGAGTCAGCCCTAAATACGGTTGTGAATACATTTCTTTCCAGAGAGGTCACTATACATCAAATTTTTTTCTAGTTGTTCCTTTCTCTTTGAATGTTTGTCTTTACTATGTTGGAATTAATTTCCCAAAGAGAGACTAAGCAAAGAAACTAAAAATAATTCTACCCTATAGAAAGCACAAGTATTCCAATTAAGCCATTCTTTAGAATAAGGAGGTCCATAGAAAGTTGGACCTCCCTCCCAAGCTCACCTGGGAAACCTCTCCCTCTAAATCATGGCATTTCTGTTTCCATGGTCGCTAAGGACAGCCCTTAGGAGATATATTAAACCTTATTTTTATAGGAGAAATTGTGCTCTTTCCCTTGTGCATACATATTTCAATTGAATAGGGAAAGGAAAACTTTCTCTTCATGTTTTCTGACTGTACTCTTCTGAATGTATCCAATTCAGCAAATATTCATTAAATGCACATAAGAATCTTCTTCTCACTTCTGGGGAAGATGTGAAGATAAATGTTAAAAACAATTAGCATTTGTACAGTGCTTGACAAAATTTCATTCTTGCAACAAACCTGGTAGGAAATATTATTATCCCCATTTTACAAATAAGGAAACTGAGGCAGACAGAGTAAGTGACTTGTCTAGCTAATATGTAAATCAAGTATGTCACAGGCTAGTATATGCATCAAGATTTGAATTCCAGTCTTCCTAACTCAAAACGGATGCGCTACCCACTGTGCTTTATGATCTTTCTTCTTAAGGAAATTTCTAACATAGCAAAATATTGACTATTGATAACATGTTGAATAATAATTGACATTTACATAACACTTTAATTTTGAAAAGCATTTTAATTAACTCTTTTGACTTTCACAATAGCCCTTAGAGATAGGTATTGTAGGCATTACTATCCTCCCAATTTTAAAATTGAGAAAACAGAAGCTTCATAAGGTTAAAGTGATTTTATCCTTTATCCCATAGCTAGGAGCGGCCAGATTTGAAGCCAGGCCTTCTTGACTCTGAGTTCCACACTCTGGCCACTATGTCATGCTGCTTCCCACAAGGAAGAAGTGTTTGCAATTACGATAATTTCAAAATAGTAAGACTGTGGAATTCAGACGCGAATTTAACTGCTCTTATAAAAATATTAAGTACTGAAGCTTCTAGATTTTCTACCATTCAATAATCATCAACAAGTATTTATTAAGCACCTATTCTATACCAGACACTCTGCTAGTCCTTAGGGGTGCAAATCCAATTAACAAAACAATTTTTGCTTTCAACAAGTTTACACGCTAATAACAAAGAGAACAACATATATAAGTATTTACAGAATGCAGTATCGCAAAAGTCATAATGCAGTTTTAACCTACTGAACTAAAACTTTGGGGACATTATTTAAAATGAGAATAATACAAATCAATACAGAGTAGTTAAGTGCCAAGTAGTTTGAGAAGGAGATAAGTAGAAATTGAAGGGATAAAGAAAGGCTCCATGAAAGAGGTGAGTCCTGAGGGGAGTGTGAGGACTCTATGAGGTGCAGGTGAGGAGGAAGCATATTCCAGGGAAGAGGGGCAGTCAATGTAAAGGCACAAGGACAGGAGACAGCATTGTGTGTGAAGAACAGAGAGGAGCCAGTTTGGCTGGACCACAGAATGCTGGAGTAGACATAGTGTATGATAAGACTTAAACGCTTGATCGGGACAAGATTGTGAAGGGTTTCAGAAGTTACTACGTTTGAGGCTTGGGGTAATAGGAAGCCACTGAAGTTGACTGAGTAGGGGAAGCAATGCAGTTAGATATACACTTAAGGAAAATAACTTTGGCAGAAGCATGGAGGATGGACTGAAGTGAGGAGAGGTTTGAGTCAGGGGGTCCAATGATCTAAACAAAAGGTATCATCAGGGCCTGAACCAAGGTGTTATTGATTTAAACACAGACAAAATATAGGATGTGAGAGAAGGTGCACAGGTAGAAAAGGCAAGATCTGGCAAATGACTAGATACAGGGAACGAGGGAAAGTCGAGGATAACATCAAGGAGACTGGAAGAATGATAGTACCTACTATAGAAATAAAAATAAAAGGATGGAGGATGGGTGGATTTACGAACAGAGATGATGAATTCTGTTTGGGATTCATTGAACTTGACTTGCATAAAACACTTGATTTCCCTAACCTTATTTAAGAATAGGCCACAAGATATTTAACTTATTCAGAAAAACTAGGGTGTTTTTTAAACCAAAGGGGAAGAAAAAACAAATGACTTTCACTGTTGTCATACCACACTATTTACTTACAGACATACACATACACACTCGGTATCTCTCCATTGATATTTTCCATCGATTTCAGGCAAGGGCATTGTCATGAAACATAAATCAATTAATCACAACTTTTGCTCAAATGATTAAAAAAAAACACTTCTTTAAAATACAATTTTAGAAGTTCAATTCACAAGGCAATTTTAAAAGTTCAATTTAGGGGCGGCTAGGTGGCGCAGTGAATAGAGCGCCGGCCCTGGAATCAGAAGGACCCGAGTTCGGAGCCGGCCTCCGACACTTAATCCGCACAAACAAAAACCTAGCCGTGTAACCTTGGGCAAGTTACTTAACCCCAATTGCCCTAAAGGGGCGGCTAGGTGGCGCAGTGAGTAAGAGCGCCGGCCTCGGAGTTTGGAGGACCCGAGATCAGATCCGGCCTCAGAAAATGAGCACCCACGCATAAATCAAATGACTAGCTGTGTAACCTTGAGCAAGTTACTTAACCCCAATTGCTTTAAAAAAAAAAAGTACAATTTAAAAATGCACTTTTAAAAAATCCATCTTCAGGGCTGGATTTGTGGGAAATGCTATGTATCTATTTATAAGAGTCAGGCTCTTGGGTCATCCAGGAACATCATCTATTTAACTTCCCTGAAAAAGCAGGGAAGCAGAGTCCCAAGAGTAATACCTAAAGCTGATGAAGTTGCAGAGTTGAAAAATGGCATCCTGATCAGTATCCCTCACTCAAAGTGATGGTGGCTGTGCTTTGAGGAACCAGGGTGGCAGGAGGAGGGGGAAAAAGGGAAGAAGAACTTATAGAGGTCTGGGGATTGCTAAACTTGAAAGAGGAGTGAGGTTTAGTCAAACAATAAAATCAGTTCCAGATTCAGAATGAGTAAGTTTTCTGCTTCTCCTGGCTTACTACATTCCTCATCTGATCTCCTTGGGGGTGACCATATGTTTCTAAAGTCCCAAACTTAGAATAAAACTATAAAGACTAGAGAATGAAAGGTAAAAGAAGGGGAAATGGGAAGAAATGGAGGAAGAAACATGCCAAAAGATGGAAGTAAGAAGCATAAAAAAGGCAATAGAATTTATATATAAAGTTATTTAAAATAGAAAATAGCAAAAATTCCAGATCACTTGGACAGGGATTAAGATCATAAGAGCTAGAGTTTAAAACAATCTTAAGAGATCATCTATGAATCAAACCCTCTTAATTCAACATTCAGGCACAGAGAAAAATTTGTCCAAAAAAAGATATACAAAAAAAGATATAGATACACACACACATACACACATCTATATACACTGCATGTATATGTAGCATATATTATACACACAACATATATTATATGTACAATATATTATACATATGTGCATAATAAGTATGTACAATCATTTTTCAGTCATTTCTGGCTCTTCACAACCTCATTTGGGGTTTTCTTGGCAAAGATACTGAAGCAGTTTGTCATTTCCTTCTCTAGTTCATTTTACAGATGAGGAACTAAGGTAAACAGGGTTAAGTGATTTGCCTAGGGTCACACAGGTAGTAAGTATGTGAGGTCAGATTTGTACTCATGAAGATGAGTCTTCTTGATTCTGAGCCCAGTGTCCCATCTACTGTGACATCTAGCTGCATATATATCTATGTATATGTTTATTGTATATATGTATTTGTGTGTATATTTAATTAAATAACTCTCCATACACATGTATATATGTATGTAGGTATATAGATATAGATAAGGATAAAGATAAAATATAGAGATATAATTAAATACCATAGCTGGTACTCAAACTTGGATTCTCTGATTCCAAACCAGATCTTTTTTATTAGACGTACCAATCATAAGGACAATGTAAGTACTGACATTTGCCACAATCAGTAAAAATATTTTCCACAAAGTCCAATCTTTTAATTTCCATCTCTTTTTATATTCCATTCTCCCAGTCCAATTTCTCTCAATCTTTCATAACTGCTGAGATGGATCCTAGATGGGACTAAGTTGGGCTCAAACATACCCACCTGTCTGCTTAGTGGCCTCCTCCTTAAAGACTGTCTATACTAGACTTGGAATCAGAGGAACAAGGTTTAAATATCAGTTCTGTCATTTATTACTTGTATGATATGAACAAATTATTTAACTTATCTAAACCTCAATGTTCTCATCTATAAAACAAGAGGGTTGGCCTAGATCAGTGATGTCAAACTAAAATCAAAATGAGAGGGGAGGAGTTACCAAACTGTAGGGCCCATGTTGACTTTGTTTTAAAATGTAATATAATACTATCTAATGTTTTATTGTATTTTTATTTATTTTGTTAACTATTTCCCATTACTTTAAAGTGGTTCAGGTAGCACTCAGGAGTGTTGTTGTAATGCAACCCACAAGCTATGAGTTAGACACCCCTGGATCCACTAGATGGCCTCTACTGTCCCTTCTCACCTATGATCCCATGAAATCTCTCATTTTACAGGTGGTGGAAAAGTATAGTACAATTGAAGGAGCACTGAATCTGGAGTCAGAGGGTCTGAGTTTGAATGCTGGCTCTTTCTATTTATTACAGCTTGAGTGACCTTAGGAAAGTTAACTTCTCTGGGTCTCAGTTTCCTCAGGGGGTTGGACTAGATGACCTCTAAGATTCCTTCTGGCTCTAAATATCTCATTCTAAGATCCAATCCAGAGGTCCCTTGGACCATAATAATGGTATAATATATAAATGCATAATATATAAATCATACAAATAATAAATGACAGAACTGATATTTAAACCTTTTTCCTCTGATTCCAAATCTAGTATAGACAGTCTTTAAGGAGGAAACCACTAAGAAGACAGGTGGGTATGTTTGAGCCCAACTTAGACCCCTCTAGGATCCATCTCAGCAGTAATGAAAGATCAAGAGAAACTGGACTGGCATGCTTGGTCCTCTGACTCCATGTCTAATGTTCTTTTCCCTCCTCTAGGTAGTGTCTTGATACCTTGGAGATGCCTGATACATCTTACACAAAACCAGAGCACTTTCCATGAAACATTGGAACTTCCCAACCTCCCCTGGTCTTTTCAGTGAATAACACGTAGCTGTCTTGGCTGAAATGCCCTCCCTTTAATTTATGAGCAGTCACACTAGTTTACAGAAATACCTGTACTTTTATGTAATCACAGGACCAGAAAGAACCACGAGGTCACCTAGTTCAGTCATCTGCTCTATTTAACTTATTTTTCCCCTGAAGAAAAATCATCACTCTTTCCAGATTTGAAGGCTTTATGAATATATGGTAGACCTGCCAGGCATGAACTTTATATGTCAGTGTTTTCATATAATGCTACAGTAGCATAAGAATTCTTTAATCTATACAGTAGCTACCAAACGAGGCCAATTTTGTATACCTAAAGCTAACCTCTATCACTTTCTCCTTGGACTTGCCATTTTGACCAAGCGTTTTGGCTTTTAATTTTCCCCCAAAATGCTGCCACAGGGATTGTCTCAGCCCCTTCTGAAATTCAGTCACCTCCTCTGATGCAGAAATAATTATGGTATGTGTGCCCTGGAAAATCTGTTGGTACAGGACAGCTAGAAACAACCTGAGTACTGAGAGTTCTGAGAGATCCAGCAGTGCAAATGGTGGGGAAGGAGGGGAGAGTCACTTTTCTAACAATAAATAAGTCCTCTCATGAAGAGAGAAATTTGGAAATGGTGAGAGATGAATCAGCAGCACACAGTCCAGTGTCTTCCCTTTTAGAATGTTCTCCCTCTTCTCCTCCAAATACCTTGTTAAACCCATCTCATTTCAGAATCCTGGCCCAAAAATTTATCAAGAATGCATATAAAACGTAGGGTGTCCCAGAAGTCTTAGTGCAGCTTTAAAGGTATAGCTTAAGGTATTGAGATTTTAAGGTATTCAGAGTTTAAAGAACAAAAGAGATACTCCATGTAGACTCAGATATACAGAGGCTGCCTAGAATAGTGGATAGAATGATGTGCCTAGAGTTGGTAAGTACTGGGTTCAAATCTAGACTCTGACCTTTCCTAGTTGTGTGACTGTGAACAAGCAGCTTGTCCATATAGTGGATAGAGAACTGGCCTCAAATCTGAGAGACTTTAATTAGTGTTCTCTTTGACAATGGTTGCGTAATCATGGGCAAGTCCTCTAACTTCTCAGAGCTTTAAGTAACTCTCTAAGAAGGCTCCAACCTGTAGTAGTAAAGAGATTTCCCAACATCAGTGAAATCACAATTCCAGTCCCTAACTATCCTATATAAAAAGCCAACTGAATATACACCATTTGTGAATTTTTGTGGATTTTTCATGGTACCAAACCACAGCAACTCATTTCAACCCCTAAAACAGACCCACTAAATCAAAAATTACCTTTAGATAGCTTTTGTTTCTTAATAAGCAATGCTCCTCCTGGAAGCAGTCATCATCTTGGAAGTCTTGGGTAACCAGTATTCGGCTATCTATTGATCCCATACACTCCTAAAGGCAATGGTACAGGGTAAAAGCCATTGGAGTTTTGATACAGCTACTAACATTCAAACCAAAGATATGAAACCAAAACATGGTGATGAAGAGGTTTTTATTAGATCAGAAAAAAGCCAAAATTGTAAGGCCAGCTGCTTCTCTGATCTCCAGTTTCTCCCCAGCTATGGGAAACAATGAGTAGGGGTGGAGAGGACTGGGAAGGGAAACATGAAAGGGAGGGGAGAAAAAAAACCAAAATATTTAACTGAAAGCTACAGTACTTGCCTATTGCCTTGAAATCAGAAATCTTGTTATGGGCTTGCTCTTTTTTTCTCATGGCATCAGGAACTAAAAATCATAAATCAGGACACAGTTCAATGTGCCAGAGCCTTAATCTTTTGTGAAAATGAAATAAAATAAATTTAAAGGTCTGTATGTAAAGAAGCTAAGCTCAAAGCTGTTCTCTGTATTAAATGATCCAAATGTCCATAGAAAGAATACTCCATCTGCCTTTTGTGGACACTAGAGTTTAAAAGGGGCCACCAGTGTATATATTAGGCTGTTGCCCCACTGGAAGATTTCCCTGCATATATTTTGGCTCCTTGATATCTAAATTAACCCAGTTTTCTACATAGCCCAACATAACATATGAGTCTGGTTCTTGCACAGGGCAATGCCATTTTTTTAAATCAGAATACCTAAGAAGGATAAAATGGAACAGAATTCTGGGTCATTATAATAACTAATCTTGGTCCTAGAGAAGAATTGAAAAAATGTATTTCTCCTTTCATTGCCAAACTGGGGTACTATGGATATACACGATCACATACACCCTTAGGATGTATGGATAGGTTGGTAAATTTTAATGAACTGTTTCTTGTTTGTCTTCCTTTAAAGTCTTTGTTACAGAGGAAAATTTGCCAGGTAGAGGGTGAGGGAGGGAGATATTTCAAAATGAAGGTGATCTAAAACTAATCAGTAAGTGTTTAGTTTTAAAAACCTACTTACACAATTAAATGTATTCAATTCAACAAGAATTTATCCAAGGCCTATTATATGTCAGGCACTGTGCTAGGTGCTGGGGATACAAAAACAGAAAATGAAACAGACCATGGCTACATCAAAGGTATTATCTATTTGAATATTGGTTGGGGTAGGGTGGTCTTAGATTCATGATTTCATTTATACGATTCACTCTGGTTTTAGAAACTGCCTCTATCAATAAAGATCAGCAGCTAGTCTGTAATTTACAGTCTGCACTAGCAGGTTAAGTAGCTTACCCTGAGTCAGAGAGAGATGTTGGACCCCAGAGGGTTTTCTAAATCTAAGCTATACTCTGTGAACACTGCCCCTCCTGGAAAATTATAAACCCTTTCTGCTGACTAGGGAATCATTCACTATATTACTTTATCTCCTATAAAACAATCTCCTTTTTCAACTGCTTATAGGAAGACCATCTCCAACAGGATCCTGTTAGCATCTCATACTCAAAATGTATAAAACCTAATTGATCATTTTAGCCCTCCCTCCCAAATAGCCCTTTCCACTGATATCCCCTATCTTTTCACTTTTTCCAGTTGCCTGGCCTCAAAACCTCCAAGCCATCTGTCCTTTACTCTCCCTGAATATGTCTTTCCTCTGCCCCCCAAAACACCAAGTCACTAAATTGTATCAAGTCTTTGGCAGTGTAATCTCTCCCTCTTTTTCTAATCCCATGACAGCTAGCTAATTCAGGCCATGATCACTTCTAGAGCCTTCACCAGGCCCAAACCAATCTCTGTATCTTCAGTTTCTCATCTTTAATCCATTTCCTACTTAGTACCCATTCAAATCAACAATCACTTAATAAGCATATATTATGAGCAAGATTCTCAGTAGGCAGTTTCCCTCTAAAGACAGAAACAAACAAGACACACAAAATGCCCCTTCCCTCAAGGCTCTAACATTCTACTCTGAGAGGAAGGATGGAAATACAACATGTAACCAATAAGTAGATATGAAGGAGAAGACGTTAATAGCTTCCAGAATCAGGAAAGGCTCCTTGAGGGAGGCAGCATCTGATCCAAGCCTGGAAAGAAAGAAAATCTTCCAAGAGGCAGAAATAAGAAGGGAATGATTCTAGGCACAGGACACCACAAATGCAAATGGCTAAAGGGGAGAGATGGAATGTTCATTTCAAGAAACAGTTAGCAGGTCAGTTAGATTGGAATGGAGCATGATTAAAGGGGAGAAATTTTTTTTAAGTTGAAAAAGTTGGAGGCAGATTATTGAGTGCCACAAATGCCAGCCTGAAGAATTCTGTACTTTTGCCCACAGGTAACAAGAAACCCTTAAAGATGTTTTAGCAGATTGATCCTATGCATGCATTTAGAAAAATTATCTTGGGAGCTATGAGGAGGATGAATTGATGCTACAGAGAGACTGGGAGTTATGGGAACCAACTGTTTTTTTTTTTTATTATAACAGTCAAGGCAAGTAAGAAAGTCAAGAAAATAAGATCCTAAACTAGAATGATAACTATTTGATTGGAGAAAAGTGACATAGATGCTACAAATGTT
Source organism: Gymnobelideus leadbeateri (assembly GCA_011680675.1). Lineage (NCBI taxonomy): Eukaryota > Metazoa > Chordata > Mammalia > Diprotodontia > Petauridae > Gymnobelideus > Gymnobelideus leadbeateri. The sequence goes on from WOXC01009138.1 coordinate 567,297, forward strand.
GTAAAGTTAGAGTCAACAATATCTGGCTCCTCTTTAAATCTGGGGGTAGAGGTAGAGGTGTGCTGGTAAATATTTAATAAGCAGTTCTTGGTGGGGGGAGGGCTGTGCTCACAACACTTAAGTTTAACCAGCATTATTTACATTTTCTCCATAACTGTCTTAAGTCTAGACAATCAACAGAACAAATTCTGATTCATAGCATTTGCCTATTTCTGAGATGTAAATACTCACACAGAAAATTTAACAATCAGCTCTCTCCAGCTCACATGAGCTGGCTTCTGTATAACCTGGGGGAAGTGATAATCAGGTCAAGACCAAGGATGAGCCTGAAGATTCAGACATAGATGACTTGGAGGATAGTTGTGACTTCAACAGAAATAAGAGAGTTTAGAGAATTGACAGGTTTGAAAGAAAAGATAATTCATTCCATTTTGGACACCAAATCTTAAGAGTATACATTTAGAACTGGGACTTGAGACCATCTAGTCCAACACATTCATTTTACAAAGAAGGAGCCCAATGCTCAAACATGTGATTTGCCCAAATCACACAAATAAAAGTGGCAGAGACAGAATTTTAATTCAGGCCTTCTTATTAAGCAAGGGTTAAATTTTCATGGATTTTACCTTCATACGATTGTTTAAATGCATTTGCTTCTCTCTACCATCCCCAAAATTAAAGCCCTCATCACATGCAAACTAAAACCATCACCCTGTATTTTATAAATGCAAGAATGCAAATTACTGGAGGAAATTAGATTTAGAGGAAGATCCTGTACCATATAATATAATAAGCTCAAAATGGGCATATGACCTAAATATTGAAAGGTCAGACTCTAAAAAGAGTCAAGATCAGGAAACTTTTACATCTACAACTAGAAGGAGAATTCTTACCTAACCCTAGGAATGAAGAAAATCAAAACAGACATTTAATTACATAAAAGTTAAAAGGTTTTGCATTAATAAGAGCAATTAAGATAGACTTAAAAGAGAAATTGTAGAGTGGGAAATATTTGAATCACATATCACTGATAATAGTATGATATACATAATATGTAGGGTATTGGCACAAATATAAAACATAAAGGACAATTTCCCAATAGATAAGTAGTCAGAAGAGATGAATAGTTTCCAAAAGTAGACCCCATGCTCCAAATGACTAATACAAAGAGAAATGCAAATTAAAACAACTCTGAAGTTTCATCTCACTCCATGGAAACTGAAAAAGATGACTTCACAAAAGGTCAGTGTTGGAGAGGCTACGGGAAGACAAGGACACTGTTGGTGAAGCTGTGAAGTGGTCCAGCCAGGAAGACAAGGACACTGCTGGTAGAGTTGTGAAGTAGTCTAGCCATTCCACAGCAATATAGAGTTTACCAAAATGTGGGGTATAGTCCCACAATGTCCCTCTATCTAGGGTAAGGAGGTAGGTGAAACATTGGCCAAAATTTTGCATATTACTGAGTATAACACATGCATAAATATATCCACCTTTTTTCTCCTGTGAAAATGGTATTCAAATTAAAGTCAACAATAGGGAGTTCTGGGAGCCAAGATGGCAGAGTAAGCAATAAATCACCATAACTATCCCATATTCACCTCAAAACAATCATAAAATAGCATCCTCAAAAATCCTTGAATAGCAGAACCATCAAAAAGATGGGGCAAAACAATATTTTAGCCCAAGAAACTTAGAACATTGGCAAGAATGGTCAGCGTGCAAAGGGGGTAGGTATACAGTCCAGGACAGGAAGCATCCCGGTAAGCCAGCAAGCCCCGCCTCAGTAAACCAGCAGGAAATCCTGAGCCCCATCCACACCAGGACCCTCACCCTTTCACCCCGCTTCCCCCCTCCCCACACACACACACATGTCTCAGCATAACCAGGGGAACAGATTCCAGTTCTGAGAACCACCACATGCTTCAGTATACCCCAGGGCAAACAAGCAGTCTCCAGTGGCCAGAACTCCATGTGCTTTAGGGCAAACAGACAGCTGCCATTACCCAGACAGCCACATGCTTCAGTGTAGCCCCAGGCCAGAAACACCCCACAAGCCTTAGCACAGGTCAGGCACGACCACTAGGACCCTGGCTTAGAATAAGGTACATGGCAAAATTAAGAATAATATTTCAAGGTAAAAAATGGTCATTCAATGAAATAGGGTGATTTCAAGCTCTCATAAGGAGAAGACCAGAATTGAACTAAACATTTGATCTCCAATATCAAGACCCAGCAGAAGGGGCCACTAGGTGGCACAGTGAATAGAGCACTGGCCCTGGAGTCAGGAGGACCTGAGTTCAAATTTGACCTCAGACACTTAATTTACACTAGCCATGTGACCTTGGGCAAGTCACTTAACCCCAATTGCCCTGCTCTCCCCCCTCCAGAAAGCAAAAAAAAAAAAAGACCCATGAGAAGCACAAACAGGTAAAAAGGGAAAAGAAAATGTAAGAACTAAACTGTTTACATTCATACATGAGAAGATGATACTTGTCATTCTTAGAGATTGTACCACTAAATGGTACAGCAAGAAGGAATATATATAGAGAGGGTACAGGTATAAGGTGAATTTGAGGGACTAAAAAAATAACTAAGGGATTATAAAGAAGAGTATACAGAGTGGAAGGAAGGGAGAGGTAGGATGGGGGTAAATGTGACATTAAGAGGCTCAGAAAACTTATTACAGAGGAGGCAAAGGGCATCATTTGAACCTTACTCTCATCAGTAATGGCTCAAAGAGAGAATACGAAATCTGCTGAATATAGAAATCTATCTTACCCAACAGGGAAGTAGGAAGGGAAGAGATTAAATAAATGTTGGGAGGGACTGACAAAAGGGAGGGCAGACTGGGGGAGTTGGTAACAGAAGCAAAACACTGTTTAGGAGGGAAAGGATAAAAGAAGAGAGGAGAGAAATAGAAAGAAAAATAGGATGGAGAGAAATACACAGTTATAATCATAACTTTTCATGTGAATGGTGAACTATCCCATAAAATTAAAATGGATGGCAGAATGGATCAAAAACCAGAATCCTGACAGAACCCACAAAGTGACAGAGAGAAATAAATATCCCGCTGAAGGCAGCCTGATAACTTTTGGCAATGTGAAATATCTCACTGGAAAAACCACTAGATCCAGGAGGGATAATTTAAAAATTATTGGGCTACCTAAAAGCCATAATCAAAAAAAAGAACCTAGAAATCATCCTTAAAGAAATTCTCAATGAAAATTGCCTTGATATTTTAGAACCAGAGGGCAAAGTAGAAATTTAAAGAATTCACTGATCACCTCTTGAAAAACTTCTCAAAAAGAAAACTCCTGGGGATATTATAGCCAAATTCCAGAGTTCCCAAGTCAAGGAGAAAATATTACAAGCAGCCAGGAAGGAACTATTTTACTATTGTGGAAACACAATCAGGATAACACAAGATCTAGCAGCTTCTACATTAATGGATCAAAGGGCTTGGAATATGATATTCCAGAGGTCAAAGGAGCCTCAGGAGTCCCTGGCCTAGAGATCCTAGGGGAACCAAGCATTCCTGATGAAAAAACCAGAGTTGAATAGGAAATTTGACTTTCAAATACAAGAAGCAAGAGAAGCATGAGAAGGTAAACAGGGAAAAGAAATCATAAGGAACTTATCAAATTTGAACTATTTACATTCCTACATGGTAAAACGATGATTGTTAACTCATGAGACTTTTCTCAGTATGAGGATAGTTGATTAGAATATATATGTATGTATGTATATATATATATATATGTATATATACATATATACACGTATATGTTTTTATGGAAGGGTATATGTGTGTATAAATACATATGTGAGTGTGTGTATATATGTATAAGTATATGTATAGACAAAGGGCACAGGATCAGTTGAATAGGAAGGGATGATATCTAAAAAAATAAAATTAAGAGGTGAGAGGGGAATATAATGAGAGGAGATAGGGAGAGCATGGGGTATAGGACAGGGTGTATTATTATGAAACAGGGTAGATTTCTCTTGCCAAAGTTCTTTGATGGGTGTTTATAGATAACAAATTACAATATAATATTTTAATATTTCTCAATTTGAAAAAAAATCTTCCAAATTAAATAGAAAATAAAAATCTGAATATTAATAACTTATCTTCTGAATCAAACCTTATTTTAAAGACTTAAATATTCCTAAATATGAATGGATATGGAACCCATTTGATATAAAAAATGTATGATTCCCTTGGCTTTATTACACTTAAATAATAATTGTTGATAGTCTTATTTTGTGGAAGTATGTTGAAACAAGTCTTTGAACTTGGAAATCTAATTATGTTTAGTATAAATGAATAAAAAGCTTTTTGATTTATTAAGTAAATCAATAGAAATTTTGATATCACTTTATAATATATTTGTGTGAAACTGGGCTTTCTATTATAAGTTTTTTCTAAGAACATAATATTGAGCTTTAAAAGTGATTGAAAAGAATTACAAGTAGCAATATTATCAATGGTACTGCATTATGAGAAACTGTGTTGAAAAATAAGCCTGCCTATCATATCAATAGTGTTCAGTGATTTCAGTTGTGTCTAACTCTGAGTGGTTTGCCATTTCCTTTTCCAGCTCATTTTATAGATAAGGAAAGTGAGGCAAACAGTGTTAAGTGACTTGTCCAGGGTCACATAGCTACTAAGCATCTGAGGTCAGATTTGAATTCAGGTCTTCCTGACTCCAGGCCTAGTGCTCTATGCACTGCATCATCTAGCTGCCCACATAGAAATAATATATTGTGGTTATTTTTATAAGTTATATATACGAAAATAGTAGAGAAATTTATCAATAAATCATTGTGCATTTAAGATGTTAATTTTCTTGTATATATGAATGTAACAGCAAGTTGTTCATAGCAGATTTGCAGTTTCACATAAAATCGTCTTTTTTATTTTACTATGTTATAGAAATGCTTGTTTTATTCCATAAATTAAAAATAAAATAAAAGAACCCCTTAACTAGGTGGTTTCTGGAGTCCTTTACAACTCTTAAGATTCTGTGATCCTTAGCTCAGCATTTAGGTTCCCTACTATCTGGACCCAACCTATCTTCCCAGCCTCATCTCTTATCATTCTCTAGTGTCTTCCCTATATAAACTTGCCCCCTGCCAACATGTAGTTCTTGTATGCTCCACACTTTATAACATACTCATGCTTTTGCCTTTGTCTCCACCAGTATTATCCTCTCTCATTTCTGTTTATTATCATTCAATGTCCAGATTCACAATTAAATGAATACCCTTAGTCAGCACAATCAGAAGGGTACATATATCTCCTGCTAAGTTTGTCACTTCCCAGAAGTCAGGGTCTTATTTCATCCATTTCTGTATCCCCACAGTACCTAGCATAGTTATTTGTACACACTCCTTATCTTTGACTCCCTGCTTCTCCGACTTCCTTCAAGTATCATCTAAAACCCCACTCTCTGCACAAAGCCTTTCCTGATCTCCCTTAATGCTAGTGCCTTCCCTCTAAGATTGGCTCCAATTTATCCAGTTTCTTATTTGTACATAGTTGTTTCCATGTTGTCTCACCAAATAAATTGTGAAGTCCACAAGGGCAGTTTTTGCTTTGTTTTGCAGCCCCAGCATTTAGCAAAGTTCCTGACACCTAGAAGGTGCTTCATAAATGCTTGCTGATTGGCTTGCCTTGACACTAAGAGCTCAATAAATGTTTCTTGAATGAAACAACTGAATGAAATTATGCTTATTAGAAAATTGTAATCCTAAAAAATGGGAATAATGAGATAATAAACAAATATTTTGTTTTTGATAGTAGTTACCTCACATTGCATTTGACCATGCTGCTTTCTTTCAGCCACTAACAGCTGCTGGTGCCTAGGCTGGGGCCATGAGTCTTAAAGCTCAAGAATCATTTGGGGAGGACTCAAACCATGTTCCAAGCACCTGTACCATAAGGGATTAGGAACTAATGCCTTATGATCAGAGAAGCATATCGAATAATGACTATCTTGTACCACATTCAAAACACCAACATTGAGGAGGTTATGCTCTCAAAGCAGAACAATGTTAGAACAATGGTTAAACATTGCCTTGGGTATGTGGCAAAAGGCACAAGATGTACTCAACCCACTTCTCCTGTTTACTGTCCTACTACCCTCCTCCCACCCACACACATATAGATATACCCTGATATCTAAGTTGTTTACTTCTCTGATATTGCAAGGGATCCCTCGAATATGATCACCATCCTCTAGGTTAAGTTAGGAATGCTGGGACATATGGTGACTATGTGGCTGACACTGCCAATGTCTCTGTTCTATATCTTAATCATTTTGCTTCTGTTAATAAATCATTATGCTAGATTTCTTGTACTTAGTGCTGAACTGACTCCTATTACTCATCTCCTAAGGACAGATGGAGGGACAGCAACAGAAATGCATAAAAGCAAAGAGAGCCTTAAAAATAGTGTCATTCATTGTCTCATAGCTACAAGTCAGGACAAGAACTAAGGTCTCAGTGGAGGGGCAAATGGAATAATGAAAATAAGTACTGAAATACCAGTACTGTTACAAGTGACATTTTAGATATTTTGAATGTCTTTGCTTTTGGAAGATTGAGAACTAGTAATTCTCAAGCAGTTTCTTGTCAACCCTCTACTAAAAAAAAATAAAAAGGTGAGGGCAAAGAAAAGAATCACTATCCCAAATTTACCCTCTAAAAGATCATACATTTAAAAACTAACACACACACACACACACACACACACACACACACACACACACACACACATATATATTTTGCTAAACTCTTGACAATATATTGCTTCATTTAGTTCTGTACCCTGTAAGGTAGGTGTTATTATTATCCACATTTTATGAAAGAGAAAAGACTGAGAGAGGTTATCAACTATGTAGCTTTAGCTGGATTTTGGAGCCTACACAGTTCAATAGACTTGTCTTTGAGGTTAATTTAGTATTAGTCAGCAAAATGACCCAATATGGAGAGCCATGGCAGTTAGTAGAAGATTCTGGTAGAGGTTTCATAGCTAGTAAGTATCTGAGACAGTATTTGAACTTGAGTCTTTCTGACTCCAATTCCAGTGGGACTTGAGAGACTAAGTCCAACCCCTTCATTATAGAAGTGATGAAATGAGTCCCATAGATATTATACCCTATAGACATTAAGACACAGAAAGTTACAGGGTCAGCGTTAGAACCCAGGCCTTCTAACTTAAGAGTCAATGTTCTTTCCAGTTGGTAAACAAGTACTTATTAAGCACCCACACTGTACCAGGAACTGTGTTAAATGTGGGGTATATAAATAAAGACCACAAAAATGCCTTTGATCTTGAGCTCATAGTCTAATGGGGGAGACAACATGCAAACTACTATGTACAAACAAGATACAGACAGAATAAATTACAGATAATCAAGATAGGGAAGGCACTAGAATTAAGGGGGATCAGGAAAGTATTCTCATAGAAGGCAAAATTTTCGGTGAGACAGGAAGGAAGCCAGGAAAGCTTGGAGGCAGGAATGAGGAAAGAAAATATTCAAGGTAGAGCAACAACCAGTAAAAATACCCAGAGCAGGGACACCTAGGTGATGCAGCGCCATTAGCGCTGTGAATACTATGTTAGCACTACACAGAAATAAAAAGAAAAATTCATTTCAAAATTACTACAGAATATTTTAAAATATTTGGGAATTTACTTATACTACAAAACACTCTATAGAAATAAAGACAGACCTACATAACTGGACAAATGTTAATTATTCATAGTTGAATCATGCAAATACAATAAAAGTTAAAATATTACCTAAAATAATTCATTTATCTAGTACTATGCTAATCAAACTACTTAGGGTTTATAGATCTGGAAAAAGTAATAAAATTCATCTGGAGAAAAAAAATGTGAAAACAACCACCACACCTCAAGGAAAACCATGAAAAAGAAAAACAATGGAAGGGAAACTAGCACTACCAAATCTCAAACCCACTACAAAGTAGTTACAAAATCAATTTGATTTTGATTAATGCCGTGGGCCGCTCAGTGTCCAGCACTTAGCATGATTCCGAGACATGAATAAGAAATGACCAGGCTATGTGGGTAGTTCAAGGAAGAACTATGAACTCATTTTATTGATTCTTAGGACAAGGTTTTTATAGAGCAATGAGACAAAGGAAGGGGACTCAAATATTCATATCATTATCTTAGTCTGTCATATCCTGGAAGTAGCATGGCTGTAAGGCCTTTTGTTCTATAGGTGCCAGAAAGTCTTAGGAAAAGTCAGTTAACTCCTTTCATATGCAGTCACATTACAAAGGATGCTCTTGAGAGCTGGCTTCAAAGCCTGAAGCCAAAGCCAAAGCCAAAGCCACCCACCATCAAGTACATCTGCATAGGAACTGACCGCCTAAGAATTCAAATGTTTTGGTTTTGAACAACTAAAGTCTTGGGGCAGAGCCTGCTGGTCTCAGAACTCAAAACAACTTCCTTATAAGTGCAACCCATATCAAAAGAACTCAGGAGCTAACTTGATAAAAAGTGGCTTCTCAAAAAGGTCTGTAATATTCCGGTCCACTGATATCAAGGTAATTATCTGAAGTCCTGGGTCAAGCCTCTGGCTCCCCACAGATTAAAGAATAAAGGTCAATCAATGGAACAGATTATTTACACAATTGCAGAAGGAAATAAATGAGTTAGTATAAAGTTCCATAAACCCAAACACTTCAACTTCTGATGAAAAGACTCTCTGGTTAACAAAAACTTATATGAAAACTAAAAAGTATGGCAAAAAATAGGTTTAGACCAATATTTCACACTTATGCCAAAATAAGCTCCAAACAGATACATGATCTAGATACAAAAAGTTACATCACAAATTAGAAGAGCAAAAAAGAAACAACATCTCGCAACTTTGGGTAAGGGAAGGACTCATGACCCCTTCCTTTATAGGTTCCCATTCCCCTCACTACTCATACCAACAGCCATGACCAAAGAACTTCTCTCTGGGTCTCTGCTTCCATATTTAACAACTGTCTCTCCAAGGACTTCTATTTCAAGACATCCCCAGCCACTATATTTTATTTCACACCTTCCTCTCAGCCACCTCCTCCACAGACTTGCCAAGTGCTTCACAGCTTTTCTCCCTTGTACCTTTGTATCCCTGATAATCATTTACCCTTTCTCTTCACCCTCTAGTCTCACCAGTCCCAGTTTGCAGTTCTAGAACTATGAACAATGATCAAATCAACTCTAGTATGCATTAATCTATTCCAGTTTGACCCTATTCACAATTACTGTAACCTTCCAGACCAAGGGCTGATGGTTGGCCACCATTCTCTGTGTGTTGTTCACCCATTAGAACATAAGCTCCTTGAAGGCAGGAACTATTTTTACTTTTGTTTTTTGTATTCCTGGTATTTAGCATCAAGCTTGGTACCATGTCAATAAATGCCTTTTCATTCTTTCACTCATTCATTCCTTCAAGAGACAGAGGATCACAAAAGATAAAATGGTCAGTTTTTATTACATGACATTGAAAAAATTTTTCACACAAACAAAAACAATGCAGCTAAAAGTCGAAGGAAATATAAACAGGAAAAACTTTATAGCAATTTTTCTCTGGCAAAAGACTCATATTCACGTTATATAAAGAACTAATTCAAATCTACAAGAACAAGAAACATACCCCAATAGATAAATGATTAAAGGATATAAATAGGCTGTTATCAAAGGAAAAATTCAGTTATCCACAGCCATATAAAGCAGAAAAATGCATATTCAAACAATGATAACTATATAAAAATGCATATTCAAACAATGATTCTACTTTATGCCCATCAGGTTCCTAAGTATGGCAAGAAAGAAAAATACTAATTATTGGAGGAGCTTTAGAAAAACATGTTCTACTCCTTGTTCCTGACTCCTAGAATTCAAATCATGCTTCTCATACTGTCTCATCCTGGAGCTTCCCTCAGTATCTGAGGTCTCCTTGCCCTGGAACATCCAACTATCCTTGTAGACTTCTCACCCTGGAATACCCCTCCACAAATCCTGCTCCTCTTCTATCATTGAGGAGTTCTTCCTGGGGCCTCCACTTTTTTTCTTTTGCTTTTTGGAGTGGGGGAAGGTAGGGCAATTGGGGTTAAGTGACTTGCCCAAGGTCATACAGCTAGGTTTGTGTGTGTGTGTGTGTGTGTGTGTGTGTGTGTGTGTGTGTGTTGTGTCTGAAGCTGGATTTGAACTCAAATCCAGTAATGGGAATGGGAGTTTGAAGATCTTCCCTGCCCCTTAATAGACCTAGGGGAGAGTTTGAAGACCTCCCCTGCTTAGAAAGTAAACTCTGCCCCCTGATAGGCTGAATGTAATCACATGGAGCCTGTGGTGGGAGGAGTTTGCTAAAGGGAAGCAGAACCCACAGAAAGCTGGTCAGAGCTAGCAAGATGATGTGGGGGAGAGAGGGCACTCAGGCAAGAAGATAGAAAGGTTTGTGAGTAAATATTGATCATGTATTGGTTTGTGGGAAGGCTGAAGGATTCTGTGGTTTTCAACATTATTATGGCTTCTGAATATCTTTGGTACTATGATGGAATCAGCTTACTGGTTTGGGGATTTGGTTTTCTGGTGTCTAAATAAATGCTTCAGTTCTATCCTTTATCTGGAGAGTTTGGTATATTTTATGATCGAACATCATGCAATACTTATAGTCAAGGTCTTTATTGTAATCATGGGTGCTATAAATATTGCATTGGCGCTACAGGTTCTCCTGACTTTAGGGCTGGTGCTCTATTCACTGTGCCACATAGCCACTCCCTGAGTCTCCATTTTGTGGAAAAGCTTGGACCATGCAGCCTTCTTCCCCTCCCAGTGCTGTTTCTAACTTCTGAACTTCTAGCCATGTGCTACTGGTCAGGTATCTTTATTTCCTGTCCTCCCATCTCCCTGCTTTTCAGCTCCCTTTTCATTTTCCTTTATTATCTTCCCCCATTAGAATATAAGCTCCTCTAGAGTAGGACCTATCTTTCTTTTTTCTTGTATCTGTATTCTTAGCACATAGCACAATGCCTGTAACATAGAAATGGTGTACCATAAATAGCTGTTTCCTTCTTTCTTTCTAATAATCCCAAAAGAGCTCTCATGTCTAAGCAGCAAATCTTTTCTTCATCTGAAGAACTCCCTTTCACATTCTCAGCAGTAGCTATACCAAACTGTCTCCTCTTTCCTCAAGCTCCAAAGTCCACCCCACCTTTCACTTTATCTCTTTTAGTCTTTCTGTCTCTGTGCCTCTCTCCCACCCCTGCCCATCTCTCTGTCTCTCTCTCTGTCTCTCTCTCTCTGTCTCTCTCTCTCTCTCTCTCTCTCTCTCTCTCTCTCTCTCTCTCTCTCTCTCTCATCGGATGATCTACTCTCTACTTTTACTCAGATTTTTTTGTTATTGTTGTAAAGTCCCTCATCCCCTAATTCTCCGTATCTCAAAACTTGTCTATGCCTTACTCCATCCTTGCCTCCTTTATTCCAGTCTCTGACATAGAGATGACCTTTCTCCTTGCAAGGTTAAGTACCTTTGAGTCTATCTCATCCAAGAACTTGATGCATTCATTATTCCCTGTCCTTATCTCTTATGATCTCTGTCTCCTATTCTTTTCTGTTTCTGTCTCTCTCTGTCTACCCCTGCTTCTGCCTCTGGGCCTATCTCTAACTCTCCCTCTCTAGTTCATCTTTACTCTCTAGCTCCTCCCCAGAAGTCCCTAAACAAGCTCAGAATTTCCCTATTCTAAAAACAAAAGTTCCTTTGATTCCACCATCCCCTTAAGCTATTGCCCTATATCTTCTCCCCTTCACTGTTGAATTCTACAAAAAGTAATCTTTTTTCACTGCCCCCAACTCTTACCACTCATTCACTCCATATTCCCTGGAGATCTGGTTTTTAACACCACCATTCTAATGCAGTTGTTTTTTTCTGAGGGCACCAGTAATCTCCTAAATATTAAATCCTTCCCTCAGTCTTAATCTTCCTGGACTTTTCTGAAACTTTTGAGTACCCTGTTCTCCTAGATACTCTTTTCTCTCTCTGCTTCTGTGACAGCAAAAGTCAAGTAATTCAGTGGCAACATGAACAGGCAAGGGAAGCAAACCAAGCAGAGCAATTCAACTTTATATTCTTATTTTGGGGACAGAAAGGATCTGGTTACAAGCCATAGAGGACTTTAGGGGCTCTGTTCTGATTCTTCCTGCTCCCTCTACTGCTCTTTCTCAATCTCCTTCTTTAGTGCATTGTCTTCCTGCTGCCCTCTAAGCATGGGTTTTTCCCCCGAGGCCTTTGCTCTCTCCTTTGCTTTGTCAGTAACATCCCTTAGTTGTCTCGTTGGCTTCCATGGTTTCAGTTACTCTGTAGTCTATACAGTTAACCCTATGTCTTGCCCAAATCCCTAGTCCTGCATCTCCAGTTATCTGACACATCTACATGGCTGTTCAACCAGGACTACAAACTCTAGCTGTTCAAAATTGTATTCATCTCTACCATTTTCCTCAAACCTGCACTTCTTCCTAATTTTTATTTCTGTGCTAATAGCAGCATCCTGTAAAACACCCAGACTTCAATCATCTAAGTTATCTTTACTTTTTTCTTCTCCATCATTAAACACTCTACACACACACACACACACACACTCATCTAAACTTTTGCTAAATCCTGTGTCTTCTTCCTTCACAATATCTCTCATTTCTCTCTCCTCTCTATTCATATCACCACCTTCCTAATTAGGCCCTTATCAATTCTTTTTTTTCCTCATTGCCTTTTTGAGCTTTTTTTGCCATTTGAGTTAGGCTAATTTTTAAGGTGTTATTTTCTTCAGTCAGGTTGTTGACTCTCATTTCATAACTTCCTTGCATCGTTCTCATTTCTCTTCCCAATTTTTCCTCCACTTCTCTCATTTGGTTTTCAAAATCCTTCTTGAGTTATTCTATGGCCTGTAAGCAGTTCATATTTTTCTTGGAAGCTTTTGGTGCAGGAGTTCTGACTTCCCTGTCTTCCTCCTGTTCCATGCTTTGATCCTTTCTGTCCCCAAAATAGGAGTGTAAAGTTGAATTGCTCTGCTTGGTTTGCTTCCTTTGCCTGTTCATGTTGCCACTCAATTACTTGACTTTTGAGCTTTCTGCCACAGTAGGACTCTGCTACCAGACAGGGGAGTTTCGTCCCAATCACTGGGGTTTGCTCAGCTGCCGAAGGTATTAATTGGGTACCCTCTTTGAAGCCTTCACACACTCTGGCAAGCTGGTCGAACACCTCAGGCCCTCCACCCTAGACCACGATCCAGATCCAAGCAGGTTAAAGCAAGAGCGATTATCCCTCAGACTTGTCACTTGGTCCCCCTACAATCTGCAGGCCAGAAGCTGAAGCTGCCACATGGCTATGGCTACATGAATGCTGTGCCTCAGCAGCTTCACCCTCTAGGGGATAAAGGGTGACTGCACTCCCAAACTGCCCACTCCCAAAGCCCACACTGCACTGACCTCTCATTTTGTCCTTAGCATCTATGGGTTGATAATTCTGGAAACTGCCACAGCAGCTGGTGATCTGAAGTCCCTGGGCCTAAAACCTCCAGCTGGAGCAGGGCTGCGGTCAGCTCCCAGAATGCTGTGCTGGCCGCTTGCTGCCGGCCTGCTGGCGTGTCCTCAGTGTGAGGTTAACTTCTCTGTGTCATTTTGTGGGTTCTGTAGCTCCAAAGTTTGTTCAGAGTTACCTTTTACATGAATTGGAGTTGGTGGGAGCCTAGGCCACAAGGCCCTTGTCAATTCTTGCACAGAATTATTGTAATTGTAATTTAATTCTTTTCCCCCTGTTTTTACTCTCCTTTCTAACCCAACCTTCATACAACTATCAAAATAATTTTTATAGAGGCACAAGTCTAACTATGATAATTCCCTGCTAGACTAAGCAAAACAAAAACTCAGACAACATCTTTATTAGCTTCTTACTTTATACAGAATGAACTCTTAGTGTGGCATTTAAGGCCTTCTAATAATCTGGCTCTGTCTCCTATGCCTAGCATGGCACCTGGTTCATAGTAGGCTTAATAAACAATAATATACAAAAATAATATATGATGTATACAATTATATATAACAAATTAATAAACAATGTTTGCTATTTTAATTCTATAATATATCAGGTTGGCAGCTTATACACAGTTGTGAAATTTATATTTTTAATTTAACATTGAAAAATTTAGAACCTCAAAAATCCCACTTTCCTATCAAGTATAACCACTGTAATAAACTTCCTTGATGTTGTCAAGTAATTCTTTGTATAGTGACTGTAGGAAACATACCTTACAAAGAAGTATTTGATGTTTTTTAGGGGATTTTATAATCAGCTTAAATTCTTAGTGATGACTTGGAGGCTTGGATATATAAAAGATACAGGTCTCTGTCCTTGTCCTTTATCTCCTCTTGCCATAAATCAATAATATAAATCCCAACTTTCCAAATACAGAACTATTGAACTTCAGGAAGTAATTTCTCTGTCAAGTAGCAACCAGTTAATATTTGCCAAACATGAACCATATTTATAACAGCACATTCTATAATTAATCTTTGAACCAAGCTCTTGTCTGAATTCCAAGCAGAAGTACATATGGTTGCAGAAAAAAAAAACCCACTGGATTTGAAGTCAGAACACACTGGGCTTTGAATCCTAACTTTTGACACTTACTATCTGAATGACCATTGGCAAATGACTCTCTAAATAAAATAGGATTAACAATAGCTACAGTACCTACCCTACAGACTTGGTGTGGGAATTAAATAATATAATAAAAATAAAAGTGCTTTGTAAACCTTAAAATACTATATAAATATCAAGTATAATTCTTATTGCCATTTCCTCCCATGAGATAATGTTTTCTTGCTCCTGGGTTTTGTTGTGCCCCATTTTAATTCTTTGTATTCTATGTGATCTTTCTGCCATGTGATATGCTCCAAGACAATATTCTTTGGGACTCTTCCTCATCTGTCTCTTTTTCAAATAACATAACTAGAAGTTGACCCACCATTAATCTACACTCACAACAGCTGTACTATCATTTCATTGAAGCTTTCTGGGATTGTATACTGTCCTTTATACTCCCCAACCTCCAGAATTGGCAAAATATTTAAGTTGTGCTAAAGTTTAGTGAGATTTAAAAGATAAATTATCTCCTTTCATTTTTATATATAAGGCATCTTGCTGTCTTCTTTGCTCATGTTTCCCTTTATCTTGTCAGGGAATAGATCTTCTGATCCATGACTTCTAGAGAACATGCCCTCTGACCCCATAGGAGATAATCCATTCATCTTTGGGATTCAGCCCTGGGACTGAGTTGTATAGATTGATGGGTGAGTAACAGAAAATTCACCTACTTCATCATATACAGCCTGAGTTAGGCTCAGACCACAATTCACATCCTATCTACCAGGATAGCAAAGATCTTGCCATATACCCTATTGCTTCAAATACCAATCTCAAGGAAAGTCATAACTGAGCTTAGCCAAGATGAATGAGTAGAATTCAAAAAGGTTAAAAAGGAGACATGACATATTCAGAACAGATAAGTCAAGTATGGAGCCTGGGAAACACATATAGGTTTTATGGAATGGCAAATAGTCTAATTTGGCTGAGCCATTTAGTGAATTAAGGAGTGGACTAAATGATAAAGCAGGTATACTGGAACCAAGCTAAGTTGTTTGGACTTCATTCTAAAGACAAAAGAGCATAAAGGGCAGCCACTGTTTAAAGAGACACTAGAATTTTCCTGTATACTCTAATATTTTGCTCAAGAATGTGGGTCATGGGAATTACTGCAATAAGCAAATAAATACAATTTCCTATCATTCCCCACTTCTGATATGTGTTTTAAATTCTTGTTACACAGATTTGAATGAGTTTAAGTTTGAGCTTGGCTTAGGGTGCCCCTATATCTGAGTTATGTCTGAACTTCAGTGTACATTGGAATTTGAAATATCTCAGCTTTGCTCCACTGGTTTAATTGCCAAGGTATGCCTGAGGAACCTAAAGTTTGGCAGAAACAAATGTGTCCTAAAGTGACCTCTTAAAAGGCATAGATTTGGAAGCCAATTTGATAATGAGGTAATTACATTGGTTTCTTTGTTTTTAGTAAGGTCTGCAAGGGGATGATGATGGAGGACAAGAATTCCCAGTGCCATCCATAAGAGTACTACCAAAAGGATATGTGAAGAAACAGCATATTCCTGGTGGGGTTTACATATGAAAATACTGGCAGTTCCTTCCCCTCCCAAGCCCACAGCAATTTTGCTTGACTCAGCCTATGCCATGCATGCCACTGAAACCCAGTTATTCTGTTGTCTTTCAGAAATAATGGGCCAAGTTCTCATTTGCTGCTATTGCCCAAGTTCCTATCAGCTTGACTTTTGTGCAAAAATATTTCTGACTTGTCAGTAAAAGTAGCAAGCAGACATCAATAGCAAACAAGTTTGAGTTTGGGGACCTATTCCTAAGCATAGTTAGGACTGTTTTTCCTAGTACTTGAGGTATTTTTCAAAACAAGGCCCCATTTCAAAAACAATGGTCCCATTTTCAAAACAAGGGCCATTTGGAATCTAATGGACACATTGAAGATTTTAGCATAGTTGACAAATCCCTTTTCATTAATGAAAATTTCATCAAAGAAATATTTTCCTATGTTGAAACCTTTTATGTTACTATAAAATACCCACAAAATGAAGAGTGTAGCAGATTTAGCACAGAAGTCATTAAAAATCACTTGCCAAATTCTTTTTTTTATTTTTAATTTTGAACAAGAAATATTTACATTTCAAGATCATTTAAAAGAGGATTGTCTAACAAAAACTACTTGAATCAAAAATTTACATTGTAACTCCCTATCCTACTGGAAAAATAGCAATTTGTTTAACAATGGTTTTCAAAAAACTAAAAATGCAACAAAAGAAAGACGGGAAAAACATCACAGATATGGCTTTTTATGTATAAATACAATTCAAATATTATTTTTCTTCCATTTATTGAACTTGTTTGAGTTAAGAGGAGAAATTAAGCACTAAATCTTAAGAAGTGGATCATCTGGGGATGTAAATCAAACCCAGAGAAGGGAAGTTGATGAATGAACTTAATGATCTGCTTGCCTGTTTCAAGTTTTCTGAAGATGAAAGTGATGAGGATCTCGCTTTTCAAAGCAAGTTAGAGAGCATATTACAGTTTCTAGGGGTAGTTCCTTTATATCAGCACTTGTCCTCCAACTCTAAAAAAAAAAAATAAAGTGCTCAGTAATCATTTAATGAATAAATGAAAAGGCAAATTTCCTCCAAGTATTGAATAAAAAGTTAAATTTCCTTAAGGTTTTATGAAACTGATATGTAAATTGCCCAAACCATTTATAGTTAACATTCTTTCTTATTCTACAAGACTGAGAGAAAACAATTACTAATAAGAAAAAGCTACATATCATTGAACACAGCTTATAGTACAAAGACTTTTCTCTATTATTATTCAAGCATATTAAGGTGAACATTCATCATTTCTCCTAATTCACCTTCTCCCATATCTGGAATTCCCATTGGTACCAACTCCAATATAATCTTACATGCTTTTAAAAGCTCTAATTATTTATGTGTACTGGTAAAAATCTTGTACAAGGTGCCTAAAGACAAAGCATTATCTCCTTGGTCAACCAACTATTCCTGCTGTACCTGTTTACCAGGGCAGTCAAAGATTGGTTCATGTATTGATCATTGCTATCATAAGTTAGCAACTGAAAACAAACAAATGTAAAGGAGCTTTAAAAGAATAAGATAAAAACTTGTCTGTTTGATGATGTACTAAGGAAATCATTAAAGATTCTTTAACAGATTGAATTTTTTCTCTATACAGAATCCTCAATAAAAATGCTTCAACTGATCTTTAAAATTTAATTGACTGATTGTTATTTTGCTTTCCAACATTCACTTTTTTATTCATCAACAATTAACATGTGAATTGACAATTAATTAAGCAACAATGAACACATACTCTACTAACTATTCTATTAAATTCTTCTTTAATATCTTAATATTTTGTGAAACAGATTCTGGGTTCTCAACAGTTTACATCACTAGTTACTTTGAGAGTACAAGCTGTGAAAGGCTCTGCTATACTAGAAAGGCTGTGTGCATGGTTCCCTGCCAAAAATTGTCATCTGAGAAAAAGGCTCATCACTAGGAGGCAGACCACCAGGTAATGAATTTTCTACTGAAGCACAAAGTGGTTACAACTCTCATGATAAAGGTAATATTTGCCTTTTTTTGCATCCTCAGCACCCAGCAGAGTATCTAGCACACAGTAAGCACTTAATCAATGCTTACTGATAGAATGACTAGTCACACTAATGAAATCACAAGTCTCTGGGAGAAATGAAGGAAGTATTGACTTCTCAGACAGTCCCCAGCACTATACTAACCACAAATGCACTGGTTCAATCAGTAAGTATTTATTTAATCACCTAGTATAAACCAGGTACTCTGCTAGGTACTTGGAATACAAAGAAAAAGTGAAAAAGTTCCTGTTCTGAAGGAACTTATGTCCTATTGAGAATGCTCATATTCTATGGGTAGGGGAAAGAAATATATCATGTGGAGAAACCAAGTCTCAGTGATCATTTTTAAGTAAAAGCATTAAATCATTCAACAAATTTATGGCTGTTACCATGTCCTTGTAATTGAGACAAATGCTAAGATGAACATTGTTAAAAATATTACTTCCCTTCAAGAAGGCAAGTTGAAAAGACAGGATATTAAAAGTTAATTTTAACAATATATATTTTGCCTTTTGGAGGGGGGAAGGCAGGGCAATTGGGGTTAAGTGACTTGCCTAAGGTCACACAGCTAGTAAGTGTTAAGTGTCTGGGATGGAATTTGAACTCAGGTCCTCCTGACTCCAGGACTGGTGCTCTATTCACTATGCCACCTAGCTGCTGCAACAAAATATTTTTTTAAAAAATTCTTTACAAGAAGCATACCTCAAATTGTCCCCAAATTTACACTGTAGAAATTATGCATACTAGAAAAGCAGATATAGTTATGCTGTGTTTTAGAAATATCTATATTCCTCAACACTGCATGAGTCTGCCATTTTGTTCTGCTAGCAATACAGACTGCAAGCTACACCTCCATTACTTAAAAGATGGTTTTTAATAGTTTGTGTGGCCAAAAAATTTATCACCTTGCAGGAAGCAAGGGAACAACTTTCTATTCATTTAATGGAGTCACACTTCAGGTAATCCAAACTGATCATCTACCTGGAATAATTTTCAGTGTAGACAGATAATCTGGTAACAAAATAGGGAACCTTGCTAAGTTTGCCCTTAGACAATAGACAGGTAGTTTATCTATCACAAAACCCATACTCAAAGTCTTTCTAGCACGGTAGGACTTGGAAGAACTTGTGGCCTCCTAGTATAGTCTTCCAGAACCCAACATTTAAAATTTCATGCCATGATTAAGAGAACCTTATTAGGGGCACTGTATGTTATAGATAAAGAATGCCTATGAAAAATGAAAACCTTCACTATTGATTCACTCTCACTATAAAAATACAATCAAGTACACAAGGTAAAATCTGGAGGTCACAAGATACATTAGAGAGCTAAATTTGGAAGGAGATGGTGTGGGTTCAAATCTTGGCCCCACTATTTATTACTTGCATTACTGTGGGCAAGATATTTAACTTCTTTGGTCTTCATTTTCCTCATCTGTAAAGCAGAGAACTGGACTAGATCATGGATTCTTAATTTTTTTTGTGACACAGTCCCCTTTGCCAGTGTGGTGAAGGCTATGGACCCCTTCTCAGGATAATACTCTACAAGACATAAAATAAAATATATGGGATTATAGAGGAAACCAAAAATATTGAAATACAGCTATGAAAATATTTGTTTAAAAAGCAAATTCCCAGAATCTAGGTTAATCCAGACCAGATGATCTTTAATGATGTTTTCAGTTCTAAATCTACGATCTTCTGAACTCTAACTTTTGCCCTAGGAAGTAATAAGTGAATAATGTTAACAATAGCTTCTAATGGGGCAGGCACTTCAAACTCTCCACTTTATTTGGTAATATCCTAGTTAGTTGATACCTTTTGCCTGTGTTCCTAACTTCACTATCTATCATCATTACATAGTCAACAGCTGACAATGTCTAAAGGAGGAAGAGAGTGGCAGGAGAGTCCAGTTTCTCCCACAGAGTTCACAAGCTTGCAAAGCATACCCAGTGAGGTCATGAGATGAGGGGGAGAGGTGATATGAGGGATATGATCCTCTTCATTTCATGTAGATTTGGGGGCGGCTAGGTGCAGTGAATAGAGCACTGGCCTTGCAGTCAGGAGGACCTGAGTTCAAATCCAGCCTCACATACTTAAAACTAGACGTGTGACCCTGGACAAGTCGCTTAACCCCAATTGCTCCACTTTCCCCCCTCCAAAAAAAGCAAAAAGAAAAATCTAAAAAATATATATATTTGTTGGGGGCGGCTAGGTGGTGCAGTGAATAGAGCAATGGCCCTGGAGTCAGGAGGACCTCAGTTCAAATTCGGCCTCAGACACTTAACATACACACACACACACACACACAAAATAAAAACTAGCCGTGTGACCTTGGGCAAATCACTTAACCCCAATTGCCCTCCAAAAAGCAAAATTAATTAATTTTTTTTTAATTTCATGTAGATTTGGACCAAGATTCCAGGTGACCTGAACTGATGATTCCACTGAAATAACTTTCAGTGTAGATGAGTATTAATCTCATCACTACCAAGAAGAGTGAGCCAAGGACTACATGTGGCCTCACTTAATCAGCAGTAGGTAAGGGTTCTTGGAGTTTTCTTCTGGTGCATTTCTGGAGGAAGAGGGGTTCCAGTTTAGTGAGAGGAGTGGTGCATCTTTCCTTCTATTTTTCCTCTTGCCCCTGAAGACTGGCCACAAGAGAACAATCCCTGGGCTGCACTTGGGACCTCTTCCCTTTCAGACAGGCGTGGCAGTGTATCAGCTGGCTCAATTGCTAATAAAAATGGATGGGGATTAATAGTTATATTAATAACCCAGTGATGTTCATAAAGTGCAACCAGAGAGTGAAGGGATAACTATGGATAATGCTTCACAATAGATGTGAGATATTAGCTGGATTTTAAGGAAGGAAGGAATCATATTTTATATGTATCCTCCTTGCAAGGTCTGTATCTGACACAATGGATAATTCAGGGTTCAAGGGTTTAAGCCAACAACATTTCATGAAAATATATTCAAATACCCCCAGGTAAAACCAGTTCCCAAGGCAGTTATAAAGCAGCTCAGGAAGATATAAGTAAATAAAAGCTGGTGAGCAAAGAGGTTCCCTGGTTCCCAAAGAGGTCTAAGGAGCTTGGGTCAAAGTCCTAAAAACCACTTTTATGTTCTTCTTGCCCAGAAGGCCCACAGCTGGGTCCAAGATCAATCTAACTTGGGGCAAAGTTAACCTAAACTGCCTCAGGTCTTCACCACAACTAACTTGCTCACAAGAGTCCCTACTAGTGTACTGAGAATAATGGGGGGAGAAGGGAAAGAGAAGATTAATTCAACCAGTACCCTGGCCCACAACAAATAGAAAAAGAAAGGAACTGATATTCCAGACATGGGAAAGATGATAAGATAAATAAGAAGGAAGGAGCACCTGAAAGAAGGCACCTGAAGAATCTGGGGAATGATAGATGGATATAAAAATAGTTAACATATCATTAAGCACCCAACTCAAATATCACAAGCAGCTACAGTAAACAGAAATCTGGATTTCAAGTCAAAAAGGAAGGTCTGAGTCCAAATCTAACTTTAGACACTTACCAGCTGTGAGACTAAGCAATCTACTTAATTGCTTCTATCCTCAGTTTCCCCAACTGTAGAGATAATAATAGTACTTAACCCCAAGGGCTACTATAAGGATAACATGAAGTGATATTTTTCTAGTACTTTGCAAACTCTAAAGCATTATATAAATGTTAGTTATTATTATTATTATTATTATATATAAGTACAATAGCACTTGATGGCACTTCCACTCAAACCAAACAAAATTAATTAAGCCCATATGATGGGTTGTGCCATGTGTGCTGAGCTCAGAAAAGATGCAAAGATGAAACTTGGCCTCTCTGTTTAAGAAGTTTACAGTCCCAATGGGAAGAGAGCTCATACATACAAATAACTACAATACAAAATAGACTTTGATAGTATGATATAATAAATATCTGCCAAAGTTTGAACTAAGCGCCAACTACACACAAAGCATAATATTTAGCACTGGGGGGGAGAATATGAAAAAGTCTCTGCCCTCAAATGGCTTATGATCTGTAGCAGCTTTCCATGAGATAATATAAAATAACAATGTGGACAAGTTGAAATTTTGGTTGAAGAATGAAAGTCAAAAGCTGATCGTTCTCTGCTGGATTTTCATGAATGAGTAGTATGGTGCTCTCCCATTTTCCACATGGGCTAATGAATTAGCAGGAGAAAAAGACATTCCCATGTCTGCTTGGGTTGGGATCTCACTCAAAAAATGAAAGCAAATCAGTTATAGCAGCAACAGCAGAGAAAAAATAGGTAAGGATAGAAAAGAGGAGGAAAATGAAGATGGTGACCAGATAAAGTAAAGAAAAAGAGACAAATGGCAAGTCACAGGAGGATCAGGACAAGAGTCAAGACAAAATCAGAAGAGGAAGGAGATGAGATGCTACCCCATCTCTCTCAAATAATCAAATATTTAAATGATACCCCCCAAAAGAAGTTGTTAAGCTTTTGTTAAAAAATTAAAATTTCCCTTCACATCAAAGTGAGGAGGAGAGTCACAAGACCAGCTTTGTTCCCTCCACCATTTTGTCAAAGGCCAACTTCTCTTTGAGAACATTCTTAAATGTGAGTAGAAAGAAAGCATTCTTCATTGAGGGACTAGTACTTTATCACCTATCCATTTCATGAGTCTGCTGCACTGTAGAAAATTCTTGACATGTATTCATTTGCCACTTATAATTTAGTTATCAAAAAAAGAGTTTGCTAATTTCCTGCTGCCTATTTCACATTCTTTAGAGTTATCTGGTTTTCTTTGCCCAGTGACTCCATGAGGTGAAAAGTTTATTATAGAAACTATTAAAGACATTTTCTATTTCCAGTGTGGTTTAAGCCATTTCCCTTGTGTCATTGAGAATTGCATAGACAGAGTTTGGGTTGGCTCTTGTTGGGATTAGGAATGCAAGGCGTCTATGTCTCTCATTCCTGTTCTTGGGGGTACGGTTGTTTAGTTAAAATAAAAATAATGTTTTGTTTAGCATTTTAAGGGCATATTTACTTTACCAAAGGCTATTATCAATTTGCTGTGGCAGTTTTGCTGGTGATTTTTTTCTTCAACTTATTAATCTCTATTCCTAAAGTTATATTTTCTGAGTACCCAGTATAATTTCCGGAACTTTCTATAGAGATAAATTTACCTCCCTCTCCCACCCCCGTCCTATGCCTTAGAAATACTTTGCAAAACACTTTCCCACTGACAGTCATTATTATCTTAGGAATGTGTAAATGGAAATAGGAAAGATAAAAAAATGTACTAACTCTCAGCATCCAACTGAAGTCCTTTTTCCATTGTAGGCATCATATAAGTATTACCGAAGAGGTCACCTATATAGCCATTTTAAGTGGAGAGCAAATTAAGTGGAACAATGTTAGGTTTTTCCTTAAAACCACCCCTTTTTATAAAGAAATTTAAACTTCATAACACTATCAAGGAAAATAATCATTATTACTCTCATTTAAAGGGAGAAACTGAAGCAGAGACCAAATAATTCTTTCTTCACAGTAAAATCATGTCAGATTCAGAGGAGCAGGAAAAGAAATCTGTTTACCTAGCCATGTCTGGAATTAACTTTTCTTCCTGAGTATACTGTCTTAGCAAAAATTCCTTAAAATAAAAACATATCCCAAATGGCCAAACTTCTGATTATTTGCTTGATTTCTGTTTTCAACAAACTGAACATAATCAGAGTAAGAGAGACATAACTATCATTGGGAGCCCAAAGCTTTGCACCAGGATGATGACATGGGACTTCCACTGTCCCTACACCTCACCTTGAGGTCCTCCACCATCCTCACTATACAAAGTGATTGGTATGATCACCTCTGAGCCCCTGATCTGAAAGTCCTCCTGCCTCTGCTCCTCTTTCAGAGGGTAGTTTTCCTGAAACACAACCTGTCTCTCCCCAAATTAAATTTATATCAGAATTACTAATTATTGCTCTGACCTCAAAGGTTCATAGGATTATGTATTTGAAGCCAGAGAGACTTCAGTGTAAATTGAGCCTAATCCTCTCCTTTTATAGATCTGAAGACAAGATGAGGGATACTGATTTACCCATGATCATAAAGGTAATAGTGACACAGCTGGATTTAGAACAAAAGTCCTCTGATTTCACAGTTGGTGTTCTTTCCAACCCTGAAAGTCCATGTGCCAGAAAAGCAATCTTCTCTACAAAGCCCCCAATAAGTGGTCATTAACTCTCCCCTCAAATACCTTGAGTGAATGGGAACTCCTCATTTCCTGGGGCAGCCCATTCTAGTTTTGAATACCTTTAATTGTTAAGGAAGACTTTTCTTATATAAAATCTAAATGTACCTCTTCTCCTCTCTGGGGCTAAAAGAGGAAGCCTAATTGCTCTTAATGATAACAGCTAATATGTGTATATATTAGACTTTAAGGTTTGGAAAGGACTTTACACAAATTAATTTGATCCTCACAACAATACTGTAAGGGTCCCAATACTATCCCAATTTTGCAGATAAGGAAACTGAGGCTGATAGAGGCTAAATAACTTGCCCAGGGTCATATGGCCAGAAATTATCTGACATAAGATTTGATCAAGTCTTCCTACTCTGTGTGGAACATATGACAACTAGCTACTTCTTGCATGGAATAACTTTTCAAATACTTGAAGGTAGTTTTCATGTTCCCCTTCCCCTCATGAGTTCTTTTCTCCAAACCAAATATCTATAGTTACTTCAATCAGTGATCACAGGACCCTTTGGTACTCTGGTTCCCTTTGTCTTAACATTCTCTAACTCAGGTCCTTCTTAAGTCATACCCAGAATGGAACCAAAAAGATGGAAAATGCTGTCCACATTGAGAGAAAGAACTATGGAGTCTGAATACAGATCAAAGCACTCTATTTTCTTTTTTTCCTTCTCGTAGTTTTTCTCTTTTGTTCTGATTCTCCTTTCACAAGATGACTAATGTGGAAATATGTTTAGTATGATTGGACATGTGAGGCCTATATCAGATTACAGGCTGTCTTGAAGAGAGGGCAAAGGAGAGAGGTAGAAAAATTTGGAACTGAAAATCTCATAAAAGTGAATGTTGAAAGCTATCTTTACATATAATTGGAAAAAATACTATTAAGGAAAAAAGTAAAGACACTGAAGTGGTTTGCAAAAATAAATAAAAGCACTTTGAAATGCTATAGTGCAGATGACTGAATATACAGACATAAATTCAACAAAGCCCAGTTGATCGACTTCAGTTTAACTTTGGTTGGGAGTTGGGGAAGATGGGAAGAAGGAAAATGTAACTAAAATGGAAGGAGGAAAATGGAACTAAAATTGCTGATGAATACCCATGAGTGTAGCCCTGACTACAAAGAAATCCTAACAACTCCTGTCTTTAGTCATATCTAACCTACTGTTACTGACTTATTCAAATGTACCTGAGATCCTAGTTACTCTAGATAAGTGCCATTTATTAAGAAGCTTATGCTACCTGACCCTTTCTCAGCATAAAACTACAGTATCACTAAAATCTGGCAAACACTGGAAACTAGTCTGGATATAGCCTGAGTAGAACCAGTTACCTGAATTGCAATTGAGGTATGGTTTTTTGTTCTTCTGAACCAAGTCGAAGCAGTGACCCAGTAGGGCAGTGAAACAGTATATAATGCATGTGTTGCTCTCTTTTTTCATTGAGTATGCCCACCAAATGAGTCTGTATACTCTTCAACAAAGCCTATGGTTACATACACTGAAGGGAAGGCTTTCTTTCTATTGCAGACTTTTGTCACCAGTCATCAAGTCATTAGAGGAGTCAGCTCACCTAAAGAACTCTTACTTAGAACATGATCATTCTCAACATCTAGTAATTATTATGTGTGTGGACACCTTGGCCATCCATAGCTTCAAGTCAAAAACACTTGTGGGATCCACTGGAGAAAACAGATCCTTTATTTGTAACTATGATACTATTCAACAGAAGAAATAGGATGTGATTGTTGAGGGATATAAAGGATTCCAGTGGGATAGACAGAGAGATAAGCAGACAGATAAAGTATTTATTAAGCATTTACCACTTGCTAATTACTGAGCTAAGTACAGGGAAAACAAATAGTCTCTACCCTCAAGGAGCTGACATTCTAATGGGGAAGACAATACAAAAAAGGGGGCTGAAAATCCCAGATAAAGTGGAGTAGTCCAAAAAGTCCAGGGCTAAGCTGGGCTGGAAGTAGTCGTGGCTGGCATGGGTACTTTCTCAAAGGGAGGTTCTGGGGAGAAACTCATATATCTGAAGAAAAGACCACATGGGTTATGGCATTGCCAGACTGAGAAGGCTATTGGATAGAGAAGTAATCCAGCGAGTCATGAGGTAACCCACAACTGAAATGATGAACAAATTAAAAAAGACATTGGATTTGGTTGGACAAAATGATAACTGTATGCCCTCCCTTTGAATTTTCAAAACAACAAATACACATTTATCATCCCTGCTCTTTAGAATATGAATTGTGACACTCTCTGTGTGTTTGAATGTGTAGTGGCTGCTGAATAATCTGCATTGTAAAAGTCACATTCATCTTCCTAATCAAGTTATTTAGAATATAAGCTTCATCAATGTATGTCAGGGATATCTAGAATGGAAATAACTTGTTGTAAAGTAGGATCTTATATTTGAAGTAATGAGTAAAATTATGAAAACAATCTTTTGTATGCTTCATTACTGGCAGTTTGTCATAAAAATGGAACTGGGGTTACATTACAAGTATTTTCATGAGGCAGATTATGTTTTCACGCAATTGTAGTGAGGTTCATTCAACTGAATCTCTTTTGAGGGTAGTTTTAATTACATTACATCATTCAGTGCAGGGTTGAGAGTTCATTTTGCAAACTGTTCACTCCCTAAACTCCTCCACTTTAAGAGGATCTGGGGAAATGTTAAACTCAACTAATGTAACTATAAGAAATGAAAACCATCAAATGTATATCTTGGGCATGGGGTGACTCAAGTGTTTTGTAAGAGGTTTATGAGAATTTTTATGTTCCCTCCAAGTCACTAGTTCAAATGTGGCCCAGGTTGGTAGTGACTAAAGTGAGACTATCTGTTTCTATTTCAGGTCTTAGTCACTGCTGTGAAAAAATTTTGTTTTAAAATTATCGATGATACTAAAACAGGTAATCGTTGAGCAAACTCATTGCTTTAGAAATAAGAACTATTCCTATTATTGCTATAAGGAAGGATTCAAATAAAGAATAATTCAATAAGTTTTAGTTAATGAACTATGAAAAGAGAAGAAAAAACTTTTCAAAGACCATCTTCAAGATACCACAGCAACATTTCATCAGTGCAATATGACAATGTCAGGCAGCAAGATAATGCAGATGCTGAATCTGGAATCAAAAAGGCCTAGATTCACAATCCTGCTTCAGAGAGTTATTAGCATTGTTACCTTGGATAAATCATTTAACTTCTGCCTGCCTCAGTTTTCTCACCTGCAAAATAGGGATAATAACAGCAGCTAATCCATCTGATACTTGTGTATGTGTGTGTGTATATATGTATGTATGTATGCATGCATGCATGTATGTATGTATGTATGTATGTATGTTGTTGTTGTCAGGGATATCTAGAATGGAAATAACATTGTAAAGTAGGATTTTATATTAGAAGTATTGAGTAAAATTATGAAAATATAATCTTTTGTATGCTTCATTACTGGTAGCTTGTTATAAGAAATGGAACTACTCTAAATACTCTAAATCAAGAAGATTCATGTATTGTACAACAACTCTTTTGCACAACAGTAGTAAAGATTGCAAAACACATCAAAGACAGGATGTTCCATAAAATTTAATATACAGTGGCGAGGGGGTGGCAAAATGATGAAGACAATAAGGTCATAGACTAAGAGCTAAGAGGAATCTTAGGGATCATCAGATCCAACTCCTGTGCCCTCCCTCATGCATAGGGTCACCTGTGCATTTATTTAGTCAAAAAAGCACCTTAGAAGCCATCTAGTCTACCTCTGCTTTACAGATAAGAAAACTAAGGACCAGAGGGATTACCTGTATCTAAAGTCACACAGATAGTGGCAGAGAGAGGCTTTCAGCCCAAGCTCTACAATGAAGGAGTTGGATGAAATGGCCTCTGTTGTCTATTCTGGCTCTGAACATAGAATCCCAGGGTCCTATGACCCTTTAACCCCAAATCCAACCACACTCCTTCCACAGTACCTTACTGCTTCTCTAGGATCAGGAAATTGGTTCTCTTCTTATGGCTAAATAGACAAAGGAAGATCAGCACTTTGTTAAACTTAGTCCCTAAAACAAAGCAAGTCCCAGATATTTGTGAAGCTGAGGCAGGTTTGGAAAATTGAAGGCATACACTTGAAAAGTGCATATCCCTTGTATCAATTGTCCACAAGAGGCATTACTTTTTCTACTGTTCACATGTGACCTGATTTCAATTAAAAAAAAAGAAATTCTACATCTCATGGAGAAGGGTGGTTTTCACAATTTAAAAATATGCATTTATGTAATATAATATTAAAAAGTGTACCTCTTTGGTGACTCATCATTATTGTTTTGTGTTTTTGTTCTTGTTTTTATTTTTTTTGTTTGTTTGTTTTTGCTTTTTGGAGAGGGGAAGGCAGGGCAACTGGGGCTAAGTGACTTGCCCAAGGTCACACAGCTAGTAAGTGTTAAGTGTCTGAGGCCAGATTTGAACTCAGGTCCTCCTGACTCCAGGGCTCATGCTCTATTCACTGCACCACCTGGCCACCATCATTATTGTTATTGTTGTTGTTGTGAATAGTTAACATTTTCATAGTGTTTTAAGGTTCATACAGTACTTTACATATGTTATGATTCTCACAATTTTGTGAGGTAGGTGCTATTATTACCCCCATCTTACAGATGAGAAAACTGAGGGAGACAGAGGTTAAGAGACTTGGCCAGAGTTACACAGCTTGTAAGCATCTGAGGCAAGATCTGAATTCTTCTTCCTAACTCCAAGTCCCATGTGCCATTCACACCGCTCCTCCACCTAGCTGCCTGACACCTCGGTGTTATCATACTTGTTGATTTTTGCAGATTCACTTATATAAAGTGTCATTCTACCTCTTTATAGCTAAGTTTGCAAGATTTTTATTATTTTTTATATGCTGACATGCTTTTCCTTTTTAAACATTATTTTCCCTTTAAAGAAAAGATAAAAAGGCACTTCATCTGCAGTGTTAGATCATGATTGGTTTGCTTTCCCTTGAATTTAATAATGGGCTACTACTGATCCTTGTTATACATTCTACCCCTAAATATCAAAGTCTCTTCTTAAGCATCTTTATGGCTAAACTTTCTTGATTAATGTCCCCTGGCTTGGTTGCTGTTTATGTTTTCCCAGATGGCTATAAATCACTTTTCAGAGATTGATCTCCAACTCCCTTTTAATTTTCCACATGCAACTTCTTCATTTGTTCTCCTCCCTTTGGGCCTTTTTCTTTCTTTCTTTAGAATATAAATAATATTCCAGCACTAAGCAAATCCCAGAAACACTCATTGGAATCCACTTTTTACCACCAGAGGCAGTCTGCTTCCTAATGACCATGTTATTTTTTCCTAGTATTTACAAATGTTCATGAGTATAATAATTTTCTCATTATTATTCACCTTTACATCTGAACACTTTTTCTCATTATCGAGATTCAAAACATATGCCAGATTTGTAAAGCTCCATAAAAATTTACCTCAATATACACCCCTTAAATTTATACCTTACTAATTATGTTCAATATTTGCTTTATAAGGGTTTGTCCAAAGAGACCCATCTACATGATATGATGATCATGATCTCTATGTGAATGGGATACATTAATAGATGATGGATCTGACTAATCTAATTGTATTCCAAAGATATAAAAAAAAGAAAGACTTTCATAAAGGGTTGGGTTCCTCACAACAACCCTGTGAGGTAAGGGATATTATCCTAATTTTACAGGGGAGGAAACTGAGGCAGAGAAGTAGCTTGCCCAGAGTCACATAGCAAGTAACTGTCTAAGGCTACAGTTGAATTTGGATCTTTCTGACTCCAGGCCCAACATTCAGTGCCATCTGACAGCTTCTAGAACCAGCTACAGAAAGTTTCACGCATATACTTCCATCATACTTTATCCTGATTCTCCAAGAAGTAGCTTTCTAAGGCTACATGGAGTTGTCATCTGTGGCACTCTGGTCATGTGCAAGAACCTGATTACACTATAATGCCTAAAATGTCACAAGACAGACCAAAACTCTTTACAAACAAAAAGTTTCAACTTGGGATAATGGGTTTTTTTTTAACACATGCACTACCTGCAGAGATCCATCCATCTCCAGAATTCCCTTTCCTCAAAAGCCCCTTAGAAACATTTATAGGGAAACTTTTTTTCACGGTATATATACACACCTCATATTCTAAGATTAAAGTTGACCATAAAATGTGATTTGTTACACAGAAAATTACAAGAATTTTCTATAGTAAAGCATCTATCCAGAAAGGAAAAAAATTACAATTTTGCGTAGCCTTAGAAGACTAGAATTTGCTGCCACACAGAATCCTTCTTTGGGCCTAAAATGATTTAAATGGGACCATATTAAGAAAAAAAATTCAGATAACCCCTTGTGTACCCACACTGGAAATGAGTTTTCCTTTAACCTCTCTTTGAGAGAGTAGGCATAAGAAGCAGTTTAGTCTTAGGTCACGAAAGGGTTTGCTATATCATAGAATTGTACAACAGGACAATTGTTTTTCCTTTACCTCCTTATTTGAACCTCTGTGTGAGAGATGGGAGTTATAGTGGTTATGGGCCATAGAGAGAGACACAGATAGCATGACCAATGATGTCCAGTAGCAACTGAGGCCAAGGAGTCACCGAGACTCTCATTTGCTTATCATTGGTTGAACTCTCTCTCTTTCCCTTTAAAATATCAGCTTGAGATGAGAAGTAAAGGCACCTGACCATTCATTTTGATGAGTTTTAATATTTATTAACATGAGCTTTAAATCTAGCCATATCAACAGACTTAAGTGGGAACAAGGAGAAAGAGGAGAAAAATAGTAGCAACTATCTCCATACAAGAGTTCTAGTATCTAGTTTCCTTCAAATTTTATTCCATTTACAATAAACTATTTGAGCTATCATATACTATCATAACCTATGAATGACATAGGAAGAGGCTAAGTGGTTGGTGCTCAAAGTCTGCTATAGATAGTAGATTCATATTTTAATATCTAGACAAAATCTCATTTCATATCTGAGACCAGGAATCCAACTGACAAGAGGTTAAAACATGAGTGACTTCAGAGCCAAGTGCATGAAAGTAATAGCCATTTATTAGTAATAGCCAGGCAAGGACAGTCACTTAGCTTTCTCAGGCTTCCAGAAAATGATTATACTCATGAACATTTGTAAATACTAGGGAAAAAAATAAAGTGACTCTTGGTAGAATGCCTACATACAGAAAACAAAGGATAAGGTATTTGTCAGCTTTGAGTACTACCCATTAGCTAATTAAAATATAGTACTCTTGATAATTTAAATTCCCTTGACTATATAACTATATGCCATTAACTATAATTAACCCAATGATTGTTCTATCTCTTTATGGAAAAGGGAACAGAACTGAGCTCTAAAGTCACATATGAAAATCAATTCCTTGATAAAAATTTATCTTGTCTCAAAAGGGTTAGACAAAGGAAAGAATTACTATACCATTCAGATTCGTACAGAAAGCACAATTTACCTTCATTGGAGGAAGAAAAATTACACTATTGATCCCTGAGGATAGAATGCACTTTCCACATAATATACATTCCTTGTCGCTACCAAATATTTCCAAGATTTTTGGGTAACATGATATGATTCGCTGATACAATGGATCCTCCTCACTCATCTCATTCATAACACATCTTGCTGCAATTTCCTATAAGATTTAAAGAAGAATCAAGCTCTACAGATTATTTTCACAGTAACCACATTGCATTATACTGCAAAAGGCAATTTGGTTTAATCAGAAGCTTATAGTAAATTAAAATTATGAGATCTTAGTAAAGAAACTGAAGGTCTTAGAGGAAGACAGGGCATTTTCATCACTTGCTAATACAAGGCATGGGTTTCAGAAGAAGAAGAAAGCTTTGGGAAGTAAATAGTTGGGGGAGAGGATAGTGTCTGAGAATGAGATTTGGATTTATGGATGGACTACTGCTGAAATGAGGGAGAAAAGTGCTATTTCCACGAAGATACTATCAGGGTAGCTATAAGATAAAAAGAAACAATGGCAATAGATACACTCAGGAGATTAATAGGAACTAGGATCCAAGAAAGGACCTAAAACTTAAA